>JANAVB010021799.1:4524231-5269725 GCA_029216955.1 Iris pallida
GGCCTAAGGGTGGCGCCGGGAGATAGCCCGGATGACCTACAAAAAAAGCATCGCCGGGGAACACGGACGATAAAATAAAACTAAGTAAGAAACTATGAAAACTGGCGCCTAGGGATTACCCAACCGACTAATAAAGAAAGGTGCGCACGCCGAGAGCGTACCAGGACGACTCCAAATGGAAAAATAGAAGAGAGAAGGCCTAACCCCACTCCTAAGGGCCTGAACGAGTCCTTAGGCGTGCGATAAGCCCAAAGATAAGGAGGTTTATCTTGAGTACCGGTATCCTGAAAAGCTGACCATTGTTGGAGCGAGATAACACGGCTCCATCATCACTGGTTCCTCCGCGTATTTGGATTTCAGTTAAGCCTCTAGGTCAGGATAAACGAGGGTCTGTTTACCCTGAGTAGCATCAATTGCCTATTCTACCTCCATCATTCTGGACAGAATTGTCTAAATAAAGTTTGGTTGTTCAGCGAGGGTTCTAATGATGGCTTGCTCCCTGTCGGCCTCCTCCGGAGATCGATCAGCAGAAATTCGATGAAATAATTGAACAGAATAAGGGGCAAATCCCTAATTTCTTCTAATACAGAACCAACATACTCTAAGGATTATTTGGGTTGGAGCGACTCCAGCTGACGGGGGGTTGATTGGAAGGTAGAAGAAATGCTGCAATTAGTAGCATCGACCTCATCGATAGCAGCCACCGCAACTTCATCGCTCGCGATGTCCACCTCTTTTACTTTATCTGAAGCGAAAGATTCATCATCATCCTCCACAACCTCTTTTCCATCATCGGAAGATTCGGTATGACTACCAAGAGCCCTGTCTATCGCAGTCAAAATATCTGTGTGTCTGGTCTCTTGGGTATCGTCGGCAAGATCCGCAGTCTCGGAGGGCACTGGCGATCTCTCCGCCACCTGGCCGTCGTCAGCGGTCCCGGCAGCGAGAATGTCAAATTTTTGGCGAGGTTTAGGGTAGGGGTTTCTGTTAGTCCCGGGGCTTGATCAAAGATGATAAAAAAGATACAACAGAGATCTACGATGATATAAAAATCAAATAGCCCGATTACAATATGGAGGAGGAAAATAGAGAGAGAAGATCTCGTTCTTCCTTACAAACGTGTTGTAATTGGGACAGAACGAGGTACAATAATCTAGAGAAAGATTAGAAGAAGAAGAAGAAATACTGGGGTGTCAAAACACCGTTGCTCAAAGAAAGATTCGTCCCACCGATCTGCTTCCAGGAACCAGCAAGTTTGAAGAACTTATAGAACGCTCGAAGTCACCTCTGTTCTGACTCCTCGGATGGACTTGCAATGGAGGCAGCAGCTCTCTCTCTTTCTCCTTTTCTGACTTCTATTTTGTAGTGGTCACAAAGGAGGCCAGAAGAGAGTATATATAGAGAGAGGGTGAAAACCCTAGCCGCCTCTTCAGTTATGGAAAGATTGAATCAAATCCCAAAAAGATAGCAACGAGATTAATTCAAATTCCACAAAGCTAGCAACAAAATTAATTCAAATCCCACGAAGATAGGATCTGAATTAATCGTATTGAATCAGTCTTTCCATAACTGACTTGTAGTCTGCACAGTCAGCGAAACTCTCCATGCAACAGCAGCCTGGCCGCATGAGCCTCATGGCCGCATGGGCCACATGGACCGCATGAGCCGCATGAGCCGCATGGTCGCATGACCGCATGAGCTGTATGGCCATATGAGCCGCATGACTGCTGACGTGCTAAGTACAAAGTGCGCCAACAAAATGCCATTACGCCTCATGAGCCCATGAGCCCGAGTCCGAGTCCGAATCGCTAAGCCCCTTTGGGGCTTAGCTCCAAATGGAATTAATCCAAGAGAATGACAAAAGCATTAATGCTTAATCCTTGGAGCCTTATTCTTACCTCCTAGTAAAATCACCCACATGGTTCCCTCCTTAGGGTCACCACCCCATGTGCATCTCTCAACAACACAATCAAGTATATATGTTGAGATAACTCATGGTGCATTTTCGATGTGGGACTAAAATTTTACAAGGCATGTTGAGAGCAAGCTCTCTCCATGTAAAGAAAGCACCAACAGTTTTTGTATTGGGGATGGCCCTCTTAGTAGAGGAAGTAACATTTCTTATGAGGTCGCTCCTACTCCTGAAAGTTTCCCGTACTGTGGTCAAAGCGCAGGTGAGAGTTAGGTAGAGGCATGATGTGTCATTATGAGTTTGATTTGTCTTAATGGAAGGGGCGTCCTTATGAATCAAAATCTTCTTCAACTCCGGATCAGCTCTGAAGCAGATATCGTTCGAGTGGCCTCTTATGTGGCAGTGATTACAATAGATAATATTATTATCGTATATGATATATTGAGTGTGCAACTTGCTCCCGAGCATGATTTGTATGGATTTCGGGAGTTCCTCAAAATATCGAGATCTATGCAAATCTTGGCGTAATTGGCTTTAAAAAGGTTGCGAGCTTCCTCCGCCATGGTCACGAAGGTATCAAAGGAGTTGGCAATCCTCTTCACCGCCGCTGGGACAAAACAGATGCGCGAAAGATTAGAGAAAATGACCCACACAGCAACTATTAGTGAGT
Organism: Iris pallida; assembly: GCA_029216955.1. Taxonomy (NCBI): domain Eukaryota; kingdom Viridiplantae; phylum Streptophyta; class Magnoliopsida; order Asparagales; family Iridaceae; genus Iris; species Iris pallida. The sequence goes on from JANAVB010021799.1 coordinate 4,526,814, forward strand.
CCACCCTCATGTTGAAGTCCTGGGACCACTTAACGATTAACGTGGGGTGTGAGTTAATCCTGCTAGTACCCCTGGACCGGACAGTAGTGTAGTCAGCTTATGAGAGAGATACATGAGGATGTGTTTAGGATCCATAGGGGCCACTCTGTAAACAGAGACAAGCCCCCAGCCGACAACTTCATCTTGAACACGAGAGAGCTTCGGGCAACCAGTGGGAAATTTTATGACGAATGTGAAGGGAAAATGGTCCGACAGCGAATAGACTTCTACATCGAAGAAAGGCACCCTAATGAATTGAGTGTCAGATGGAGAGTATTCAAGTACGGTAGGTCCACGTCCTAAATGATCGGAGATTTCAGATGTTTCCGGTCTGGCCTAACCAGGTTAGCAAAGGATGGAGCAAGTGGCGGCACAGACTCAATCCTGGGAGAGATGGAGCTGGGGATGAGTTGTGTAGTCGTGTGCAGCGCATTGGAGGGTGCGGCCATGGGTAGCTTAGGATGGAAGATGCCCTATGGGGGAGGTTCTGAGACCCTTCTCAACCAAGTTCTTGGAGGAAATAGCAAAGGCCGTCATCGTGCCATAAGACGCGAAGGGCTCGCTGGTAGCAAGACAAGATCTTCTCGCCTACCACAGGCCATTCCTGGGGGTAGACATATGGGGATCGAGGAGGGCCTTGTCATGTTGTACTGGGGTGCGCCACAAGGGGGCACAAAAATGGGTGGCGCTTGAAAGGGTGGTGCCAACAAAGATGTATGCTTGTTGGATGGCACATTCTGTGCTGTGATAGGCACGCAAGCGGCTGAGAGGGATTACACAGCCCGGCCTGACGCACCTCAGCAGTGCGTACTGGCGCACAAAGAGACGACCCCACAGAACATGCAGGGGAATGGGCAAGGTGGGTTGCGCCAGGAGGGCTCACACGTAAGGAGGGCGCGTGCAGGGATAGCGCAGGGACCTACGCCTGTTGGGATGGGCCAGGGTGACACACATACAAGGGGCGTAAGCTGAGGCACGGTAGGCGTGACTTGACCTGCACCGGGTGCACCAAGGCAGGATGGAGGCCAGGGTTGCACAACAACAAAAAGACCTATTAAAGACGCTTGATAAGTGATTTCATGACGGCTGAAAGAAGCGTCATCAAAGTTGCAAGACTATAATTATGACGGTTTTCTATATAAGCGTTTGATTGTCTCTCAGTGATACGTGCGTTATAAAAAAATACCAAATTTTAAGTCGAAACCTCGACTCTCCCGCACTTACTCCCGCACTTAAGTCGAAAAGTCTAAACCCTTCCCTTCTTCCCACTTACTTTCTTTCTCCTTCTCTCTTTCTCCTCCTGCTTCCCAACTCCCTTCACTGCTCCCCGCTCCCGAACTCCCCCAGCCCGCTCCCCGCTCCGAACTCCCCTCAGCCCGTTCCCCGTGCCCCAACTCCCCTCAGCCCGCCTAAGTTTTGTCCTAAATTATTTCTTATTTTGTGCCCTAATTTCTGCCTCGACATGATTTTAGTAAAATACCATAATTTTTGACCTATTTTCTATTTTCTAGTTTTCGAAAGATGGCTGAAATCTTTGAATGCATGTTTGGAAATCTTTGAATGAATTTTTTTTTTTTTACTAATTTATGAGCCATAATGGCTTCATCGTCCCGGCGGACTTGTCGTCCCGTGTCCTGGGACTGCGGAGGAGACTCGTCGTCGTCCTGGGACTGCGGAGGAGAACCCGCCGCCAAGCCCCAGTTTCCCGCGGGGCTATGGGTGCTCGTCGTCGACGACGACCCCATCTGCCTCCGGATCACCGAGCAGATGCTCAAGACTTGTCAATACCAAGGTTAGATGCACGCTTCTCAATTTTTTGTTGTTTAGCCCATTTACAGACAAAATATATGGTTGTATCTATCCATTTGGAATTGGATATTTATTGATCTTGCAATAACAACAAATCTAATCCTAATTTTAGCAAAATTCAATTTTACTAATTCTAACAAGCAGCAAGCAATATAGTTTTAGTCCTACCAAATTTCTAATTTTAACAAGGTTTCAGAAAAAAAACTAAATTTGTCTTGAGTTGACTGTAGCATGTTGATTTTGGGCCAATTTCTAATTTTAACATATGTTTCAGAAGGAAAAAAACAAACAAACTATTCAATTTGGAATTGGATATTTTAATGATCTTGCAATAACAACAAATCTAATCCTAATTTTCGCAAAATTCCAATTTTACCAATTCTAACAAGCAGCAGCAATATGTCCTAGTCCTACCAAATTTCTAATTTTAACATGGTTTCAGAAAAAAAAAACTAATTTGACTTGAGTTGACTGTAGCAAGTTGATTTTGGGCCAAATTTCTAATTTTAACAATGTTTCAGGAGGAAAAACAAACAAACTATTCAATTTTGAAACGGATATTCTAATGATCTTGCAATAACAACAACTATAATCATAATTTTAGCAAAATTCCAATTTTACCTATTCTAACAAGCAAGCAATATAGTCCTAGACCTACCAAATTTCTAATTTTAACATGGTTTCAAAAAAAAACTAAATTTGACTTGAGTTGACTGTAGCATGTTGATTTTGGGCCAAATTTCTAATTTTAACAATGTTTTAGAAAGAAAAAAACAAACTAAATTTGACTCGAGTTGACTGTAGCATGCTGATTTTGAGCAGTTACTGTTTGTAACCGGGCTAAGGGTGCACTGGAAATCCTTATCCAGAAGAAAGATGGGTTTGATCTCGTCCTCAGCGATCTGCACATGCCAGATGTGGATGGATTCAAGCTCTTGGAACACATTGGTTTGGAGATGGCCCTACCTGTTATCAATATGTAACATGTAAGATTTGGATCCTCTTATCGTAGGTAAAAATCATGTAAGTAACATACAAGATGTTGTGTGTCACTTGGTTATTTTGTATGTCACTCCCATCTATAATTATTACTATTATTTTGTTGTTGCTGTTCTTGTTGAACATCCAGTGATGTCGGCGGACGATGCAAAGGATGTAGTCATGAAAGGTGTTACTCATGGAGCGTGTGATTACCTGATCTACACAAATGGTTTGTTGCTGCTGTGGAACAACTGGGAGTCGACAGTAAGAGCTTAATAATAACTCTGTTTGTGTTATATTTAGCTTGTAGTGGTAATATTGTCAAACCTTGTAGTCTAGATCACCTTTGTACAAGAAACATAATTACAAATGAATCTAGAACCAGCACGAAATGTTCTATCGAGGTCTTCTTACTTTATAAATATGGTAACCATTAATTTTTTTTTATAATTGTATAACGCTATCAAATATTTATCACAATGCAGAAGCTGTTCCCAAGAAAATACTTGAGTTGATGAATGTACCAGGGATAACAAGGAAGAATGTTGTGAGTCACCTTCAGGTATAGGCACAAGCACTCTATACTTAATTTATTTACATGTACTCATGGTTTTAGTTGTATAGCTTTTGGACTTTTTGTGACAACTATGAGAAACTTCTGTGCACAAGTAGTGTATCATAAGTCTTCTTCATCCTTTATTTTTTTTCAATAACACACCGAATTGGAAAATATGGGTCTCAAGTGCGGCAATGCCCTTGTCATGCCCCTTTATCTTTTAACTGCATACTAGAATGAAAAGATGTCCCTACGTTAAGCAAATATAGAAAATGTGATGCAATCCTAAATCGTATTGATTCCTTAATTGACAGAGAATCATCCTATTCTTCCTTTTAGTATCCTTAATTGTGTCCTTTAATTTACTTTCTTAATTGTCTTCTCCTTAATTTAGGATTTCTAATTTATGTTATTCTCTTAGTGGCTAACGTCAGTAGGCTGTCACCCTCAGAGTGATTATTGGTGTCCCACCCTCTCAAAGTGATTACTGGAGGCCTGAGCCCGTTGACTCTGTCACCTTAGACTCCTTTATTCTTTATTACATTCTACGATATGACTGGATTTATATCAAAATGAAACCAGCTTAATCTGTCATCATTCATAAAGTCCCTGGAAGATGTTATGTTTTTGTCACTTCCCATTCCCAGAATAAGTATTTTATGCGTGTACTTCTTGAATTATTTATTCAATATTTATTATGCATTTGTTCTGTATTTAAATTCTTCAATTTTGCGCTTATTAATTTTCCTGTATTTTATTTTTTGCTTTTTCTTGGCTCTTGGTTCATTTCGGTTCATGGTAAACCAACTTGGTGCGGTTTGGTTCAACATGGAAAGGAATGGATGGCATGGATTTGGTAGAGAATGAATGGTGGAGATCCACTTGACCTTGATATAAAACTTCTTCTTTCATTCTCTCTTCATTCATTCACATTTACTCCTCCACCAAACCCTAATCCACTTGTGAGAGACAAGTACATCTTGTACACCATGAGGGATTTCATGTATCCCTATTTATTTTTAGTCCATGTTGTTCATCTTCTCTTCCTCTACAAGTTTAGGTCTTGAAGTTCTTGATTTCCATAGATGGTTGGGTATAGATCTAAGTTTTAAGTTTTAGTTTTCGTATGGATTTTATGTTTTTTGATCTATCAAACTCTGTTGTTTTCGAAAATAAGTGGTTCCAGGTTGTAGAGAATTTAATTCTACTAAAGTTTGGCTTTTGAAAACTTAGATTTTAATTTATTTTGTGGAAGTTATGGCCGAAAATATTTTGTTCATTTCTATGTTCATCTGTAGCATGAACCGCATGTCACTGTTGAGCCTCATAGATGTCACGAATGGACCGCATGTGGCACATGTCGCAGTTGGCCGCATATGGTATCGCAAATGAGCCACATGAGGCACATGTCGCAGTAGCCGCATATGGTGTCGCGAATGAGCCGCATGAGGCACATGTCGCAGTAGCCACATATGGTGTCGTGAATGAGCCGCATGAGCTACATGTCACAGTGGCCGCATATGGTGTCGCGAATGAGCCGCATGAGCTACATATCGCAGTAGCCGCATATGGTGTTGCAGTAGGGCCGCATGAGCTGCATGTCGCAGTAGGCCACATATGGTGTCACAGTTGGGCCGCATGAGCCATATGTCGCTGTTGAGCCGCATATGGTGTCGCGGTTGGGCCACATAAGCCGCATGTCGCAGTTGGTCCGCATACATCTCGCAGAATAGGCCGCATAATGCCTATTTTGGTTGTTTCTGACTGTTATATGTCCTAATTGACCGAATTGTGGCTAGAATTTCTTCCAACTCCCAACATAAAAGTTGTAGACCTTTTCCTTGGCTTCAAGAATACGTTACCAACTATTTTATACTACTTATAGACTCGACCATGCTTAATACTAATTTAACTTTCATGCCTTGTCACGAATTGACCCCGAATGTTACTTTGACTAATAATTGATCATGTGTTCCTAGTTGGAACTAAGAGATTGGCTAGTCGTCTTATTAAATTGAATGAATGAGACACGTTCATATTAACTATGAACTATTATAATCGATTGGCCGATCCCGAATATTGATATACAGGTATGTGCGAGCTTCAATTTATTTATTTTTCTACAAAAACAGCATGTGTACTTGATGGTCAAGGCATGATTATTCCGTGGTTAGTTTTAATTGTTGTATTATGCTATGTAAGACCTACAACCTAACTGCACGGGTATCATTGTAGAGTTGGGCATATCGTACTTTGTACGAAAGTACTCATTCTGAATGACCATGATCCACGGCATGGGATTTCACTCAACATAAAGGCTATTAAGTTAAATAAAATAATGATTGCATGGAGAGAATAGATTACCGAGTTCTTACATGGCAGCGCTCTTTGGGACTATTAAGTGCCCGACAAGCCGGCTGGTTCCCACAGATACTGCAAATTTGCCACATGGGCAGGGAGCGGTATCTGCTTATATTATTTATTGTATATTGTATATTGATGACGGGCATTCCGCTGGAACTCGTCTAATTTATGATTGGCCCAATTGATTGACTGGATAGACTAGCCTTGCTTGCACATAGTAAGAACTGAGGAATCCTTATTGTATATTTCCAGGATAACTTGAAACTCACAGTAGCAAGCCGTAGTAGTTGCATGGCCGTTTAAGTTGACTTGTTTGTGTACTGTACCTACTCTGTTAACTAACTAAGATGATCAGAATGTCAGGGCATGACGGGCCAACTTCTGTCCTTGTTTGGTTGGGAGGTTGGTTCGAAGTATCGTGATGTTATGCGAATCCCAGTGGCAAGCAGAGATCTACTTATCATATTCTCTTATTACTGGTTTTAATTTCTCATATCGTGCTTCCTTGCGGTACTTGCTATTAGAGGTCTAACCTCTCTGGTTTTGTATGGCCAGATTTAGAGCCGGTCCCCGAGGACTCAGCTTACTTCTACCTCCAAGATGGTCAATACTAGAGGGATGATCGCAGGAGGACTCGAGTGGGTTCCTTACTTCCCACTCGTTTTGTTATTTACTTAATACCTTGCCGTTTGGCACCGACATGTTAGTCGGATTATCTTGTACTTACTTTTACATAATTGTAATTAAGTCAGACTGCAGCTGATAACAGTTGTGTATACTTTGCTACATCATCTGGCTATGTTTTGTAAAGCCAGATATCAAGAACATTTTGACTGAGCGTTTGGGACGCCTTACTGCTTTATCTCACATGTTCTCTATTTTTGTTTCTTGTTTGAAAGATTGAGACAATAGATGTGAAGTAACCATAGTAAGACTTTCATGTAGTATGCACCCCCTCGTCTGGTTAGACAGCATTGATCGTATTATACGGTATTCATCTACCCGTAATACGTAGCTGGCTGAGTCATTCCCCCCGCTCTCCAGTATTCTGGTTCTGGGGCGTGACAAGGTTTTAGTGGTGGCCCATGCAAGCCTGATTTCAGACTTGTGGGATATTTTAATTTATAGGATGTCTCAATCACACATGTTTCCCCTTGATCTCATGATTCGTTACTCTCGACTCTAGCTTGACATTCCGGTATCCTTTGACTTCATTGATCTTTCCTGTCCGATCGTTTGATTGTTCTCTTATTTCTTTTCTTAGGGGCACCTCGTCCACATCTGTCAGGACTGGGCAACAACAACAAGGGCAACACGGACAACCTGACCATGTTGGTCAGCAACAAGGGCCGGTACTAACTCAAGAGACTATCCAAGAAGAAGTAATAGTGGAAGCAGCAGCTGGATCACAGTATCCGGAGGTTCCACCACCAACAATAGTTCCACCTACCCCTGTGGAAGTGGACACACCAGCCCTTCTGGAGATCATGAGAGGGAGATAGCTAGATTCGTTTCCCGTTGCTTGGTATGTCAGCAAGTGAAGGCAGAACAGCAGAGGCCAGCTGGGTTATTACAACCGCTTCCTATCCCAGAATGGAAGTGGGAACACATTACAATGGACTTTGTGACCGGTTTACCGAGATCACCAACTGGTAAAGATGTTATTTGGGTGATAGTAGATCGGCTTACAAAGGTGGCACACTTTTTTTCTTTCAGAATAGGGCAATCTACAGAAAAGTTGGAAGAGTTGTATATGCAGTAGATAGTCAGGCAGCATGGAGTCCCTGTTAGTATTGTGTCAGACAGAGATACCCATTTTACGTCATATTTCTGGAAGAGCTTACATCATAGTCTGGGTACCAAGTTAAGATTTAGCACGGCTTACCATCCCCAGACAGACGGGCAATCAGAAAGAATAATTCAGACTTTGGAAGACATGTTGCGAGCTTGCACTCTGGATTTTGGAGGATCTTGGGAGAGACACCTGTACTTAGTTGAGTTCTCATACGACAACAGTTATCAAGCCAGTATCCAGATGGCGCCATTTGAAGCTCTATATGGTAAGAAGTGTAGGTCGCCACTAGCATGGGATGATATCGGGGAGAGGAAGATGCTAGGCCCAGAAATGATTGTTCAGATAGTTGAAGTGGTTAAGGGAATTAGAGAGCGACTTCGAGTTACGCAGGATCGACATCGTCATTGGGCGGACCAGCATCGTAAGCCACTAGAGTTTTCCGTTGGGGACCACGTGTTCTTGCGGATCTCACCTACCCGTGGGGTCACTAGGTTTGGCGTTCGCGGGAAGTTGAGTCCGCGGTACGTGGGCCCATTTATTATCCTTGATAGGATAGGCGATGTTGCTTATCGTTTATCCCTTCCACCTTCGTTATGAGAGGTGCATGACGTGTTTCATGTATCTCAATTACGAAGGTATGTATCGGACCTAAGCCATATCCTTGATCATTCTGAGCTGGTTGTTGGTACCAACCTATCTTACGAGGAACAACCTGTGTCTATTTTGGACCGAAGAGAGAAGATACTCAAGAACCGAACAATTAGCCTTGTCCGGGTTGCTTGGGGTCATCACTCTTTAGGGGAGTCAACGTGGGAACGTGAGGATGATATTCGATCATGGTATCCGCACCTGTTTGACTCACAAGGTATATCTCTCTCTATATACCTTGATTGTCTTGACTCCTCATGCTTGTCACCATATGAGTATAATTGCTTGGTGTCGTCGATAGTTAAACATATATATATTACTTGCTATTTGACATTGTAGAATAGCTACTTACTCAAATTACTTGTACTGAGATTAGTCTAGCTCTGACATTTCTGTCCTGCTTGGATCTGAAATTCAGAGGAAGAAATTTTTCTAAGGAGGGTAGAGATGTCACTCCCCGTTCCCAGAATAAGTATTTTATACGTGTACTTCTTGAATGTATTTATTCAATATTTATCATGCATTTTTTCTGTATTTAAATTCTTTAATTTCGTGCTTATTAATTTTTCTGTATTCTATTTTTTGCTTTTTCTTGGCTCTTGGTTCATTTCGGTTCATGGTAAACCAACTTGGTGCGGTTTGGTTCAACATGGAAAGTAATGGATGGCTTGGATTTGGTGGAGAGAATGAATGATGGAGATCCACTTGACCTTGATATAAAACTTCTTCTTTCATTTCCTTTCTTCATTCATTCACATTTATTCCTCCACCAAACCCTAACCCACTTGTGAGAGGCAAGTACATCTTGCACACCATGAGAGATTTCATGCATCCTTATTTATTTTTAGTCCATCTTGTTCATCTTCTCTTCCTCTACAAGTTTAGGTCTTGAAGTTCTTGATTTCCATGGATGGTTGGGTGTAGATCTAAGTTTTAAGTTTTAGTTTTCGTATGAATTTTATAGTTTTTGATCTATCAAACTCTGTTGTTTTCGAAAATAAGTGGTTCCAGGTTGTATAGAATTTAATTCTACTAAATTTTAGCTTTTGAAAAGTTAGATTTCGATTTATTTTGTGGAAGTTATGGCCAAAAGTATTTTGTTCATTTTTATGTTCATCTGCAGCATGAACCGCATGTCGCTGTTGAGCCGCATAGATGTCGCGAATGGACCGCATGAGGGACATGTCACAGTTGGCCGCATATGGTGTCGCGAATGAGCCGCATGAGGCACATGTCGCAGTAGCCGCATATGGTGTCGCGAATGAGCCGCATGAGGCACATGTTACAGTAGCCGCATATGGTATCACGAATGAGCCGCATGAGCTACATGTCACAGTAGCCGCATATGGTGTCGCGAATGAGCCACATGAGCTACATGTCGCAGTAGCCGCATATGGTGTCACGAATGAGCCGTATGAGCTACATGTCGCTGTAGCCGCATATGGTGTCGTAGTAGGACCGCATGAGCTGCATGTCACAGTAGGCCGCATATGGTGTCGCAGTTGGGCCGCATGAGCCGCATGTCGCTGTTGAGCCGCATATGGTGTCGCGGTTGGGCCGCGTAAGCCGCATGTCGCAGTTGGTCCGCATACATGTCGCAGAATAGGCCGCCTAATGCCTATTTTGGTTGTTTCTGACTGTTATATGTCCTAATTGACCGAATTATGGCTAGAATTTCTTCCAACTCCCGACATGAAAGTTGTAGACCTTTTCCTTGGCTTCAAGAATATGTTACCAACTATTTTATACTACTTATAGACTCGACCATGCTTAATACTAATTTGACTTTTATGCCTTGTCACGAATTGACCCCGACTGTTACTTTGACTAATAATTGATCATGTGTTCCTAGTTGGAACTAAGAGACTGGCTAGTCGTCTTATTAAATTGAATGAATGAGACACGTTCATATTAACTATGAACTATTATAATCGATTGGCCGATCCCGAATATTGACATACAGGCATGTGCAGGCTTCAATTTATTTATTTTTCTACAAAAGCAACATGTGTACTTGATGGTCAAGGCATGATTATTCTGTGGTTAGTTTTAATTGTTGCATTACGCTATGTAAGACCTATAACCTAACTGCACCGGTATCGTTGTAGAGTTGGGCATATCGTACTTTGTACGGAAGTACTCATTCTGAATGACCATGATCCACGGCATGGGATTTCACTCAACATAGAGGCTATTAAGTTAAATAAAATAGTGATTGTATGGAGAGAATGGATTCCCGAGTTCTTACATGGCAGCCCTCTTTGGGACTATTAAGTGCCCGATAGGCCGGCTGGTTCCCACAGATACTGCAAATCTGCCACACGGGCAGGGAGCGGTATCTGCTTATATTATTTATTGTATATTGTATATTGATGACGGGCGTCCCGCTGGGACTCGTCTAATTCATGATTGGCACAATTGATTGACTGGATAGACTAGTCTTGCTTGCACATAGTAAGAACTGAGGAATCCTTATTGCATATTTCTAGGATAACTTGGAACTCACAGTAGCAAGCCGTAGTAGTTGCATGACCGTTTAAGTTAACTTGTTTGTGTACTGTACCTACTCTGTTAACTAACTGAGATGATCAGAACGTCAGGGCATGACGGGCCAACTTCTGTCCTTGTTTGGTTGGGAGGTTGGTTCGAAGTATCGTGATGTTATGTGAATCCCAGTGGCAAGCAGAGATCTACTTATCATATTCTCTTATTACTGGTTTTAATTTCTCATATCGTACTTCCTTGCGGTACTTGCTATTAGAGGTCTAACCTCTCTGGTTTTGCATGGCCAGATTTAGAGCCGGTCCCCGAGGACTCAGCTTACTTCCACCTCCAAGATGGTCAATACTAGAGGGATGATCGCAGGAGGACTCGAGTGGGTTCCTTACTTCCCACTCGTTTTGTTATTTACTTAATACCTTGCCGTTTGGCACCGACATGTTAGTCGGATTATCTTGTATTTACTTTTACATAATTGTAACTAAGTCAGACTGCAGCTGATAACAATTGTGTATACTTTGCTACATCATCTGGCTATGTTTTGTAAAGCCAGATATCAAGAACATTTTGACTGAACGTTTGGGACGCCTTACTGCTTTATCTCACATGTTCTCTATTTTTGTTTCTTGTTTGAAAGATTGAGACAATAGATGTGAAGTAACCATAGTAAGACTTTCATGTAGTATGCACCCCCTCGTCTAGTTAGACAGCATTGATCGTATTATACAGTATTCATCTACCCGTAATACGTAGCTGGCTGAGTCATTCTCCCGCTCTCCAGTATTCTGGTTCTGGGGCGTGACAGTTTTCATGCATGGAATTAGGATCGTCAGTGAAACTTATGGTTCTCTTGATTAACATTCTGGTACTGTTGTCAGTTAGCCATATGGATATAAATGAAAATGGAAACTAGCTTCTCGTGTACAATATTTAGCGTCCTATCTTCTCGTTAACTAAAACCTAGGGAGTATGGAACATAAATGCTCCACCTTTCGTTTCTACTTAATATGGAGATTGCCTATTGGTTGACATGATTTATACCATTAATTGTGTACTTATACTTTGCCTACCAGTATGAGTCACAACAGACTCAAATGCAATGGTTTCTTCATATTTGGTCGATTTAGTAGGTTATGAAGGTAAACAACCCTGTGCAGAATAAGCTATATTTTTCATAAACCTATCAAATTCCTATTAATGCATGCATTTTAATTTGACTTTTTGCAAGTGACAATAAAGATTAGTTTTTGATATAGGATATAAACTTGTTGTGTATTATTTACAAAAACTTTCTAAAAGTACATCTTCTATAGAATAATAATTGATAGAAAAACACAAACATACAAATATCTGGTACTGTTCATCGTATTCTAGATCTATTGACTTTTAGTTAACTAGAATGATGGTGCAAGAGTAGTACATTTTTTTAATGTTAAAATAGAAACTAAGGCACATTCATCATAAGAACACTTCAATTTAACTAGTGCATGAAGTGGCCTATGTGATGCCAGGGAAATAAGCTAATGGGGAGTCGAGGCTACTATATCCTCTAAAAATGTATCCAATATAAGAAAAGTAAAATATCTGAAACTATTACACGGAAAACCAACTTCAGAACCAATTTGGAACAATACATTACTCAAGAATTCATTATAACTGGACAATCATAGAATAAGCTGAAATATACTTCCAGTGGCAAAATACTAACTACACAAAATCAAGAGTAGCCAGTAGGTATTTTCAAAGGAAGGTGTCGGGGGGGGGGGGGGGGGGGGGGGGGGGGGGGGGGGCGGGGGAACTTGATGCTATAAGATGAAACTAATTTTTTTTGATATACACCATCTAACGACGTTCAAACTCAAACGTGTGAAAGAGGATGGTTGAGAAACTGCCAAGGTTGTACCACCATACCTCCGTAGGACCTTACTACATGCAGGCAATAGCCTCAGGCCTTAGCCAACATCTGCTGCATCAGTGGCCTTAGCCAACATCTGCTGCCACTTGCCTACAACAGGTCAAGCAGGAAGGGGGGGAATAAGTCCCCTGCTGCTGCTAATGTAACCTACTGCTTTGGCCTGGCCTGCTGCCACTTGCCCTACCTGTAGGCAATAGCCTCAGGCCTTAGCCAACATCTTTCTGATAGTTACATATATATACACAAGATGAATCTAAAAGAAACTCCACACAACAGTTTCCCACAATATATGTTGAATTGTGATCTTAATGTGTGTTTTTAATCAGGACTTATACATCATTCAAGATCCTATAGTTACATATATATACATCATTATATCATATTTATTAAACCTTATTTTATCTTTTGCAGGACATATGTGCTGTGGACATAGGTCTTCATGTGACTAAGTTGTATGTTATGGTGTGGGATGTTTACATGTGGATAGTTTTGATGTAAAGTGTACTAGCTATATTGGATACTCTATATATTTTTGAGAAAATGTATATATGGCCTGAGAAATATAGAATGATAGCTAAAATGTACCCTATTTTGAGACAATGGAATGTACCCTATTTTGAGACAATGAAATGGAGATTAATGTTACATTTTAATGTTTTGTTGTGAATATATATGGTTCAAAGTGGTTATTTTTGAATTGAATTGAGCAGTGTTTGGAATGTATAACATGCAGTATAGAGCGTTATAAATGTGATACAAATGACCAATCATAACGCTTTCAAAATGTCCTGACTTCTAACTATATTAAATATTCATAATGGTTTTACATAACTATCCATAATGCTTTGAAAATAAAACGTTGCAGAAATTCAATCTATTAATGACGTTTTTGGAAGATTTATCTATAACACTTTGAAAAATATTTATAACATCCGATTTCATAACGCTTGGATTAAGAAAAAAACGTCATGGTTCTTAATTAATGACGGTTTTTAGCCGTCATTAAAGGGTATTTTTGTTGTAGTGTTGCGTCTGGCCCGTCCCCATAAGGGGAGGCGCCAACTACCCTGCGCCAAATGGAACGAAGGCATGGGATGGAGTGAGCGGGAGATTTGAATTTGAAAACAAATTCAAGTTCAAACCAGGCGGGATAGAGTAGCGGGGAGGGGGCACGAGGCTCGAGGGGGGCCAGCTGACGTATAGGTATGGGAGTCGGGTAGATGGCCGAGGTCGGCCGCGTCCGTGATGAGGAGAACATCAACCGCCTGCCAGTGAGGAGGGGACTCCGGCCGCGACACGAAATCCACCCAGGCGAAGCAGTCATCCAACCCTGCCAGGTCTAGAGGGTCGTGCATTCTGACCAGAGCGAGCTGGTCAGGGGTCCACCGGGGGGGCAAATGCCTTCGCTAGAGGAGGAAGGCCATGGTCCTGTCCCAGTAGGGAGAGTACGCCGGGAGGCGTGGAGTCGAACACGGTCGCGCCATCCCTAGCGGCAGAGACTGCCGTGGAGAGCTGCGTCTGAGCACCTCCGGAAGGGGGGTCAGTCGGGCGAGAGGTCAAGGAGCAAAAGGGGGGATGAATAACCTGCAAAGGGGGCGGGTTCCATGGAGGGGATGAGAGGGAGGCTCGGAGGGCTCGAGGGGGGAGGACGCGCCTTGGACGCACTCCATCGACGGTGCGGGCCACCCACACCGTGGGGGGTAGAGGCCGGCATGGCACAAACGGGGGGGCCGGTCACCCAATCCAGATCGCCAAGAGGGAGAGAAGACCCCTACATCTCCAACTTAATAACATTAGGAATATATATATATATATATATATATATATATATATATATATATATATAAGGAGCAGATCAAAAGCCCCTTTAGAAAACCCCCTCACTCTCAGCCGTCCATTTAATGTTATAATGTTAATATTAATGTTAATAATAATGTTAATATTAATGTTAATGTTAATATTAATTTTTATTTTATTTTTATATTAATGTTAATGTTAATGTTAATATTAATGTTAATGTTAATATTAATTTTAATGTTAAGTTTAATGTTAATTTTAGTATTTAATGTTAATATTAACATTAATATTAACATTAACATTAATATTAACATTAAATGGACGGCTGAGAGTGAGGGGTTTTTTAGAGGATTTCTAAAGGGGGCTTTTGATCCGCTTATATATATATATATATATATATATATATATATATATATATATTTTAATACCATGGTTTTGGACTTGGCTAGGTGCATTTTAGCTAGTTTAATTTTAGCCTATTAAGAGTGGTGCTTGTTACTAGTGTATGTCACCCAAACCTATTCAAATCAACTCCGATCAAGCCCAAATTTGGTCCACACTTACACAAGACCTAGTAGTCCCTAACCAAGCCTTTTATTGACCCATGTGGTGCACACACAAATGTTTGGACAGAGCACAACATTAGAATATGTGTATTTTCGGAATTAAGTGGTGACCACCACTTTTAGTTGTCAAAACCACCTCCCCACTCCTCCCATACACCTAAAATTAAGGCCACACCTTCTTCTAACGCTTGGTAGCAGCCCATGCACTCTTTTCCATCCATTTTATTCAGTTTTTACTCTCAAATAGTCCACACAAAGCAATTAATTTAGCAACATTCAGCCATAGGTTTAGCGGGATATGATGACTTCAGCAGCATTTTATACTATGAAAATAATAGGTACGGGCCTTGAGCCATTTACAAAAAAACCTTCCTCTATCTCTTAGCTTTAATTTACATATTGTTACATATTTTTTCATGGTGTTTTGATCCCTCAAACCTCTATCGCACGACGATGTGTCCAGAACAGAGTGCTATACATGAATTGTATGCAAAGAATTGGGTGTGCACACCAAACTACTTAGTAAAACTCTACAAAACTATTTTTGTTGTGAACCTATGTTCGTGTCTGTCGTTTTGGTATATAATAGTCTAAATATTTTGTCCATATTTTCCTTCATACAGACGTTTTTCGAGGAGGTGTGCGGACAGAATTTTGCGACACACAAGCGGTCCACGTTCCATACATAAGTAAGTACCTTCATTTTTTTTCATATATTTTTATATAATATATTAATAACTAGATACGACATCCCCCTAGGTAGAAATCGTAAATAATAGTATCTAAATGTTTGGATTCATGATAAAACATTACCCCAAAATTATTTTTCCAAAATTATATTTTTGCCAACTTTGTGGTAGTGTAACTTTTTGTGTAGACCATATTTTACAATTCTAGAAGTTTGTATAATGTTATGGATATTTTTTCTACAAAATGTATGTTGGAGTTATGCCCTAAATATTTCGTTTGATTAGTACAAATTAGACTCAAATTTGGCCTCGTAAACTCTGAATGCAGAAAATATAATTTTCTTCCAACTTTGAACATGCATACCTTTCTGTGTAATAATTAATTTCCAGAGACACTAGTTAGAATGTAAAGCATGACATGTTTTCTATCAATTATATATTTAAGTCATGTCTAGAATAGTTAGTTTTACTAGTGTAAAAGAAAACCAAAGTAGGAATCATGAGCATTTTTCTGCACATTTTTTCTGCACACTAAAATATTGTAAGTCTGGAATTATTTTTACAAACTTTGGACATGCGTTATTTTCTGTGTATACCATATTCATGTATTCCAGTGTTTTGTATATCTTCTTGGTTAAGTTTTGAATCATTTCATATAGGTTTCATGACTTAACTACTTGTTTTGGGTTATGTAAAGTGAAGACAAAATGAGCTACATAAACAACATTTCAGCATTTAAGTTTGAAACTGTTTTTGGAGGTCACTTTGAGTTCAATTTCCTAAAAATCAAACCGTTAGATTCCTGTGTAGTTTTTCTATAGTAAACTCTAGTAAACTCTATATTAGATCCTGAAATTAGAGCCACCAATAACATTATTTGTTTACTCAAATGTTGCTTCATTAACTGAAAAAATTATACAGTTTTGCACTCAAATTATTTCAAAGTCTGAAATCAGTTTTTCTTGCAACTTTGTGCTTCGATTCTAGAAAATCCAACCGTTGGATTGGTTTGGAATTTTCTTCTATTATTAGACAAAACTTTATTCATCTGAATACTTTAGTTGGAACCGTTCATTGTTACTTCTGACCACTCGTTTACTAGCCTAAATTTAAGATAAAGTAATCTTTTGAAAACTTCTCTTTGGGTAAAGTATGAACTAGAAATTGTAGGAAGGTGTACCCTCTATCCATACCAACTTCAAATTAGTGTTATTTGGGTTAGATAGCATGATTTTATAGGTTAGTTTTAATAGATTGGTGATGTGCATTCATAATATAGGTCTTGGACACTGATATGGACTTGATTGTTACTTTCGGCTCAGGACCACAGGGGAGTACATTCTCTGATAGTTTTTATTATCTTGATAGTCTCTATGATATCAGTTTATAGTGTTATGCTTGATTCTTGACATGAGAGTACACAGATTGGTATGTTTTGGATCCCGTCATCAGATGTTATTCATGATTATCCTGGTATACGGGTACATGTCTTTTATTGTCCTTATACTTGTATGGACACTGAATCCTAAGGGAAGGATCCAGTGTCATAACATGTTATGGTTGGATCCATTATACTAGTTAGGGGTATGAGGAGATATTAGAAGATTATGTGATCATATCCAAACTACTTGTGCATAGCTCACCCTCACCATACGCAGGGTGTAGCCTGATCTTACTTGTAGTTATGCATAACTTTCATGTATGGCCGGCCTGATTCTAGGTTTACCTGTGCTTGTACTTGTGCATAGTCGATCATATGGATAGTCTGATATGGATCCCAAGCTGATCACATAATAAACTAATATCTCAAGGCACTGTTTAGAAGCACATGTTCTATTCTAGATTATCGTCTATTGTTACACTGTATTCATGATTTACTTACAGTACATTGCTACCATGACATGCTCACATGATTGTCCTATACTTTCTACTCCTCAATTTACTTATCCATCATGTATTTCCATTGCTTATTGTTATTTATAGTTTTTGGCAATTTAATAGAACTGCTGTTAGTTTATGTACTTCTCTTCAATCCAGACTGGATAACCATATTTTTAGGAGTTGTTATGCTCCACGTACTTGGACTACATGACGATGCTAGCTGAGACAGATTCTCGATATTTCATTGACCATGAGTTGACTGTTGGGAGCACTAGTCCATTATTCCTTATTTGTGTTTTTGTTTTCGGTTTTAGATTTGTCTTCGATATATTCTTGTCGTATAAGATCATTTGTAGACTCTAGTTGATTCAGTGCTATTGCTATCTTTTCTATTTCATATCTTTCTTAGCTGTATGTGATTTGAGTACAAGTTGTTATTGTAAATCATATATGTTGTAGTTATATACTGGGTGCTTGACAGCGTTCTACCGTCGATACTGCGGCGTAGGCTAGACATGGCCTACGTACTCGTGCCCAAATATCCGGATGTGGTTCGTGATAAGCTTTCACTAAATATATAAATGCGTCAAGTGCTCATTCCTGCAAACAAGGCTTACCATTTTCTTTCTTGCAAATTGAATTGCAAATTACGTATATATGGAAGTCACTAGAACCACAAACCATTTTGGACTTCTAGTGGGATGATGATGTAGGAACAAATTGTAAAGCGTAATACTCTAGAGGGGGGGGGGGGGGCGGGGGGGGGGGGGGGGGGGGGGGGGGTGAATGGAGTAGGCAACAAAATTTAGCTAATTAAAAAATTGTTAGCAACAAGATCATATATAATATGTCACGGCGATTTATACTGATTTTCATCTTGTGAGGACTATTCCAGTCGGAAGAATTCTAGCTTCTAGTTGAATCCACTATGGAAAAATATTGTAAGTTTTCATACGAAGTCCTTGCAATTTCTACAAGCGGGCTTTAATCCGAAGTACTCGACCAACTTCAATTGTGAAGTGTCTTTCTTCTATCAAGTCTCTGATTACAATCTCTCTGAAACTTCTATAACGTCCATACTACAAATCGACTAGAGGATTGTAACTGGCTTGAGATTTAAAAATGAAAGAGCTAGAACACTTTAGAAAATGTATTAAGCTTAGAGAGAAGAGAGAAGAGAGGTGTGTTGAAATGAGTGAATTTCTTCTCTATTTATAGGTTTTCCAAAGTCAGAACTCGGACAAAATTCAGACAGAATTATTTAAGAGAATCTCGGCAAATAGCCGTTGCGTCCTTAACAACAGGGTGACCAAGTTCAAAATCCAACGACACCAAACGAATTTGGGGCGAGTTCGGACCGAACTCAGGCCGAACTCTGTAGGTGTCCAGAGTATGATTTTTGGAGAATTTTGTAAATCAAATTTTGAGTTTTGGGCTTTTGAAAAGTTTTAGCAGTTAGGAGCTTTTTGTAAAATGGACTACTTTCAAAATCATATAATATTTTGAAAATATTTTGGGGTAGCCTATTTGTCAGTACGACTAGGTAAACAAAATATTTCTAGACTCAATAAATATAAAAATTATATTAAATTTTAAAATCCAGAGTCATGTGGCAAAACAACTTCAGTCTTGAACACTATGGTAGAAGTTCTCAGCAAATATCCAAGTAGCCCTTATATCGAGACAGGGTTAGATCAATTATTAAAATTAGGTTCGACCATGACCAATGGGCCAACAATCTCCTCTGTTTTGATAATTGACAAACCTTGACTGATATAACATCTCTATCTTTGATTTGACAAAAAATTAAAATTGTACTTGTTCAGCAATGGTACTGTACTGTATCCTCAAAAGTTCTGTATCCTGCAAAAGATGTTAGATCCTATTTTTCCTCCGTTGTCACTTAGCAAAATAATTATAAAAGAGAGAAGCTCCTCCGCAATTTATGTATAAGAATCCAACGTTGAAGAAATACAAGAAAAATATGTAGCAATAAACATGTATTTCACATGCAGTTTATATGTAGAAGTATAATCTAAGAGAGATAATGCTACGTGTAAACAAAATATGAAGGAAATAGAGAACAATACAAACTGAAATAGAAAAAATGCTAATGAGAGCATAATAGATGTTCCAAAATACATCAATATCCGCAAATAAAGTCTCAGTGCTAAAAAAATAAAAATAGAGTACTATCTTGGAATGTCGGAGCATTTCCAAGTAAACATAGACAATAAAATGTCTAACAAGATAACATCTAGACAAAATGCATCACGTCTAGATCAAAAGTCCTTAGAGTCATCATCATCATCAGCGCCAGCAGTGCCACCATGTCCAGATGGACCAGTTCCAGAAGTACCAGCTCCAGAATGGTGTAGAGTAGCACCAGAACCATGGTACCAGTCATATGCGTTACCGGGCTGAAAGAGGTGACGAACCATCTCATCCTCATAGTGGTAGCCCGATACATTTGGATCTCGGGGAAGAGAACTGATAAAATGACCAATTTGAGCAAAACGTAGATCCATAAAAGAATTTGTGAGAACCTGAAACCGACTGGCATCACGGAACTTACGTTCCCTAGTGTCAGTAATAAAAGCTCGAAAATTAAAGAGATGCTGGTGGATACCCTCATAAGACATTGGGCAGGTCTGAGGAGATGGAGTAGGAGCAGTAGGATGAGTAGGAGGAGCAGGAGGGATGGCTGTACTGCGATGAGACAGTTGAAGATACTTGGGCTCAAAGTTAAGAGCACAAGTGGATAAGTTAATCTCAAAATACTGAAAGATGATCGGGATAATCATCGCGTAAGCAAGGTTTTTGTTCCTTTCGCAGCAACGTCCCATCATCTAGATAATAGTTTTGGGGACAGAAAAAAGAATACCCTTACGAATGTGATAAAGGGCAGGCAATTCAAGGGTGGTAACATCGTACTTTGAAGTAGATTTAGGGAAAATAGTGGAAAAGACGATGCGATGCGATTCATAGTTGAATAAATTCATGTTGGCAGCTTTGAACTTAGTAAAACGAACACGGTCAAGAGAACAAAGTTTGTTCTTGAAACTGCTCAAAGTTGTGCCTGCAAAAAATTCAAATTCTGTGATATCAACTAGCGAAGCACCTTCATCACTGATACCAAGGATTTTCCTAAGTGGACATTATTGAATTCGATATTAAATCTACAGATACAACTTTTAATAGTAAAAGTGTTCAAAGTGAAATTGCAATAAAATAGACGAATAATATTAGTTGTAATAGGATATTAGTGGGTGACAAGTTCGTGCAACCCAAATGCTTCAAAGTATGGATGATGCTCAGGAAATACGGTCCATTTAATCGGTGCGCCGGTGTATATTTTGCGAACATAGAAATCCACATACCATAATAGAGATTGGTCATGAGTTTCAAAGTAAAACTCATTGTATACTTTGTCGGCAAGTAAGCCAGAGAAAAGAGTGATCCTTGAATGGGATCAGAAGATGACGCCTCTTCACTAGGTGTCGGCTTCTTCCTCTTAATGGGGTCCAAAATCCTAGACATTGTTTCTAATGAAAGGTTGAAAACTATGAATTTGAAAGAGAGGGAAGGAGGAGGTTATACCTTTCAGGATTTAAGTATGTTGTAAAGGACGAGAATCTTCGCACGAATCCAAAATTTGGATTGAAATATCCAAGAGGATTGGAAGCAATGGCTTGGAGAAAAGCTAGGGTTTGGAGGGCTGTGGCGCGGCTGCTGTTGTGATTTGAGGATTTGGAGAAGATGAATCGGAAGGGGGCCACTCATTCCTGACTTAAAAATATATACCACCAACAGAACTCGGGCCGAATTCGGTTCGAGTTCGCCTGGGTTCTGTTGAGGTATTTTTCAACAGAAACATATGCATGCCACTTTCTATTCATGAATCCCTTTTCAATTATTTAACTCCAGGTTTAGTTATTTTAAATTTTAATTAATATCATTAATATTATTTTGTGAATTATTTTTTGTTACACAACGATTGTCTCAGATTAGCTGTTGGGGTACTGTCCCAGCTAACGAAGGTTCACCGGGGAGCACTTAAATACCGTTTCGCTTTAGCCATAGCCGTGGTGACAGACAGACCCTTCATAGGCTTGTATCGAAAATAGTATTTGTATATTAAAAGATAATTAATAAAATAAAATCAATTAATATTATTGACATCTAAAATTCCTAATTCTTGACGTAAATGATTGAAATGATCTTTCGCTAATAGTTTTGTAAAGATATCAGCCAGTTGGTTCTCTGTGTCTACATATACAAGGTCCATATCTCCATTTGTTTGACGATCTCTAAGAAAATGACGTCGAATCTCAATATGCTTAGTGCGAGAGTGACATACAGGATTCTTAGTCTGATTAATAGTGCTAGTGTTATCACAAAAAATAGGTATGTGTGTAAAGTAAACCAAAGTATTCAAAGGTTTTCTTCACCCAAAAAATTTGTGCACAACAACATCCTACGGCGATATACTCAGCCTCAATAGTTGATAATACGACAAAATATTGTTTCTTGCTAAACCAAGAGACTAAAGCCTTACCTAGGAAGTGAACCGGTTAGGTCAAAGGACGTAGTTTTGGGATACCATAAGCCGACAGAAGAAGTGCCTTTAAGGTATCGAAAGATACGTATAACCGTGCAAAAATATGATTCCTTGGGGTTAGCTTAAAAGCATGCACACAGGAAAATGCTAAACATTATATCTAGACAACTAGCAGTTAAATAAAGTAAACTACCAATCATACCTCGATACTTACGTATGTCGACCGATTTGCCTTGTTCATCAATATCATGCTTGGTTGAAGTTACCATCAGAGTGCCAAGTGGTTTGACGGTTTCTAGGTTGTACTTCTTTAATAAGTCTTTTGTGTACTTGGCTTGATTAATGAATGTCCCATTGTTGGTTTGTTTGATTTACAGTCCGAAGAAGAATTTTAGTTCTCCCATCATGCTCATCTCAAACTCATCCTATATAAACTTTGAAAATTTTTGACAGAGGGATTCATCAGTAGATCCAAAGATAATATCGTCTACATTAATTTGAATTAAAAAAAGATTTTCGTTAAAAGATTTTAAAAAAGTGTAGTGTCAACCTTGCCTTTTATAAAATTGTTATCAAGTAGAAAAGAGCTTAAACGATCATACCAAGCACGAGGGGCTTGTTTCAAACCGTATAAGGCTTTTTTCAACTTGAAAACATAATCAAGGTTTTTCAAATTACTAAAACCTGGAGGTTGAGCTATATAAACTTCTTCTTTGATAAAACCGTTCAAAAATGCATACTTGACATCCATTTGAAATAGGTTAAAATTATGAAAATATGCAAATGCACGTAACATGCGAATGGATTCTAATTTCGCAACTGGGGCATAGGTTTCATCGTAGTTAATACCTTCCTCTTGGTTGTATCATTAAGCTACGAGTCGAGCCTTGTTATGAGTAACTAAACCATTCTCATTAAGTTTATTTCGGAATGCATAGCGGGTGCCAATGACCGAATGATCAATGGGCTTGGGGTCAAGTTCCCAAACTTGATTTCGTTTAAATTGGTTTAATTTCTCTTGTATTGCATCTAACCAAAAATTATCTCTACATGCTTATTCAATAGTTTTGGGTTCAAGCTATGAAATAAATGCAACACATGAAACTATATCTTTACTAGAGGAACGAGTACTTACACCCGTGGTAATCTCTCATATTACCAAGTCTTTGGGATGGTCAGCCAAAAACTTTATTCTTTTTGGCAAACTCTCAAGGTAGCTGGCTCCGGCTTCTCGTTCTGTACGTGATATGTCTGGAGGATAAGTTGGTGTTGTGTTTGAAGGTTCTGCAGGTACTGTACTTGGTGTACTCATGTCTTTATTATCATCGTCGATTGTCTGTTGATTCAGTTCGTCAAAAGTGTACATTTATTGACTCTTCGATGATCATGGTTCTTTTGTTGAAGACTCAGTACCCTTTGCTTTTGGCCGCATAACCTAAAAATATACCTTCATCTGCCTTTTCGTCAAACTTTTCAAAATTGTCTTTAGTATTGAGAATAAAACATTTGCAGCCAAATATCTTGAAATATGAAACTGATGATGTTCTATCAAACCATAACTCGTTGGGAGTCTTCTTCGATATAGGTCGAACTAGAACCCTATTGAGAATATAGTAAGCTGTATTGACAGTTTCAGCCCAAAAGTATTTAGGTAGACTAAACTAGTTTAACATTACTCTATCCATTTCAGATAGAGTCCTGTTCTTACGTTCCACAACTCCATTTTGTTGTGGAGTCCTAGGACAAGAGAACTCATGCAGATAACCGTGTGTGTCATAAAATTGCTTAAACTCTGTATTTTCAAATTCGTCGCCATGATCGCTTCGAATACGAGTGATCATAAATCCTTTCTCGTTTTGAACTTTCTTGTAAAAGAAGACGAATTCAGATAATGCATCATTCTTGCGTGCAAGAAGGTATACCCACGTGTATCTAGAGAAATCATCTACTATTATAAAAGTATATAATTCACCACCTAGACTAGAAATTATACTAGGTCCAAATAAATCTATATGAAGTAATTGTAGAGGTCTAGTGGTCACTACAAAAAAAGTGTTTTTCTGGGACCCCAAAAATCCGTCTTAAAAAGACCCAAATCAGTCCTAAATTGTGATTTGGGACGAATTTTAGGACGGTAAGTGACAGTGCTATTAGGGTGGCGTGGCAAAATGTTTTAGGACCAAAAATGCCGTCCTAATTTGGTTTTAGGGTCGAAAAATATAACCGTACCAAAAGAGTTTGAATTATTACATGTTTACGACGGTTTACAAAACCGTCCCAAAATAAAAGAGTTTGTGACGAGTAACACCCGTCCTAAACAAATTTGCCAGCGTTACAAAAGAATGTCGTTTTTATCTAGGACAATTACATAACTGTCCCAAAAGTAACACTTATGAAATTAATGTCTGTATTTTTCAGCTATAAAACATACAATTTAAATACACATAAATTCATATAATCATGGACGTTGTCAAGCTTGTCTTCAGATGTATCTCCAGGCATCAAAGCTCCAATACCAAAAAACCTTAATAACATCAAGCATTCTTTACCATTAAGTAGAAGACAACAAAATTCATATATAACTATATATGTTCAATTGATAAACAACAAAAAGCTTAACATTAAGCATCCTTAACCACCATTTCCAAAATAAATCCAAAACACTACATCACCCACAGCAGCAGTTACAAAATGAACCCATTGTCTCCACCATTACATACAAAATGCTGAACCCATTAAGCATCCTTAACCACCTTTTCCAAAATAAATCCAAAACACTATACATCACCCACAATTCAGTTACAAAATGAACCCATTGTCTCCACCATTACACCATGTTTTTAGTATATCCAACATGAACCCAAAAATTAACCTAAACTTTTTATCATCACAAGATCGTCGCCCATCATTTTAGCATATCCAGAATGCTTTTGAAGGACCTGCAAATGAAGATATGCCAATATATTAGCAACCTGCTAACTATACACGAACAACCAGAAAAGAAAGACAAGTTCTTCCAAATTGTACAGACTAGACCACATTAGTTTGTGAAGGTTTAAACAAATTGTACAAACCTACTAACCGTTCTTCTAAACTGTTCTAACCTGCATACAAAAAAGTTGGAAAAAAACAATGTACAGAAAAAGCTTCAAGTGACAAAGGAAGCTTCAAGTGAAAAAGGAAGTTTAAGTGAAGACGGGAAAAATTGGGAAACATTTTAAATGGGAAGTACAATTATTCTAGAAAAAATTACAGTAACAAGCTGAAAAAAACCAATGTAAAAGTTAAAATCAATAGACTGACACCACAAGGTGGTTTCGAGAGCAAGCCATTAAGGATGTCTCTTCCTCAGAAGGATAAATGACTTCCCAACCAGGGTTTTGCATTAGGATGACATCTCTCAGTACTACCCATGGCCTTCACTGATTGGCCAATTACAACTAGGGGTAGTTGTAATCAAGTGCATGTAATATATGTATATGGGTAGGGTCGGATACCATGTTCAGTCGTGCTTCAATAATTTAATAAGATACTGACTGTTGATGTATTCGAAAAAATGGTAAAATCAAAACATCACCTACTTGGTATCAATATGAATCTTAATATGAGGTTGGCTCGAACAACACAAGTTCTAATGCCTAAGAGTGGTTGTCAGGTGTTTCGAAAGCTTAATTACTTTCGTTTAGTTATCTGATCAAACGGATAACTCAGTGTATCCAATACAACGATCTAGAACAGGGTTGATCCTATTATATCGAGAATTTTGAGAAGATACCAACTATGACCGAGTTCATAAGGTACCTTGAGGAAGATACACATCAGTATTAACTTGACGTGTGCCGAGCAGAGTCTGATCCAACATCAGGATAATGAAGGGTCTGATTTGATTTCCCAATGTCCACCCAATACTCGGTTATCAGTAAAACCAATTACCGTACCGAGTATCCTCTGATACTTGTCGAATATCATATGACGTCAATCCTGGTTTGGATACTAACGTTGTACTACTTCCTGTGTATACTTGTACCTATATAGGGATTGGTACCAGGGGCTGGCACCGTTCTTGTGTATATAAGAGTGTTGAAAATGAGGTAGTCACTCGGTCAATAGGCATAACTCACAAGATTTTGTTCACTCATGTCCCTGTTCTGTCACTATTCTCCCCAAAAGTATAGGCTGACTGGGCATACAAAGTGCAAACAATTGCAACTGCAACTGGTACCCCTTAAATAAAGTTACAGCAGCACCTAAATTACTGTATCATAGTGTGATTGAACCCAGGAAATGCAGTGAACCTACATGAATTTGCAGTGGACGAGATCAAGGTGGACAGATGTAAGCTAACCTGGGGTTAGGATACCAAGACATCCCACACACAGGTTCAATGTTCTGAACTTGAAGTTCATTCTCCAAAATAAAGTTCAATGACTGAACTTGAAGTTTCAATTGTCTAAAATGAAGGTACAGATCGGAATATCAAAACAGGGAACTGAACTCCTTAGTTCAGAAGGACTGTTTATAATGAGATAATGACCTGAACAAAATAATGGACTGATATATGTAGGTGATATGGACATTTAGAGACTGAATATAACTGTATAGTATAAATCTGAGACTGAACATTTAGTCCAATAATTTGAACTTAAAACAAAACAATGGATACCCATCTAACATACTCTAAAATTCAGTATAAAAAATAACTTGGCAATATGTAAAAAATGTCACTGGTTTCGGAGTTTCCAGGGAAAAGGACACAGTGAAAACAGAAGCTAAAATTCAGTTCCGATACTGATACCGAGATTATGCAAAATTCAGACTATGCAAAATTCAGTCCAAAAATTCAGTCCAGAAAAGAAACCAATGTAATAAATACAAATTTTAGCTTGAAAGAAATGAAATGGAGAACCAAACATAAATTGCAGCCACAAAAGAAAACCAAACATAAGAATCACAGAGAAAAACCAATGTAATAAGTTGATAGTTAGCAAATTACCTGGACGATGTACTGGATTGTTGAGAAAGTAGTTGAGCATTCAGGAACATGGCCACAACTTCATCTTTGAGCTCAGTCCTAAGCTCACTCTTGACCGTTGCAAGCTCTTTCTTGTGCCGGGCCTCTTGCTCCTCACGCTCTTTCCTTAAAGCGTCAGTCTCTTCTCTCAACTTCTTCGCATATTCTCGTAACTTTTTACTTCTCGTAGTTGTACAATCTCAGCATTTGTTGCTTGTTGAATCTCAGCCTGATGAGCTGCTAAGGATGTTGATCCTTTACCGCTTACACCCACTCCTCGGCCAAAAACTCGGCCATGCCCATCTTGTCCGATCACTTCCCTGTAAATATTATTCAATTGCTCCTCGTTATCTCGTTCTTCAGCTGGTAGCTCTTCAATTCTCCTTTCTAACATTTTCTATAGCATGCAAGGAGGTTTGTGTTAAATTTCTCTAATTTGCAATAGACATTTTGTTAAAAAAAACTCGTTACAAATATGAATTTTATATACCTCTGTTCCAGCAGCCCCGTCTTCTTTATTATAACTGCCATCTTTTCCTCTAGTGGCTCTCCACATGTTGACAAGGTCAACAGGCTTGTTTTCTAGCCTCCTCTGATGTGTATGCATGTTCCAAAGTAAGAAAAAATTTATACATTATCAACTAAAAATATATGACAATTATCTTACCAAAAAACACAATACTAACCTTTCTCTTTATTTCTGGAAAGGATCTTCTACCAGTTCTAGGGAGAGCACAAAGTTTTTCGCGATTAACTTGGTTCTTCTCCGAAACTTTTTAAAAATATTTGGACATTATTTAGTAAATTGAAATAAAGGGTTTGCCACTAGCATGAATAAGGATTTAAGTTATTTGTTAGTCGATTTATACCTCTGTGTTATCCAAGCCCCAATATGCCACTAGAGTTGGCCATTGACTGGGCTCCACCCGAGGCGGCACATTTGCTAGGCGCTCTTCATCGGTCTCAAACTTTGTATAGAAGTCTTTTTTCACTCGATGCTTGAAGGCCTTCCAGGAAATTCCCATTTTCTTAAAGCAAATAGCTTTAAAAGCATCGGGTGCATTTGTGTTTTCCTTAAAAAAACATGATATCTAAGTTATCAATATAAGTAGCCATTATCAATAGCAAAAATATGTGAACAACAGGTGATGGTAAAGCATTCAAACATGATATCCGAGGTTATAATTCCAGACAACCATAAGAACAGCAAGATATAAATTAGTTGAATCATCCCAAACAAAAAACAAGTAACCACTTCAACATCTTCATTCCAACATTAAAAGAATATAAACAAAATATTGCACTTGAAATGACAGTTTCAATCAACACTTCTAGGCCATAGCTGCTTCAATCGATTTGTTTTTACTCTTGATGGTGAATTATAGTGCTATGATCTATAGCTTACAATACAGACCTTGAGTGTTACTGACTACAAAGTCAATGCCAATGTGTCTATAAGTTTAGCAAGACAGACAATAGGGGGTTCACTATCAAGTAGGATAATAGTAAAAATAAAGATAGTAATCCATGAAAATACAGATAAAGAGACGGGGAAAGTTACCTTAACCGACGCCCAGACCATTTCTAGTTTATCCTTATCAGCCTTACGCCAAGATAACATTGTTAACGAAAACAATTCGCCATTTCGGGAAAGGTTACCAAGATGAGACATCAAATGGTGCCCATGTTCTCCAACTGGTTGGCAATCTTCATCCCACTCTATGATTTTTTTTATTCCATTATCCCATTTTTTCCATGGCTTAGCAGCTCCTCTATGTTGCCTAGTGGAAGGTCCACTCTCCATCGTACCTTATCAGAAACAAAAGGGAAAGACTCATAAATATATTACTTAAAAACCAGAACCATTAATAGCTCACAATTTATATTATAAATTTCAATACAAAACTTACCCTTCGGTATTTTCTCAGAATTCTCTACTGGCTCATTATCTAAAGGCTCATCATCGCTCTCCTGAAAAATTTGATGTCTTAATATAGGAATGCGTAAGACATCCTCCATAAAAGAGGGTTCTAATCGTGGCTCTAATGTCCTCTCACCCATTGCTATGACATGTTCCATATTCTTTGCAATACGCGATGACCTACGCGTAGGACTGTTGTATGCAGCCTGAAAATACATAATCAATATAGCAGTATATAGGTAGGTGCTGTCAAGATAGTCCAACACAGTGCCATAGGGAAGTTCAAACCATAGTACGTAGTAAGCTATGCAAAAAAACACACTAATAAGACATATTAGTTCAAACCATAGTGAAAATCTATGCAAGGAAGCTCAAACCATAGTAAAATACTCTTCCTCTACAATTTGATCCCAGTTGAAGCTAGGCATCAGATCGAAGCTAAATGTGGGTCTGCATGAGCTCAATAACATCCACGATGCGGCTCAACCAGCTCTACCAATGAAGAACCAAACCACCATAGCAGGATACCCGAGTATCAGAAGAAGTATCAATTGCACAGTGGCGTATCAGAAGAAATTTAAGTGCACATTGGTGTATTAGAGCGTATCAGAGCTCACTAGACATTGGCAACGCAAGCATTGGCAGAGGGTCAAGACCAGCATCAATGGAGGATCAAGACTCGAGGACCCCCGATGTTGCTTTTCTCATCATTTGCTACATGTGTTGTATTAGATATAAGAAAATTAGATTCAATATGTATATAAAGAAAAGGAAAAATGGTCATCCTCGACAAAATTTGAGGATCAAATATCCAGAATTGTCAAGATAGTCCAACACACTAAAAAGACATAGAAGGAAGTTCAAATAAGAATAAAAATCTATGCAAGGAAAAGCTCAAACCATAGTAAAATACTCTTCCTCTACAATTTGATCCCAGTTGAAGCTAGGCATCAGATCGAAGCTGACCGTGGGTCTGCATGAGCTCAATAACATCCATGATGCGGCTCAACCAGCTCTACCAATGAAGAACCAAACCACCATAGCAGGATACCCGAGTATCAGAAGAAGTATCATTTGCTACATGTGTTGTATTAGATATAAGAAAATTAGATTCAATATGTATATAAAGAAAAGGAAAAATGGTCATCATCGACAAAATTTGAGGATCAAATATCCAGAATTGTCAAGATAGTCCAACACACTAAAAAGACATAGAAGGAAGTTCAAATAAGAATAAAAATCTATGCAAGGAAAAGCTCAAACCATAGTAAAATACTCTTCCTCTACAATTTGATCCCAGTTGAAGCTAGGCATTAGATCGAAGCTGACCGTGGGTCTGCATGAGCTCAATAACATCCATGATACGACTCAACCAGCTCTACCAATGAAGAACCAAACCACCATAGCAGGATACCCGAGTATCAAAAGAAGTATCATTTGTACAGTGGCATATTAGATATAAGAAAATTAGATTCAATATGTATATAAAGAAAATGAAAAATGGTCAACCTCGGCAAAATTTGAGGATCAAATATCCAGAATTGTCAAGATAGTCCAACACACTAAAAAGACATAGAAGGAAGTTCAAATAAGAATAAAAATCTATGCAAGGAAAAGCTCAAACCATAGTAAAATACTCTTCCTCTACAATTTGATCCCAGTTGAAGCTAGGCATCAGATCGAAGCTGACCGTGGGTCTGCATGAGCTCAATAACATCCATGATACGGCTCAACCAGCTCTACCAATGAAGAACCAAACCACCATAGCAGGATACCCGAGTATCAGAAGAAGTATCATTTGCTACATGTGTTGTATTAGATATAAGAAAATTAGATTCAATATGTATATAAAGAAAAGGAAAAAATGGTCATCCTCGACAAAATTTGAGGATCAAATATCCAGAATTGTCAAGATAGTCCAACACACTAAAAAGACATAGAAGGAAGTTCAAATAAGAATAAAAATCTATGCAAGGAAAAGCTCAAACCATAGTAAAATACTCTTCCTCTACAATTTGATCCCAGTTGAAGCTAGGCATTAGATCGAAGCTGACCGTGGGTCTGCATGAGCTCAATAACATCCATGATGCGGCTCAACCAGCTCTACCAATGAAGAACCAAACCACCATAGCAGGATACCCGAGTATCAGAAGAAGTATCATTTGTACAGTGGCGTATTAGATATAAGAAAATTAGATTCAATATGTATATAAAGAAAAGGAAAAATGGTCATCCTCGACAAAATTTGAGGATCAAATATCCAGAATTGTCAAGATAGTCCAACACACTAAAAAGACATAGAAGGAAGTTCAAATAAGAATAAAAATCTATGCAAGAAAAAGCTCAAACCATAGTAAAATACTCTTCCTCTACAATTTGATCCCAGTTGAAGCTAGGCATCAGATCGAAGCTGACCGTGGGTCTGCATGAGCTCAATAACATCCATGATGTGGCTCAACCAGCTCTACCAATGAAGAACCAAACTACCATAGCAGGATACCCGAGTATCAGAAGAAGTATCATTTGTACAGTGGCGTATCAGAAGAAATTTAAGTGCACACTGGTGTATTAGAGCGTATCAGAGCTCACTAGACATTGGCAACGCAAGCATTGGCAGAGGGTCAAGACCAGCATCAATGGAGGATCAAGACTCGAGGACCCCGGATGTTGCTTTTCTCATCATTTGCTACATGTGTTGTATTAGATCAAGATAGTCCAACACACTAAAAAGACATAGAAGGAAGTTCAAATAAGAATAAAAATCTATGCAAGAAAAAGCTCAAACCATAGTAAAATACTCTTCCTCTACAATTTGATCCCAGTTGAAGCTAGGCATCAGATCGAAGCTGACCGTGGGTCTGCATGAGCTCAATAACATCCATGATGCGGCTCAACCAGCTCTACCAATGAAGAACCAAACCACCATAGCAGGATACCCGAGTATCAGAAGAAGTATCATTTGTACAATGGCGTATCAGAAGAAATTTAAGTGCACACAGGTGTATTAGAGCGTATCAGAGCTCACTAGACATTGGCAACGCAAGCATTGGCAGAGGGTCAAGACCAGCATCAATGGAGGATCAAGACTCGAGGACCCCGGATGTTGCTTTTCTTATCATTTGCTACATGTGTTGTATTAGATCAAGATAGTCGAACACACTAAAAAGACATAGAAGGAAGTTCAAATAAGAATAAAAATCTATGCAAGGAAGCTCAAACCATAGTAAAATACTCTTCCTCTACAATTTGATCCCAGTTGAAGCTAGGCATCAGATCGAAGCTCACCGTGGGTCTGCAAGAGCTCAATAACATCCACGATGCGGCTCAACCAGCTCTACCAATGAAGAACAAAACCACCATAGCAGGATACCCGAGTATCAGAAGAAGTATCAATTATACAGTGGCGTATCAGAAGAAATTTAAGTGCACACTGGTGTATTAGAGCGTATCACAGCTCATTAGACATTGGCAGTGCAAGCATTGGTAGAGGGTCAAGACCAGCACCAATAGAGGATCAAGACTCGAGGACCCCGGATGTTGCTTTTCTCATCATTTGCAACCATAGTAGTAAGCTGTACACTAGAACAGTAAAAAATCGCTTATGATCAAATTTTTAACCTTTTTTATTTTAGGGACAGAAGAGTCATCATTGTTTGCAACCTGCAACATAAGAAAAATAGTGAGATATTCCAATGAATGAAGACAGTAAACACAAGACTTGATATCCAATTTATTACCTTCTTCATTTTAGGGTCGGAAGATTCTTCGTTATGGTTGCTATCTTCCTCGCTAAGCAAGTCATCACCGACGGGGATATACTCATCATCTCTTTCACTTGCGCTTCTTTTTCCCATCTTACTCGAACTTATTCGAGTAACCATCTTCGAATTCATTACAAGCTTTGAAGCTTGTTGCAAATTCATAGCATCCATTTTCATTTTATTTCTAGTAATATTTTCCAATCTTTGCCTCTCATATCCCGACATGAACCTAGGCTTGATAAACTTCTTCTTTTGTGGGGACATTTTTCCTAATAGAAGTTAAAAATTGCAATATGCAGGGTTATCCCGTGATTGGTCATTACAAACCTACACTATCAACTCAAATACAAATTGCAGTCTCGTATAAGTAGCATGATGAATTAAAGGGATACAGAAGCCAGAATAGTAGAGCTACTAAATAATTTGATGGTACTTTACAATTTGGATGCTTTATCATAGAACATGTAGAAGCCACTAAATAATATATGTTTATCACAGAACATGTAGAAGCCACTAAATAGTAGAGCCACTAAATAATATATGTTTATCACAGAACATGTTTATCACAGTAGTGTCTAGAGAGGGACAAAATGGACAAAAAAGTAATAATTAAAACACAATCTAATTGGATACAAACACATATATGATTAAAATTATATTACAAGATAATGTCACAGAACATTTTTGTTCCAGACTTCCAGTCTATTGAGGAGTTTCTATGTCAAAATACCTGATAAGCAAACGACTTGCGTACATTTATATACTATTATCATGCGGACATTACAACATTAATGATATTTATTATTAACAGCACAATGACCACAATAGGATGGATAGCACACCCAAAAGCCACTAAATAGTAGAGCCACTAAATAATATATGTTTATCACAGAACATGTTTATCATACAACATGTAGAAGCAAGTATATGACAAGATGAATGAAGTATAGTATAGCTTCTACAACCACTTTCCTGTAAACATTTTTTCTAATAGAAATTGAGAATGAATGAAGTAAAGAAAATAAGCAAAATTAATCAACATTCACTGAAATAAGCAAAATTCATCAACGTTCAATCACAGTAGATAAAGCAACCAACAACTTGAAAGGATATAAAATAGCTAAGAGATACAAGTTTGGAATTTGATATCCATCACAAATAGTTGCAAATCAAGCTACAAACTTGGTACTCATAACCACTGTCATCATGGTCATCATCACCATCACAAATATTTGTGTCAACCACCAAGCCCTCTACTCCTTGCCTAACCCAAGATCCATTATGAGCTTCATCCAGATGTTGCATGCTATAAAGTTCCACTCTATTAGCTTCTAAATCTTCTACTATTGTTGAGTACTTGTCAAATGCGTCTCGCGGCGACATCTGAACAACAACATGCCAATCTGACTCTAGAGGGTCTTGAACATACCAAACTTGTTCTGCTTGGGATGCTAAGATATAAGGTTCATCAATCACCCTATTCTCTTTGTATAACAAATGATTGAAGTTCACCAGAGTAAAATTAAACTCATCTACTTTCTGGCCCACTCGTGGATTAACCCAGTTGCACTTAAATAAAACATACTTCATGCCATTCAAATATTTTATCTCAATAATGTCTATCAGTTGTCCGTAGAATATAACATCCCCTGTAAGAGGATTTCTATCTTTCCGACTAGAATAACTCATTTGTTCTGCTTTTAGGAGGACTCCACTATTCTGAGTTTTTTCTACGAAGATCAATTTTTTTTGTTCGAAATCTAAAACCATTAACAATGTAAGAATTGAATTTCAAAGCATCCTTAAGAGGGCCTGAAGCTAAGCTTCTGATCTCCTCTGATATTTGTACGTCTGGTAAACCTTTCACCTATATTAAAAAACATTAAATAAGTTTAATAATGATATTTTACTGCAAGTTGTCAAAAATATTAAATATTCATTAAAAGATACATCTACTTACATGCTCCTTAAACCAAGTGACAAAGTGTTCGTTATGAAGGCGACTAATAAGGTGTCGTTGTGAAGCTTGTGGTTATTTTGACCCAAGTTCAGCAAGGTGTTTCCTGTATAAAGATGTAGGAATTTATTTCAATTACATAACTAAACGAGAGGATATAAATCATGGTATTAGTCAAGACAAACTTACTCAATGAATGGTGCTACTGCCTCCGTGTTGGCAAGCACATATCGATGAGCTTGTATTTGCATAATTGGATCAAGTCGAAAGTGCACTGCTTTACCTACAACGCGACCAGATTTCTTTCCTCCATCATCATTTCTTCTTGGCCGCTTCATTTTGGTTTCCGTACTATTGTCCAAATACCTTGAGCAGAAAGTCATACATTCTTCTAACAATACTGATTTAGCAATAGAAGCCTCTGGATGAGCACAATTCCGCACATAAAGTTTTAAGGTGTGCAAATATCTTTCCATGGGATACATCCAACGATACAATACTGCTCCAGCAATTTGTAACTCATCCACTAAATGCATAGGCAAGTGTTCCATTATATCGAAAAACCCAGGTGGAAAAATCTTCTCAAGACTACAAAGCATAAGTGCCATACGATCTTGAAAATTGTTCAAGTCTGTAATACTATTTACACTTGAACACAACACCACAAAGCAGTTGCTTAATTCAATTAAGGATTTAACAACATGCTTTGGTAAGACCCTTCGAATAGCTATAGGAAGTAACTGTTGCATTAAAATGTGATTGTCATGACTCTTAAGACCCCACATACTCCGCTCTTCTGTATGCACGCATCGAGATATATTAGATGAATAACCATCAGGGACTTTTACATCTCGCAACACTTTCAAGAAAATGTCCTTTTCTTTGTTGCTCATTGTGAACTCAGCTGGAGGCAAGTACTCTAGAGTTCTTTTCCGTGGTTGAGGATGTAGCTCTGATCGAATTTTCATATCTCTGAGATCTTTTTGAGCCTTTATATTATCTTTTGTTTTGCCTTTAATACCTAGCAAAGTAAAATTGACATTATCGTATACATTTTTTTCAATATGCATAACATCTAGATTGTGGCGAATCAAATTGTGTTCCCAATATTGTAGTTCAAAAAAGATGCTCTTCTTCTTCCAAACTAATCTTGTTTTTGGCAGACTGTGTGTTTTTGCTCTCTCTTTTTCTTCTTCTTCCCTCTTCCTCTTTGTAAAGAGGTCCTCCTTCTTATATTCAGTTAAAACATTAAGATCATTCAACTGCTTTAACACTTCTGTTCCAGATAATGTCAAAGGTGGTGGCCTCATTTCTAATTTGCCATTAAAAGTTACCCTCTCCCTTCGAAACTTATGGCGCCCCGGTAAGAATCTACGATGACCCCAGTAACAATACTTGCCACCATTTGTCAATCGGGTAGCTTGATGATCCCTATTACAACAAGGGCAAGCAAATTCACCTTTTGTGCTCCATCCTGACAACATAGCATATGCAGGAAAGTTGCTAATTGTCCACAACAGTGCTACATTTAGTTGAAATAACTGTTTGGTTGATGCATCATAAGTAGAAACACCAACCTCCCAAAGTTCTTTCAACTCCTCTACCAACGGTTGCAGATAAACGTCAATCTTATCACCTGGACCTTTTGGTCCATCAATAAGAATCGACAAAATTAAGTTAGGTTGCTTCATGCACAACCACGGGGGTAAGTTGTAAGGGACGACTACAACAGGCCAGGTACTGTGAGCAACACTCATATTACCAAAAGGATTAAATCCATCGGTAATTAACCCAAGTCTAACATTACGACTGTCTCTGGCAAAGGATGGATTATTATCATCAAAAGCCTTCCAAGCACGAGAATCTGCCGGATGCCTCATTACACCATCCTCTACTCGCTTCTCAGCATGCCATTTCATAAGCGAAGCTGTATGCGATGACCAAAACAATCGTTGCAGTCTTGGTAGTAAAAGAAAATATCGAACCTTTTTCTGAGAAACTTTAGTACCCTGGTCAACCGGAGGAAGATTACCCTCGTTGGCATGATCAACTTTATATCTAGAAGCCCCACAAATCTCACATTTGTCGAGATTTTCAGTTTCATTTCGAAACAACATACAACTATTAGGACAGGCATCCCATGTTTTGTAAGTGAACCCCAAGTCAGTAGTTAGCTTACTGGCTTGATAGTATGATTTGGGAATCTTGGCGCACGGAAATACCTTTTTTAAGAAGACCAACAGCATTGTGAAAGAATGATTTGTCCATCCATTAAGTTGCTTCAGGTGTAAAAGTTGGACAACAAATGATAGCTCAGTGACACCCTTAGGACAACTCTCGTACAAATCGCTTTCTGCTTCATTTAGAAGTTTAAAGTATTTTGGCATGCATTCATCGGACCGCAAGTTTTCTTCTGCCATGGGCTCTTCCTCGCAACCCATATTTTCTATCATGCATGAGAATCCCATTCCCTCTCGTACCATTGTTGTCATATTAGCACATTCATTTAATCCAGCATCACTTTCATCAACTGACATATCATCTCCTATATTATCGGTGTTATTACCCAAACCACCCAATAACTCCCCATGATATATCCAATCCATATAACTCCTTTCAAATCCATACATCTCTATATGAACCTCCACAGTCTGTCGATTGTGATAAACACGATTTACACATCTACTACATGGGCAATAAATATGGACCGTATCAGCATTCTTAGTTCTATATGCAAATTTAAGAAATACTTCGACCCCATCCTTGTATGCCTTTGAATTCCAATCATGTGATCCAATCCAACGCTTATCCATATCAATTTCTAAAAGACAATTATCACCTAGCACCATCCAAAATATATATTCAGAACAATAGTTGTATCTTTATTGTTTCAAGAATTCAATTTAAAATTTCTATTTGAGGCAAATGGAGGCAAAAAGCTTGAGGCAGTAGCTATATAACTTTCTAATAATTAAAATACAGAGGCAAATTAGAGTTAAAATCATAAAACTTGAGGTAGCAACTATAGCTTGAGGCAGCAACTACATAAGTCTTATCCATTTCAGTTTCCAAAAAAAATATACTTTCTAACAAATTAGAGTTAAAATTCTTATGCAATATATCAAGCAAAGCCAAATTTAATAATAGAGCAAACACTTATTGGTAGCCATGTACTAATGTGCCCAAGAAGAAGAAATAATAAGCATATAGATAACCAATTGATTACGACAATTACTAGCTAGAAAAAGGAAATTAATATACCAAGGTTGATTATGACTTACTGACATGGAACTAACACATGGCATAAATAACCATTTTCAACTGAAAAGCTCAAGCATGATTCACAAATGTCGATTTTCAACAAACTAAAATCTACAAAGAACATAGCCAGGTTCAAATTCATCTCCATTTATAATATGTTTAACATCAATCCAGAATGTGCATGCAAATGTGTCCCAATTTTTTAAAAAAACCCATTTTTTACAAATAATCACAGTAATTCCTACATGAACGCATAATCACAATAATTTGACAAATTAAAATCTACAAACAACATAGCCAGGTTCAAACTCATGTTCCTATCCATGCAAATATGTCCCAATTTTTCACAAGAAAACCCAAATTTTCACAAATCATCACAATAATTCCTACATGAATGCATAATCGCAATAATTTGACAAATTAAAATCTACAAAGAACATAGCCAGGTTCAAACTCATTTTCCTGTCCATGCAAATGTGTCTAGACCTGTCAAGTCAGCCGGGCCGGTCCGATACTGAATTTGGGTGGGCCGGGCTCGGGCCTCTTCGACCCATGAACTATAGCGGGCCGGGCCGGGCCGGGCCAAGGGTGAAACATCTCAGCCCAGTCCGACACGTGACCCACGACATGAAGACTGGCTGGCATGTACCCACAAAAAAAGCCAAACTAAGCATGTACCCACAAACAACACAGTCACCGTTCACCGCCCGTCATGAAGACTGGCTGGCATGTACCCACAAAAAAAGCCAAACTAAGCACAACACAGCAAAAGGCAAAGCCAAGCAAAACCAAGCCAAGCAAAGCACAAATTGCTTGGCAAAAGCCAAGCACAGCACAAATTGCTTGTGCTAAAGCCAAGCATAACACACATTGACAAACAAATGATAAGCAGTGTTTGGGGTTCGGGTCGGCCCGGGCTGGGATGGGTCGGCCCGGCCCAATTGACAGGTCTAAATGTGGCCCAATTTTTCACAAAAAAATCTATTTTTTCACAAATAATCACAAATTAATGACAATGTGCATATATTGTGCTGTTCTAACATATTTTTGCCACCAAATAATTTTTTCAATAAACTGATATACTTCATAAACCGAAATCTTCCCAAAAGAAAAACAATCACCTAAATAACTGATGCTTAAAACTAAGACAAAAACATGCAGCCGGGAACAGTGTCACATGTAAATAATTATGAAAAATTGGTACATAATCCTAAAAAAAATCTTGGTAAATAATCCTGTATAAACAGTGTCACATGTAATTAAATTCGAGCAAAAAATTGGTAAATAACTCTTATTAGAAATGTCAGTACGTTTGATGTATATGAGAAGACCACAAGGATACTAAGCACCATTAACTAGAGATGGTCGCAACCACTGCCAGTTAGTTTAACAAAAGTTTCATCCTTTCAAGTGTCTTCTATTTGTGCGGAACTAACATTGTCCAAGATGTATGTAAAACAAGTGGCATAAGTCTAACAAGGTTTAATGGTAATCTGTGATTCAGGACCGTACAACTCATTTCGCAACCATTCCCACTGAGTCTCCCCCAATATAGTTCCATCACTAGACAATGGGTCTCTGTGATATCTAGTATCCAAGAGAATAACCTGTAAGGTACACCCAGTTATTTGCTACAGACACACACACACATATACACACATATCCAAGAGAATAACCTGTAAGGCACAAATATATATATACACACATGTTTTACACATTGAAATCTGTAGAAGTCAGGGAAAAAGTATGAGTTGCATAGGATAATGAAAAAAGAAGAAGTGATGGGTGCCTCAAAATTGTCAATCTTGATGATATGTGCAAACCATTCTCCACTGCCAGAGAACAAAGTAGCAATGATGAACAGTATCACTAGAGTATGACTGAACAATAATTGTCATTGATAAATAGTGATGACAAAAGTCAATTCATGTATATGGACAAGTAATCAATTTCAAGCAAATGTTGATAAAAAAATTGGTAAATAATCTAGGACAAAATAACATGCAGCCATGTAAACTGTGTACAACACTCATATTTCTAGCAAAAATTTAAGTAAAGTGTAAAACACTCAAATCTCAAGCAAATAATCTAGGACAAAGTTACATGCAGCCGTGTAAACAGTGTAAAATACTCAAATTTTAAGCAAAATTTCAGTAAACAGTGTAAAACCCTCAAATTTTAAGCAAATAACCTACGATAAAACTATATGCAGCCGTGTAAACAGTGTGAAACACTCAAATTTTAAGCAAAATTTCAGTAAACAGTGTCCAACCCTCAAATTTTAAGCAAATAATCTACGACAAAATTACATGCAGCCGTGTAAACAGTGTGAAACACTCAAATTTTAAGCAAAGTTTCAGTAAACAGTGTAAAACCCTAAAATTTTAAGCAAATAATCTACGACAAAATTACATGCAGCCGTGTAAACAGTGTGAAACACTCAAATTTTAAGCAAAATTTCAGTAAATAGTGTACAACCCTCAAATTTTAAGCAAATAATCTACGACAAAATTACATGCAGCCGTGTAAACAGTGTGAAACACTCAAATTTTAACCAAAATTTCAGTAAACAGTGTACAACCTTTAAAATTTAAGCAAACAATCTATGACAAAATTACATGCAGCCGTGTAAACAGTGTAAAACACTCAAATTTCAAGGAAAAATTGAGTAAACGGTGTAAATAGTGCAAACAATCTAGGACAAAATAACATGCATCCAAATATTAGGGAAAGAATAAAACATTTTGGTAAAAAATTCTAAAGATTGGGGGAAGTATACCAAGCAGCAGCAATGGAGCACCTAGGGTTGGAAGATCGGACAGAGAGAGAGCAATAGTCGGGGAGAGAGAGAGAGCAGCAACACTGGAGCACCAGGTCGGAACAATGGTCGGAGAGAAAAAAGAGCAGCAACACTAGATCACCTAGGTCGGAGAGAGAGAGAGCAGTTCTATCGCCATTTTTGATCGGAAAGAGAGAGGAAGAGAAAGTTTTTGATCGAAAAGAGAGAGAAGTCCTATCGACTATAGGAAATAGGTTTTGGGATGGACGGTCTGGACTAATCCATCCGATCGAATGGTTACGATCGAAACACGTGGAGGTAAACTTTCCTACCATATAATTTGGCAATTAGCCGCCACACGTGTGGTATTCTCGCCAACATATTTGGGACGAAAATATGTATTATTTGGAACAGAAATTTTCATCAGTCCCAAATAGTGATCCATTTTCACAATCTGTCCCAAAAAAAGTAACATTTTGTTACTAAAAATATAGCCGTCCCTAGAATTATACTTTTAGGACTTTTTAGACTAGTGTTCCTTATAGTGTCGTCCCAAAAAGACACTTTTTTTGTAGTGGTACTTACAGCGTTCTTGGATTTAAAAGTGGATCGGTAGCTTTGTTCCTTTCACATTCACTACATACCGTATCCTTCTTAAAAGTAATGTCCGGTAAGCCTTGTACCAACTTCTTTGTGGATAGACTTGAAATTCTGTCCATATTTTCATGACCGAGTCTCATATGCCATATTTGACTCTTATCACTTTTGGCCATTAAGCATCTACATGCTTTGTTAGCTTCTTCTAACAAATAGAAAACGTATATATTATCTTTCCTAATACCTTCAAAGATAGTACTATTAGTTGAGCAACTATAGTATATTTGTCTTTAACAAAGTTAATACCATAACCATGGTCAGCTAAATGGCTTATGCTAAGTAGGTTAATTATGTTTTAACTCGGAAACTAGACAGACATCTTTAGTCACAGGATATGGAGCCCTACCAATATTATCGATACCGACTATATACCTTTTAAGATTATTACCGAAGGAGACGTATCCTTCTTTCTTCTTCGACAGTGTTACGAATAATGAAGCATCACCGGTCATGTGCCATAAGCAACCGCTGTCGAGAATCCATTTGCTTCTAGCATGTGAAAGGTGTTCCACCTATAAAAGAATTTGCAGATAAAACTTTTTGTACCTATCTTGTAGGGTCCTAAAATGTTAGTTTTCGGTATTCATGCACATATCTTTAAATCAACAAACTTTCTAACTCTACATACAGGAGAGATATGACCAATGGTGCCACAATAATGACATCTAGCACGTTGAGTGTTGGATGCAGTATGTTGCGCATGATTGGTAGTTCTTGGTTTTTTAGTATAATAGAATGCATGTCTATTAGTCTTCTTGGGCAAAGGTTTGGTTTGATTTGGTTTGACATTGTTGGATTTGACAGTGTTCCGATGATTCGGTAAGTGATACGTGTTAGGGTAGGAAGCAGCAACCACATGCTATTTTTCTATCCTAATTTCTAACTCTTTGGAAGTGTCATACAATGTATTATAATCAGCAGTAAGTACATTATTTCTAATTAGTGCCTGCTGAAGACTCTTCTTCTCTTTGAGTAGGTCTTCCTCTAATTGGGTAGTGGTCTTGTCTTTTCTTCGGATAGTCTTGTGGTCTCGTGTAATAACAACTCAACAGAAGAAAGCTCACCTACCTCACTAGAAATATCATTACTTCTAACCTCAGCTACCAGGTCGGTAAGTCTTTCTATTTCACCTTTGTACTCTTTGAGTACCTTCTTAGAGTTTTGGTATTTGCTACGCAGTTTTCTATAATCACCTAAGAGGTCACTAAAAGTTTTACCTAATTATTCAAAGGTAAAATCATTATATGTATCAAACAGGGGGTTAGTACTTACCTGATCGAATGCCATTAAGCATACATTTGCAGCATCGTTGATTGTTTAACTTCTGAGTCGCTGGCTTCGCTTTCATGCTATATGCTTGTGTTGGCGTGCCTTCTAGATATTGATTTCTTCAGGTAACCTTTGTCATACTTGTTGCTTTTTTTGGTTGATAATGATGCTGTTGGACAATCCTTTTTCATATATCATTTCTTTTTGCAACCTAGCAGATAGGATCTTTTTCGTTGTTATTGCTGTTGTGTTCCTTTGTTCTTCTATTGAATCTCATGAACTTCTTGAAATTTTTTACTAGGAGAGCTTGATCTTCAGAGTCAGAGTCACTTTCGTCGGAATTATCTTTGACAGTTCTTTTGTGTTGAGCTTTGAAAGCGATCGACTTCTCCTTCGGTGTAACATCTTCAAAGTCTTGAAGTTCCACCTCGTGAGTGAGTAGCTCACCCATGAGTGTTTCAAGAGGCATAGTAGTGAGGTTGTTTCCTTCAATGATTGCGCCTTTGGAATCCAGTTCTTCGTGAGAGCTCGTAGAAGTTTATGAATCTTCTAATGGTTATTATATTCCTTGCCTAACGAAGATAGAGGATTTATAACGTCTAAAAATCTTGTAAACATCTGAGTGACGGATTTGTTTGGCTTCATCTTGAACGCCTCATACTCATGAATAAGTCTGCTAATTTTTGACTCCTTGACTTGCGTCGTGCCTTCATGAGTCACTTCGAGAAGTTTTTATACTTCATTTGATGTTGTGCACGTAGACACCGTGTTAAATTTAGTCTTTTCTAAGGCACAAAATGTCACGTCCCGCTTGAGCAATCGTCCTCGCTAAGGTGTGATGCCACACGAGCCTAGATTACGCTCGTGTAACGCTGGTTCCATAACGGCCGATTACAGCATCTGCAACGGAATCGTCGCACAGAAGTCCCAAGCAGAGAAATAGAATAATGGCAGCAAAAATTTGAAGTAAAACACAAGTTATTCAAAAGAAGCTCTTTATTAATATTGAAACAAAGGTTACAATGGGGTGCAAGGCCAAGATTACAATTACTCAAGTTCACTCTTCTCACATTACAAGTCACTCAGTTCTCTCTCTTCTCTCAATACTTGTCTCGAGCCAGCGGATGCTTCGGATAGGTGACATCCATACATTATGTCTCGTATAAGTCCAGTATTCACGCAGAACGCACGTCTTGAATCGGCAAGAAACTCCGTACCTCAACGCATCTAAGCGAGAACCGCACCACGAGCTTCTACCTGTGCCTGTACATAAACAATATGTGGGTGTCAGTACTCAACTGTACTGGTGGTACGAGCTCCTCGCCCACCCATACAAAACTGACATGTTAATTTACTTTGTGCAACATAGTCCTTTTGTATTGTTTCTACTCTTGCCTTAGAATTAGTTTTAGGACATAGACTCGACCTATCAGGTGTCTCTAGACCGTCATCGTGCCATCGTACCGATAACTTCTTTATCCTTGCCTCTAGACCTTCTCGTGCTTGCAACATCCACGTACCAACTCGTGGTTTCCATAAGTTATGGCCCATAATTGAAGACGTAACGACATGGTCATGCCATAACTTAGCGTGTGCCTGAACATCGCTGTCGTGCCTCGTGACTTAGCTTGACTTAACCAAATGTTGCCTTACGGCCCTTCTTGACTTAACTCAGAATGACTCAAGTCTGACTTATGCAACTCTATTCCAACAACTTCTTACTCGATGCCACATCTCGTGCCAAAGTATGGACCTTTGCTATAGCCAAATCTTAGGCTTCTTAAGACTTGTTTTACAATTGTGCATACCATCTTCATTCTTATTCGTGCCGTGCTTGCACTTTCATTGATTCGACCGACACCGTGCATGCGGATTGTCGCTCAGCACACCAACTC
Source organism: Iris pallida (assembly GCA_029216955.1). Classification (NCBI taxonomy): domain Eukaryota; kingdom Viridiplantae; phylum Streptophyta; class Magnoliopsida; order Asparagales; family Iridaceae; genus Iris; species Iris pallida. Next base: position 4,571,425 of record JANAVB010021799.1, read on the forward strand.
GACTATATAAAAGGTCACTGACAATCTAAGCCATCTAGGACATGCAGGTGATACAAGACGAAGCCCTTGCAGCTAAGGGTAGCTAGCCCTGCTCAAGTCCTCGAATCATCGGCGGTGTGTTCTTGCCTACCTACCTTGCTCTCCTCCTAGGTCGATACGGTCTTGTGGCTCCAGGTTTCCGAATCAAGGGTATGAAACCTTGTCGACAAGTTGTCCATGTTCACGCACCTACGAGAACTCCTAGACTCAACGTAAATACATGGCCTGACCGTCACAACTTAGATTTCTTAGCTTTACTTTTTTTACTAATTGTACTTCTTTTGCAGAGCCCAAACCAGGGTTGCCTCAGCGACTGACCTACAGTCCCGACATATTTCCTTCTTGGAGACTGAGCTACAGTCTCGACTCTTGGCGATTGACCTATAGTCCCGACACATTTTCAGCGTTTCCATACTCTTATTGACTTAACTCACGAATGGCTAATTCATAGCCTTGAAGTATAACTTGCATAAAATGTGTTTTTATATGCTAATAGACCGTGGCTAACTTTCCACTGAACCAACCGTGGCTCGTGCCTTACGTTTTGTGCAACACCATCGCCCAAGTCATACTTTATATGACGAGCCTTGAGATCGTGGGACTAAGTGACTGACAACTGCAGAAAGAGCTGGACAGTGCTTGCTATGACTTCGATAGCCCAATATTACTTTGCCTAACATAATCGAGCCGACAACTTAACCCGTTGGATAAGAAAAGGCTATGCCAAGCTTTGCATTGTGGAAGCGTGCATGTTTTATCGAGCATTTACGCGGGCGACGCCTATAACTTAGGCTAATTCACAACTTTTGCATTGAAGACCAACTTTCCTTCTTCCAAAGCGCGGGATGAAGGACCGAGTGTCATTTTCAAAGCACGCCGTGCACCAACTCTAAGCCGACCGTTGGCCTTTCCATATTCTAACTCAATTCAACTCTACTTGGGATTATTCCCTTAGCTATATGGATTCATCTCTTTTATTATCAAGTATACTTGTGCATTTGAAAACTTTCGTTTTGTTAGTCTGAAGGCCAAGCTGAGATAAGTTTACCGAAGCCACCCACCTGAGCGAGGGATCGCCTCGACCGAGTGATTTCTTCGAGTCGTCGTTGCATGGCTAAGTCCTAACGCCGTTGGCGTTTCGATTCCTCCGATTGACTGAGCGGGACGGGGCACTACAGAAAACAAAGCACTAATAGCACGTGCGTCAAAACTGGCCAGTTTCTTTTCAGCTTCTGTATACTTGTTATGGCATTTGTCAACCAACTCTCCTTCAACAAGAATACATGCTGTCTTATTATCACCATCAATAACAATAGACCATAAGTCAAAATCTAGAGATTTTAAGAAGAAACTTATTCGTATTTTCTAGTATGTGTAATTTGTACCATCAAACAATGGATATCGGTTAGTGGCTTTGTCTTCACTTGTGAATTTTACAGTTGCTATGAGTGATACTGTGATCTATATAACAACTGTAATAATAAAGAATATAATATCAGTGTTACCTCATTTTACCTATATAATCTGCTCTGACACCAATTATAGGAACGAATTGTAAGGCACAATACTCTAGATGGGGGGGGGGGGTGAATAGAGTAGGTAGCAGAATTTAGCTAGTTAAAAAATTGTTAGCTACAAGATCGCATATAATATATCATAAGTAAGTAAATGAAAAGCGGATATCAGAAAGCAAATGCAAACATGACGATGTATACTGGTTTCCTTCTTATGAGGACTATTCCAGTTAGAAAAACTCTAGCTTCTAGTTGAATCCACTATGGAAAAATACCACAAGTTTTTATACGGAGTCCTTGCAACTTCTACAAAGCAAGCTTTGATCTGAAGTACTCGAACAACTTCAATTGTGAAATATCTTTCTTCAATCAAACCTCTGATTACAATCTCTCTGAAACTTCTAGACCGTACAACACTGGCAAATCGACTAGAGGATTATAACAGTCTTAGGATTTGAAAATGAAAGAGCTTAGAACATTTTGGAAGACGTATTAAGCTTAGAGAGAAGTGAGAAGAGAGGTATGTTGAAATGAGTGAATTTATTCATTATTTATAGGTTTTCCAAAGTCAGAACTCGGACGAAATTCAGACAGAATTCTTTGAAAGAATCACGACAAATAGCCATTGCGTCCGTAACAGCAGGGTGACCAAGTTCAAAATCCAAAGGAACCAAACGAACACGGGGCGAGTTCGGTTCGAACTCGGGCCGAATATGTTGGTGTCCAGAGTATGATTTTTAGGGAATTTTGTAAATTGAATTTTGTGTTTTGGGCTTTTGAAAAGTTTTAGCAGTTAGGAGCTTTTTGTAAAATGGGCTATTTTCAAAATCATAGAATATTTTAAAATTTTTTTGGGGTAGCCTATTTGCCAGTATGACTCGGTGTATAAAGTATTCCTAGACACAATAAATATGAAAATTATATTAAATATTAAAATGCAGACTCTTGTGGCAAAACAGCTTCAGCCTTGAATAGTATGGTAGAAGTTCTCATCAAATGTCCAAGTAGCCCTTATATCGAGACAGGGTTAATAATTATTAAAATTAGGTTCGACCATGACCAATGGGCCAACAGATGACCCTTCCAGTCTGATTAGCTATCCTCACAAAAGGTATTGAATTATCCCGTGCTAGTACGTCAGTACTGTTCTCCCTAGGCTGACCTAGTTCCGATGTCCCGACAACCGTTCGAGGAATAAACTTTTGTACACAAGTTGTCAATGACCCTGAAAATGTGTAAACAATTAAACTACAAACATACGCATGGTACATATATGAAATAACAAATACAACACATCTTTCTTCCAACTACCATACTTCTCCAAGCCACCTCTCACATCATTCTTTCCAGTCCAAGAATTTCTACCTAGGCGATCAAACAGTCCTATGTCTTTCCATATTTTCTCAATCAGTACTATGCCTTTCCATATTTTCTATCTCTAAGTACGACATTCTTGTTTACAACAATAATATAATATTCACATGAGGCTGACAATCAGGGGCATATCTAAAAATTGAAAATTGGGTAGGATAGAGGTAGAATAATCCATATAAAAAAATCAATTATATATATATATTATATATAAGAGTGAATTTTTTTGGTGGACTGGAGCCTGTCACTCCTCGACGGTCCAATGGGACTGATCGTCCTCGCTAAAGCATGATTCCGTTTGACCCTAGGTTGCGCTCACGCAAGGCAGGTTCCATAACGGCCGATTACAGGCTAAGCAACGAGTCGTCGCACATAAGTCCCACAGCAACATTGAATAATGAAGGCAATATGAGTATATAAAATGATAACTCTTTATTTATATTGAAATAAAGATTACAATGTGGCATATGGCCATGATTAAAATTAGTCAGTCTCACTCTGATCATAATACAAGTCACTCTGCTCTTTGTCATCTCTTGATACAAGCTTCAAGGCTGCAACTTGCGGATGCTTCGAAAGGAGATGTCCATACATTATATCCCGCATAAGTTCACTCCATGCGACTGCACGCCTGCCAAAGAACTCCAAGCCGTGACGCATCCAAGCAAGCTCCGTACCGATTAATCTTCTACCTGTACCTACACATAAATACTGTATAGGTGTCAATACACAAATATAATACTGGTGTGAGCTTCTCGTCCACCCATACAAAACCGACACGTTATCTTTTATTTTGTGCAACATATTTTTTGATTGCCTTTCTAATCTTGCCTTAGGGTCAGTTTTAGGACATATACACGCCTGACCTATTTGGAGCATCATGACATAGTCATGCCATGAATTCCTTTATGTAACATGACCGAGGCAGTGCCTCATCACTTAGTTACTTGCCTAAACTTTGTGCCGCAACAACATGGTCGTACCAGTAGACCATTCTCATGCCAACGACATCAAGGTGTCGACTCGTGCTTGCTATTCGGACCATATTTTGGGACTCAACACATGATCGGGCCCAAGACTTTACTCAGGCCTCAAGATCGAGGCCGTGTCTCACAACTCAACAAGACTTAACCATATTACCACCTTGCAGCCTTTCCTGTTCAACTCATCAACTAACTCAAACAAGACTTATGAACTTAGTGTCAATGACACAAATTTTCGATGCTACATCTCGTGCCAAAGCACGGGGTGCCCATTGCAGCCAATTCATAGGCCCAAACTATAGAAGCTCAAAAATGAATGGGCGCCACTTACAATAAGGTGCTAGCATCAAGTGGTGCCTAGTTACTGACTTGTAAGAGACCCAGGTTGCATCCATATCAAAGTGCATGGGTCCTCACGTGGCAAGCTTTCTTGAGAAGCTGTAATGGTAGCCATCATTATTGACAGCATAGCAGTAGAAGAATATCTCTTCGAATACCGAGCAATACGGAGCTCGAGAAGATTTTGTCAGTATTAAGTGTTGACAGCTAGCTCGCGCAAGCTATCAAAGGGTGCGAGAAATTTCTACAGCACAGAAGACTGAGTCAGAGGCGCTAGTTATCAAGTTGCACTGGTACAACCTGGCTAGTTGGTGCCACTTGATCAATTTTTGTACAGAAGCTAGATGATGTGGCACGTATGCCACTAATTTTGAAGAACGTGTCTACTACAATGCCTACGACCATGCGCATCTTACTGACAAGATGCCAAGCATCACCAACAGTTAAAGTAACCGCTCGTACAACTAGACATGAGGTACACAACTCAGAGTGTGCGCAACCCAGAAAAATAGTTATTTTAAAACTCTATAAATAGTTTTAAATCAGTTCAAAAGCATCACTAATGATCATAATCTCCTGCTAATGTTGCAATCTCCAAAGGCTTGTGTCTTCAATATCACATCGCCCAAGGGATAGAGTGATGGTCTTCTGATCAGATTCCTATAGTTTTACTTCCCCAGAAATCAATTATACTCTTGTACTTTCTTTCTTTCTTAGTTTGTAGAAACCAAACTTTTGTTTTTGCAAACAAAATGGTGACTCTGATGGGGACGACTTTCTCCTCTGACAAGAAAGTGACAAATTATTATGATACCGCATCGATCGGCAAGACGCAGAAGACCTTGGTCGTGCAGGTCGACCAAACAGCCTACGAAGCCATGATTAGTGTTGGGGTGCTAGGCGTGCCACTGTGGCTGCCAAGAACAAGGCGTACGCCAGATGGACTCCAAAGTCCTCAACAACACCAATCACTGCTTCTGCGTAACCTGCGTCTATCGTCTCTCTGGCACAAAACAAAGGGGAATGCCCTTTGGCTACTCCCTCTTCTTCTCCAGTTTTGAACTCGGAGAACAGCCTATCTAGTAAGGCTACTAATTAGAACAAAGGAAAGTACCCTTTGGCCTTTTCTCATTCTGTGCAAGCTGTGCCCATTCCTGCCCTAGCGCAGAACAAGGGTAAATGCTTTTTAGCTACTCTCTCTTCCTTTCCAAGTCTGAAACATGCTAGGAATACACCTATTTCTTCCCAGATGCAAAACAAAAGAAAGTTCCCTTTGGCCTTTCCTTCTTCTTCCCCGGTCCTTGACTCGGTGGAAAATACTTCTGGTTGCACCCTTGAGCCAATCAATACAAAAGCTCTTTTGGGAAGAAGCCAACTTGTGCCAGAGGAAGACTCCTGAAGTCAAGAATCCTTTTACCTATTCCAATCAGCTCAGCACCTACTTGTACACTCAGGGTACAGGATATCTCAAGAACCGGAATCATGTTCCCAATATCATCAAGGAATATATCCCTCTAGCTTGTTCTCATCCTGTCGATGTAACCAATCTCGTGAACTTCTTGCACAGAAGCGGAAGAATGTAAGGCTGTCTCATCCACTTGTAGCTCCACAACAAGAACATTACTGCAATCATCACCATAAGGTAGTCATCAAATGTTTCTGTCGGTCAGCTAAGCGGTCTGTCTTCGAACGTTTGAACTATGCTCAGTCTCCTGAACCAGTGATAGTGGACGAAGATGAATTATTGTACGCTTCTGTCAACATGACATCCTGAAGCACTGGAGGTGGAAAGCGTCCGAGATGCAACGCTTCTCGCAACCCCAGTCAACAATAATTGGATCGGATTCATGATTCCGGTGAAGGGGTCTACCGACACACCAGATCAAGAAGCCGAGATAGAATCAGTCAAAGAAATCTTCTCTTTGAGCAAGAAACAATCGATCAAAGGAATCTTTCTGACTTTGACCAAGATTCCTTCAGTCAAAGGAACATTCCTATCCCTTGTCATGGGGGTTGTTCCTTATTAGATGCCGACAGTGAAAGTTCTGAGCGGACTATCTTTTCTAGCAGTTCCTCTTCAGTGGCCAGAGAAGTGACAGCATATGTCACAAATGAGGAACAAGACGTATCTAGCTCTAACAGTCAAGAGCAGAGAATTGCTGCGTTGGAGGCCAGTTTGAAGAGCATAGCTGAAATGATGACAGATATGCATGCTATGATCATGGAACAACATACGGTACCATCGGTTGCGAATCCGATTCCAACCCAAGAACCTGTAATAATATCTGCTCCCATCAACATTGGTCTGGGGGTCCAGTCTTCTCATACTGCTTCAGTACCAGTCCAGGCTACTCCAAGTCAGTCTGGTGTTGGGGGTGGTGCATATCATGCAGTTCCTCCTCCTAACTCACCAAATCAGTCCACTGCTCCACAACCAGTGGAAGATGCTAACGAGGCCATACAACTTTTGCGTACTCAGTTTGAAATCTTCAAACAGAAAGACGGCCTACCGAAGCTTTGGATTAAACAATCTTATCCCATAGAGTGGAAGGAAGTTCAATTTCTGCCTAAATACAAACCTCCTACCATTATGCTGTTTGATGGCAGTACATCCCCAAGCCAGTACCTCAACCACTTTGAGGTAATAACTGATCAACTTCAGCCAAACGATGCTCTACTCACTAGAGTATTCGTAGGATGCTTAGCTGGTGCAGCTTATGACTAGTATTACAGTTTGCCAGACGGTTGCATAACCTCCTTTTCTTGATTCAAACAAATGTTTCTGGAATGATTTTATGAGGGAACAAATGACATGACTATGTCAACCCTCATCAAAATCAAACAACGACATAATGACGCTACTGAACTTTTATTGAACGATTCTGCCGTGAGGCACTCAAAATGACTCTGGGAATTCCAGATGCTCTGACTATAGACACAGGGAAATCAAACTTGTTGCCTATAATCAGCATATGGACTAGCTCCACATAGTTTTAAGATTGGCCTTCCTTCGTAGTAAATGCCAAGGCAGCAGAATAAAGTGCCGACAAGTTCAAACAATTAGGCATTCAGATGCTTAATTTTAATAAGATAAATATGCTGCATCCAACAGCAGTGGCCGTCAGAATAACCGCAAAGGAAAAGAAACTTTGGTTATCAATATTAAAAGCAAAGAAGCTCTAGCCGTCAAAACCTACTCCAACGGTACCACCACAAAGGGTACCACGTCCGAAAGAAGAATACTCCTTCGACGAGGATGATGTTATGAGCATCTTTGATTGCTTGATCCAGAGCAATAAACTTCAGTTGCAAAAGGCAAAGCGGCTAGAGGAAATATGTAAAACTGATCATCCTATATCACAGGTTTATTGGACAGCTGACTCGAGCATGCTATGTGCTCAAAGGAAAAATCCAAGAGAGGATAAAATTTGGCACAATCACTCTTCAGTAGGACGAGAAGACCGTAACTACTAACATCATTTCTCTACAATTTGGCAAATTTTCTACTCAATTTGTGCAGGATGGAGTCATACCTATCCCGAAAGCTACTCTGAAGATTGTCAATCTTCCACTTACACGAACTGATGGTCTTGTTCCTTTGTCAACCAAAAAAGGGGAGATTTTGTGGTTCCATCATGATTTGGTGGTTGACTTTGATGCACCTTCTTCATCCATAAAGTCTAGAAAAGCAGCCAAATATAAGTTATGTTATATGACGTCATTGGGTGAACACGGTCTTCCAACTTTAACTTCTACCTTCACCTCAACGGCAGATTATTATTCTTCTTCTTCTTCTGAGACAACGCTGCCAAAGCTAGAGGCCAATTATCAACTATCCTTCCATCTATATAGTCAACAATCCCACAAACTCATGACGAAGATGAGATATGATCTGCAAAAGGCTCCTGGCCTGAATCATGGAAAATGATCTCTTGTACCTTTTTTAATGCCTTTCACACAACCAATCTCGTGTTGGTTTGGGTTTCTGGACAGAATCTTCATGTAACGCCCCAGAACCAGAATACTGGAGAGCGGGGGCATACATAGCCAGCTACGTATATTGAAGTGCAGCCCACCTTGCTATACGATCACGGCTGTCTAGATACTTGAGGGTTTAACTACAAGTCATTAGTCTCCTATGGTCATGAACAAGTCTATTGTCTTAATCTTAAGTAGGTAATAACAGTTATAAGATGTCAGAGTACCAAATATATAATAGTAAGGCATCCCATACATTACATATTCGGATGATCATAAAGCTAGTAGTACAAAATGTCAAGACTAGCAAGAGTTTTAGTCATACATGATCAACCGTAGGATTCGTCAATCATGTTACAGCCCGTAGGCAAACAGTAAATAAAGGTGCAATACGAGCTAATATGTGCTCGCCGGCTAAACGCCTTAAAAGAATAATTTTACAATAGAGTGGAAGAGCCAAAAAATGAACCCACTCGTTGCCAGGGTTACGCCTGGTGGTCACCATCTGGATGGAAGGTAGGTAGATCCTCTGGAATTGCTCCGATATCTGGCCATACAAAACCAGCTGGGTCAGACCCCAGAAAGAGTAAGTGCCACAAAAGAGGCTTCACTTAGGAACTAAAAACCAACATATCATAAATGAATATTAAAGATAATTATAAAAAAACTGATAATAACAGGGACAACAACAGTGAATTGAGTACGAAGAAACCATTCAAGTAGCCAGGTCGCAACCCTTAAACCAAACAAGGACCGGGGTTGCAACCCTTCACCTGAATAGGAACCCGTCTCAAATACTGTTGGTAAAGTAAAACATGATGAGCTTGACATAGGGTGAAATAAGACAATAAACGAAGAGAGAATAAAGAACTACTCCGGAAGTCAGTTACAACCCTTAAACCAAACAAGGACCGGGGTTGTAACCCTTCGCTTGAACAAAACCTTGCCCCTAAAATTTATTGTTAAGGCAAGCATATATAATCATGTCATGTCACAATTTTATAAAATATGACAAGCATGACATGGAGTGCAATAGGACAATAAACGAGGAGAGGACACAGAACTACTCCGAAAACCAGGTTACAACCCTTAAACCAAATAAGGACCGGGGTTGTAACCCTTCGCTGAACAGAACTGGTCCCCTGATCATTATTGTTAAGACAAGCATAAGCAATAATGACGATATATGATAAGATAGCCATAGAACTATTCAGATAACCAAGTTACAACCCTTAAATCAAACAAGGACCGGTGTTGTAACTCTTCATATGAACGAAACTTGGTTTTTCATCATTTATCGGTAAGTAAGACACATGAAATCAGGTCATATTACGAACTTGTACAAGATCAGGACAAGACTAAGATGGGGTAAACTCCATCCAACCAATCATGACCAAGCAATGAGTACGGCTTGATACTTTAACTAACTAGAGTTATCACATGCCTAGTTACTAGCAAGATGCAATGAGATTATTCCAACAGCCACAAGCCCTGCAGACCATCCAGGTTATCCAGGTCGAATATCCATCCATGGTGGGGGCAACGCTTGACAGTGTGCTGAAAATACTCATCGGTAGGCAACAAGTCCACTTGAGCACCTAGATAACAGGATTGCCTGTAGCGGAGGAAAATCTCTTCATGACTACTGAATTATTCTAGTTATTAGCCTTAGTCAATTTCAGTAGGTACCCCTGACCGTGGTATTTAGGGGTCCCTGTCCTAGACATGCTGCAAGACAACACTGGTTCATTTGTACAAACACAATCATCCACGGTGTCCAGGTCATTCAATATAGTCATGTCATGCAAGCCGTCGCAACAGCTTTCAATAATTACCATCCCGCGTACTTGTCATATCTTGTTATGTCATGCCATATTAAGTACTTGCCATACCATGCCATGTGCAATTATTAGCCCGGTCATATCAATCAATCCGTGATCTGCCAAGTCATGGAAAGTGGAAGTACATAAAAGTCAATCGGGTACGCAAAGGGGCTCAAGGCTCTATGCGAGTGAGCCTCTACACTAGGCCAAAGGGCCTTTAAGCATAAAATGGCTCTACTCTAGCAAGAGCAAGAGAGAGATATAGTTCTACGCGAGCAAGGATGCACGTGGGTGGAGTTCTACGCTAGTCGGGTTATACGCAAGCGTAATTACACGCGCGTAAGAATTCTACGCGAGTAGAACTTTACGTGCGCAATCACCCGAGCGAGATTCTACGCACGTGAGAATCTACTCGAGCCATGGTCTACGCGTGTACAATTCTACGCGAGCGAGAGAGGCCTCTGTATAAAGTTCGAAATGAACTTGGCGTAAAACGAATACGCTAGCACGCAGTTGCGTGTGCGTAAAAGGGGCACTATACAGGCACGTTAAGACGTGTGCATAAAAGGCTGAATAATACGCTGGCATGCAATGGGTGGGCGTAAAAGGCTAAACACTACGCCAACATGTTAGAACATGTGCGTAAAACTCCATCTTCTTCCTATGGCCAAGACAAACATGCGTAAAAGCTCAGGAACTTAAGGAACTCCATCTCGGCCAAGACTTGGTAAAATTCGGCCATCCTAAAACCAAACTTGCGTAAAATCGAATTCCCTACTACATGGAAATCTTAGTTTTCGAAAACAAGCCAGTTTAGAAGATCAAAACCAAGAGGATCAAAATACTAAAAACTTAGATTTACATGAAATGAGCCATGGAATTCGAAAATGCTAAGTACTAAAGTGACTTAGAATCTTGTGGAGAAGAAAATGGAACAATAAAACTTGGGTTCCTCCATGAAGTAGGTTCCACTTGCCTAAACCTCCTATTAGGTGGAAGGGAGTAATGGTGAGGAAGAAGAAGAGTAAATGAAAAGAAGTAATGAGGAGAGAGAGAAAGAGTGGGCGACTAATAAGGAAGGAAGGGATGGTAGGTGGGGTTGGTCCACATGAAGAACCAATCCAAACCGAACCAAGCCGAACCAAGCAATTGAAATACCAAGATAACCATGCAATGAGACATGCCATGAATCAAAATACGTACACGTATACGAAAATTCGAACCACAGTCATTACAACTCCACCCACCTTAAAAGAATTCTGTCTTCGAAATTTAATTAAGATGCTAGAGAAGCAAGGACAAGCTATACTAATCATAGGCAAGCTATAACAAGGCAATCAATCAAGCAATCACTCATTCAAGCAAGAAATTGAGACCACAAGGCATAAGGAAAACATTATACCTTACAAGTCAAACAGGTCGGGATATCACGATCGGTTATCATCTTCACGCTCCTACGTTGACTCACCCAAAGAGTGATGATCCCAAGCAACACGGACGAACTTAATAGTCTTATTCTTGAGTATCTTCTCGCTTCGGTCCAATATAGATACAGGCCTCTCCACATACGAAAGGTTGGTACCAACAACCAATTCCGAATAATCCAGGATGTGGCTCGGGTCCGGGATATACCGTCGTAGTTGGGATACATGGAACACCTCATGTACCTCACGTAACGATGGCGGAAGAGCGAGACGATAGGATACATCTCCTACTCGCTCCAGAATGTCGAACGGTCCTATATACCTGGGACTAAGCTTTTTCTGTACGCCGAAACGAATGATGCCACGGTTGGGCAAAATCCTCAGGAATATATGGTCGTCGAAAAAAAACTCAAGGGGGCGCCGATGAGAATCAACCCAATGACGCTGGCGATCTTGCACGACGCGAAGATGATCTCTAACTCTCCTGGCCACCTCAACCGTCTGAGCAATCATTTTTGGGACGAGCATCTGCCTCTCATCAACATCGTCCTATGCTAGCAGAGATCTGCATTTCTTGCTATACAGTGCCTCGAATGGTGCCATCTGGATACTGGCCTGGGAACTTTTGTTGTACGAGAACTTCACCAGGTACAGGTGATCTTCCCACGAACCACCAAAGTCGAGCATACAAGATCTCAACATATCTTCCAAGGTTCGTATGGTACGCTCTGACTGACCATCTGTCTGCGGATGATAAGCTGAGTTAAACTGGAGGTGAGTTGCCAAACTCTCCTGCAGGCTACGCCAAAAGTGCGGCATAAATTTAGAATCTCTGTCCGAGGTGATACTGACTGCTACACCCTGAAGTCTGACGATCTGTCGGAGATACATCTCTGCTAGCTGAGCCTTCGACTGACCAACTCTGAATGGGAGAAAGTGAGCCAACTTCGTAAACCTTTCTATAGTAACCCAAATAGCATCTCTACCGGCCGAGGACCTTGGTAATCCAGTCACAAAATCTATGGTTATATGCTCCCACTTCCATTCTGGAATCGGCAAGGGCTAAAGAAGTCCAGTCGGTCTCTGATGTTCTGCTTTAACTTGTTGGCAAACCAAACACCGAGAGACAAACCGAGCTATCTCCCTCTTCATGCCATTCCACCAGAAATGTTGTCGGATATCTCGGTACATCTTCGTGCCACCGGGGTGAATAGAATATTAAGAACTGTGAGCCTCTGCTATGATCTCATGTCTGATATCCCTACTGGGTACACAATGACGCCTTCCATGCCTAAGTGTACTATCTTCATGAATGCATAGTTCTGGTCTTCGTCCTGCTTCACACTCTGCTCTGAGCCACTGAAGCTTAGAATCTCCTGACTGTGCCATCCGATTCCTCTTGACTATAGTGGACTGAACTTGCATACTGGCCATCAATGCCACACTGCTAGAAAGGACAACTTCTATACCCATCTTCTGAAGATATGCTAACAACTTTGGTTGTGCTGTTAGGAAATAAATTCTGGCTCTTCTGTTCAGCGCATCGGCAACAACGTTGGCCTTTCCTGGGTGATACTGCAGGTTGACATCATAATCCACAAGTAGCTCTAGCCACCTCCTCTGACGCATGTTAAGATCCTTCTGAGTGAACACATACTTCAGGATCTTGTGGTCGGTGAAAATCTCTACCCTATCTCCATACAAGTAGTGCCTCTACAGCTTAAGTGCAAACACTACCGCTGCTAGCTCCAAGTCATGGGTTAGGTAATTCCTCTCATGATCACGAAGTTGGCGTAACGCATAAGCTATTATCTTCCCATGCTGCATGAAATCACATCCCAAACCTCTGCCTGAAGCATCATAATACACTGAGAATCCCGCGGTTCCATCTGGAAGCGTGATAATGGGAGCCGTCATCAAACCTCGCTTCAACTTCTCAAACAATCCTGACATTCTGCTGTCCAAGAAAACTGTATATCCTTGCAGGTCAACTGGGTCAATGGCGCTAAAATCCGAGCAAAGTCTGAAACAAATTGCCGAAAGTAGCCGGCCAAGCCAAGAAAACTGTAAACTTCTGCAATTGTGTTGGGTACTGGCCACCTCTCAATAGCCGCGATCTTCTGGGGATCCACTTCTACTCCTCCTTTGGTGATGATATGGCCCAAGTATGAAATGCGATCAAGCCAGAACTCACATTTACTAAACTTGGCATGTAACTGGTGCTCTCTGAGAATCTGGAGGACAACTCTAAGATGTTGCTCATGCTCCGCCTCACTCTTGCTGTAGACCAGGATGTCGTCTATGAACACAATCACAAACTGATCCAAATAAGGCATGAAGATACGAATCATGAGGTCCATGAATACAGCCGGCGCATTGGTTGCTCTAAATGGCATAACAAGGAACTCCCAATGCCCATATCTAGATCTGAAAGCTGTCTTCGGGATGTCCTACTCTCTGACTCTGATCTGATGGTATCCTGACCACAAGTCAATCTTCGAGAATACTGCTGCCCCCTTGAGTTGATCAAACAAGTCATCTATCCTCGGGAGAGGGTATCTGTTCTTGATTGTCACTGAGTTCAAGGTACGATAATCTATACATAATCTGGACGTACCATCCTTCTTTTTCACAAGAAGCATCGGGGCTTCCCAAGGCGATCCACTAGCATGAATGAATCCCTTGGTTCTGAGTTCTTCAATCATCTTGTACAATATCTCTAACTCTGACGGCGCCATCCTGTAGACTCTCTCTGATACTGGGGCTGTCCCAGGGATCAAGTCTATGGTGAACTCAATCTCTCGCTCTGACGGCATTTTTGGAAGCTCTTCTTGGAAAATATATGAAAACTTCTCGACTATCCGGGGTAACTATACTGTTGCTACTGCCATCCACAATACTGGAGGAGAAGGTTCAACTTCGCCTCGGAAAAAGAAAAACTCTGGCTCGTCGAGAATGCTAAAAACAACCCAGCCAATATGGCAGTCTATCCTAGCATACTGGTCTCTCAACCAATCCACCCTAAGACTACATCATAATCGGCCATCGAAAACTCTATCAATCTAGCGGGGAATTCTCTACCGCTAACTACGATCCAACACGAGGAAAACACTCTATCTACTCCCACAAGTCCGTTACCAGTAAGTATATTGAGCCTTATTGATAATGACTCGGGCTCCAGTCCTATCCGTGTCGCGAATCGTGCAGACATAAATGAATGCGATGTACCAGAATTAAATAATACTGAAGCTGGAAAGGTATTGATGAGAATAGTACCTGCCACCACCTCACCTAGTACTAATCCTTCTTCTCCCATGGTCAAAGCCAGCACTTGACCATATCCTCTAGGTGCGGGTCCCCTCTGCTAAAAACTTCTCTGTCTGCTTTGGATCAGGGCTTGGGCTTGGGCATACTGTTGCGGTCTCTGTTGCTGGAATACCTGGGCCTGCGGCGACAATTGCCTCGGGAACGGGTACTGCTGCTGCTGCTGGACTGGTGCTTGTCCTCTAACTGAAGGACTAGAGAAGGCTGATGAAGATGAACTCCCCCTGTTTGGACAGTTTCCAATCCTGTGGTCCGGGGCACCACAAACTAAGCACAAACTCTGTGCTCTGCGACACTCTGATACCATATGCCATGGCTTCCCGCAGTGAGTGCAACCCATCGCGGAAGACTGCTTCTGTTTCTGCTGCTGAGGGTACGTCGGGGTTGAAAGTTGAACCGACGTTACTGAGGTCGCCCGCCTCGGAGCTCCAATGGTCAAAGCCCTAGCTGCCGGGGCTGCTAAAGACAGATTCATCTAGCCATGGGATCGCTTCCGACCCCCGGTCTTATCTACGATCCTCTGGGAGGTATACTTATGCCTCATCGCTGCTCTCAATACAGCATCAAAAGTCTGATGCTCAAACTGCTCTACTACCAGTAAAATCTCCAAGTGGAGTCCCTGTTGGAACCGCTGAGCTCTGTCGAACTCGGTCGCCACCAAGGTGGGAGCAAACCGACTAAGCCTCGAAAACTCGGCCGTATACCCATCGACCGTCCTGCCCATCTGCTTCAGATTGGTGAACCTCGTCTGTAGATCATATCGAGCTACAGCATTGAAATACTTGGTCTAAAATCTCTCTCAGAATACTTCCCCGGCGATAGGTGCCAATATTCTAACGGCCTGCGCCGCACACCAGCAGCAGGCAAGATCCAATAACTGCAGGCGCACCACGGCCACCTTCTGGCCTTCTGGAGTCCTGGCTGCTTCTAGAATCACCTCTGTGTCCTAAAGCCAAGCATCTACGGCAATAGCATCTTCACTACCATCGAAGAATGGAGGGTTCAAGCGCTTGAAGCTGTTTGGTGCACTGTTACCTTGATGACCACCTCTGGTCAGAGCATCTGCCACTGCATGGTGCAAAACATCTCTTCGATCATCCTGAGAAGCTAACAAGGTCCTGATGAGACCCACCAAAGTGCCATCATCAGGCTCTGCAGGCTGGACGGGCTGAACTAGTGTCTTTTGACCCCCAGTAGGCACGACTCTGGAGGCTACTCCTGAATGCTGGACTTGATCTCCGGGTTGCTGCTGGTCCACGGGGGGTGATCTACTTTGTTGATCGGCAGGTCCAGGAACAATGCCGCTGAAGAAGACGACATAGGGAACAATAAGGAAGGACCAGGACAGATCAAAGATACAAGCATGCGATCATGTCAAGATTTCAGGGATTTAGAAGATACGAGTAGAGATCAAGGACGAGTAATGATTGAGACATATATTCGATAAACCCTCACATATATTGATTCACAAGACCTGCATGGGCCACCACTTAAACCATGTAATGCCCCAGAACCAGAATACTGGAGAGCAGGGGCGTACATAGCCAGCTACATATATTGATGTGCAGCCCACCACGCTATACGGTCACAGTTGTCTAGATACATGATGGTTTAACTATAAGCCATCAGTCTCCTATGGTCATGAACAAGCCTATTGTCTCAATCTTAAGCAAGTAATAACAGTTACAAGATGTCAGAGCACCAAATATATAATAGCAAGGCGTCCCATACATTACATATTTGGATGATCATGAAGCTAATCGTACAGAATATCAAGACTAGAAAGAGTTTTAGTCTTATATGATCAACCCTAGGATTCGTCAATCATGTTACAGCCCGTAGGCAGACAGTAAATAAAGGTGCAATACGAGCTAACACGTGCTCGCCGGCTAAACGCCTAAAAAGAATAATTTTACAATAGAGTGGGAGAGCCAAAAAATGAACCCACTCGTTACCAGGGTTACGCCTGGTGGTCACCATCTGGCTGGAAGGTAGGTAGATCCTCTGGAGCTGCTCCGATATCTGGCCATACAAAACCAGCTAGGTCAGACCCCAGAAAGAGCAAGTGCCACAAAGGAGGCTTCAATTAGAAACTAAAAACCAGCATATCATAAATGAATATTAAAGATAATTATAAAAGAAACTAATAATAACAGGGACAATAATAGTGAATTGAGTACGAGGAAACCATTCAAGTAGGCAGGTCATAACTCTTAAACCAAATAAGGACCGGGGTTGCAACCCTTCACCTGAATATAAACCCGTCTCAAATACTGTTGGTAAAGTAAAACATGATGAGCTTGACATAGGGTAAAATAAGTCAATAAACGAAAAGAGGATAAAAAACTGCTCCGGGAGCCAAGTTATAACCATTAAACCAAACAAGGACCGGGGTTGTAACCCTTCGCCTGAACAGAACCTTGCCCCTGATCTATATTGTTAAGGCAAGCATAGGTAATCATAACATGTCACAATCTTGTAAAATATGACAAGCATGACATGGAGTGGAATAGGACAATAAATGAGGAGAAGACACAAAACTTCTCCGGGAACCAGGTTACAACCCTTAAACCAAACAAGGACCGGGGTTGTAACCCTTCGCCTGAACAGAACTGGTCCCCTGATCATTATTGTTAAGACAAGCATAAGCAATCATGACGATATATGATAAGATAGCCATGGAACTATTCAGATAACCAAGTTACAACCCTTAAACAAAACAATGACCGGGGTTGTAACTCTTCATCTGAACAGAACTTGGTTTTTCATTATTTATCAGTAAGTAAGGCACAGGAAATCAGGTCATATTACAATCTTGTACAGGATCATGACAGGACTAAGCTGGGCTAAACTCCATCCAACCAATCACGGCCAAGCAATGAGTACGGCTTGATACTTTAACTAACTAGGGTTATCACAGGCCTAGTTACTAGCAAGACGCAATGAGATTATTCCAACAACCACAAGCCCTGCAGACCATCCAGGTTATCCAGGTCGAATATCCATCCATGGTGGGGGCAACACTTGACAGCGTGCTAGAAATGTGCCCTACTCATCGGCAGGCTACAAGGCCACTTGAGCGCCCAGATAACGGAATTGCCTGTAGCGGGGGAAAATCTCTTCATGACTACTGAATTATTCTAGTTATTAGCCTTAGTCAATTTCAGTAGGTACCCCTGACCGTGGTATTCAAGGGTCCCTGTCCTAGATATGATGCAAGACAACACTGGTTCATTTGTACAAACACAATCGTCCATGGTGTCCAGGTCATTCATTATAGTCATGTCATGCAAGCCGTCGCAACAGCTTTAAATAATTACCATCCTGCGTACTTATCATATCTTGTTATGTTATGTCATGCCATATCAAGCACTTGCCATACCATGCCATGTACAATTATTGGCCCGGTCATATCAATCAATTCGTGATCTGCCAAGTAATAGAAAGTAGAAGTACATAAAAGTCAACCGGGTACGCAAAGGGGCTCAAGGCTCTCCGCGAGTGAGCCTCTACGCTAGGCCAAAGGGCCCTTAAGCGTAAAATGGCTCTACTCTAACAAGAGCAAGAGAGAGATAGTTCTACGCGAGCAAGGATGAACGTGGGTGGGGTTCTATGCTAGCCGGGTTATACGCAAGCGTAATTACACGCGTGTAAGAATTCTACGCGAGTAGAACTTTACACGCGCAATCACCCGAGCGAGATTCTATGCACGCAGAATCTAATCGAGCCAAGGTCTATGCGAGTACGATTCTACGCGAGTGGGTGAGGCCTCTGCGTAATGTTCGAAATGAACTCGGCGTAGAACGAATACACTAGCACGCAGTTGTGTGTACATAAAAGGGGCATTACGCAGGCACGTTAAGTCGTGTGCGTAAAAGGCTAAATAATACGCTGGCATGTAATGCGTGGACGTAAAAGGCTAAACGCTACCCTAACACGTTAGAACGTGTGCGTAAAACTCCGTCTTCTTTCTATGGCCAAGACAAACATGCGTAAAAGCTCAGGAACTCAAGAAACTCCATCTCGGCCAAGACTTGGTGAAATCCGGCCATCCCAAAACCAAACTTGCATAAAATCGAATTTTCTACTACATGGAACTCTTAGTTTTCGAAAATAAGCCAGTTTAGAAGATCAAAACCAAGAGGATCAAAATACTAAAAACTTAGATTTACATGAAATGAGCCATGGAATTCAAAAATGCTAAGTACTAAAGTGACTTAGAATCTTGTGAAGAAAAAAATGGAACAATAAAACTTAGGTTCCTCCATGAAGCAAGTTACACTTGCCTAAACCTCCTGTTAGGTGGAAGGGAGTAATGGTGAGAAAGAAGAAGAGTAAATGAAAAGAAGTAATGAGGAGAGAGAGAAAGAGTGGGCCGCTAATAAGAAAGGAAGGGGTAGTAGGTGGGGTTGGTCCATATGAAGAACCAATCCAAACCGAACCTAGCCAACCAAGCCGAACCAAGCAATTGAAATACTAAGATAACCATACAATGAGACATGCCATGAATCAAAATACGTATTTGAAAATACGTAATACAAACCACGGTCGTTACACTTCATCTTGTCAAACGAAGTCTTTCAAAAGAAAGATCCAGACAAAGAGTTTCAATATGGTGTCCTTTGAACCTGTATCCGAAGAAGAAGCCTTAATTGGTACTAGGTCTGGGAGACTTTACCTAAGAAACTATTCAGAAGGTCAAGAGAGCCCTGCTCCAGCTCCGAAAGCTCCTCCAGCATTATCTTCTACTGCTGCTAATATTCCATCGGCTTCATCACCTCTAGCAGAACCAACTCTTCACAAACCGACGGCGGCCGATGAAGGAAAACAACATGTCCGCTTCGATAAAGTATTAAAGAAGATTCTACCTCTTTGACTTGAGAAGCCATATAACTATAATATAATGGCTCAATTGGCTAATACTCCAGCAAGGTTATAAATCATTGAACTCCTGCATCTCTCAAAGAAAACTTGAGAAATATTGAGTGAAGCTTTGATGCAAGCCGAAACTTGTCTGACACTCCTTAAGAAGACAGACGAGGAACCTGCGACCTGCTTTTATTGTCATAGTATGATGGAGCTAATGTCTAATATCACCTTTACACAAGATGATATGCTGCTGGAAGACAATCGACATGACCGGCCTGTCTATTTTATGGGATATGTCGATACAATAAAGGTTAACCGCATCCTGTTCAATCCTGGATCTGTACACAGTATTACACCAAAGACTCTGCTAGATTCTCTGAAGATCCCTGTGCATAATCTTTCCACAACTATTACGACAATCCTGGAATTTAATTCTGGTAAAAGTGAACCCCTGGGGAAGAATTGCCTAAAAGTACAAATCGGCAATCTCCGTACAAAGTTCACCTTCTTTGTGATCAACAATCATGGCTCCTATAATGTCTTGCAGGGAAGACCATTTCTACATGATCATAATATCGTGCCATTAACTCTTCATCAATGCTTCAAGTATGTGGATGTCAATGGAGAGGTCAAAAAAGAGGTAGCTGATCTTAACCCCTTCCGGGGTATCAAAGCATAATATACTAATTCTTGGATGTACAAGGAGGAATTCATGAAAGTTGTACTGGCTATGGATACTGAAGAAGATCAGAGGAACACCCCAGATGATGTCCTTGTGATTCCGGTCAAAGGACGTACTTCTCGTCCTTCATCCTCTCAGACATTGACCATTCATCTTTCTTCTCATGCTAAACATCCTGCTGAAATAACAGAACAAAGGGAGCTCACCTCTTTTGAGCCTCTTATTATCGACCTTCGTCATTACAAGTCTCCTCCTCTGGTTATCAACCTTACCAAGCATTCTGCTAAGGCCAAGAATCATGTTGTAAATGATGATGTATAAATCAATAAAGTAGTATCTGCTTTACAGTATACTGATGTCTTTTATTATACTCGATGTTACATAGAAATGCTAGACAACTTCGAACCACTTACAATTGGAGCAGTTCAACCTCTCCCAGATGAAGTATTGCTCGAAACAGTGCAAGACTCCTTCTTCTTAGTTCCTTCTAGAAAGAAAGATGAACTTTCTATACTTTTTAGTAAAGGAACAGAGCAGAGACTATGCCCGATAGCGAGAAAGAAAATGACGGTAATGGGAGGCTCCAACTACATCGTTATAATCAACAATCAAAAGATATCATTCAAAAGATGAGCTACAATTTTAAAGCTGGTCTCAGTAGCGGTAAGGGAAGGCGAACTCCTATTCGTATCCCTACTCCAAAAGGAAAGTTCCTGCAATATTACGGCAAAACGAAGCATGGATTGGGTTATGCCTCCTATTCGTATCCCTGCTCCAAAAAGGAAGTCACTGCAATATTACGGCAAAAATATTGTCTTGCTTTGATGTTTGCTGTTCAGATATCTAGACATTATATTATAGGCCAGACTATTTATGTTATCTCCAGAGTTAACCCTCTCCGGGTCTTGATGAAGAAGCCCAATACACTCAATTCCAGATTTGCTACATGGGCCATATTGTTAGCATAATATGATATGGTCTATGTCCCACAAAAGTTTGTTAAGGGTCAAGCCTTAGCTGACTTCCTCACGGCTCATCCAATTTCGAAGATATCTAAACTCTATGACGAGATTTTGGATAAAACTTTGGAATCAAACGTAATTTTAGAAGAAATTCTTGCTTGGCATCTATTCTTTGTCGGTGAATCCAGAATCAGACCAAAAGGTGCCATTGTCGCTGGAGTTGTAATCGTCCTCGTATCGCCAGAAGGATTAGCTATTTAAAGAGCTTACTCGTTAGACGAGTCATGTTCCAACAACATGGCTGAATACAACGCTCTGCTTATTGGTCTCCAATTCGCTAAATAGTTGGGTATTGAATATCTTAAAGTATATGGAGACTCTAAGCTGATCGTCAATCAGGTTAGAGGCGCGTATGAAGTTCGGCACCAGGATTTCGTCCTGTATCATGAAGCAGCAGCCAGACTAGCTACATCATTTAAGGGCTTCTTCATTGAACATGTATGTCGGGTATGCAATACAGAAGCTGATGCATTGGCTAATCTTGCAACAGTATTAGCAATCCCAGTGAGAAGGCAACAGATGATTGTCATCACTAACAGAGAGATATTTTACATCGAAAATAACTCAAATATTGAGTTCAACAATTCAACTGAAATCAACGTCATTAGTGAAGACTAGAGAGCTCCTTTTATTGACTTTATGGTACATGACATCTTACATGAAGATCCTAAGAAAGCTACAACAACCCATCGGCGATCACTCCGATTTTATTACAATAACATTTGATGGTCTACTCTTACGCTGTTTTACTAGAGATGAAGCAAAACAAATACTACGTAAAGCTCACAATGGTGTATATGGTGCACATCAACCCGATCCTAAGCTACATGATCGTATCCGACATATGGGCTACAACTGGCCTACTACGGTATCAGATGCCATTGAATATGCAAGGAAATGCCGAGCCTGTCAAATCCATGCCGATTTTATCCACCAACCGTCGGAGTTCCTTCACCCGACTGCCGCATCTTGGCCCTTTGAAGCTTAGGGCATGGATGTCATTGGTCCTATCAATCCATCGCCATCTAGAGGACATCGGTTTATACTAGCTATAAACGATTACTTTTCGAAATGGCGGAAGCCATACCTTTATCTAAAGTCAAGACCAGCAGTATCATCATCTTCATCAAACATCATGTGATATACAAATTTGGCATTCCTCGATGAATCATTCATGATAATGGACCACAATTCATCAGTCAAAATTTTACTCAGTTTTATGATGACAACAGAATCAGCAATGTTGCTTCCACGGCCTACAGTCCTGCAGCTAACGGTTTGGCTGAAGCATTCAACAAAACTATCATCAAGCTTCTCAAGAAATTCTTTTCTACTAATAAGAGAAACTGGATTAAAAAGCTTGGAGAATGTCTATGGACTTATTGTACTACTGTACACATTCCGACCGTCTGTACACCTTTTTCCTTGGTATATGGATGCGAAACTGTCCTACCATTGGAAATTCAAATCCCCTCATTAAGGATTGCAATTGCCAATGAGCTCACAACAGAAAATAATGATCGTCTTCAACTTCAAGAGCTTGAAGTGCTTGATAAAAAGCGGCTATTAGCTCAACAACGTATTAGGCAATATCAAGCCCACATCTCAAAGCTTTCAACCGTAAAGTCAAAGTACGAGCATTTCAAAAAGGAGAACTAGTCCTTACTGTCAGACGTCCTATGACTATGACACACATGAGCAAGGACAAATTTGAAGCAAAATAGGAAGGTCCCTATTTTGTAAGTAAGGTTTTCTCAAACGGAGCTTATCAACTGACTGGTATGGACGGCCGAGTTGCTACGATGCCCATCAATGGCAAATTCTTAAAAAATACTATGTTTGAAAAATGTAATATCTTCTGAATATTATACATATTCCAAAACACCGAGTTATTATCTTTTATTCACTCTTCTGTAAATAAAACTTCAAATAATAAATCTTCAAAATCCCAGTTGAGTATATCCAGATCGTGTCACCATATCACAAACCTCATCTTTGGAACCCAGTTGTTTTAAAAGATATCCTATCTTTGAGTCCCAACTGACTTGAAGATAATCAATAGATACATGAATTCATGTTCACATTACCTCTGAATTCTATTATCCACATCAGTGACCTATTATGTCCACATTACCTCTGATAAAGTCATCTTTTAAAATGACAATATTCTGAGAATTATATTCTGTCACGTCTATATTACCTCTGTATAGATACAATTAGTATTGTTGTTTTCTAAGGGGATATGTCATGTCTGGTACCTTTGAACATATTTCCTATTCTTATCTATTACTTATATCTACTATAGATATATAATAAGTAATGGAACCACAAAAAGAGCATTAACTTTTATTTCAAAGATGTTCAAAATGTCAAAAAGTACATCCTTTGAAAAATAAGAAAAAGACATGAACAACTTCATTGAGGAGGTTGGGTACTGAGATCAATAATCAGTCTCTTCAGATTCTCAGCTCTCTTTGTTCTAGAGTCAAGTACCCTCTGTCTAGCTAGAGCTCTCCCAAAATCTTGATCAAATGGTTGCAGCGAGCTAGCCCGACGTTCCAATTCTGCACCTTCAGTTTGGATAAGTGTATCCCATTGCCTCCTTAGGTCATCTAGTTGGCTCGCAGCAATTTGATGTATTTCTAATACCTCCTCTTCAAGTCGTCGAGCCGCTTTGAGTGCTTCTTGGAGTCGGGCCATTTCAATCTCTAAATCCTGAAGACGAGCTTGGTATTTAGAAGCTTCTTTCTCCTTCTCTGCAGCTTCAGTCTTATGACGCTCAACAGAAGAATTTGTCTCGACAATGCGAGATTCTAACTCTGCAGAGCGCTATGAGAAAGCCACCACAGAAGCTTCGAAATTAGCTTTTCGTACTGTAGCCTCACGAGCCATCGCTTCGCATTCAGCATATACGAGCTTTTGGATATTTTCTCTTATTTGATCTTTGTAAGATTTGATGGATTCCTCAAGCCCATCCAAGATGTGTTCCAAATAATTGACACTATCCAAATCGCCGATTTTACGAATAACTCCAATAATAAAGGAAGAAGGGCCCCTTACTAACTCATAAGATTGGTCCTTTTTCATGACTATTTGAATTAGAGGCCTCAGAGAAGTGAAGAAAGCATTGGTATAAGCTTCAACGACGACTCAGTTCATCGTCGAGATACCCGGAGTGGCCACTTATGCTTGAATTTCTTCTTCTGCAGCAACTGGAGGAATCACATATTGTGCACCAGGAGATCCGAGTACAGGTATCATAGAAGGGCTTCCTTCTGTAGTCGAGGTCCCCATATCCGGATGAGCCATGGTCGAGCTATTTCTGTAGCAACTGGAGGAATCACAGATTGTGTACCGAGTACAGGCTTCATAGAAGGGCTTCCTTCTCCAGTCTGGGTCCCATATCTAGAAGAGCCGTGGTTGAGCTACAGCTGAAGGCAGTCGACTTAGCTGTTGTAAGTGTCCCCACGTGACCCTCAGCAATCAAGATGCACAATCATTATATATCAATCAAAGGAGTTAAAGTGAATCAAAGTCAGAAATTTACCTGATCCCGACAGTATGTATGGGGTTTTACGGAGCATGTCCAGATCTGAGTGGAGCCTTGCCATAGTAGTCTCAGATACGGCCACTTGGCTGCTCCCAGCTTCTGAGCCTCCTGACAGAAAACGCCTGCTTCCGGCCCCTGACTGCTTGGCTAGTTGGAGCAACCACTTCCGCTCCTTTGGTTCCAAAAATTTGTTCTGTAGGGGTTTGAGACCCCTCAGCATCAGTTTTAGGATTTTTATCAATCCCAACATCTTCAAAAGCAACAACCTGATTTCCACCAACTTCTTGGTGATCGTCAAGGTTGTCATTGTCTTTCTGATCATCAGCTCTTGGGCTTGGATGCCCCTCATCATCAGCAAGGTGCTCTTCACCCTCACCAGTGGTACGGCCCTCTTCGACCGGTAATTCTTGATTCAGTGGGACTTCCACTGAAGCTTGATCTCCTTCAACGGCGCTTGTAGAATCATCTTCAATTAATGCATCAACGTAGTCACAACCTTCGAGGGCCGCTATCATTTTTCGATCCTCTTGAGAGCGAGTAGGAGTTTGGGCTACGAAAGGAACAGTGACATCAGGGTTGGATTATGTAAAAGGAAACTCTTTCCCAGGAAGTATAGTTTCTGGGACTCCTGGAGCTGCAGAAGACATCATAATTCCTGCAGTAGCTAGCACAGTCACAAGAATAGTTATTTTTGTGATTGTCGGGCCCAAAATCTCTTCTATAATAATCGGAGTCGGAGCACTGATTATTATAACCTCTGCAGATAAAAAAACAATGTCAATATGTTACTCAATCAAGATCACATTAAAATAGTATTAAAATTACCTTGTGGAGGTGGCATATCTTGTGAAAGCAACGACGTATTAGGTCGCCTTGAAGGCTGTGTTGGTAGAGAAGGAGTGGGTAGAGCGCCAATTTCTTGATGGTCTTCTAGAGTCACCATTAATCTCATCATAGTCTTGTGCGCAAAAGGTGTCTCAGGTTCTTCTTCAACCTCATCGAGATCGTCTTACACATTGGGTTCTCTAGTAACCTCTTCTTAGACAACTCGGCTGCTTCTTGGAACTGAAGAAGGAGTTGTCTCTCCTCCTCCAGGTGATGCTCCAGTCTGCATCTGCTTTGTCTGGGACCGCGTAGTCCTGGTGGTGATATGCTCAGTAATGACCAATGTGGTCTTCTTCTTCTTTTTTCCTGGAGCCTTAGGTGAAGAAGGAAGATCATCAGGGCGTGAGGGAGTAGATGATTCTCCAGTCTTTCTTTCCTTGCTAAGCCCCTTTGCAGGAGACTTCTCCTTTTGTATCTTTAGTGGAACATCCAGTGGATCATTGACTTCGTCATAGAAACCCACGAGAGAAGCCTCTAAAGGTTCATCGCCGGGGTCATGATCTTCCGCATCTATGAATGGTTGCGTAGTGTGAACCCCAGCTCTAAATCATCTACCACTGGCAAAATTGTCGGGTAGGTTGAAGTTTTTGGCGAAAGTGTTGGCCGAAATATAAAAATTCGCGTATGTATATAACATACGCGGACCCATTTGAGAAACATTGGGCATAGAGAACACGGCCTTGGTGCCTCTTGCATTGTAACATCCCCAAGCTCTGGCACCATCTATTAGGTAGCCCTTGGCCTGTAAACAGGTGGTGGCGGTACCCACATGCATCTGATCGTAGCCAAACTGACGAGCAAACCGGCTTGGTAGATATGGTTCTAGAAAATACACACCCTTGAACCGGTACACCAGGTGGGATGGCCGGATTGTCTTCAACCGTACAAAATTAGTCGAAGAAAGACGGAGAGACGTTGTTTCTAAATCCATGAGATGTGGGGGAAGATTCTCATATCCTGTAGGGGGAGGGACGCATTGAAATCTCCATCCAGAACCTCGGTTCAGAGATCTTCTGTATTCTGAAAGTGCATTTATATTCCATCGAGCATTGGAATAACGCTTGATGAAGTCTCCTCCGACTACACTCATATCAGGGTCCATCAAACTGGGATAATGCAGCAGCAACCACCCAAACAAATAAGTGTAGGGCATTTCGGTGCAAGGAAAATCCTCTCGAACAGTCTTGTTATGCACCATGGCATCAACAAAGGAATACAGGCCTGCATTCAAGCGATAAACCATCACCGAGAGGAGGTCCATCTTGTAGCCGAACACTAGACGCACGACAAAGAATAGTACGCCTCGATGGAATCGATCACCTGTACTGGCTTGGGGTACCACGACCCGCTGTAGCCATAAAGAGATAAAATCTGCCAGCTGGGCTTCTCGAAACAGGCGTCTGTAACCCAGTCTAAGATAACTCTTGATGGTAGCACCAGCAGTAAATGGATGCCAGTCAACATTCAGGATGTTATCGACATGCTTGGATTTTTCTAGCAACTTCTCGACGTCGCTGCGGCTGAGCGGTCTGAAGAAGCAATAATCGCAAGCCTGACTATCGATGATCTTATCTTCATGGATATGGTCCAGAAATAGGTATGGCAGCCATTTGGTCATGTAGCAGGTCCCATTTGAAGCACTCTTATAATAAAGGGAACAGACCATGTAGTGGCATAGCAACTCCTCAAATTCAGCCACTATCTGAGGGGTCTTCGTAGACAGGATATCCAACTCCTCGTTCATGGACACTTATTCTTCATATGGGTTTCCACCCATTAGCAAGTGTGAAAGATATTTCATCTCGTGAAGCGTAAATCCAATCTCCCCGTGAGGAGTCATGAAGGTACCGGTCTTGTCATTGTATCGTTCTATCAGAGCCAAAAATATGTAGGCATTTGGACGAAAGTCGTGAGTAGTAGCCCAAATCGAATCATAGAGCTCTAACTCGAGGAGTTTATCCTTGAACTGATCCAAAACCCAAATGACAACGCAGTTCCAGCGCTTCATATCATGGTTCATTAAGCCTGTTAAATGCATGGTCTGGTCTGGATACTATCCCTCAGCCTTCGCAAATATGTTCACAAAGATGGGCACTCTGACGAGAAGTAGCAGCGATGAATCTTCGGAAGGCACACAACTTGGCTTCAAACCTCTCAGATGAGACATGTATTTCTCCAAGGTGCTATAGAATACGTCCTAGTTCTGAGGAACCAACCTGTAGCATATTTTCCCAACTATGGCTTGTTGAATTAGGGTCATATCCCATGCCATCCATCGCAGATAACTGGAGAATGCATATCGAGACAGGGACATGTGCCTCGACATTTCAGTGAGGTACATAATTCTGTCCCTACATTGGTAAATCCTGTCTTCTTTCTTTGCTTTAGGCAGGGATGTCTTCTTGATTGCATCTGCAAACAAGAAAGCCAGTTTCTTATGTACGACATTGTCCAAGCTTTCTAAAGGCTCATCGTTTATCAGGCACAATAAAGTGGTATTTTTCTGAGCAGCAAGCATGGCTTTTCTGGATTCGGGAAGATCGTATTGAGGATACGATACATGTGACAAGTCTTTTCGATACTCCAGAAATTTGAAATCTAGAGCTAATCTCTCGGCATCGGGGTCTTTCCTGAGATAAACTGCAAAAAGAAAGGGCAAAGATTAATTACCAAGTCTATGCAACAGACTCTAAATTTAAAGCAGGGTGCCCAAAGTCATAGGTTGCGTGAGTCTTTAAAATATATCCTAGGTTGTGCATAGTTTTATGTTGCGCTAGTCTATAGAGTGTGCTTAGTGAATTCAAGACAACATGAACTCAAGTCAGAACTCAAGACAGTATAAATTCAAGTTCTACATTACGCAAGTTGTCAAGTTGTGCCTAGTGCAAATTCGAAGTACGCTTCTTCGAAGTGCGCAATCGTGCAAGTTCAAAACTTGCACAACACAGATCATAAAAATGAACAATGTGTTTTGATGCAGCCAGCACTATAAACAGAGGACGCGCAACTAATGAAGTGCGGACCTGCACTCTAAAAAGAGGAGGCGCACGTTACAGAGTGCGCAGGTTACCAGAGCTCTAAAAAAAGATGGTCGACTCTGGCATGATGGGTTATTGTTCATTGGTGCCTAGGAGTTGGTCGATTTGTTCTCCAAAGATCACCTTCGAGAGGTGCGTTGGCTCTGTAAACCCCCTGAAAGTTTACTATGGATTTTAATTTTTTTTATTATGCTGGTATTCGTGCGCCACGTGCGTATACGCATATACGAGATATTTGTATTTCCATATATGAAATGTTTTATTATGGATTCAAATATATAAGAATAAATAGTTTTTGTTTCATTTTTTTAAACATAGAGTGAATATTTTATATTAAATATTTCTGCAAAAGCTTAAGTCAAGCTTTTATATCTAAATTTCAAAAAGGCCTTTATATATACAAGTATATGTAATAGTTTAAGAAATAATATTTTTTGTTTAAATAATATGAACTATACTAGAAAAATAAGTTTTATGTAAAATATTGTTTGCATGCGAGTACGCGAAATATAATTCGCGTATAGATAATTTAAATTTTTGAATTTTTAACTATTTCATCTCAACTTATTAAAAATGTATTTTTGAATTATTTCATTATTTAAATATTTATTGTGAATTTTCGAAATTAATTAGTTATTATTATTTATAAAAATATATTTTGAAATTAATTATGGTAATTTAAATAATGATTGGATTTTTTTGATTTAAGAAAAGTTTATCTATGCTTATATCAAATTTGGAGTTGATCAATTTGGTTTTAAAGTTCAATTTAGAATAAATATGCGAATTATCTATATCTAAGCTAATTTAGATTTAATTGGATTTAAACTAGATTGAGATTGTATTTGATTGAATTAATTTATTTAAATTAATATGGTATTTATCTATAGGGGTTTTAAATCAATTCTAATCCATATCCAACTGGGAATTCCCACATCGTATAAATAGGCAGGTACTCCTACATAAATTTCTCACATCCACATAATTCTCCACAACCAACTGTGCATCATGTCCGTGTCCGTGTATTTCCCATCCACTATGTTATTTTACATATACATTGTTCGCGTGTCCGACAAGCCTGGACATCCAACTCGTGTCGGGACACACCCCCAACACAATTAATCCCTAAACCTAACCTAACCCGGCCATCTCCTTCCTGGCCTAAACCACCACCCAGAGACTCCCCACCACACCACGCTCATCCCCGGCACCACCCCCGTTGTTATTATCGCCACCAAAACAGCCTTCCCCCGACTAGCCAACAGCCCAGTAGCCGTCCCGACGTAACCCCGGCCACCTAGTCCGTGCCTGCCCCTAACCCCACGTTACCGGACCATCACCAGCGACACACCCGCTGCCCCGTCACCACCGCACCCCGTCCAGAAAACTCTTGGCCACCACCATCGATGTATAGCCAGGTCCCCTAACGCCTCCACTCGACTACCACGACCACCACCCCGGTCGACCTCGCCGTGGCGCCACCACCAGCACCCAAGAAATCGCAGTAATCACCAAAACCCAAATCAAAACACCATCACCACATCCATGACTCACCTCGCCACCGTCGGCCGAATCTGGAGCACCGCCGCGCGTGCTCCACTTTTCTCGCCAGCACTCGGGCAGCCGCGCCTCCCCAGCGAGCTACCGTACTGCCTAGTCCCTCCGCTGAGCCGGCACCGCACCGACCGGTAACTCCCTCGACCATCCGCCTCCCGCTCCCCTCTTCTTCCTCTCTGTCCCCGCTTCTCCCTTTCCTCCTTAATCCGCCGACCGCCGCCCTCTCCGGTGCAGCGCCCCGATGCACAGCCCCCGCCGACTTCCCCCAAACCCTCTCCGCCTCTCCCGTAACTCCTATCTTCTCCGCCCGCCTTGGCCTACCCTGATCCCGCTCCCTCCGCCTCTCCCCGTCTGAGCCCGCCTCCGCCGCCAGCCGACAACCCGCTTCCTTCTTCTCCCCATCTCTCTTCCTCTCTCACTCCCCTTCTTATTAGATTATATGAAATTATACATTGTGTTCCCTTCCCTAGGGAACACTCTACCTCAAATCGGAAGAGGCACAGTTGTTACAGCTATGTTATTATTATTATTATTATTATTATTATTATTATTATTGTATGATATTTATTATTATTATTATTATACATTATAGTATTTGTCCCAAGTATATCTATACATACATTATATAATGGTATTGTAGAATTATTACTATCATAAATTATTACTTAGTTATTTATCCTAATTATTTAATACATATGTATATTAAATTATTTCCAAGGAATTATTTTATAGTAGTGGGTTGCCGAAATATAATTTCAAAATTTTGGGTTTAAATTCTTAGAAATAATATTACGATATTTGATTGTATTTTAAGATATGACTTTTGATTTAAAATATTTAGTTAATTAAATTATGAGTTTTGACATAAAACATGATTTCTTATATTTTCAAGTGTTTATTTATAATATTTTGGATAAAAGAAAAACATAAATTTTAATTATAATGAATTTCCAAATATGGTTCTATTATCATAAATATTTTTCTAAAATAATTGAATATACAAAATCTCTCACTTATCAATCTTGACCATGACTATTCCAAATTGTTCCATATCTTCCTACAAATCTCGAATTACCTTATTTTGGCCTTAGCCAATTGGACCGTTTCAGACCCAATGACACGGTCGAACCATCGATTGAGATCATCTTGCGTATATTTGGCATCTACGACTATTTTGTGCCAACACAATCATACGTACGTCAACTTCAACCAACTCATGTCCATGCTATCATCAGAGATTGTCATACGTATTTGCATCACCGAAGCCATATGTCGTGCCACCTTGATCATCGCACCACACCAGGCGACACACCAGGCAAGTATACCTTGCTAATTAACTGTCATATTATTTATTTTCAGCATTTATTTACTTGTTTTGTATTTGTTATTTTTATTTGTTATAAACTGCGCGTCCAAGCCACACTTTGGTGCAAGCGACTCTATTAGTCGTTTTACTTTACTATATGCAGGTTAACTTAGTGTTAGCGGACTACCTTCTTGTTGTGGGATATCCTTATATCTCCTTGGGCTATGACACTCACACTACACGGTTTAAGATATTTTGCTAGGGACATGACTTATGGACTGGCCATCTTTATTGTCGTGTGATGGATAGATCGTAACTGCTATGATTAAGGTATAGAGACTCGAGCAGTTACAAAACTGGACGAGCCATGGACATGACTTGAACAGTGTGGGAAATATTAGGGGAGGACAGTCGCTAGTGCGTATGAGAATCCAAACAGGTAAACCACAGTCTCCGGATGGAACAGTGGCGATTTATTTACAGATATCCTGTGATGTTTTGGACGTTATAGCTGCATACAGATGACTGGATGCCAGTTACGTACAAATAGCCTAAAATTCGACCCATGCGCATGAAAGTTGTCCTCTAAATTGCACATTAGGCGGTTAGAATCTCCTTTGCATATTTGTGTCTAGGATAGTCTTTTATATATTATTTTATTATTCTGACAGTTCATATTAGCATGTTCTACCTGTATCTTGCTACGTCCGTCTGAGGACCTGGTTATTCCCTAGGTGTGTGTTCAAGTCTTCTGCAGGTATTCTAGCCGGGGTCGTGGTCTTCTCTATTTCTTCGAAGATGACGTGCCTTGGACCTTTCTTGCTACTTTTGCCAATCATTTGTATGTCATGTATCACTTTTCTTTTTATTATTTGGTAGTAGATTTGTCTCCGCCCAACTACATGTAAAACAGATAATTTCTTACTTATTTCTATGAAAGCTTGATTTTATTTTGTGGATGAGATTAGTTAGTTGTGGTTTACTGCATTTTACAGCTTATGTATACATAAAAGGCCCATGTACTTCGTATGTATACAACTGGCACATCTACGTTCCTAGTCCTATGCATATTGGGACTTGGGCGTTACATGTTTTTGTGGTGGCCCATGCAGGTCGAGATAAATTGTTTGGTTACTTTACCGTGCCAAGCAAGCCTGCATATAGGATTAGAGTCTAGGATCTCATCCACATACTAGACCGCCTTCTCGCTTGACTCCTCGAGTTGTATCTTGCTTGCTCCCTTCTATCGTGATTCGTGCTCTTTTTTTGTACTTGATAGTGGTTAGGAAGGTAACCTATATTAGGTAGACAAGGCCAATTGTTCCACCACACCACTAGTTTAACTCTTGTAAGTTGGGTAGAATGCCTTACGACCTAACCTTACTCATGACCTTAACCAATTCTTAGGCAAGTAGACAGTAGGATGACTGTATAGGCACCAACATAAGACATGACTAGATTCTTAAGAAGTTTGGACTAATTCCACTTCTTTCAATATTAATCGTGCCTATGATTTTACTATTTTGACTATCTTATGCTACTAATTTAGCCTAAATTTTGCAAGCTTATTCCCTTATCAAGCTTGATCAAGGACAATATTTATTGGAGGCCTCCAGTAACATATTGTCTAGTCAGAACCGGTGCATGATGGTCTGATCAACCGAGTGCACTTTGGTTCATTTTTATCTATCGTTCTACGCGGATGGGAACATAGCTAAACTTGTCCTCTAGAGTCCCATCCACGACAGCCTTGGCAATTCTTTTGAATTACTCGCTCGCCTTTGAACCACGTATTGGTATTCGAAAACAACTTCTTTGGACTCATATTGGTTTTCGTCTTTCACCTATTTAGACGAAGACTCGTGCTAGATAGATAGACCCAAAGTATCACCTTTAGTTGTCCCACCATCTATTACCAAGATAGTTAGCCATGGACCAACCAAGGTGACTATATCCTCGCTTTGAACTACTCGCTGATGCCATATCTATTATCGCGACCTTCCATGATATTTGAAAATGATTCCAATCACCCTTTCATTCGTGCCCTCAACCTAGATAATTACCATGCACCCTTCTCCGTAGAACCATCTCTCCCAAGTCCCTAAATTATTCTCTTTTGATCTACTTGATCCCTTCCTATTTCCTAAATTCATGTTATCATGATCTTATCGCCTTAACTAGTGACCCTCATTCGATTCCATATCCATGATTTATTTTCATAGATATCGAAATCACAAGCTTCTTAACTGCACGTTTGTGTTAAACGTAGTCCCCTTACCTCTCCTAATGATTTGATCGTGTTCCGTATCGATATATCCTTGTACCTTCTCAACCCCCTAATCATTCTTAATTTCGAGGACAAAATTCTTGTAAGTTGGGTAGGATGTAAACCCCTTGAAAGTTTACTATGGATTTTAATTTTTTTTATTATGTTGGTATTTGTGCGCCACGTGCGTATACGCATATACGAGATATTTGCATTTCCATATATAATTTTTTTTATTACGGATTCAAATATATAAGAATAAATAGTTTTTGTTTCATTTTTTTAAACATAGAGTGAATATTTTATATATAAATATTTCTGCAAAAGCTTAAGTCAAGCTTTTATATCTAAATTTCAAAAAGGTCTTTATATATACAAGTATATGTAATAGTTTAAGAAATAATATTTTCCATTTAAATAATATGAACTATACTAGAAAAATAAGTTTTATGTAAAATATTATTTGCATGCGAGTATGCAAAATATAATTTGCGTATAGATAATTTGAATTTTCAAATGTTTTAACTATTTCATCTCAACTTATTAAAAATATATTTTTGAATTATTTCATTGTTTAAATATTTATTGTGAATTTTTGAAATTAATTAATTATTACTATTTATAAAAAGATATTTTGAAATTAATTATGGTAATTTAAATAATGATTGGATTTTGTTGATTTAAGAAAAGTTTATCTATGCTTATATCAAATTTGGAGTTGATCGATTTGGTTTTAAAGTTCAATTTAGAATAAATATGCGAATTATCTTTATCTAAGCTAATTTAGACTTAATTGGATTTAAACTAGATTGAGATTGTATTTGATTGAATTAATTTATTTAAATTAATATGATATTTATCTATAGGGGTTTTAAATCAATTCTAATCCATATCCAACTGGGAATTCCCATATCCTATAAATATGCAGTTACTCCTCCATAAATTCCTTACATCCATATAATTCTCCACAACCAACTGTGCATCGTGTCCGTGTCCGTGCATTTCCCATCCACTATGTTATTTTACATATACATTGTTTGCGTGTCCGACAAGCATGGATATCCAACTCGTGTCGGGACACACCCCCGACACAATTAATCCCTAAACCTAACCTAACCCGGCCATCTCCTTCCTGGCCTAAACCACCACCCATATTCTTCCTCCCATACCGCGCTCATCCCCGGCACCACCCCCGTCGTCATCATCGCCACCCGAACACCCTTCCCCCGACTAGCCAACGACCCAGTAGCCATCCCGACGTAACCCCGGCCACCTAGTCCGGGCCTGCCCCTAACCCTACGTTACCGGACTGTCACCAGCGACACACCCGCTGCCCCGTCACCACCGTACCCCCTCCAGAAAACTCTCGGCCACCACCATCAATGCATGGCCAGGTCCCCTAACGCCTCCACTCGACTACCACGACCACCACCCCGGCCGATCTCGCCGTGGCACCACCACCAGCACCCAAGAAACCCCAGTCATTACCAAAACCCAAATCAAAACACCATCACCACAGCCATGACTCACCTCGCCATCGTCGGCCGGATCTGGAGCGCCGCCGCGCGTGTGCCACTTTTCCCGCTAGCACTCGGGCAGCCGCGCCTCCCCAGCGAGCCGTCGTGCTGCCTAGTCCCTCCGCCGAGCCGGCACCGCACCGAGCGGTAACTCCCCCGACCATCCGCCTCCCGCTTCCCTCTTTTTCCTCTCTGTCCCCGCTTCTCCCTTTCCTCCTTAATCCGCCGACCGCCGCCCTCTCCGGTGCAGTGCCCTGCCGCACAGCCCCCGCCGACTTCCCCCAAACCCTCTCCACCTCTCCCGTAACTCCTCTCTTCTCCACCCGCCGTGGCCTACCCCGATCCCGCTCCCTCCGCCTCTCCCCGTCTGAGCCCGCCTCCGCCGCCGGCCGACAACCCGCTTCCTTCTTCTCCCTATCTCTCTTCCTCTCTCACTCCCTTTCTTATTAGATTATACAAAATTATATGCTATGTTCCCTTCCCAAGTGAACACTCCACTTCAAATCGGAAGAGGCACAGCTGTTACAACTGTGTTATGATTATTATTATTAATATTATTATTGTATGATATTTATTGTTATTATTATTATTATACATTATAGTATTTATCCCAAGTATATCTATACATACATTATATAATGGTATTGTAGAATTATTACTATCATAAATTATTACTTAGTTATTTATCCTAATTATTTAATACATATTATATTAAATAATTTCCAAGGAATTATTTTATAGCAGTGGGTTGCCAAAATATAATTTCAAAAATTTGGGTTTAAATTTTAGAAATAGTATTACGATATTTGATTGTATTTTAAGATATGACTTTTGATTTAAA
Source organism: Iris pallida (assembly GCA_029216955.1). Classification (NCBI taxonomy): domain Eukaryota; kingdom Viridiplantae; phylum Streptophyta; class Magnoliopsida; order Asparagales; family Iridaceae; genus Iris; species Iris pallida. The sequence continues at coordinate 4,607,753 of JANAVB010021799.1, forward strand.
ATATTTAGTTAATTAAATTATGAGTTTTGACATAAAACATGATTTTTTATATTTTCAAGTGTTTATTTTAATATTTCGGATAAAAGAAAACATAAATTTTAATTATATTGAATTTCCAAATATGGTTCTATTATCATAAATTTTTTTCTAAAATAATTGAATATACAAAATCTCTCACTTATCAATCTTGACCATGACTATTCCAAATTGTTCCCTATCTTCCTACAAATCTCGAATTACCTTATTTCAGCCTTAGCCAATTCGACCGTTTCGGATCCAATGACATGGTCGAACCATCGATTGAGATCATCTTTCGTATATTTGGCATCTACGACTGTTTTGTGCCAACACAATCATATGCACGTCAACTGCAACCAACTCAAGTCCATGCCATCATCAGAGATCGTCATACGTATTTGTATCACCAAAGCCATATGTCGTGCCACCTTGATTATCGCACCACACCAGGCGATGCACCAGACAAGTATACCTTGCTAATTAACTGTCATATTATTTATTTTCAGCATTTATTTACTTGTTTTGTATTTGTTATTTTTATTTGTTATAAATTGCGCGTCCAAGCCACACTTTGCTGCAAGCGACTCTATTAGTCGTTTTACTTTACTATATGCCGGTTAACTTAGTGTTAGCGGACTACCTTCTTGTTGTGGGATATCCTTATATCTCCTTGGGCTATGACACTCACACTATACGGTTTGAGACATTTTGCTAGGGATATGACTTATGGACTGGCCATCTTTATTGTCGTGTGACGGATAGATCGTAACTGCTACGATTATGGTATAGAGACTCGAGAAGTTACAAAACTGGACGAGCCATGGACATGACTTGAACAGTGTGGGAAATATTGGGGGAGGACAGTCGCTAGTGCGTATGGGAATCCAAACAGGTAAACCACAGTCTCCGGATGGAACTGTGGCAATTTATTTACAGATACCCTCTGAAGTTTTGGACGTTACGGCCGGATACAGATGACTGAATGCCAATTACGTACACATAGCCTAAAATCCCACCCATGTGCATGAAAGTTGTCCTCTAAATTGCACATTAGGCGGTTAGAATCTCCTTTGCATATTTGTGTCTAGGATAGTCTTTTATATATTATTTTATTATTCTGACAGTTCATATTAGCATGTTCTTCCTGTATCTTGCTACGTCTATCTGAGGACCAGGTTATTCTCCAGGTGTGTTTTCATGTCTTCTGCAGGTATTCTAGCCGAGGTCGTGGTCTTCTCCATTTCTTCGAAGATGACGTGCCTTGGACCATTCTTGCTACTTTCGCCAATCATTTGTATGTCATGTATCACTTTTCTTTTTATTAGTTGGTAGTAGATTTGTCTCCGCCCAACTACATGTAAAACAGACAAATTCTTACTTATTTCTATGAAAGCTTGATTTTATTTTGTGGATGAGATTAGTTAGTTGTGGTTTACTGTATTTTACCGCTTATGGATACATACAAGGCCCATGTACTTCGTATGTATACAGCTGGCATATCTACGTTCCTAGTCCTACGCATATTAGGACTGGGGCGTTACAGGCTCTTTCAGCTCTCGACGACGGTGGAACATATCTAGGTGTCCTAAGCGGTGATGTGCACGACGAAGGTCCTACGGGGGCCTTGCCCTTGTCGGTGATAGTCTTCCTTAGTGCTATTAAATTATCGGAGGAGTTCGGGAACAAGAAGATGAAAAAGTAAAGAAAAATTAACTTTTTTAGTGAAAGTGCATTTTTCTCTCTCCTAACCGATATTTATAACCCAAAGAAATTTCTGGAACGTTGCGCAACTCCCGCTTAGAAAGCGGGGTCGGTTACATTATTGACAGGCACAACTCGTGTCGATCGTTTCTAATTCAAAATATTTCAAATTTTGAAATCTTTCAAAACTTTGAAAACTTTAAAGGGGGTCTTGTAGAAGCTCAAAAATGAATTGGCGCCACTCACAAGAAGGCGCCAGCATCAAGTGGCACTTAGTTATTGACTTGCTCGAGACCCAGGTTACGCCTATATCAAAGTGCGCATGTCCTCACGTGGCAAGCTTCCTCGAGAAGTTGTAACGGTAGCCATCATTACTGACAGCACAATAGTCGAAGAATATCTCTTCGAATCCCAGGCAACGCGGCGTTCGAAAAGATTTGTCAGCATTAAGTGTTGACAGCTAGCTCGTGCAAGCTATCAAAGGGCACGATAAATTTCCACAGCACAGAAGACTGAGTCAAAGGTGCCAATTATCATGTTTCGCCGGCATAACCTGGCTAGTTGGTGCCACTTGATCAATTTTTGACCAGAAGGTAGATGACGTGACACATATGCCACTAATTTCGAAGAACATGTCTACTTTACTGTCTACAACCATGTGCATCTCACTGACAAGATGCCATGCGTCACCAACAGTTAAAGTAACAGCAACCCAAAAAATAGTTATTTTAGAACTCTATAAATAGAGTTTTAAATCAGTTCCAAAGCATCACTAATGATCATAATCTCCTGCTAAAGTGCTGTTGCATTCTCCAAAGGCTTGTCTTCAATATCACATCGTCCAAGAGATAAAGTCATCGTCTTCTGATCAGATTCCTATTGTTGTACTTCCCCAAAAATCAATTATACTCTTGTGCTTTTTTTTTCTTTCTTAGTTTGTAGAAATCAAACTTTTGTTTTTGCAAACAAAAATATTGTGTTATAAATCATGCATACATTTAATTGGACTCATTGGTGCCATGCACACATACTCGACCCAATCCAAAGGCATGCACGTGGATAGCTGCTTTTATGCTGACTCATCTATGTGAGAGGTCACTAGCAATATCAAGCTATACTAGATCTTTTTATACGGAGACCATTCACGTGCGAGGTGCGAGCTCCACCGAATGGTCCTGTAGCCTATATTGTAAAGGTTCACTTCAATGTGAGTCGTACCATCGATGAAGGTCGTACAATATCTGCTCAACCTTCTAGGCCGACACGAATCCGGTACCCCGCAATCGTTCGAGGAATCAAACCTTGTGCACAAGTTGTCCAATAACCATGCAAGACTCAACTCGATTTACTATGTCCTTCTTTATTTATGATCGTACTTTCCATACTTCATGAGAGACTCCCAAGCCATGGGACTGTTCTCGGCAATAAACGGTCGTGTGAATGTTTTATCCTTCGAAACTCAGTTAACAACTACTACATAGCCTTCCAATTTGACTTGAACAAACGTGTTCCTTTATGTGCCATAGGCCGTGGCATTACTATCATCGAAACAACCATGGCTCATGCATTAAACCAATTTGTGTTCTGTGCAACATTATCACCCAAGTCATACTTTATATAATGAGCCTTGAGATCGTGGGCTATATGACTTCAACAACTGCAGAACGCATGGGACAGCTCTTGCTATGACTTCAAAATCCCGACATAACTTTTGTCTAACTCAATCGTGCAACAACTTAACCCTAGGACGAGCAAAGGCTAACCCAAGCCTTGCACCGTGAAAACAAGCATTAAGACTTGTTGGACACTTTTGCTATGCTAAGCATTGGACAACGAGACAGTACATGCTTTATCAAGTATTTATACGTGCGATGCCTATGACTTATGCTAAGTTCATAGCTCCGTGGCAACATAGAACGACTTTTCTTCTCCCAAGACACGGGACGAAGGACCAAATGCCATTTTAAAAGCATGTCATACAATACTTCTAAGTCGACCGTGGGACCTTTCCATATTTAAATTTATCTGACCCAAGTTAGAATTTTTTCCTTAGCAATATGGATTCGCCTCTTTTATTATCAAGCCTACTTGTGCAGTTGAAAACTTTTATTTTATTAATGTGAAGGCCAAGCTGAGGCAAGTTCAACGAAGCCACCCACCTGAGCGAGGAGTTGCCTCGATCGAACAAAAATTAGAGTAAGCCGTTGCATGGCTAAGTCTGTATAAGGGTTATATACTAAAAGCATCACTTTTGTATTAACTTTATTTTCTTAAATTTTAAATAAGAATTATATGAGAAAATATTTTTATATTATATTTGCTGCAAGTGTCCGATATTCTATATCGTAGATAATATGGTGTGTGGTGTCACATAGAAGTTCAGATTATCAGTTTTCTATGGAATATATAAATAGTTCACAACCTAGATGGACTTGGACAATCTATTAGAAAGGTTGTAGTGAAATCTGGTATTAGTCTATCTTGAATATCGGTTTACACTTGTACATTTTGTGTGTATTGAACATGACCACTTGCGATTATTCTCTTTGTACTGACTATATAAGAGAACAAACACCTCTCTTATTATGGATGCTTGTGCTCTTAATTCGGATATAATAACCGACATGTATATGTAGTGTGCATTACTTTGACTCATAAAAGAGTGAGATTTATTATGGGTCAAAAACCTCTATGAATTGGGTAAAAAATATTGTATGTATGATGGGCTGTTGACTATAAAAGGAATCCATGTTCCGATACGTCGGGTTGATGATGTCCCCTTAAGGAGGTCAAAAGGATTGTCATGTAAATCTTGCAGGTGGATTATACCTGACATGAAAAATAAAGTTTAGTGGTACTACTTAAAGATAAAAGATGACGATCAATATAGTTGTCAGTAACTTAATTTCATCGACAGACATTCGATATCCTAACATGGGGAGCCAAACGAGCATATAAAAAAGGAGCGCACAATCATAATTTGGGATAGGAAGGTAGTGCAACAATAGCTCTTTAGTGGACCGAGCTATTGTTAATGGGCCTGGGTTGTGTGTTCGGCTGAACACAGGATACCCAGATTCGTTAGGAGACCTAACCCTAATTTTTTCTCATGTTCCCTGCCGTAGCCTTATATATATATCCTTTATTCTCTGGCCGTCACGATCTAATAAAAGAAAAAAATTAGATGCTTTGTTTAAATTCGTGATTCATGTAAGGAGAAAAAGGGAGGGCTGTAAAAGAGAAAAAAGTTGAAAGATCGTCGCCCATACGACGTCCAACCCGAGGAAGGGATACGTGTAGAAGATATTAGTGTAACGCCCCAGAACCAGAATACTGAAGAGCGGGGCATACATAGCCAGCTACGTATATTGAAATGGAATCCACCTCGCCATACGGTCACGACTGTCTAGATATGAGGGTTTACTACAAGCCAATAGTCTCTTAAGGTCAAGCCTATTGTCTCAATCTCAAGCAAGTGATATAGTTACAAGATGTTAGGCCACCAAATATACAATAAAAGGCGTCCAAATATTACATATTCAGCTGATCATGAAGCTAGTCATACAAAATACGAAGACTAGCAAGAGTTTGGTCATACATAATCAATCCTAGGATCTGTTAATCATGTTTACAGCCCGTAGGCAGACAGTAAGTAAATATGCATCGAGCTAACAGGTGCTCGTCGGCTAAACGTCTCAAAAGAATAATTTTACAATATAGTGAGCGAATCAAAATAAAAAACCCACTCGTAGCCAGGGTTCCTTCTAGTCGCCACCATTGGGCTGGAGGTTCGGTAGATCCTCGGGTGCTGCTCCGAAATCTGGCCATACAAAACCAGCAGGATCAGACCCCAGAAAGAGCAAGTGCCACAAGGAGGCCATGAAATAAGAACAAAATCCAGCATATCAGAATATAAGGAATAGAAGAAAAGTACAAGTAATAAAGAGTACAACAGGACAATAAACGACTAGGGACGTGGAACCATTCCGGGAGCCAGGTTACAATCCTTCGCCTGAATAGCACTTTGTCTCTACCCATTTATTTTTAAAGATAAGTAAAACAATCATGTTCAGGAGTACCAGGTATTGGGACTAGACGAGACTTAGACAAGGCTGGACACCATCCATTCACAAGTGGCCAAACAATTACTACGGCTTACTACTTAAATAACTAGGGTTATCACAAACCTAATTACTAACAAGATGCAAGTGAGAATTTCCCAGTCCCAAGCCCTGCAGACTGTCCAGTTATCCTTCCGCGGGTTGAGATTATGGTTGGATACATCACCCGGGAGACGATATACCCTTAGGTGACTTAGAGGGTGCAACACATGATAGTGTGCTGGAAATGTGCCCTACTCGTCGGCAGGCTACAAGTCCATTAAAGCTCCCAAATAACGAGATTGCCTGTGACTGGAAATTCTCCATGAACTATAGTTTGATCTAGTCATTAGCCTACTCCATATTCAGTGCGAATCCCTGACCGTGGTAACCAGGGAGTCACGTCCTAAACTAGATACAAGACAAGACAAATGGATTGTACGAAGCAACGAGAATGAACACCCACGGAGTCACAGTTGATTATATGAGTCAAGTTAACCATCGCAACAGCATCAAGTCAAGTCAAGTTCCAAGTCTGGAGTACGCCTCCACGGGCCACTATCAAGTTATCCAGTATAAAGATTAATTATGAATCACAGGTTACAAGTTAAGAGCACACCCCCGTCGGGTCACTACTAAGAAGATCAGAAAGTACTAGCATCATAAATCACAGAAATCACAAAAACCGTACTAGTCATAAGCAAAACACCGAAAACCGTGCTAGGTCGTGTTGGGTCAAGACAGTCGTGTTGTGTGGAACAAGATCTCAGAACTTCAATCCACAAAAGAGAAGCCAAGCCCAAGGAAATAAAACCAAACCATCATGGGCAAATAGGTTGCGCTGGGATCTGATTGCGCTAGGGGAATGAACTGCACAGAGGAAATGAACTGCGCTGGGAGAGTGAACTGCACTGGGGGAGTGAACTGCGCTGAGGTCTGGTTGCGCTAGGGTCAGATTGTGCTAGGTCAAAGGCACTAGGGTTCAAAGGACGCTGGGGTGAGGTTGTGCTAGGTCAAAGGCGCTGGGGTTCAAAGGGCGCTGGGGTCAGGTTTCGTTAGGTCAAGGGCGCTGGGGTTCAAAGGGCGCTGGGGCCAGGTTGCGCTAGGTCAAGGGCACTGGAAAGTGAGCGCGGTTCGCCAAAGGGTGCCGAGCACGGATCAGCCTAGCGCTAATGAGTGCTGGCCGAGAAGGTTAGCACAGTTCAGCCCAGCGCTAAAGAGCGCTGGCCGAGGTCTTCTTCTCCAACAGGCTGAGAAGAGAACCCAAGAACACCCAAATTTCCAAAATCTCATAACTTGGCCAAATCAAAACGAAATTTAGATTTTCAAAGTTCTATCTTGTGTAAAATCGAATTCTCTTCCACATGGAAGCCTCAAAACAAGCAAAAATCTAAATTTAATAGATCAAAACCAAAAAAATCCAAAAATTGTTAAAATTTAGATCTAGAAAAATGGAGACTCCAAATCACAAAATGCCAAGTTCTAATGTAGTTTTGCATGGTCTAATCTAACTAATGGACAAATAAAATAGGGTTCCTCTTTGGTGGCAAGGTGCACTTGCCTATGGAAGTTAGGTGTTGTGTGGAGGAAGAAAGAAGAAGAAGACGAAGAAAATTAATGGAAGAGTAATAAGGAGAGAGAAAGTTAGGTGGGGTTTTAATGAGGGATGGTGTGTTGTGTTGAGGGTGGAGATTAACTAAGGGTAGTCCAATGCAAACCAAACTAAACCATACCAAATCCTTCTCCATAAGGAATAAAACCATGCCAGGTCAAAACCCAATTTACGAAAAATCAAAATTCGCAAGTCGAGCCAAAATACCATTACAGGCCAAAATTCGAGAAAATAAAATACAGGTCTGAAATACATGTAAGCCTACTCAAAATACGTATTCCGAAATACGGGCGTTACAACACTACCCACCTTAAAAGAATTCCGTCCTCGGAATTTAAATCAAGATGCTTAGAGATGTAAGAGCCAGCTATACCATCCACAAATAAGCTACACTAAGCAAACAATCAAACAATCACACATGCAGGTAATGGATAGAAAGCATAAGGCTTTAGGAAGACATTATACCTTACGAGTCAAACAAGTCGGGATATCGCGATCGGATGTCGTCCTCACGCTCCCACGTTGACTCACCTAGAGAGTGATGACCCCAAGCAACACGGACCAAGCTAATGGTCTTATTCTTGAGTATCTTTTCTCTCCGGTCCAATATAGACACGGGCCTCTCCTCATACGAAAGGTTGGTACCGAAAACCAGTTCCGAATGGTCTAGGATATGGCTCGGGTCCGGGATGTACCGTTGTAATTGGGACACATGGAATACATCATGCACCTCACTTAGCGACGACGGAAGAGCGAGACGATAGGATACATCTCCTGCTCGCTCCAGGATATCGAACGGCCCTATATACCTAGGACTAAGCTTTCCCCGTATGCCAAAGCGAATGACGCTGCGGTTAGGCGAGATCCTAAGGAATACATGGTCGCCGATAGCAAACTCTAAGGGACGCCGATGAGCATCGGCCCAATGGTGCTAGCGATCTTGGACAACTCGAAGACGATCTCTGATCCTTCTGACCACTGCAATTGTCTGGGCAATCATTTCTGGACCAAGCATCTGCCTCTCTCCAACATTATTCCTGGCTAACGGGGATCTGTACTTCCTACCATACAATGCCTCGAACGGAGCCATCTGAATACTGGCCTTGTAACTATTATTGTAGGAGAATTCTACCAGGTGCAGGTGATCCTCTCCTGGACTACCGAAGTCAAGGGTACAAGATCTCAATATATCTTCAAGAGTCTAGATTGTGCGTTCCGACTGGCCATCTGTCTGCGGGTGATAAGCTAAGCTGAACTGGAGGTGAGTTCCCAAACTCTCTTGCAGGCTACGCCAAAAGTGTGATGTGAATCTTGAATCCCTATCCGAGATGATACTGACCGGCACCCCATGAAGCCTGACGATTCGCCTGAGGTATATTTCTGCCAACTGCACCGTAGACTGCCCAACTCTGAACGGGAGAAAATGAGCCACCTTCGTGAGCCTGTCAACTATAACCCAAATAGCATCTCGACCTGCTAGGGATCTAGGCAATCCAGTCACAAAATTTATGGTTATGTGTTCCTATTTCCATTCTGGAATCGACAAGGGCTGAAGAAGTCCAGCGGGCCTCTGATGTTCAGCTTTAACCTGCTGGCAAACCAAACACTGAGTGACAAACCGGGCTATCTTCCTCTTCATGCCATTCCACCAGAAATGCTGACGAATGTCACGGTACATCTTCGTGCCACCGGGATGAATAGAATACTGTGAACTGTGAGCTTCTGCCATGACCTCCTGTCTGATATCTCCACTGGGTACACAAAGATGAGTGTCGTGTCAAAGTGTACAATCTTCATGAGTGTACAACTCTGGCCTTCTTTCTGCCCCACACTCTGCTCTGAGTCGTTGAATCTAGGAATCCGTAGACTGCGCCATCCGGATCCTCTCAACTATGTTGGACTGAACCTGTAGACTGGCCATCAATGCCACGTTGGTAGGAAGAACCACTTCAATTCCCATCTTCTGAAGATCCGCCAATAACTCTGGTTGTGCCGTTAGGAAATAAACTCCGGCTCTCCTGCTCAACGCATCTGCTACAATGTTGGCCTTCCCTGGGTGATACTGCAAATCCATATTATAGTCCACCAGTAGCTCGAGCCATCTTCTCTGCCGCATGTTAAGGTCCTTCTGGGTGAAAACATACTTCAGGCTCTTGTGATCAGTAAATATCTCTACGCTATCTCTATACAAGTAGTGCCTCCACAACTTAAGTGCAAATACTACTACTGCCAGTTCCAAGTCATGGGTCGGGTAATTCTTCTCATGATCACGAAGTTGACGTGATGCATAAGATATTACCTTCCCATGCTGCATCAAGACATACCCCAATCCTCTGCCTGAAGCGTCGCAATAAACTGTGAATCCTCCGGTCCCATCTGGAAGTGTGAGAATGGGAGCCGTTACCAAACCTCGCTTTAACTTCTCAAATGATTTCTGACCCTCTGTTGTCCATACGAACGGCACATCCTTGTGGGTCAACTGGGTCATCGGCGCCAAAATCCTTACAAAATCTGAAACGAATCGCCGGTAGTAGTTTGCTAATCCAAAGAAGCTGCGAACCTCTGCTACTGAGCTAGGTACTGGCCATATCTCGATAGCCACAATCTTCTGGGGATCCACTTCCACTCCTCCTCGGGTAATGATGTAACCCAAGTATGAAATGCGATCGAGCCAGAACTCGTATTTACTGAACTTGGCTTGCAACTGATGCTCTCTAAGCATCTGAAGGACGATTCTGAGATATTGCTCGTGCTCTGCTTCGCTCTTGCTGTAGACCAGGATGTCATCTAGGAATACGATCACGAACTGATCCAAGTAAGGCATATAAATGCGATTCATGAGGTCCATGAATACAGCTGGCGCATTGGTCGCTCCAAATGACACAATAAGGAACTCCCAATGTCCATATCTAGATCGAAAAGCTGTCTTCAGGAATTCCTGCTCTTTGACTCTGATCTGGTGGTATCCTGACCGTAAGTCTATCTTTGAGAACACTGAAGCCCTCCTCGGGAGTGGGTATCTGTTCTTGATTGTCACTGAGTTTAAGGTACGATAATCTACACATAATCTGGACGTACCATCCTTCTTCTTCACAAGAAGCATCGGAGCTCCCCAGGGCGATCCATTTGCACGAATAAATCCCTTGGTCCTGAGTTCTTCAATCATCTTGTACAAAATCTCCAACTCTGAAGGTGCCATCCTGTAGACACGCTTTGATACTGGTGCTGTTCCGGGGATCAAGTCTATGGTGAACTCGATCTCTCTCTCTGGCGACATTCCTGGAAGTTCCTCTGGGAAGACATTTGGAAACTCTTCAACTATCTGAGGTAACTGTACCGCTACTACTGCCATCCGCAATACTGGAGGAGATGGCTCTACTGCGCCTCTAGAAAATAAAAACTCTGGCTCGCCTGGAATACTAAAGTCAACCCAGCCCACATGGCAGTCTATCCTAGCATACTGGTTTCTCAACCAATCCATGCCTAAGACTACATCATAGTCTGCCATGGGAAACTCTATAAATCTAGCGGGGAACTCTCTACCGCTAACTACGATCCGACACGAGGAAAACACTCGATCTACTCCTACAAGACCATTACCAGTAAGTATATTGAGCCTCACTGATAATGACTCGGGCTCCAATCCTATCCGTGTTGTGAATCGTACAGACATGAATGAATGCGATACACCAGAATTAAATAATACCGATGTTGGAGAGGAATTGACGAGAATAGTACCTGCCACTACCTCACCTGGTGTAACCTCTTCTTCCATAGCCATATAATTGCCTGACCTTGTCCTCTGGCTGTGGGTCCCCTCTGCTAGAAACCTCTCTGCCTGCTCCATACTTGAGCCTGGGTGTACTGCTGCTGGTTCTACTGCTGAAATACCTGGGCCTGAGGCAACAATGGCCTCGGGTACTGCCGCTGCTGCATAGGTGCTGGTCCCCTAACCGACGTACTGGTTAGGTTGAAAGAGGACGGACTACCCCTATTCGGGGAGGCTCCTATCTTGTGATCTGTCGCTCCATAAGCCAGGCACAATCCATGCGCCCTGCGACAATCTGCCACCACGTGCCCTGTCTTCCCACAATGAGAACATCCAACCGCGAAAGTCTGTTTTTGCTTCTGCTGCTACGGATACATCGGGGTTGAATGCTGAACCGACGTTACTGAGGTTGCCCGCCTCGGAGTTCCAATAGTCAAACCCCTTGCTGCCGGGGCTGGAGCTGATGATTGGTGCATCTGATTTTGTGACCGTTTCCTACATCCGGTCCTATCCACGATCCTTTGGGAGGTGTACTCGTGCCTCCTAGTCGCCCTCAATACTGTATCGAACGTTTGGTGCTCGAACTGTTTAACTGCCAACAAAATCTCCAAATGGAGCCTCTGCTGGAATCGCTGGGCCCTATCAAACTCGGTTGCCACCAAGGTGGGGGCAAACTTACTGAGTCTAGAAAACTCAGACGCATAACCGTCGACCGTCCTGCCTCCTTGCTTCAAGTTAGTAAATCTCGTCTGTAGGTCGTACCGAGCTACAGCTACTTCGTCTAGAATCTTTCTCTAAACACCGTCCAAGTAACCGGCTCCGCTAATCCTACGGCCTGTGCCGCCCACCAACTGCGAGCTAAGTCTAGCAACTGTAGGCGTACCACCGCCACCTTCTCATTCTCTGGTGTCCTAGCTGCTTCCAGAACCACCTCGGTATTCTGAAGCAAAGCGTCCACGGCAATCGCATCTTCGCTGTCGTCGAAGAATAGAGGATTCAAGCGCTTGAAGCTGTTGGCCGCACTGTTCCCTGGATGACCGCCTTTGGTCAAAGCATCTGCTACTGCCTGGTACAAGGCGTCGCCCCGACGATCCTGGAAAGCTATCAAGGTCCTGTTGAGACCTACCAAGGTGCCATCATCAGGCTCTGCAGGCTGGACGGGCTGAACTGGTGGCTCTCCTCCAGTAGGCACAACTCTGGAGGCTGCTCCGAAATGCTGGGCTTGATCTTCGGGTTGCTGGTCCATGGAAGGTGCTCCACCTGGCTGATCGGAAGGTCCAGGAACAATGTCGCTGAAGAAGACAACATAGGAAACAATAAGGAAGGACGAGGACAGATCAACGATACAAGCATGTGATCAGGTCAAGATTCTCAGGGATTTGAAGATACGAGCAGAGATCAAGGGCGAGTACTTATTGAGACATCTATTTGATAAACCCTCACATTCTTGAATGCCAAGACCTGCATGGGCCACCACTTAAACCATGTAACGCCCTAGAACCAGAATACTGAAGGGCGGGGCGTACATAGCCAGCTATGTATATTGAAATGGAATCTACCTCGTCATATGGTCACGGTTGTCTAGATATGAGGGTTTACTATAAGCCAATGGTCTCTTAAGGTCAAGCCTATTGTCTCAATCTCAGGCAAGTGATATAGTTACAAGATGTAAGACCACCAAATATACAATAAAAGGCGTCCCAAATATTACATATTCAGCTGATCATGAAGCTAGTCATAAAAAATGCAAAGACTAACAAGATTTTTGTCATACACGATCAACCCTAGGATCTGTTAATCATGTTTACAGCCCGTAGGTAGACATTAAGTAAATATGCATCGAGCTAACAGGTGCTCATCAGCTAAACGCCTCAAAAGAATAATTTTATAATGTAGTGAGCGAATCAAAATAGAAAACCCACTCGTATCCCGGGTTCCTTCTAGTCGCCACCATTGGGCTGGAGGTTCGGTAGATCCTCGGGTGCTGCTCCAAAATCTGGCCATACAAAGCCAGCTGGGTCAGACCCCAGAAAGAGCAAGTGCCACAAGGAGGCCACGAAATAAGAACAAAAGCCAGCATATCAGAACATAAGGAATAGAAGAAAAGTACAAGTAATAAAAAGTATAACATGACAATAAATGACTAGGGATGTGGAACCATTCTGGGAGCCAGGTTACAACCTTTCGCCTGAATAGCACTTTGTCTCTACCCATTTATTTTTAAAGATAAGTAAAACAATCATGTTCAGGAGTACCAGGTATTTGGACTAGATGAGACTTAGACAAGGCTGGCACCATCCATTCACAAGCGGCCAAGCAATTACTTCGGCTTACTACTTAACTAACTAGGGTTATCACAAACCTAATTACTAACAAGATGCAAATGAGAATTTTCCAGTCCCAAGCCCTGTAGACTGTCCAGTTATCCTTTCGTGGGTTGAGATTATGGTTGGGTACATCACCCGGGAGATGATATACCCTTAGGTGACTTAGAGGGTGCAACACATGACAGTATGCTGGAAATGTGCCCTACTCGTCGACAGGCTACAAGTCCATTAAAGCGCCCAGCTAACGAGATCGCCTGTGACTGAAAATTCTCCATGAACTATAGTTTGATCTAGTCATTAGCCTACTCCATATTCAGTATGAATCCCTGACCGTGGTAACCAGGGAGTCACGTCCTAGACATAATACAAGACAAGACAAGTGGATTGCACGAAGCAACAAGAATAAACACCCACGGAGTCAGAGTTGATTATATGAGTCAAGTTAGCCATCGCAACAGCATCAAGTCAAGTCAAGTTCCAAGTCTGGAGTACGTCGCCGTGGGCTACTATCAAGTTATCCAGTATAAAGATTAATTATGAATCATTGGTTACAAGTTAAGAGCGCACCCCCATCGGGTCATTACTAAGAAGATCAGAAAGTACTAGGATCATAAATCACAGAAATTACGAAAATTGTACTAGTAATAAGAAAAACACCGAAAACCGTGCTAGGTCGTGTTGGGTCAAGATAGTCGTGTTGTGTGGAATAAGATCTCAGAACTTCAATCCACAAAAGAGAAGCCAAGCCCAAGGAAATAAAACCAAACCATCATGGGCAAATAGGTTGCGCTGGGATCTGATTGCGCTAGGGGAATAAACTGCGAAAAGGAAATGAACTACACTGGAAGAGTAAACTGCGCTGGGGGAGTGAACTGCGCTGAGGTGGGGTTGCGCTAGGGTCAGATTGCGTTAGGTCAAAGGCGCTAGGATTCAAAGGGCGCTGGGGTCTGGTTGCGCTAGGTCAAAGGCGCTGGGGTTCAAAGGGCGCTGGGGTCAGGTTGTGCTAGGTCAAGGGCACTGGGGTTCAAAGGGTGCTGGGGTCAGGTTGCGCTAAGTCAAAGGCACTGGGGTTCAAAGGGCACTGGGTCAGGTTGCGCTAGGTCAAGGGCGCTGGGAAGTGAGCGCGGTTCGCCAAAGGGCGCCGAGCACTGGTCGGCCCAGCGCTAAAGAGCGCTGGCCGAGAAGGTTAGCGCGGTTCAGTCCAGCGCTAAAGAGCGCTGGCCGAGGTCTTCTTCTCCAACAGGTTGAAAAGAGAACCCAAGAACACCCAAATTTCCAAAATCTCATAACTTGGCAAAATCAAAACGAAATTTAGATTTTCAAAGTTCTATCTTGTGTAAAACCGAATTCTCTTCCACATGGAAGCCTCTAAACAAGCAAAATTCTAAATTTAATAGATCAAAACCAAGAAAATCCAAAAATGGTTAAAATTTAGATCTAGAAAAATGGAGATTCCAAATCATAAAATGCTAAGTTCTAATGTGGTTCTCCATGGCCTAATCTAACTAATGGATAAATAAAATAGGGTTCCTCTTTGGTGGTAAGGTGCACTTACCTATGGAGGTTAGGTGTTGTGTGGAGGAAGGAAGAAGAAGAAGATGAAGAAAATTAATGGAAGAGTAATGAGGAGAGAGAAAGTTAGGTGGGGTTTTAATGAGGGATAGTGTGTTGTGTTGAGGGTAGAGATTAACTAAGGGTAGTCCTATGCAAACCAAACCAAACCAAACCAAACCAAATCCTTCTCCACAAGGATTAAAACCATGCCAGGTCAAAACCCAATTTACAAAAAACCAAAATCCGCAAGTCGAGCCAAAATACCATTACATGCCAAAATCCGAGAAAATAAAATACTGGTCTGAAATACATGTACGGAGAAGGAACCCTGAGGCAGATGAATAATTTTCGATATAGGAACCCTGTATAAGTCAGATAAGATGCTGGTGATTGTTTCTGACGTCAGATAAGATGCTGGTTTTAAGCAGTCCTGAGGCAGACGAATAATTTTTGATATAGGAACCCTGTATAAGTCTACGCAGTGCCAGATTTTGGATTCGGATTGTTGAGTACGGAGAAGGAAAGATGATCATAGTTTTTGGATATCTTTTTCTTCTGTTTATTGTCATTATGCTTTTTCTAATTATGCATGTTTATTATTTTGTGGATATTTTTCATGAAAAACTAACCCTGCATTAATAATGGACAATATGGACATAATATCAACTAGTAGAAAAGCCCTCATTGTTAAATAACTAAGTGGGAGAGAAAATTTATTTAGTATAAATCCCATGGTCTCCATTACTGGTTTGTAGGTGATATAATTATACTTGCGTGTTGGCTTTAGTGACTTCCACAATATCGGATGAGTATAATAATGGATCACCAGTACAAATTTTTTTAGGGATAATTATAGAAAGTTACCTAGTATGTGTTCACTTCTCCATCTGAAGGAACTCATTACAAGGTAATGGACTTAGTAAGTAATGGTATACACTTAGATACAAATAATGGTATCCTCTCCATTTGAGTTACTGCTATTATTTGTATGACCAGATCAAGACCAACAGATTAATTTTATTTGTCAAAAAGTTATGTTGACATGATAGTAAAACTAATAGGAAAAACCTACTTGAACAAAGTTGAATTTGTATACGTCCACACTATCGTGGCATGCTAAATTCATAGTGTTGGTAAATTTTTTATTATTGTTTTGAAGGAATCAATATTTAATTAATTTATAAAGTTTTTTTCCTACATAATTTTTATTTATGTGATTCTCAGGATTTCAAAAATGGGTTCTTTCAGTCCATTTATGGTGATTCTTAAAGAAAACAAACTTACTGGACCTAATTATATTGACTGAAAACGTAATTTAGACATTGTCCTAACTGCCAAAGAGTACAAATATGTACTCAATGAGGAATGTCCACCTAAGCCTGATGCTAATTTCGTTGATGAGGTTAAAGAGGCTTATAAGAAGTGGATAAAGGCAGATGACATGGTGCGGTATTACATTCTGACATCTATGTCAAATATATAGTAATATCAGCATCAAGCCGTGGCCATAGCTAATGGCATAATGTATAATCTCAAGGAACTCTTTGGACATCAAAGTAGAGAAGCTAGGCAGTTTGTTATGAAGAATTTGATGAATACAAATATGGCTGAAGTTACGCAAGTAAAGGATTATGTTCTCAGGATGATGGGTTATCTGAATAAGATGGAGATCCTTTGAGCTGAAATTGATAGGAAATTCCAGGTCGATATCATTCTCGCGACTTTGCCTAAAAGTTTTGATAATTTTTGCCTTAACTACAACATGAACAAAACATTATATAGTTTGGTAGAACTTGCGAAAGAGCCACAGGATGCTGAAGCTCTCTTTAGGCAGAGTAGTCATATTTATGTTTCTGAAAAGCTTTTACTTCTAAGCCAAAAGGCGGTAAGAAAATAATAACATTCAAAAACAAGCGAACTCAGCAAAGAAGGGCATGGGACCTCAAGGTGCTGTGAAAAAATAAAAAGGCAAATATTTCAAGTGCAAAGGGTCATGACATTGGAAGAGTGATTGTCCGCTTCTCAAACAAGGGAACAAAGAAGGTATATCTCCTTTATTAGTAGTTGAAACATGTTTAGCGGTGTTATCTACTGGCACTTAGTGTAGATACAATAGCCACTAATCATGTCTGCAATACATTGCTGGGTTCCAGGAAAGCAGGCGTCTCAGTGATGGAGAGAGATGCTTGTTCATGGGTGCTGCTACAAAAGTAGCGGTCCTTGCAATAGGAGAAGTTAGTTTATCTTTTTGTAGAAATAAGTCTTTGACATTGAGAGATTGTCTTTATGCACCTTCACTTAGAAGGAATTTAGTTTTTGTTTCTATGTTATTTAAGGATGGATATTCAGTTTATTTTAACGACAATATTATTATTAGAGAGAATAGACATTTTATCTATTATAGTGCATTAGTTGATAATCTATATGTCATTTATCTTCTTTCGCCCACAATACTACTTATGGAAATGAATAATATGTCTTCTAACTTAAATAAGAGGAAATAACTTTCTTGTATGAACCAAACATATCTTTGGCACTTGTGATTGGGGCATATTAACCTAGAAGGATTCAAGGACTAGTTGAAGATAGACCTTTGAGTTCATTAGAAGTGGAGGCACTAGCAGTCTGTGAATCCTGCTTCGAAGGTAAAATGACTAAAAGAACTTTTACGATGAAGGGGTATAGGGCCAAAGATGTGTTGGAATTGGATCAATCTGATTTGTGTGTACCCATGACTATCCAGGCTAGAGGTGGCTTTGAATATTTTGTCACATTTATTGACAATTATTTAAGGTATGGATACATTTATTTGATGCACCGTAAGTGTGAGTGCTTTGAGAAATTTAAAGAGTACAAGGCTGAAACGGAGAAACGTCATAGAAAAGGTATCAAGTTATTATGTTTAGATCGTGGTGGTGAGTATCTTTTTGGAGAGTTTTAGAATTATTTGTCAGAGGCTGGAATTACATCCCAATTGATTGCTCCTGGAATGCCTCAGCAGAATGGTGTAGCAGAAAGAAGAAATAAAACACTTATAGAGATGGTTAGATCGATGATGAGTTATTCGAATTTACCAGATTCGTTTTGGGGATATGCCTTAGAGACTGCAGCTTATATTTTGAACTTGGTTCCTTCTAAGTTGGTACCTTTTACTCCTATAGAGCTGTGAATTGGATGTAAGCCTAGTATGAAACATGTTCGAATTTGGGATAGTCTAGCATATGTGCTGAATGAAAGAAGATAAGTTGGAATCTCGTACAGAAGTACGCTTGTTTGTAGGATATCCAAGAGGAACAAAATGAGATTTATTTTATAGTCCTAAGGATTAGAAGGTCATTATTAGTACCAATGCCCGATTCTTAGAGTAAGACTATGTAATGAACCATAAACCCACAAGTAGAGTGGTTCTAGAAGAACTGAGAGATGAGACACCAAGTACTTCAGTACCAACAGTAGAAGAGGATGAACCACAAGTAACTGTACAACGTGTCAAAAATGTTACAACACAACCGATAGTGCCTCGTCGTAGTGGAAGGGTTGTGATACAACCTGATAGATATATATTCTTAGAAGAGTCCTCAAACTTTGTCCCTAAGGAACAAGACTATGATCATTGCACCTATAATAAAGAACTACAAGATAAAAATGCTGAATCTTAGCAAAAGTTAATGATATCTAAAATAGAATATATGGATTCCAATCATGTCTGGGAGCTTGTAGAACCACCCACTAGTATAAAATCTATTGGATGCAAGTGGGTCTATAATAGAAAATAAGGATCAGACGGTAAGGTTGAAATCTTTAAAGCTTGGCTTGTTGCAAAAGGTTTTACTCAAAAAGAGGGAATCGTTTATGAGAAAACCTTTTCGCCAGTAGCCTTGCTTAAGTTTATCCGGATACTTTTATCTATATGAAGCAACCAGACAGGTTCATGGAAAGGGCCAAGGGCATCTTGTTTATAAGCTCAAGAAGTCTATTTATGGACTTAAGCAAGCTTCCAAATCTTAGAACATATATTTTGATCAGGTGCTAAAATCCTATGAATTTGACCAATGTCAAGATGAATCATGTATATACAGAAAGTGTGACAGAAACGTAGTAGTATTCCTAGTACTTTACGTAGATGACATCTTGCTTATTAGAAACAATATGAAGGTGTTATCTGATGTAAGGGTATGGTTATCCAAACAGTTTGATATGAAGGACTTGGGAGAAGTATGTCACATCCTTGGGGTCAAAATTCTACGAGATCGCAAGAAATGGATATTGGACTTGTCCCAAGCTTCTTATATTAATACTGTACTAACTCGTTTTAGCATGTAAAATTCTAAGAAAGGTTTCTTACCTTTTAGGCATGGAATTGCTATATCAAAGTAGTAGTGTCCGAGGACACCTAAAAAGATAGAGAACATGAAAGCAGTTCCTTATGCTTCAACAGTAGAAACTTAATATATGCAATTCTATGTACGAGACAATACATCTGCTTTGTCATTGGCATGGTCAGCAGATATCAGTTTAACCTAGGATAAGAGCATTGGACCGCCGTAAAGCATATTTTGAAGTACCTGAAAAAGACTAAAGAGTATATGCTAGTTTACCTAGCAGATATTTAGTTCCCTTGGGATATACAGACTCAAATTTTCAGTCAAATAGGGATTCCAGAAAATCTACCTCAGGTTATGTATTTACTTTGGGAGGTGGATCCGTTGTGTGGAGGAGTATCAAGAAAAAATGTATTGCTAATTCCACCATGAAGTCGAGTATATGGCAGCCTCTGAGGCAGCCGAAGAAGCGGTTTGGCTTAGAAACTTCTTGTTGGACTTGGATGTATTACCTAGTTTTCCTAAGGCTATTACACTTTATTGTGATAATAGTGGTGCAGTTGCAAACTCGAAGGAACCACGAGTCCATAAGACAGGTAAACATTTTGAGCGTAAGTACCACCTGATACAAGATTTTGTAAAGAAAGAAAGAATTGTTGTTATCAATGAAGTATCAGCCGACAACCTAGTCGATCCCTTTACATAGAGCTTACCATCTAAGGCTTTTGATAGTCATGTTGAGGGAATGAGAGTCAGATGTGTAGCAGCATGGCTTCAAGTATAAGTGAGAGATGTGTAACAGTATACTGAAAAATAATGCTTTGAATATAAGTGGGAGATTGTTAGGGTTATATACTAAAAGCATCACTTTGTATTAACTTTATTTTCTTAAATTTTGAATGAGAATCATATGGGCAAATATTTGTATATTGTATTTGTTGCAAGTGTTAATGCAAGTGTCAGATATTCTATATCGTAGATTATATGGTGCGTGGTGTCATACAGAAGATCACATTATATTATCAGTTCCCTATGCAATATATAAATAGTTCACAACCTAGATGGACTTGGACAATCTATTGGAAAGGTTGTAGTGTAATCTGGTATTACTCTATCTTGACTATAGGTTTACACTAGTACACTTTATGTGTAATGAACATGACCACTTGAGGTTGTTCTCTTTATACTGACTATATAAGAGAACAAATACCTCTCTTATTATGGATGCTTGTGCTCTTAATCTGGATATAATAACAGACATGTATATGTAGTGTGCATTACTTTGACTCATAAAAGAGTGAGATTTATTATGGGTCAAAAACCTCTATGAATTGGGTAAAAATATTTTATGTATGGTGGGCTGTTGACTATAAAAGGAATCCATGTTCCGATACGTCGGGTTGATGATGTCCCCTTAAGGAGGTCAAAAGGATTGTCATGTAAATCTTGCAGGTGGATTATACCTGACATGAAAAATAAAGTTGAGTGGTACTACTTAAAGATAAAAGATGACGATTAATATAGTTGTCAGTAACTTAATTTGATCGACAGACATTCGATATCCTAACATGGGGAGCCAAACTAGCATATAAAAAAGGAGCGCACAATCATAATTTGGGATAGGAAGGTAGTGCAACAATAGCTCTTTAGTGGACCGAGCTATTGTTAATGGGCTTGGGTTATGAGTTCAGGCTGAACACGGAATACCCAGATCCGTTAAGAGGCCTAACCCTAACTTCTCATCATGGTCCCTGTAGTACCTTTATATATATACTCTATTCTCTGACCATCACGCTCTCATAAAAAAAGAAGCTTTCTCTAAATTCGTGATTCACGTAAGGAGAGAAAATGAGGACTGCGAAAGAAAAGAAAAGGGTTGGGAGATCGTCGCCCATACGACGTCCAACCCGAGGAAGGAATACATACCGAAGATCTTGGGGTCGTGACTGCTCGAGGTTGCTGGAAAGTGTCTTCTTCTTTCCGTCGCAGGTATAATTTGTAAACCCTAGTTTCGCTATGTGGGGTTAGAACACATCTTAGATAGATCTTATAAACTTCTATTGATCAATATAAACACCAAACTAGGGGTCTTGGGAATCCCCAGTTCCATCAGTCCGAATGCCGTTGGTATTTTGATTCCTTCGATTGAATTAAGCGGGATGGGGCACTACAGAGCCCACCCGAGGCAAAGCCAGGATTTGCCCCTACTAAAAATAAAATAATATTCCACATTCTACACAATAATACTATAGTCTATATGATAATGTAATAACATGTGTATATAACACAAGTCTATATCAACAGTATAAAATCCATGTCTATACATCAATACGAAAATCTAAGTCTATAACTGATTAATATTCCATGTTCTACATAGCATGTTGATAATAATTAATTACTATCTTTGAGCTTTGTTCTCTTCTTTTTATTGGATGAAACAAAATTCATAGCATAAAGAACAAGACATGTATCATCCATTTTATTAAGTATAAATGTGAATGAGAGAATGGTCAAAACTATCCACCATGAAGAAATGTATATTTGTCTCGATCGAGCAGATCTATGAATAATTGCTCTACATGAATCCAAGTCCAAACGATCCTTCTAGCCCATAAATCATCTCACTGTGTCATATGAAGTGGGATATTACAAGAAATGAATGTGAAGTCAGTATGCATGATAAACTTGAACGATTCTAGCTATCACTATTAGCAGAGCAAGATGAAAGATTTATTGTTCGGAAAAAACTGCATTAACTAGTATTAATTGCTTACGACAAGCAAAGTGAGAAATCTGATGAGGGTTTTTCAAGCATAAACAAGAGTATGGGTATATAATTCGTAGACGAGAATGTGTATAATCATAACGCCAATATTGATCATACAAATATGTTACGTAGAGGAAGCTGCATTCCTTCCATACCAAATAGACTGTGGTAAATAAATTATTCATGATTCGACGTTCCAATTCGCTTCATGACCTAGGTAAATTATAGAGAATGATTTAATATTCTTTATCAACACTATTGTGGGTTAAGGGTAAGTTGATGCTACATGGTTGCTAAAAGCTAGGGTTTGTAAGGTTTTACTAGAGATAATTGAAGGAATCCTTAAGAGAGTGATGAGAGATCGAGCTTGATGGTGTAGGTGAGGGTTACTTTTGTGTGTATGGTTGTAACTCTTATAAGACTATCTTATTTGATTCAAAACATATTTTCTCTTTGTCTCGTGTAGTAGGTTGCTATTGATCAAACCACGTAAATCTCTTATGTTTTTTGTGATACTTTTTCAAATTTTTTCTTTTATTTATTTATCTTGTCTATGGTAAAGATATTATTGGTTTCTTATTTCCCCATGTTGAACAAAGTACAAATATATCTATGGATCCCGTTTTCGAGTTGAGACTATTGTATTATCATATATATATATATATATATATATATATATATATATAAGAAAGGGAACTTTATTGATGTATCAGGCGCAAAATGTCGATGCCGGTACAAGTAAACGTGCCACGCGCCCAAAAAGAAAAGAACAATGATGAAAGGACTACGCGCATAAACAAAAAATTGTGTTGAGAAGTGCGGAGGCTAGACCAAGGATTCCAAAAGATATCCTCGGAGTGAGAGCAGCGCCTCCTAACTCTGTGGATCTGACGAAAGGCTTCGCTAATCAGCTGGTGAGGAAGGAATTGGCGACCCTCGTACCTAAACTTGTTCTGATTCGTCCACAATACCCAAATTATGACGGCTGTGATGATCTGACGCACGTAGGAGCGGCCCCAGCTGGCTTGGAGATCGTTGAAGCCATCAGGAAGACAGTTCTGTCGGAACCTGATGTTGAGGCAAGCCCACAACTGATTAGCCAGGTCACCGAAAATGAGGACATGCTCCACCGACTCTTCTTGGGGGTGATGCACAACAGTAACATCTCGATGCGAGGCTGTAGCCGAAAGAGATGATGGAGTTGTTAGTGGGAAGTTTCCGTCTCTGAGCTGTCCAGATCAGGATCGACCATTTGTTTGGGATGCATGACTACCAGTATGGGGCAGTGAATGGGGACGGGAAGCCGATCCCTCTGGCTACGATCCTGGCCGATGCCATCGAGAACTTGCCATTCGAATTGGAGGACCACCGTAGGGAGTTCGGTTCGTTGGAGATCTGTAAATTGACGGCTGCGAGACTCGTGGCCGCTTCCTGCCCATGCCAGTCTCTCACTCTGTTCCAATTCCATCCGAAAGTGGTGTCCCACAGATCACGGATCTCCCCGATGTGAAGGTTTTTAACGGTGAGTAGCGCATCATCCAGCCAACGCTCGTTACTCACCGAAGAGTGCCCGTTGCCCAACTGCAGGCGAATAAGGGGTTCGACGAGCTCGGGACCATAGGAAATACGATGCTAGGTGGCGGAGGATCTGTTGTTCACTAATGTCGTTATAGGGTGAAAAAAATCTAAAGTATCTGGCCTTCATGAACCTGGACCAGAGAGAGTTGTCCGTACGCAGCTTCCACCATAACTTTATGGAGCATGCATCCAGTAAGTGCTCTAATCTATTAAATTCTGGATCGCCCTCCTTGGTGTGTTTGGCCATGGTAATCCAACTTACCCAGTGGTGCTTGTCCTCACCGTGGATGCTACCCTAAAAGAATCTGGCGAAGAGGGATTCGAGCGAGGAGAGAACCTTCTTGGGGGGGCCGCAGATAGTCAGGTTGTGGATGGGGATGGAGGAGAGGACGTGTTTGATCAGAATCATCTTTCCACCGGGGGAAGGGTTGCGTTGTGCTAGCCCTCGATCTTCTTCTTGATAGAGGCCACTAGGGATTCAAAAATATTGGAGTTAGACTTGTCATAAACCAACGGGCAACCTAAGTCGAAGAACGGAGGATACGCGGTGGCAAAAGAAGTCAGATTTGAGAGCCTGGAAGAGTGGACCCTGTCCGCATTGTGATGGGTGTAGATGACGCTTTTGTTGTTATTGACACGCTGACCTGAGCAATTGGTATATCTCTTCAGCATTCTGTGGACCACCTCAACCAACCCGATGTCGCCAGAGGAAAAAATAAGGACATCATCGGCGTAAGCATGGTGAGTGATGATGGGGCAGCTAGTGGTGGTGTGGAAGTGATAGAATTATGGGTTGTTGATCAAGCTTTTGAGGTTTATGCTGAGGGCTTCAGTAGCGATGATGAATATGGTTGCAGATAGGGGGTCCCCATGGCGCACGCCTCTGCTGGAAGGAAAGAAGCCCTCCGCTTGACCGTTAATGATGGTGGAGAAATAGGAGTTGCTGATAGATCTGAAGATCAATCTACGGTTTGGAGAATCCAAAAGCTCTGAACACCCAGATCATGAATTGCCAATCCAGGCGATCGTACGCTTTCACCATATCAAGTTTTATGGCGACGTTGCCACCTCTGGCCGGGAATTTCATATAAGTGACAATTTCTTGAGCGAGGAGGATGTTGTCTATGACGTTCCATCCCTTGACAAAGCCGCTATGTTCTTCAGAGATGATCCTGGGCAGGAGGTAGGACATTCGATTGGCGATGATCTTCGAGATGATCTTGTTGGTGAAGTCGCATAAGTTTATGGGTCGGAAGCCTCTGAAGGTATCCGGATTCTCTTTTTTGGGAATGAGTACGAGGTTGGCCCTGGCTATGGATATCGGGTATCTCGCCCCTTGGAAAAAAGCGGTGGTGGCTTCGAGCAAAGCAGGGGCAATAATGTCCCAACAAGTTCTGAAAAATACCCCGTTGAACCCATCAGAAACTGGAGCACTGTGTTCATCAAGTGCCCAGACTGCATCCTTGACTTCCTCGGCGGATGGAGTGACCAGAAGTTGATCGTTCTCTCTTTCGGTGATGATGTTGGGGGCCTGTAACTCCACCTTTCTATTTTCGAGAAATATTTTAGTTACTAAATAATAACAAGTTTGATTTAAACCATTTCGAATAATAATAGTTCGTGATTAATTATTTTTATAAATATTTCATGATTGCTCTTGGAGGAAAACTTGAATTTTTAGCAAATAACTAATTTTCAAATTTACTTGGAGTGGTCCCCACTCCCTAACATCTTGTAACCACCTCTCTAACAGAATTTTGGGTGGTTTATGCAATTAATGAAAATGGGAAGGGGTTATCTCCATAAATGTTTTTGGTAGAGGGGCTTATATGTAAATTGGATTGGTTTTATATGATGCTGATGGAGAAAGAGGGATTCATTCACCATTATATTTTTCTTTCTTTCGAATGTTTGAGAGCTCAGCCTCCACAAATTACTTCTCGTCCCAAACCCCATTCTTGCCCACGTTTGTGATGGAGATGGAGCCGATGACGGTAGCGACCGGCGGTTCTCACCCCTCCGACGTCTAGAGCAGTAGTAGCCCAATTCCGATGCGACGGCTGGAGACGAGGACTCCGACTGCGGTGGCGACACTCCATTTTCCTTCAACGATGGCCACGGCAGTATGGTCTCGTGACCCTTCTGATTCTTCATTCCTGGTGAGTACAGTGTAGATCCATACTTTATTATCGAGATTGCCGGATGATCCATGTTGATCGACAATTTGGGTCATTTTCGTTGTGTCGGGTTATCGCAGAGCACCAAACCTGGGCAATTGAAGGATTTGATCTGCTAGGGTTTGACGTTCGGCAGGAACTCGACAATTTCTGGTAATTATACTGTTATGTTTCGGTTTTTTTTCTTTTTTTCTTTTCTTACAAATCTCTACTGATCAATGGATCAGTATTGTTGCAGATCGATCTGAGAAAGTTTTCTGACATCAATTGATAATCAGAACATCGATCGAGCAAGTTTTGCTTAGGTCAGTGGCCAGATTCAAGTTCTCCTCCTAAATTGGTAAGTATCAGTTCAATTTCAGTTTGTTTTCAACTATGTGGATTTTAGATTAATTGAAGTCAATATTTTCCTTGCTAGTTGCTTATCGATCGTTTAATTCTATGTGTATAACCAGTGTGGTGAAGATTTGCGTTTTGGAAAGTATTGTTGATTCCATTCTCAGAGCAGTAGGTGTACTATTCGTATCCTTTGTTGGAGAGAATCCCTTTAAGGTAAATTCTAATTGAATCTCCTTCTAAATCTAGTTTATGCAGTTTATTTTTGCTGAGTTTCTAGTGTGTGTTGATGTTCGAGAATTGTGTCCGCTCTTTTGGCGTCGGATCGTGTCCGGGGTTCTGCTGGTTCGTGTTGTGTTCGTGTCCAGGATGGTGTATTTGTGTCTTACTGATCAATAGTTTGTATCCAAGTGGATCGTGTCCGTAGTGGCGGGATGCAAAGGGTTCGATAGTTAGATTCATTCATTCTTGGCAAGCCGTGTCCGGATTTCCTGATTGTGTCCATTGTAGGAGTACCCTTACAGTGTGGGGAGTTTGGTAGAACTCCTCTGATGTTGAAGACAGTTGCTAAGTCTTAGTATATTGATTTCATTTGAATTGTACATTCTTTCATAATTTGTATATTCTTTTAATTAATTTGTATATATTTGATAGTTGTATAATTTATGAGAATCATTTTGTCTCTGAACCTCTGATTTGATTATATACATCTTGGTTAGTATCCTTGAATGATTAAGTTGATGCACTAGGGGTGGTATTGGGTATGTAGCAGGTTGGCTATAGGTTTCATAAAAGCCAGGATGCAGTAAGCTTGTTGTTCATGAACAAATACTGATCACAAGGGATTAGACTTCATGCACATTCTTTTATTTTTGTTTTTTTGGAGTTATGTCGCTACATTGCAACTGGGGTGGTTGAGTATTATATGGGAGGTGGTCTGCGGTGAAGGGAATGTGTAAGTTCTTCTAGCTTGTGTGTAAATTCAGTGTTCAGACTGGGAAGGAAGTTAGTGGGTTAAGCAATTGCCAAGTTTTCAATTCAATTATAATAGGGGGAATTGTTTTGGTTTGCTCTATTCTAGTTATTGCTTTTACCTTATGAAATGGTAAGTTTAATACTAGAGTAGGCATGGATTTAGTTGAGCTTGTGAGCATCTAAGGCTTGGTTAGGAAGTATTGAATACAAAGATCGTATTAACTTAGGAATTTCCTTCTTTATCTTTGTGTTATGGCATAACTATATAGTATAGATTCAAGTTATTATGGTTTTGGTAGGTTTATCTATCAATTGTTTTGTAAAATGGTTTTTAAAAGAAAACTAAACAAATTAGCATATCTAAGTTATAGTAAAAGCATGGTTAGAATTACATAAGAACTAAAATAGAATTTGTTAGAAATTAACCAACTTGTAAAATTATTTTAAAACAGGAGGACGTCCAGCTCCATCTAGTACACTTGATTTCCCAGAGTAGGGCAAGTACTTTTCTATGGTTTTTGTACATTTATATATCTTGTGCTTTTCTTGTGACACGTCATAACACGATATCACTGTTCTTGTACTTACTCGTGTCGGAAGGGGAAATACACTAACTATGTGACCAAACCCCAGTTACTATATTCATGTAGATAGCTTAGGCCTCGCATTGTGCACGCGGGTCCTAAGCCGTACCGATATTCATGTACTCCTGTACATATTCCTGTACTCACCCCAGTCGGTCACATAGGCTAGTTGTATTTCAAACATTTAGCACATGTCATGTCTTGTACTTCAGGTTCATGGTTACATTCCTATACTTTATTTCCTATACTTTATTTCCTATACTTTATATTCCTGTACTTTCATGTTCATTTCCTGTATTTCATATTTCGCATTCTTCTGTACTCATTTACAAATCATGATGTTCTTGTTCATTACCTAGAACTGTACGTTACTCCGCTCCTTACTAGGATATGTTGCAGGTGAGATGGAGGCTTTGTGTGACACATACTTTGGCCGAGAGCCTGTAGATGCAGTAGAGCCAGCTGGAGTTGCTCTGGACTTAGATATTGAGGAGGCCTAGTACCTACCTTTTTAGTTTCATTTGGACTTTGTATTAGAGACATCAGTTTACATTTCATTTGCTGGAAAATGTAATAACTCTTAGACATGTACTTTGATTCTGGGATTCGCTTATAGATGTTGTGGTTTATATTCATTCTTCTCTGGACTTGTTAGTTTCTCTAGCTTGGTACAGCTTACTACGTTGAGTCTTCCAACGTCGGCTGGGCGTGTCCGACTCGTGTCCGATTATTCGGAAGCGAATCGTGACATGTTTTTAGTAGTGGCCCGTGCAGTTCTATCCTAATAGTACCTAGGTATTAGTGTACTATCGTGAGACTTGATTAAACTAGGAAAACTTGAATCATAGCATAGGAAATCGGGTATATGATTATTATATAAACATTTATAATTACTTGTAGGTTAGGTTTTATCATTCAAGAAGTTTTCTTTTGTTTTAGGATGGTCAATGCGAGGAAGACCGCGGATCAGCTCGGAGTTGCAGGATTACGGGAACAGTCTGCACCAGACGTTCCGGTAGAGCAGCTTCCGCCACCGCCTCCTATCTTTCCACCGCTACCCTCGACGATGATGTTCGACGGCGCCCAGGAGATGGCCATGTTCCAGCTGTTCGTGGAGGCTCAGAACCACCAGGTCGTACAGTTCTGAGCGACAGTCGTGGATGCACCCAGGACTCGAGAGCCGGCAGCACCAGCACCGGTAGCACCTCCAACACCCGTAGCACCGAAATCGGGGACTGCTAGAGACTACCAGAACCTTTGTCCGATTGATTTCTGGGGCCATGAGGGGATCGTATATGCGGACGAGTGGCCGGAAAATGCGGACTGGACACTGAAGATGGCGAGGATCCCGGATGAACTGAAGGTGGAAGTTACGAGCATGCGACTTTTTGATATTGCTAGAGCTTGGTACCGAGAGGAGCCTTAGTTAGCTGCGCCCTAGGTTCTTTCGACAGATTTTAAAACTCTGTTCGAGGAGAAGTTCTTCTCCGACGTAGAACGAGATGAGCTTCGGATGAAGTTCAAAGCCTTATAGCAGGGGAACATGATAGAGGCGTAGTACACATCGAAGTTTATCCGACTCAGCAGGTTCGCCGAGAGCCTAGTCTGTTCACCGATGGATAGGGCTTGGAGGTTCAAGAAGGGCCTAACTAGAGAGTTACGGTATGCAGTAGCGATCAGCTAGGCAATGACTTATGCGAGCATCCTCAAGATTGCTCAAGCTGTGGAGAAAGAGGTAGATTTGAAGCTGAAGAGGGATCGGGACAGCGGCAGCAGCAGCTTCCAGATACCGGTAAAGAGGACTCAAACTCAGATTCAGGCGAGGCCACAGCAGCCGGCACAACATCATCACCGTCCAACTAGAGTCCCTGTACATCAGCCACAGAGACAGTCGCAGGCAGCTACTTGTGCTTTCTGTTACCGGCCAGGACACCATTTCGACGAATGCCGCAAAAGGCTCGGGCTCAGCTTATTCTGCGGATCAGATGCACATCAAATAAGGGACTGCCCACAGGCTGTAGCCCGACTGGCAGGAAGAGCTGGAGGACCACCACCTGCACCACCCAGAGTACCACCAGCTGCACCACAGAGGGTTCAGGCTTTACCTACTAAGCAGCAGTATTTTGTACAACATCAACAGCGGAGGGGACCACCACAGTTGGGACGTGCTTACGTCATGACCGCAGTTGAGGAGGATGAGGCAGCTCCATATGTAATTGCAGGTTCCATCCTTTTACATTCATTTCCTGTCATTGTATTGTTTGATTTTGGAGCCATACATAGCTTTGTATTATATAATTTTCTGCATAGACACGGCTTCACACCTAAGCCTACTAGAAGGAACTGTCAGATTATGACAGAAGGAGGGGTAGTGCCAGTTAGTGAGATGGTGGATTGCCCTATCACTATAACTGGGAGGGAGCTTAGGGCTCGACTTCTAGTGATGCTATTGCCCGGATTTGATATAGTCCTCGACATCAACTGGATGAGTGAGTAGTTTGCTGTAATAGACTTTCATGAAGGGAAGGTAATTTTTAGCCCGTCTAGAGTTCTACCGTTAGAGATCAGCAGACGGATTACAAAGAGGCCAGAGGGAATCTATTTCGGAGCAGTTACAGAAGACTAGAAGTTGCTGTACCCGCTGATTGTAGAGTTTCTCGACGTCTTTCCCGAGGAGTTGCTACGATTGCCTCCAGATCGAGATGTGGAGTTCAGCATCGACCTAGTGCCCGGATCAGCACCGTATTCCTAATATTACTACAAGATCAACCCGAAGGAAGCTGCAGAGTTGAAGGCACAGATTGATGAGTTAGAAGGCAAAGGTTTTATTCGGTATAGTGCTTCACCCTGGGGAGCACCGGTACTCTTCGTGCCGAAGAAGGATAGGACTGTTAGGATGTGTATCGATTACTACGCACTCAATAACATCACCATCAAGAATAAATACCCATTGCCGTGGATAAATGGGTTGTTTGATCAGCTCAGTAGGGCGAAAGTCTTTTCCAAGGTTGACCTCCGGTCGGGATATCATCAGATGAAGGTTCAGGAGCATGATATTCCGAAAACAGCTTTTAATACTCGTTACAGCCAGTATGAATTCTTGGTAATACCGTTCGGACTGACCAATGCTCCAGCAGTGTTTATGAACTTGATGAATAAAGTTTTTCATAAGTATCTGGACAAGTTTGTCATAGTCTTCATTGACGACATCTTGATATATTCGAAGACCGAGGAGGAGCATATGGAACACGTGCGAATTGTTTTGGAGGTTCTACAGAAGTAGAAGCTGTACGGAAAACTCTCGAAGTGTGAGTTTTTCTTGGACAGAGTAGAGTTCTTGGGGCATGTGGTGACTGGAGAGGGGATTTTTGTAGATCCCAAGAAGATTGATGCTGTAGAAGCATGGGCACCTCCCAAGTCAGTAGCAGAGATTCGTAGTTTCCTAGGGCTAGCAGGTTACTACTGGAAGTTCGTAAAAGATTTTGCCAAGATAGCAGAGCCGATGACCAAGCTTACACGGAAGGACGAGGAGTTCATCTGGAGCGACGCCTGCCAGTCAGCATTTGAAGAATTAAAGAGAAGACTCACTACAACACTAGTTCTAGCTTTGCTATCTGGATCGAAAGGATTCATCATCTACAGCTATGCATCAGGTAAAGGCTTGGGATGTGTGCATGAGCAGAACAAGAGGGTCATTGCTTATGCTTTTAGACAGTTGAGGCCCCAAGAGATGAATTACCCTACACATGACTTGGAGCTTGCAGCAATCATTTTTGTCTTGAAACTGTGGAAGCACTATCTGTATGGAGAGCGAGTGGACATCTTCAAGTGTGAAGTATGTCTTTACTCAGAAGAAACTGATCATGAGGCGACGAAGGTGGTTGGAACTCATGAAGGATTTCGACATCAATCTGCAGTAACATCCTGGGAAGGCGAATGTGGTAGCAGATGCTCTTAGTCGATATCCTGTTGCTATATTTCTCACTATGGACTGACATCTTCTAGAGGATCTTGAGAGTCTGGGAATTGAGATTGTTCTTCCGGGTGTTGGTGGGCAGTTGATGCACATGCAGATACAGTCAGGACTGTTAGAGATGATCAATGAGGCCCAGTTTCTAGATGAGGGACTCTGATGTCTCAGAGGTCAGGCAGAGACAGAATTGCTTGATGACTTCACTATTGCAGATAATGGATCCCTGAGGCACGGAAACCAGTTGTGTGTGCCTAAGGATTTGTAAGAGGAGGTTATGCAGGATGCTCACTAGTCGCAGTATTCTATTTATCCCGGATCTACCAAGATGTATAAGGATCTACAGGAGTATGTTTGGTGGTATGGGATGAAACGGGAAGTTGCTAGATTCGTTTCCAGATGCCTTGTGTGCCAGCAGGTTAAGGCGGAGCGCCAGATACCAGCAGAATTACTCCAGCCTTTACCTATTCCAGAGTGGAAGTGGAAACACATCACCATGGACTTCGTCTCTGGTTTACCATGTACGTCCAGTGGCAAGGATGCTATTGGGTTATCATGGACAGATTGACGAAATCCGTTCACTTTATTTCGTTCAAGGTAGGGCTATCGACCGAGAAGTTTACATGCCTCTATATGCGTCAGATCGTGCAAATTTATGGAGTACCAGTGAGTATTGTCTCAGACAGGGACAGTCGCTTTACTTCACACTTCTCGAGGAGTCTACAGCTGAGCTTGGGTTCACAGTTGAAGTTCAGCACCGCCTATCATCTATAGAGAGACGGGCAGTCCGAGAGGACCATACAGATACTGGAGGACATGCTACGAGTTTGCACACTCAACTTCGGCGGTTCGTGGGAGGATCACTTGCATCTTATGGAGTTTACCTATAACAACAGTTATTAGGCTAGCATTAAGATAACCCCGTTCGAGGGACTATATGGGAGGAGATGCCGCACACCTTTATCTTGGGACAACGTTGGCGATAGGACTTTGCTTGGGCGAGAGATGGTGGTAGATTCGACTGAGAAGGTCAGATTGATCAGAGAGCGTCTCAGAGTTGTACAGGACCGGCAGAAGCACTTGGCGGACAGCAGCAGACGGTCTCTAGAGTTTGCAGTTGGGGATAGAGTGTTCCTGAAGATCTCGCCAACCAGAGGTGTCATTCGATTTGGCAGAGGCGAGAAACGCAGTCCGAGGTACATCGGGCCCTTCGACGTGACTGCACAGATTGGCGAGGTGGCATATCAACTAGCGCTTCCTACTAGCTTGGAGGAAGTACATGATGTTTTCCACTTGTCTCAGTTTTGACGCTACATTTCAGATCCGATCCAGGTGGTGACTACTCAGAGCTAGAGGTGGGACTGAGCTTGACCTACGAGGAGCAGCCAGTGGAGATCCTTGATCGGAGGGAGAAGCAACTGCGGAATCAGACTATTCCACTTGTCTGCGTCATGTGGAAACACCACTCTTCGAGAGAGTCCACATGGGAGCGCGAGGACGAGATACAGGAATGCTACCCTAGTTTGTTTGCTTGATTGTATTCTGGTTTTCAAAAATTTTAAATTCAATAAATGACTTGTGTTAAAACAATTATTTGTGATTTGTTTTGTTATCTCTCGAATTTTGAGAACGAAATTATTTTAAGGAGGAGCGATTTGTAACTCCACCTTTCTATTTTCGAGAAATATTTTAGTTACTAAATAACAACAAGTTTGATTTAAACCATTTCGAATAATAATAGTTCATGATTAATTATTTTTATAAATATTTCATGATTCCCCTTGGAGGGAAACTTAAATTTTTAGCAAATAACTAATTTTCAAATTTATTTGGAGTGGTCCCCAGTCCCTAACAACTTGTAACCACCTCTCTAACAGAATTTTGGGTGGTTTATACAACTAATGAAAAGGGGGAGGGGTTATCTCCATAAATGTTTTTAGTGGAGGGGCTTATATGTAAATAGGATTGGTTTTATATGATGCTGATGGAGAGAGAGGGATTCATTCACCATTATACTTTTCTCTCTCTCGAATGTTTGAGAGCTCAGCCTCCTCAAATTTCTTCTCGAACCAAACCCCATTCCCACCGACGTTCGTGAAGGAGATGGAGCCGATGACGATATCGACCGGCGGTTCTCACCCCTCCAACATCTAGAGCAGTAGCAGCCCAATTTTGACTCGACGGCTGGAGACAAGGACTCCAACTGCGGTGGCGACACTCTATTTTCCTTCAGTGATAGCCAAGGCAGCATGGTCTCGTGACCCTTCTGATTCCTCATTCCTGGTGAGTACAGTGTAGATACATACTTTATTGTCGAGATTGACGGATGATCCATGTTGATCGATGATTTAGGTCGTTTCCGCTGTGTCGAGTGATCACAGCGCACCAAACCTGGGCAAATAAAGGATTCAATCTGCTAGGGTTTGACATTCGGCAGGAACTCGATGATTTCTGGTAATTATACTATTATGTTTCGGTTTATTTTTTTCTTTTCTTTTCTTACAAATCTCTACTGATCAATGGATCAGTATTGTTGCAGATCGATCTGAACAAGTTTTTTGACATCAATTGATAATCAGAACATCGATCGAGCAAGTTTTGCTTAGGTCAGTGGCCAGATTCAAGTTCTCCTCATAAATTGGTATGTATCAGTTCGATTTCTGTTCGTTTTCAACTCTGTGGATTTTAGATCAATTAAAGTCAATATTCTCCTTGCTATTTGCTTATCGATCGTTTAATTCTATGTGTATAACTAGTGTGGTGAAGATTTGCATTTTTGGAAGTATTGTCGATTCCATTCTCAGAGCAGTAGGTGTACTGTTCGCATCCTTTGTTGAAGAGAATCCCTTTAAGGTACATTCTAATTGAATATCCTTCTAAATCTAGTTTTTGCAGTTTATTTTTGCTGAGTTTCTAGTGTGTGTTGATGTTCGAGCATCGTGTCCGCTCTTTTGGCGTCGGAGCATTTTCGGGGTTCTGCTGGTTCGTATTGTGTTCGTGTCCAGGATGGTGTGTTCGTGTCTTGCTGAATTGTTCGTATCCAAGTGGATTGTGTCCGTAGTGGCAGGATACAAAGGGTTCGATAGTTAGGTTCATTCATTCCTGGCAAGCCGTGTCTGGGTTTTCTGATTGTGTCCAGTGTAGGAGTACCCTTGCAGTGTGGGGAGTTTGGTAGAACTCCTCTGATGTTGAAGACAGTGATTACAGAATTTGGTAGCAGAACTTGGTGAGATGAACTCTGATGTGCCAGTGATTGCAAAATAGGACGTTGTTGTCATAGATGAGAGGTTGGATATGGGTTTGGTTCCCTAACTCAATGTTAATAGATTTGGAAAGTTCTTTAGAGATGTCTAGTTCCATGCAGACTTTATCGTAGTTGGCTCTGGAGAGATTCCTGGTTTCCTCTGCCATGGCCACAAAAGTGCCAAACGAGTTGACTATTCGTTTGAGAGCCGCTGGTATGAAGCAGATCATGAGGGTTGGGTAGGGTGACCCAGGCTGCCACTATGGGCGAGTCCTCTCTAGGATGGAGGGTCTGAGACCATCTGACAATTATCATTGTTTTGGAGTCCACCTTGCTGGTGCCATGGGTCAGGTCGATCCTTTGGTCTTCTTCTGAAGAGAGAAGTAGCATAATGTTTTTGGGATCCAGGGGTGCAACTCTGTAAGCCGAGTTGAGGTGCCATTTGGCGATGAATTCTTGAACTCTGGTGAATTTGGGGCAGCCCAAGGAGAATTGGAGCACAAAGGTGAAGGAGAACCACTGGGGTAGTGATGACAGGTCAATATTGGAGAAGTGGATTGATAACAGTTGTCTCTCTAGAGGCGGAGGATAGTCGATCTCTAGAGCGGGATGTCGGGGAGGATCGGGAACTTCAGGGCTGCTCGGTCAGGTCTCAGCAGGTCTGCGAACGAGACTGAGGTGGTGTTCCCGGAGGGAGCTAAAGCGCTCGAAGGAAGGGAGGAGGTGGTACCGACAAGAGAGGTAGGAGTCCTGACAAATCTATGAGGCGGAGGTGGAAGCCTAGGACCTCCAGAAGCAGCTTCGCTGGGGGTGGACCTCGGAGGATGGGATGACCTCAAGAGGGGACCGGGGGAACGGAAGAGACGGTCTCAAGGATAATGGAGTGAAGGGCTACAGGAGCGACCGCTATGGAAGACGCCGTGCAGGCGGCACAAGCTCCGGGAGGGAGAGGCACATGACCCATAGCGGAGGGGGGCCGAGTGCATAGGAGCGGGGACTCCGGGCGCATAGGGAGGTTGGCCTCCGAGCGCATAGGGGGAGCCTCCGGGCCCATAGGATGGGGGGTCTCCGTGCGCCAAAGAGGGGGTCCTCCGGGCGCACCTGCGAGCAAAGAGGATGGGGAGCCACCGGGCACAGAGGAGGGAGGACCACCGGGAGCATAAGAGGAAGGGCCTCCGGGAGCAAAGAGGAAGCTGGGCACATGGGCGGCCCCTCCGCCTGGGAGCGGTACAAGACCCGGCTGCCAGGCGTGCGCATGAGAGAGGCTAGGCTCTACGGGTGCATGAAGCCGCACGGGGGCATGTCCCTGACAGCGGGAGCATGCCCCGAAAAAAAGGGTGGAGAGGGCGCATGGCCTGGAGTCCACCGGGCCCAAGGACGGGAACGGAGGATTTGAAATTTGAAACGAAGAAGGGGACGAGCGGGAACGGTCCAGACCGATATTCGACTGGACGGGGGCATGCTCGTGTTCCCGGCATAGGCCTGCCTTGGAGACGGAGGCAAGGAAGCCGGGCCGGAGGCGACGACCGACCCGAAGCCTGCGGCTGCTGAGGCCCATGCGGCTAGGCTACAGCCGACGAGCTGAATCTGCATCGGGGACCATCCAACGGACGAAAGATTGGGGGATCTCCGAGAACGGGGGTGCCGTCGGCGACCGCGCTTGGCTGCTACAAGACTGCTGCCCAGGGCTACCTCGGCGGAGAAGCCAAGGGGCGCCAGAGTGGGGCGGAAGGGTGACATGAGAGAGGAGGGGGGAGGGAAGGGGGCTGCTGGTTGGCTACCGGCGGCGGACGGGGAGCCATGAAAGATGGAGAAGGAGGCTCGGGGCAGGGGAGCGCTGTGCCATGGGGCGAAAAATTAATATATATATATATATATATATATATATATATATATATATATATATATATATATATATATATATATATATACTTCTGGAAAAATTAGAGTAAATTAATTATTGCTTTTATAAATCATACAATGCATATATGCATAGAGCTATATATTCCTTAGTCTATACCAAAATTAATCCTAATGCATTGTATATCTATGTCGTATTGTAACCTAATCTACTAGCTACGAAGTCTATTTAATATAAAAGACAATAAAATTATAGCTCATAATTGTATCACACGGTATTGAAATTATGTAGTCTCCTGTGATACTATATTCAGAAGTGGAGCTACACATGGACACGGTCGGACTATCGCACAACCTTTTTTAAAAAAAATTTAATATGTTTTTTTACTTATGTTTTATTCTCTTGTTTGAATTTGAAGTATACAATAACTAAGTTATAAATAAATTATCAAAAAAATTAGTATTTTTGACGGTGCAATACTAGTGTTTTCGTGTCGCTCGATTTATACCCGAAGTACAGGCCTCTCGGATTTTAGATGCTAGGTCCGCTAATGATACTATACGAGGAACATGGACGACGCAGGGGGTTGTATTGTCCTATCTGAAGCTAGTTTTGGTTGCCCCTTGGCACTTATTGTAGGTCGATCATGGAGCTTAGACCTTACTCTCAGCAATCTAGAAATTCTACCCTAACTTAAAGGGAACTATCTTCTAAGTCAGAACATATAAAGATCCAATATAAATTATCCTGCTAACATCAGCATCATCAAAGTTCCAAGGGTCGAAGTCTATCCAGTAAAGCCTTCTCCTAAGATAAATCCATCTGACAATCATCCTCAATTATATTATGATCAATGACATCAATTCAAACAACTCATATAGTCCAAATCCTCAACCCATTTCAATAGATCTACCAATCCCTTCTCAATCACCAAATCATAACTCATAAATCTAGATCTCCAATCACAACTTATAAATCTCAATCACCAATCCACCAATAATAACTTACTTCCAATTTTAATCCAATTCGTAGTCAATCTCTATGCATCCAATTTACTTGTATAATCAAGAACATCTTAAAATAAATTCACAAGTCTAGGAAATTCATGCAGTCACCAATAATTTAAATCTTATAAATCCAATTCAGCCAAAATAGGTCAGCTCAATAATTTTCATAATCCATCAAGTTTATCACTCACAATCGGTTATATCAATTCTAAGGAATTCTAGACTTCCGCTAAGCTGAGTCAAACTAATATTCATTCATGCCATACTAAATGTTCATCTTGCCAAGTCATCCAAAACTTCAATATTATCATTCAATCCACCAATAGTCCATATGTTAGAACACATCAAGACAAAAATTTAATCATTGAATCTGCTACACGATCGTCGCCTATCCATCCACAATATCCTTGAGTCGACGTCTATCAATTTTCTTTACACCTCACTCTTATCATATATATATATATATATATATATATATATATATATATATATATATATATACTCTACCCTAACTATATATATTTCTATATATATATTTGGAAAAAATGAAAAAAAAAAGATAAGAGATTCATTATGTCCAGCGATCCCGTTCAGCTCTCCTTCCCCTTTTTCCCAGCCTTCTTCTCCTCCGATGCACCCGCCCCCGCCTAGGCCGGCGGCCACCGTCCATGGCTGCCACCCCCGCCGACCTTTTCGCTGTCCTGGGAGCTCCAGCTCCCCCTGACCTTCTTCTCTCCTCCGCCGACCGAACCATCCTTCCCACCTCCTACGCCCTCAGCTCCGCCCCACCTCCCTATCTTCTCCCTCTCCAGCCAGCTACCGTCGTCCCTGCCCCACCGTCACTCTCCCCCCTTCTGCCAGCTTCTGCCGCCCACCTACCGCCAGCTTCCGCCGTCCCCAACTCCTCTTCCCCTCCCTTTACCGTACCCGACGGTCCCCTGGCTGCTCTTCCCTGGGCGGAGAGCTCTCCGGGATTTGGCTATCAGTTGCCGCTCTTTTGCTTCCCTCAAATTTCGAATGGAGCTGCCGCTGCCTCGGGTTGGGAACCCCCCTGCGGTGCAGGTCTCGGGCTTCCCAATGCATGGTCTCTCGCGTACGGTGCTAGCCACCTCACACACGAGAGACCCCATCCTATTTTTCCTCACTTTACGCATGCTGCATATTCTTCCGCAGCTACATTCGGTGGGTCCCACCCTCCCATTCTTTCTTTCCAGGGTCTTTACGCAGATAGGCCTGCGTATTCTTGGCTCCCTTCCCCTTCGATCTATGGTGGGCCACCCCTTCCATCTAATTTTTATGCCCCCATCCTCCCGCTCAAGCCATTGAGCCCTACGCAGCTCTCTTCTCTGGCCTTCCCCCTCCCTCCATTAGCCCCCCACGTCCCCTCTCTTTGGCCTCTGCGGCCGGTCCCCCCGCTTCGCCGGCTCACCGCCTCTCCGGGCTCGCTTGATACCCTCCTGCTCATGGCGCCCGGCCGCTTAGCATTGTCGATCCGATGCCGATCGACGGCCATCCGGTCGTCCCTCACGTCCCAGCGCTCAGCTCCCCCCTGCGCCCCTTGTGACTATTGGCCCTCCTTCCTAGGCGCATAGCTCCCCTCCCATCACTGGTGACACCTGATCATCCCCCACAGGAGCTCTGGCCTCCCTCCGCTAGTTTCCCGCATAGCCTTGCTCCCTCGGTTGCTGGGGTAATCCCGTTGCCGACCACTTCTTGCCATTCAAGGTGGGTACGTCTACAGAGAGGCTTGCGGAGATTTATATGTGGCAGATAGTCAGGATTCATGGGGTTCCGGTCAGCATCATCTCGGATCGGGATAGTCGCTTTACTTCCCATTTCTGGAGGAGTCTGCAGACCAGCTTGGGCACTCAGCTCAAGTTTAGTACTGCATACCACCCCCAGATGGACGGACAGTCAGAGAGGACTATTCAGACACTTGAGGATATGTTGCGGACGTCTTTCCTAGACTTTGGAGGTTTCTGGGAGGATCATCTACATTTGGTGGAGTTTGCTTACAACAACAGTTTCAGGCCAGCATTGAGATGTCACCTTTCGAGGCTCTGTACGGACGTAGGTGTCGTACACCCTTATCTTGGGATGATGTTGGTGAGCAAGCTTTACTGGAACCAGAGATGGTTGTCGATACAGCCGAGAAGGTGAAGCTCATCAGGGACAGACTTCGTGTGGCGCAGGACAAACATCGACACTGGGCCGATAGCCACCAGAGGCCATTGGAGTTTGAGGTACATATTAGAGTAGGATTAGATTTAGGTTTGTTTGTGTTTTATTGATCATGTTTGTTTATCATAATTAAATTGAGACCTTGCTTGTGATTAGGTTGGAGACCAGGCTTTCTTGAAGATATCTTCGACTCGTGGTACGATACATTTTGGTGAAGGTGGGAAGCTTAGCCCGCGCTTCATCGGCCCTTTCGTTATCAGCGGGAGAGTCGGCGACGTGGCTTACAGGCTAGACTTGCCACCTGCACTAGTGGGGGTCCACAACATATTCCATATATCATAGTTGAGACGGTACGTGGCTGACCCTAGCCATGTGCTCGATCATTCAGAGATTGAGGTTGGGCCTTCTTTCAGCTATCCAGAGCAGCCAGTGGAGATACTGGATCGACGAAAGAAGGTTCGGAGGAACCAGGTGATACCCTTGGTACGCGTCTCATGGAGGCATCATTCTCCAGGAGAGTCTACCTGGGAGCGGGAGGATGAGATGCGCGAGCGATATCCATATCTTTTTGGACAGTGAGGTGTACTTTCTATCCTTCTCATCAGTTGTATTTCGCCTTTCAATTTTGAGGACAAAATTCTTTTAAGGAGGGTAGATTTGTCACTACCACATTTCTAGTATGAGTGTATTTTGGTCATTTTTGAATTTTTGGGATTTATTTGGAATTATTGTGAATTATTGAGATTTATTAGAATTTATATGATTTTTGGTATATTTTAATTAGGGGTTATTCTAGACTTTGACTAGTGTTGACTTTGGAGCCTACCCTAGAAGCTAACCCTAGTTTTAGTGACTTGGTCAGATTATGAAAACCTAGGTTAATTTAAGTTAACCATATCCTAGTCATTAGAATCAATTTGGGAATAGAAATATTGAATAGAGAATGGATTAATGACTTATGACTTCACAAGTCATAATTAATGACTTAAGTCCATAGAAGCCCATAGCCCATCACTAACCCTAACCCTAACCCTAACCCACGATGGTCGGCCATATTGGGAACCCCCCCTATTTATACTCTGCTCCATTTAGGGCTATCCTCTTTTAGGAAAGATCAAGTTTAAAGAAGAGGTATTTTTCCAACATCATTAATTCATAAAAAATCCAATTTAATTCTTTTTTCCCTCAAACAAATTGCAATAGATTCTAAATTAGGTATTCTTGTTGTGTGTGTGTGATTTAATTTCAGTTTGTGGACAATTTGGGAGAGTTTGGCCATCAAGAGGAACACCCCTCTTTGGAGCTTTTGAGGAGCTTTTGACACCTATAAGTAATCCCACGAAATCTCATTGTAATTGCTGTTATTATTGCATGGAGACCTAGATCTAGGTGTCCCCAAGCTAACCCTAGAATTTCGTGGCATATTGTGTCTATTTCGTGTCCTAAATGGACACGTATCAGTCCCATAGGCTAAGTGTTTGTAGAAATGCCTCTTAGGAATTTATTTTATTATTTTTTGAATCTTTTTGAACAGCTTTGTAGATCTAGGGTTCCTCTCAAATTCTTGTGAAGACACATAGGTGTTTTGAGTTGTGTCGTGTCCACACGAGGGACAATAACTCACTGTTTTGGCACTGACACGTTCCCCTGCTGCTCGTGGCCTCGTGCTCGTTACACAGGCCACGTGGCGAGCTAGGATTGGACGAGGGGGTGGGGGCAGTGACTGACACGAGGACCCCCAAGCCTCGAGTCGTCTTGTGTCGTGTCGAACATGCACGAGACTTTGCACTTGTAAAACCCCTATTTTTTTCTTTTTTTATTATTTTATTAGAGTTAAAAATGAATTTATACAATTTGTGGTTTTATTTATTTTTTTGATGACTCGGTTTGGCCAATTCAGTCCGAACAAGGCCCGAACAAAATTTAACCCCATGTGAGCATGTGGGGTGACTAAGATGGCCATGTAGGAACATTTCATGTGTGTACAAATATTTTTAAATAATTTTGAGACTTGTTGAATATTTATTGACTTTTGGAACAAAATGTATATTTATTAATAAAATAATATTTTATAAGATGGTACAATTTTCTGGTCCCGTATATGGGTGAGCGGTAAAGTTCACCCATTGGGACGATTATTATTATTTTATTATAATTTAAGTTATTTTGTGGAGATTTAATAAGCATGTTTTCCTATTTAAATATTATTATTAATTTGAGTTGATTTACTAAGGATTGAATATATATATATATATATATATATATATATATATATATATATATATATATATATATATATATATATATATGTAGATATGTTTAAATATATTAAATATTTGGATATGTGACATCTAAATTATTATTTGGATTTAAATAGATTTTTATGGATATATACAT
The DNA here is from genome assembly GCA_029216955.1 of Iris pallida. NCBI lineage: Eukaryota > Viridiplantae > Streptophyta > Magnoliopsida > Asparagales > Iridaceae > Iris > Iris pallida. Next base: position 4,650,233 of record JANAVB010021799.1, read on the forward strand.
ATATATGTATCGATAGGTTTAAGTATTAAAATATTTAAGATAAAGAAAAGAAAAGATTTGAAAGAAAAGAAAAAAGAAAAAGAAAATATTAATAATAAGTAGGGGTGGCCGCCCACTTTTGTTCCAGCAGCAGCTAGCAAGGGTGGCCGCCCACTTGTGTCCCAAGCATGGAAAGGGTGGCCGAACCCCCCTTTAGTATATATATGCTTTTGCTTTTTTTTACCTAAACTCAACCCACTTCTTTCCAACTCAAATCCGAACCTCTTCCTCCACACTCCTCCTCCTCTCTCCTCCACCATCGGCCCGCAGCGTGACAGCAGCGTCAACATCGCGACGGCGGCAAACAACATCGACAACAATCAACAACAACAAGAACATAATTTAACATCAAGGTATCCCACTTTTCCAATCGATTTCTCCTTCAATTCTAATTCGTGTAGATAGCCCACATGACCCTCTTGCATCACCTTCAAATAGATTTAATTATTCTACAATAAATTTCATGTTTAATTAAATTAAAATTTCCGAAAAATTTGTTTTTGTAAACATTAAAACCCCATACGAGGTACGTCCCGACAAATCGGGCAACCCCGTCGCAAACCGAGAGTATCGAAAGGTCCGTATCGAATTTGCGAACGTGCGGGCTTTGACGGAATTCAAATTGGTTGCGTGTGCACGATGAATTTGACCCGTATCCGTCAAATTTTCCCGTATCGGGCTTTTCGGAATTTCCCAATTACTTTGTGCACACTCATCAAATCGTGACGAAACTTGCGCCATTGGACTCGAAATATTTTTCTGGTTCTTTGAGCCAAGTTTGGTACGATTCTGAGACCGTTGATCGGAATACTATTTTGGCGGGCCCACAATCCCACTCAACGGGCGATTTTGTGCACAGCCCACCGGAATCCAAAATTTGACATACCGTTAGGTTTGTCTCATCAAAACAAATCTGTAGACATGTAGTTTGATAATTTTAGAGACCGTAGATATTGGCACATATTTCGGTACAAAGCGGGTCCAACGGCGGACATCGTTTTGACCCGAAATTACGAAATTGCCCCTGTTCCAGAATTTGACTTTTGGACAGGCGTTTTCTAGGCATATCTTTTATTCCAAACTCGTTCGTGATGTTTGTTTCAGCATCCGGAGCTTCTTATAGATTTTGACTTTCGTGTTGACGATTCTGATTGTTGGATTTTGCTGTTTCTCGCACCACCCGCAGGCAAGATACCTTGCCTTATTTACTGTTTAAAATTAAATGCATCTTTATTTAATTATTTACTGTATATTTATTATCTGTTTTCAGTTAGATCCATTACTTGCTATTTTTAGTTCATTTATTTTTGCTTCAGTTATTTTTTCTTCTCGTCTTTTGCATGCATATGGACCTAGTCTTAGCGAACTACCTTTTGTTAGTGTCCTTGGGAGGGAGAAGACAGTTAAATGTATGGGCTACCCCAAATCCAAAAGTTGTAGTAACTGCGTACTACGGTAGTCGAGTCGCGAGGGTCACTAGCCTCTAGCTATGTGGACTGATGGGTCACGTGGGCCGCTAGCCTCGTGTTATGCTGGCTGATAGTATTGGTATTGACGTGTGCTTGTTCTGAGTTGTTACTTGTCCTGGGGGAGTCAGCCTTCACCTACCCATACATCGATATGTCTTCTAAATTGCCTACTAGAAAGGTTAAGAGACCTTAGCAAATTTCATGTTCCAATCATGGCATGAAAAAATGTCACATCGTGGGATAGTAAGTTATCCCTTATCTTTATATGGTTGTAGGGGTAGCCTACTGTTTCGATGATGGGATATTGAGCCGTGTTATGGTTTGGACACTTTTACTTTATCTTTATCTTATGGTGCATTTATATTCAGTTCATATGGCATGTTCCTCCTGTATCTTGTTACGTCCCTCTGAGGACCCGGTTATCTCTCCAGGTGTGTGTGCTTCTGTGTTATTGCAGGTGTTCTAGTCGAGGCCGTGATCTTCTCCATCCCTTCGAAGATGATTGCACTTGGCTAGTCTTGTTATTTCATCTATTAATTATTGGACCTTTTAATTAAATAGTTGGTAGTGGACTTTGTCTCCGCCCAACGTATTGTACAAAGACTTATTACAGTTGATTTTTTTTATATCTTTTATTCTTCGTTTGTGGATGAGATTAGATTACTCTTGGTTTACTGTATTTTACAGCTTATGTATACATACGAGTTTTCATATATTAGAGTATACTTTGTATGTATGCAGCTGGCATGGATACGTACCTAGTCCTAAGTATTTTGGGACTGGGTCGTTACATATTTTTGTGGTGGCTCATGCAGGTCGAGTTTGTCACTTCGGTTATGTAATTGTACCGATGTGAGCCTGCAACATAGGATTAGAATCTAGGAATCTCATCCGTACAGCTTGACCTCTTCCCTTGGCTTCAAATTTCGAACTCTCAATCGACTTCCTTGAATTGCATCTTGCTTGATTCCTTTCTACCGTTGATTCTTATTTTCGTGCCTAGTGTAAACTAAGAAGATGACTACACTAGTATATGCTCATAGGTCAAACACGGCTATAGTGGTCATATTGGCAATTGGAATACATTCAAGACTCTAATTGAGTTAAAAAGGCTTTTCAGTGTGATTTAATGATTAGTAATTGGTAAAGTAGGACATTACCACGGAAAGTTTTAACCTTAAGATTTCTAAATTGTAAACACCAGAGGATTTATAGAATTTCATACTTGGTTTAAGAAATTGATTGATTTTCAAGATTTGATATTTATGAATTATTGGATTATAGTTATACATCCTTGCACAAGTATAAAATTGAATTGCTTTTCGAGTTGTGATATTTATGAGTTTTGGGTGATAGATATACATCTTTGAACAAATATAAAATTTATTTGATTTTCGAGTTTTGATGTTTATGATTTATTGGATTATAGTTATACACCTTGAACAGTTATAAATTTGGTTTGAAAATGATCTTAGCTTTTAAAAATGGCCGTAGAAATTATTTAAATTTGCGTTGTACAACTTTTGATTTTCGTATTTAGTAAATTTTAAATTTTAAGTGGAAGTAATGATGGTAAATTTTAGTTTGCAATATTTAAAAACAATTTTTTGCAAATTTTTTATTATTATTTATTTTAAAATGGTACCCTATGATTGAGGATTTACAAATCTATTTAGATTTTTGGTAAAAAAAAAGATTTTGACTGATAAGATTATTTGAAAATTTAGTTTAATGAGGGATTGCTAATATTAAAATTTTTGGGAGAATTTCGAAGGATGTGATGGAAAGTTATTTTGATTGATTAAAGAAAGTTACCATTTAAAACTTATGATTTTGTTGGAGTAACTTAGCATGAATAGAAGTTAAAATTGATGAGAGCATTGAGCTTAATTTTTTAGATTACTTTTAATATGCTAAGAATTTTATTATGAGTTATTTGAAAATTTTAGAGTGTTCAATTTTTGATTGATTGTGAAATTTTTATGGATTCGTAAATTAAGAACTCTTGAGTTAAATAGTTGAATTTAAACGTTAATTTTGGAAAATGTTAGTAGTAACGTGATAAAATTTTGCTTTGAGATTTATGAGAGTGATTTAAATTTTTATGATGAATTTGAATGGCTTGGAGTGAATACAAAATTTTGGTAGTTTTTTTTTAAGTTTAATTTTGATACTTTTGGAGGAAACTTGAGTTAAATTTTAATGGTAGGCCCCAAGATAACCCTACTGAGTATTCCACACTAATTGCCATGTCACTCATGACCATGATAGTAGTATATACACAAGTGTTGTAGTCATCTACCCAGCTAGGTGACTATATTTCCACCTCGACTTACTTGACCTTCCTTCAATTCTAGATATTTTAATTGCGACCTTCTAACCCATTTGCAATTTGAATAATTTGTTAATGGTTCCTTAACTGTATTCATCTAGGAGACTATCTTCTCTCCAGAATTGTGTTCCTAAATTGTTTTTACTGGATTCTCTAATTAATTTTATTTCATGCTTTAACTTGACCTTCTTTATTTTTGTGCATTAATTATCACCTTGTGAACTCCCGCTTTCTATTTTTGATCTTCTGGCGTTCCTTACCGTGACTTGGATATTTGGAGCACAACACTAGACTTTTTCTTCCAACAAATTTCATAGGTAAGGCCTAGACAAGCCCACCTTCATGTAAACATATCATGTCCCACTAATACCCATATCCTTGTACTCTATTTCTTGATATGACCATATAGTCAAAATGGCCAAACTATAATCTTTTCCATGATACCGATATATTTTCGACCACGGATAGGGATTCAACCTCGACTCAATTTTTTCGACCCGATATGTGATTGTGTTATACTAAATTCCTTAAATGCTTAAATTTGTACTTTATCTTGATTGCTTGACCATTGTCCCATGATACTATTAGTTTAACTCTTGTAAGTTGGGTAGAATACCTCACCCCCTAACAAACCTTTATCCTTGTGAACCACATTGGTAAGTTCACTTAGACTATAAATTCAGAGGACCCTACACTATCTAGTCTACCAAGCCATAAATGAAGAAACACTAGGACATCTGTGTAGGCCCAAACTTCAGGCGAGCCTTGATTTTTAAAAGATCTTGGACTATTTAAAATTTCCTTTATCAGTACCTCCCTTGCTCATATTCTGACTATCCCATGCTGCTAATGTAGCTTCAATTTTGCAAGCTTATTTCGTTATCAAGCTTGATCATGACATATTTTATTGGGTGCACCCACTAACATATTGTCTAATCAGAACCGGTGCATGATGGTCTGATCAACCTATTGCACTTTGGTTCGCTTATCACATTTTATTCTACATGGATGAAGACATAGTAAACTTGCATTAGAGTCTCATCCGCGACAGCCTTGGCAATTCTCTTTTGAATTATTTTTGCCGCCTATGAACCCCGCAATTTGTACTCAATATATAACACCGTCTTTGAAACCTTGTTGTTCTTGTCTTTTACTCATTTTGGAAAGACAAGGCACTATACTTGATAAGATAGACACAAGGTATCCTCTTTGGTTGCCCAATCGGTTAATCATACACAAATGTAGATAGCCACCGACCGACTCATGTGGCTATATCCTCGCCTTTAACTACTCCTCATTTCTCAACCCTAGAATTATTATCGTGACCTTCCAATTGTTCTTGAGCACTCGAGAATGATTCTAATCATTCACTTAAATCTAACTCTCAACCCAGATGATTAGTATCCAGTTTTCTCTCATTGAACCATATCTCTCAAATGTCTAAGTTATTCTCTTTGGCCTACTCAATTCCTTATTGTTCTCTAAAAATTGGATTATCGAAATTTTGTTACCCTCACTAGCAATCCTTATTTGAATTCCATAACCGTGATATATTTTGTATATATATCAACTCCAAAATTTTCTATTGCATGGTGGTGTTGAGCGCCGTTTTATCGCATCCTCCTAAATTAATTGTATTTTGGTATTGACGAACTCTTCCTATCCCTCAATCCTATCTACCCTATTAATCCTAAATTTCGAGGACGAAATTCTTATAAGTTGGGTAGGATGTAAAACCCCTTTTTTTATTAGACTTAAAAATGAATTTATACAATTTGTGGTTTTTTTTTGATGACTCAGTTTGGCCAATTCAGTCCGAACAAGGCCCAAACAAAATTTAAGCCCATGTGAGCATGTGGGGTGACTAAGATGGCCATGTAGGAACATTTCATGTGTGTACAAATATTTTTAAATAATTTTGAGACTTGTTGAATATTTATTGTCATTTGGTACAAAATGTATGTTTTATTAATAAAATAATATTTTACAAGATGGTACAATTTTCTGGACCCGTACATGGGTGAGCGATAAAGTTCACCCATTGGGACGATTATTATTATTTTATTATAATTTAAGTTATTTTGTGGAGATTTAATAAACATATTTTTCTATTTAAAAATTATTATTAATTTGAGTTGATTTACTAAGGATTGAATTTATATATATATGTAGATATGTTTAAATATATTAAATATTTGGATATGTGACATCTAAATTATTATTTGGATTTAAATAGATTTTTATGGATATATACATATATATGTATAGATAGGTTTAAGTATTAAAAGAATTAAGATAAAGAAAAGAAAAGATTTGAAAGAAAAGAAAAAAAATATATTAATAATAAGTAGGGGTGGCCGCCCACTTTTGTTCCAGCAGCAGCTAGCAAGGGTGGCCGCCCACTTGTGTCCCAAGCATGGAAAGGGTGGCCGAACCCCCCTTTAGTATATATATACTTTTGCTTCTTTTTTTTTTACCTAAACTCAACCCAATTCTTTCCAACTCAAATCCGAACCTCTTCCTCCACCTTCCTCCTCCTCTCTCCTCCACCCTCGACCAGCAGCGTGACAGCAGTGTCAACATCGCGACGGCGGCAAACAACATCGACAACAATCAACAACAACAAGAACAAAATTTAACATCAAGGTATCCCACTTTCCCAATCGATTTCTCGTTCAATTCTAATCCGATTGTAGATCCGTAAATTCGTGTAGATAGCCCACATGACCCTCTTTCATCACCTTCAAATAGATTTAATTATTCTGCAATAAATTTCATGTTTAATTAAATTAAAATTTCCGAAAAATTTGTTTTTGTAAACATTAAAACCCCGTACGAGGTACGTCCCGACAAATCGGGTAACCCCGTCGCAAATCGAGAGTAACAAAAGGTCCGTATCAAATTTGCGGACGTGCGGGCTTTGACGGAATTCAAATTGGTTGCGTGTGCACGACGAATTTGACCCGTATCCGTCAAATTTTCCCGTATCGGACTTTTCAGAATTTTCCAATTACTTTGTGCACACTCATCAAATCGTGACGAAACTTGCGCCATTGGACTCGAAATATTTTTCTGGTCCTGTGAGCCAAGTTTGGTCTGATTCTGAGACCGTTGATCGGGACGCTATTTTGGCGAGCCCATAATCCCACTCAACGGGCGATTTTGTGCACAGCCCACCGGAATCCAAAATTTGACATACCGTTGGGTTCGTCTCATCAAAACAAATCTGTAGATATGTAGTTTGACGACGTTAGAGATCGTAGATATTGGTACGCATTTCGGTACAAAGCGGGTCCAACGGTGGACATCGTTTTGACCCAAAATTATGAAATTGCCCATGTTCCAGAATTTGACTTTTGGATAGGCATTTACTAGGCATATCTTTTATTCCAAACTCGTTCGTGATGTTTGTTTCAGCATCCGGAGCTTCTTGTAAATTTTGACTTTCGTGTTGACGATTCTGATTGTTGGATTTTGCTGTTTCTCGTACCACCCGCAGGCAAGATACCTTGCCTTATTTAATGTTTATAATTAAATGCATCTTTATTTAATTATTCACTGCATATTTATTATCTGTTTTCAGTTGGATCCATTACTTGCTATTTTTAGTTTATTTATTTTTGCTTAACTTATTTTTCCTTCTCGTCTTTTGCATGCATATGGACCTAGTCTTAGCGAACTACCTTTTGTTAGTGTCCTTGGGTGGGAGAAGACAGTTAAATGTATGGGATACCCCAAATCCAAAAGCTATAGTAACAGCGTACTATGGTAGTCGAGTCACGAGGGTCACTAGCCTCGATCTATGTGGACTGATGGGTCACGTGGGCCGCTAGCCTCGAGTTGTGCTGGCTGATAGTATTGGTATTGACGTGTGCGTGTTGTGAGTTGTTACTTGTCCTGGGGGAGTCAGCCTTCACCTGCCCATACATCGATATGTCTTCTAAATTGCCTACTAGAAAGGTTAAGAGAAATTAGAAAAAATTTTGTTCCAATCATGGCATGGAAAAATGTCACATCGTGGGATGGTAAGTTACCCCTTGTCCTTGTTTGGTTGTAAGGGTAGCCTACTGTTTCGATGATGGGATATTGAGCCGTGTTATGGTTTGGACACTTTTACTTTATCTTTATCTTATGGTGCATTTATATTCAGTTCATATGGCATGTTCCCCTTGTATCTTATTACGTCCCTCTGAGAACCTGGTTATCTCTCCAGGTGTGTGTGCTTCTGTGTTATTACAGGTGTTCTAGTCGAGGCCGTGATCTTCTCCTTCCTTTCGAAGATGATTGCCCTTGGCTAGTCTTGTTATTTCATTAATTCATTCTTGTACCTTTTAATTGAGATAGTTGGTAGTGGACTTTGTCTCCGCCCAACGTATTGTACAAAGACTTATTACAGTTGATTTTTTTGATATATTTTATTCTTCGTTTGTGGATGAGATTAGATTACTCTTGGTTTACTGCATTTTACAGCTTAAGTATACATACGAGTTTCCATATATTGGAGTATACTTCGTATGTATGCAGCTGGTAAGGATACGTACCTAGTCCTAAGTATTTTGGGACTAGGCGTTACATCACTGGTCTTGACTGACTGTTCAGTCGATATTTCGAGTTCTGATATGTGCATTTTGGACACGAATCGGGGACACGTGACCCAAATCAGGGTGACACGTAGGTAGCTGGATTCTAGGCGAACCTAGGGTTGTGAGCACGAGGCTTGGTATGGCCAGTGACACGAGCACGACACGCGTGCAATCGTGCACGAGACAGTGCACCGTGCAGTGTCCAGTTTGTGTTGTTTTTGGGTATAATTGAATTTGACACGTTTGTGTCATTGTGGTGGACACGTATTGGACTCTGAGACACGAACACAAGTTTCATTGCATTACCAAGCATTAATTCCTAGTATTATACTGATTTTGATGTTTGAATTTCAATTTCCCTATTTTCCTGATACTCTATGTATCAGTGTATTTAATTCACTGTTCTTCATACCCTTTTCAATTTAATGATTTAATGTCATATAATTTAGCTATGGTTTAATTTGCTGAACATTAAATAACATGTTTAGGTTCGTAGAGGATCATTTTGTGAAGAATTGTTGTATGTGATTTCGAATGTGGAAATTAGTTGTAACTGTTGATTTGGAATTCTGAATCTGTTTTGTTTTCCTGAGATTTAAACCATTGATCAATCACTCACACACTAATTTATATCCTACTACACACACAGATAGCTATACATGTCAATTTTGATTAGCACACGTATGTTTATTTTAAAAGCAATGACTTGGGATAGTCATACTATTTGATATTAAGGGAACTTGTGCTTAATATTTTCTTTAAATCTCCTTATTGGGGTAATGGCTATACATGTAATCTAATATACTTAATCAACTTTCCATTTTCCTGTTTAATTTATCATTGTCACACACACACACACGCAAACAGAGCCTGTGAAGTATTTGGATTCATCATTTTGAACATTCAACTAATTATGTTATTTTATTATCAAGCCATCAGACTTTCATGGATATTTGACAAAGCACCAAGTGTTGACAATGATGCATTTGTTGCTCCAAGTGCTTCTGTAATTGGACACTATGTTTGATTCACTGTCACATTCCTGACACACATCTACACAGTTTAGATATACACCCTCACACTCTACACACACAACTGGAAACTGTTGTCCCCTTTTTCACTCACTGTTTGTAAATTCTGTACACACACACACACATGTAAAAATCTGAGAACACCCTCACATTACCACACACACATCACACATGCACTCAAAAACTAAAATTGGGAGTTGACTATGTGAATATATATATATATGTAAAGTATAGTACCTTTATGATATGCTATATGTTAGTTAGTGGTATAGGTTGTGTTTTATGATAGGAAATGTGTTTTAGAAGCTTTGTGTTATGGCTATGTGATAGATGATGCTTAGGCAAGATGTTGTTGTATAAGTTGGTTCAGGTATACATGTGTATATGTAATATACATATATATGCCTAGATAGTGATTAGCCTGGAATGGTTTAACTTAGACTTTATAGACTAGTATAGACTTGATAGGCTTGGTTTAGGCTTGTATGGTCTTGTAGACTTGTTTACACCTAGAATGACTTGTTTGACCTAATTTAGACTTGTTAGGCCTAGTTTGACCATAGTTGACCTAGTTTGACTTCTAGGGTTGACCAAAGTTGACCAAGAGTTGACTTTGGCCTAGATTGACCTAGATTCATTTAGAACGCATTAAATTGCATCTTGTTATCATTTTAGACTTGTTGTGACTTGTACTGTTCTGATTAGGAGCCAGACACCTCTCTTCAGACAATACTTTTTATTCGGACACTCAGATAGCAGACGAGTACATTCTCTAATCATTTCATAACTTGTTAGAATTATATTCCTGCTTTAGATTACTTTACTTGATGCTGTCACGACATTATCACGGATTAGTACTATATGGATCTCTTCATGCGATGTTATCCCCTCGGGAGCATCGGGTACATTGTGTCATGTGCGTTTTACTTTCATCATGTACTCCTTTGCTTTCACCATACATGTACACTCTTGTGTATCATGTACTCTCATGTTCACGGAGCCATCATGCGTACTATCATATGCACCCTTTTATGGGCCTTCATGTGATATCACGTATAATAACATAACCTGTTTAGATCCTTGTGTATTGATTGGCAAAAACGGGGGAGTGCTAATAGTCATGTGAACAAATTCCATAGTAGTGTAGATCATGTGAAACTCCTTAGTGTAGATCATGTACTAATCTGTCCTGTTCATATGTGCTATCATGTACTCTACATCACTAGCCACTATTAGTTCTCTATATACAGTAGCTATTTACATACAGTTCTCTTCTTTTACATCATGTACTTTCTTTCAGTTTCATGTATCTTACTCTACTGCATGTTTATATTTTCTAACCTGCTATGACCTGTTGAGATGTATTGTGCTCGCTCCTGTCCTGACTGGACCTGTTGAAAATATACTATTACAGAGGACGCAGAAGAGGCCTGCGTAGATACCTTCTACGGGGCAGCCCTAGACGACACTTGTGAGCTGGACTCTCAGGAGGACCCACCTCTAGCTGATGACTTTATCCCTACTGCCTAGACTAGCTTAGTTAGGCTTTATCTTACTTATGTTGTCTTAAGACTAGTTTAGTTAGACTTTATTTCTGTCTTTGAGATCTGGATTGTATATATTCTTTAATATTCAGTAGTTGAGACTTGTATTTCTGGAATGTTTGCTGAGATGTTATTTTAGACACTTAGACTCTTCTGATCATCTGTATTTTCTTTGAGTTCTATATCATATCGTGCTTCTTCTTCCTTAGTTTTGATTGAGTTTACTTTCTGCTATGTCACCCCCATTCGGGGAGTATAAACTGCTTAAAATTATATTGTTAAATATTGTGACCTATGATAGCGTTCTACCGTCGACACTGCGGTGTAGGCTGGACGTACCCACCTCTCGTGCCTTTACTCTAGGGTACGGGTCGTGACACGTTTTTAGTGGTGGCCCATGCAGGTCTAGACTAGAAGTATAGTGGTATTCGAACCAGAGTATCACTACAGCCTGCAGTAGGATATAGGACATTAGTTTTCATGGTACTCAATCATATTAGGAAAAGCTCTACTATTGCCATCTAAATCCTTACTGTCAACTGATTTCTTTTTAATTTTAACTGTCCGCCTTTGTTATATCGCTTCCTTCTCAGAAATTGATACTCTTGTTGGTCTGTCTTCAGGATGGTGGAGACACGATCGCAGCGTACCATTCATGGGGATGCTGTAGAGGGGACTGCTACCTCTCATCTAGTTCAGCAGGGACAGGAGACTGCAGCTCCTGCCACATCTGCTCGTATTGGGGCTTCAGCAGCAGTAGCAGGGGGTATGCCTCCACCAGCTCGGAGGCAGGACCCAGTCATCCCAGAGATGCCTTTCCAGCAGCCGCCACCTACAGGATACATAGATGCGGCACAGATGTTCGCCTACTTCCAGCAGTTTATGGACCGACAGCAGGCCCGACAGGACAGGGACATGGAGTTGGCCCTTACGACAGTCGCAGCTCGACCAGTGGTCCGGCAGCCGAAGACACCTGGGATAGAGCAGTTCCAGAAGATGAGCCCCAGAGACTTCCTGGGGACGGAGGGGATTCTATATGCTGATGAGTGGATCGAGCATATAGAGGAGATCTTCCGCCTGGCTCGGATATCGATAGATCTCCAGCTAGAGGCAGCAGCTAGCCGGATGCGAGATCTTGCTCGCACCTGGTATCAGTCAGACCCCAGGATGGGGGTAGCTGAACAGACCTGGAAGGAGTTCAAAGGCTTCTTGAAGAAGAAGTTCTTTCCAGATTCAGAGCTTCGAGCTTTGGAGTCACAGTTCGAGAGCTTAGTTCATGGGAGCCTGTCAGTAGAGGAGTACGCTGGGGAGTTCGGCCGCCTCGACTGATTCGTAGAGGGCTTGAGCGAGATGGCGAAGGCCCAGAGGTTCCGGAAGGGTCTGGTTAAGGAAGTCAAGTCTTTGACTAAGGGCAACAGGGATGCCACTTTTGAGGAGATTTTGACGGAAGCCTTATTGGCTGAGGATAATCTTGAACTTAGGCTCAAGAGAGGGCGAGACCCTGTTGGGGGTAGCAGCAGCGGAGGCCAGGCCAAGAGGCCGTACTTTCAGCACCAACAGCCGAGGCAGCTCCAGCCGCAACCGTTCCAGCAGAGGGTAGTTCACCACCAGCAGTTTCAGCATCAGGCACCCAGACAGCAGACAGTCAGTTGCATATTCTGTAAGAAGCCAGGGCATGGATGGCACGAGTGCAGGAAGAGGCTTGGAAAGTGCCTTCTTTATGGAGCAGCAGATCACCAGCTGAGGGATTGTGCTAGGTCTTGGGGACGAGTAGCTCAGGGAGGAGGAGCCAAGGCTCCAGCATGCCAGCAGAGGGGACCAGCCCTGCCGACACAGCAGCAGAGATTTGTTCAGCATCAGCAGCAGGCCAGGGGAGGCCAGCAAGGGCGAGCTCTCGCCAAAGCGGTCGAGGATGCAGAGGCAATAGGAGAGCTGATCGCAGGTTCTGTTCTTCTCGACTCCGGTCCAGCTTTTGCATTATTCGATTTCGGTGCTTCTCATAGCTTCATATCAGTATCATTTGCGATTAGACATGGTATTATAGCTGAATCATTGCCTAGGACTTATAAGATCACGACCTGGGTGGCATTGTCCTCATGAGTGATATTTGTATAGGTCGGAGTGTTGTTCTGGGAGGCCGTGAGTTGGAGGTGAGCCTGCTCGTAATGCCATTGCCGAACTATGATATAGTACTCGATATGGATTGGTTAAGCAAGTACCATGCCAGCATTGATTGCAGAGGGGTAGAGTTCTCTTCAGAGTGCCGGAGGAGCCAGAGTTCGAGTACTCCAGACGTCAGGCGGAGCAGAGCAGCAGAGTTTTCTGCGGAGTCTCGGTTGAGGAGCAGACGATTCTACACCCCTTGATAGCAGAGTATATGGATGTTTTTCCATAGGATTTGCATGGATTGCCATCAGACAGAGACATTGAGTTCTTGATAGACTTAGTTCCAGGAGCGAAACCTATCTCTCAGCACGTCTATCGAGTGAACAACAGTGAGTTGGTGGAGTTGAAGAAGCAAGTGGATGAGCTGCAGGACAAGGGCTTCATCCGTTCGAGTTCGTCGCCATGGGGTGCACCAATATTATTTGTGCCGAAGAAGGATGGGTCAGTACAGATGTGTATTGACTACAGGGCACTCAACAACCTCACGATCAAGAACAGATACCTACTGCCGTGGATCAATGATCTTTTTGACCAGTTGAGCGGAGGTCGGGTATTTTCTAAGATTGATCCGAGGTCAGGATATCACCAGGTGAAGGTGAAGGGGGAGGATATTCCCAAGACCGCTTTCAGGATGCGGTACGGGCAGTTTGAGTTTTTGGTTATGCCGTTTAGGCTGACCAATGCACCAGCAGTATTTATGAACCTAATGAACAAGGTGTTCCACCAGTACCTGGATCAGTTTGTGGTGGTGTTCATTGACGACATCTTGGTATATTCCAAGACTGAGGAGGAGCACGAGGAGCATCTGAGGATAGTGCTGGAGACTCTCAGGAAGGAGCAGCTTTATGGGAAGCTCTCCAAGTGTGAGTTTTTCTTGGACCGGGTTGACTTTTTGGGGCATGTACTGACTGGAGATGGGATCTCAGTTGACCCCAAGAAGATCGTAGCAGTTGAGGCATGGGCAGCGCCGACTTCAGTTGCAGAGATCCGCAGTTTCTTGGGGCTGGCAGGATATTATAGGAGATTTGTGCAGGATTTCTCTCGGGTTACAGAGCCGTTGACTCGGTTGACCCGGAAGGATGTTGAGTATATTTGGTTAGAGAAGTGTCAGGCAGTTTTTGATGAGTTGAAGAAGCGGCTTACGACAGCTCCGATTCTGACATTGCCTTCAGGATCCGGGGGATTCACTATTTATAGTGACGTTTCAGGGAAGGGGATGGGTTGTGTCTTACAGCAGCATAGGAAGGTAATTGCCTATGCCTACAGGCGATTACGTCCCCATGAGAAGAACTACCCTACCCACGACCTGGAGCTTGCAGCAGTGATATTTGCTCTGAAGTTGTGGAAGCACTATCTGTATGGAGAGAGGGTGGAGATTTTTACAGATCACAAGAGCTTAAAGTATGTGTTCACTCAGAAGGAGCTGAACATGAGGCAGCACAGATGGCTAGAGTTGATGAAAGACTTCGACATATCACTTCAGTATCATCCAGGGAAGGCCAACGTGGTTGCCGATGCCTTGAGTAGGTATCCGACAGCCATGTGTTTGACCATGGACCGTTACTTGCTTGCAGACTTGGAGAGCCTTGGGATTGAGGTGATCGTACCCGGAGTGTAGATGCAGTTATGGAGCCTTCAGATACAGTCGGACTTGATAGAGAGGATCAAAGCAACATAGTTTGAGGACGTTGCTCTACGGTGTCTCCGAGAGCAGGTTCGAGCAGGATTGGTGGATGGCGAGTTTTCTCTTACAGAGGATGGTGCCTTGCGGTACGGTTCCAGGTTATGTGTGCCCAGCGAAGATCTCAGGGAACAGGTTTTACAGAAGGCCCACAGATCTCAGTACTCTATACACCCTGGTGCCAACAAGATGTACCGAGATCTGAGGGAGTATGTTTGGTGGTACGGGATAAAGCAGGAGGTAGCTCGTTTCGTAGCTAGGTGCTTGGTCTGTCAGCGGGTCAAGACAGAGAGGCAGAGACCCGGTGGATTGTTGCAGCCATTGTCCATTCCCGAGTGAAAGTGGGAGCATATCACTATGGATTTCGTATCTGGATTGCCGCGTACACCAGGAGGGAAAGACGCGATTTGGGTCATCGTTGACAGGTTGACCAAATCGGCCCACTTCTTGCCATTCAAGGTGGGTACGTCTACAGAGAGGCATGCGGAGATGTATATGCGGCAGATAGTCATGATTCATGGGGTTCCGGTCAGCATCATCTCGGATCGGGATAGTCGCTTTACTTCTTATTTCTGGAGGAGTCTACAGACCAGCTTGGGCACTCAGCTCAAGTTTAGTACTACATACTACCCGCAGACGGACGGACAGTCAGAGAAGACTATTCTGATACTTGAGGATATGCTGCGGACGTGCGTCCTAGACTTTGGAGGTTCCTGGGAGGATCATCTACATTTGGTGGAGTTTGCTTAAGACAACAGTTTTTAGGCGAGCATTGAGATGTCTCCTTTCGAGGATCTGTACGGACGTAGGTGTCATACACCCTTATCTTGGGATGATGTTGGTGAGCGAGCTTTACTGGAACCAGAGATGGTTGTTGACGCAGCCGAGAAGGTGAAGCTCATCAGGGACAGACTTCGTGTGGCGCAGGACAGACATCGACACTGGGCCGATAGCCACCGGACGCCATTGGAGTTTGAGGTACAGATTAGAGTAGGATTAGATTTAGGTTTGTTTGTGTTTTATTGATCATGTTTGTTTATCATAATTAAATTGAGACCTTGCTTGTGATTAGGTTGGAGACCAGGTTTTCTTGAGGATATCTCCGACTTGTGGTACGATACGTTTTTGTGGAGGTGAGAAGCTTAGCCCGCGCTTCATCGGCCCTTTCGTTATCAGCGGAAGAGTCGACGACGTGGCTTACAGGCTAGACTTGCCACCTGCACTATTGGGGGTCTACAACGTATTCTATGTATCACAGTTGAGATGGTACATGGCTGACCCTAGCCATGTGCTCGATCATTCGGAGATTGAGGTCGGGCCTTCTCTCAGCTATCCAGAGCAGCTAGTAGAGATACTGGATCGACAGAAGAAGGTTCTGAGGAACCAGGTGATACCCTTGGTACGTGTCGCATGGAGGCATCATTCTCCAGGAGAGTCTGCCTGGGAGTGGGAGGATGAGATACGCGAGCGATACCCATATCTTTTTGGACCGAGAGGTATACTTTCTATCCTTCTCATCAGTTGCATTTCGCCTTTCAATTTCGACGACAAAATTCTTTTAAGGAGGGTAGATTTGTCACTACTACATTTCTAGTATGAGGGTATTTTGGTTATTTTTGAATTTTTGGGATTTATTTGAAATTATTGTGAATTATTGAGATTTATTAGAATTTATATGATTTTTGGTATATTTTAATTAGGGGTTATTCTAGACTTTGACTAGTGTTTGGCCATCAAGAGGAACACCCCTCTTTGGAGCTTTTTAGGAGCTTTTGACACCTATAAGTAATCCCACCAAATCTCATTGTAATTGCTGTTATTATTGCATGGAGACCTAGATCATGGTGTCCCCTAGCTAACCCTAGAATTTCGTGGCATATTGTGTCTATTTCGTGTCCTAAATGGACACGTATCAGTCCCATAGGCTAAGTGTTTGTAGAAATGCCTCTTAGGAATTTATTTTATTATTTTTCGAATCTTTTTGAACAGCTTTGTAGATCTAGGGTTCCTCTCAAATTTTTGTGAAGAAACATAGGTGTTTTGAGTTGTGTCGTGTCCGCACGAGGGACAAGAACTCACTGTTTTGGCACTGACACGTTCCCCTGCTGCTCGTGGCCTCGTGCTCGTTGCATAGGCCACGTGGTGAGGTAGGATTGGACGAGGGGGTGGGGGCAGTGACTGACATGAGGGCCCCCAAGCCTCGAGTCATCTTGTGTCGTGTCGAACACGCACGAGACTCTGTACTGGTCTTGACTGACTGTTCAGTCGATATTTCGAGTTCTGATACGCGCGTTTTGGACATGACTCGGGGACACGTGACCCAAATCAGGGTGACACGTAGGTAGCTGTATCCTAGGCGAACCTAGGGTTGTGAGCACGAGGCTTGGTTTGGCCTGTGACACGAGCACGACATGCGTGCACTCGTGCACGAGACAGTGCACTGTGCAGTGTCCAATTTGTGTTATTTTTGGGTTTAATTGAATTTGACATGTTTGTGTCATTGTGGTGGACACGTATTGGACTCTGAGACACGAACACAAGTTATATTTGCATTACCAAGCATTAATTCCTAGTATTAGACTGATTTTGACGTTTGAATTTCAATTTCCCCATTTTCCTGATACTCTATGTATCAGTGTATTTAATTCACTGTTCTTCATACCCTTTTCATTTTAATAATTTAATGTCATGTAATTTAGCTATGGTTTAATTTGCTGAACATTAAATAACATGTTTAGGTTCATAGAGGATCATTTTGTGAAGAATTGTTGTATAGGATTTGGAATGTGGAAATTAGTTATAATTGTTGATTTGGAATTCTGAACCTGTTTTGTTTTCCTGAGATTTAAACCATTTATCAATCACTCACACACTAATTTATATCCTACTACACACACAGATAGCTATACATGTCAATTTTGATTAGCACAAGTATGTTTATTTTAAGAGCAATGACTTGGGATAGTCCTACTATTTGATATTAAGGGAACTTGTGCTTAATATTTTCTTTAAATCACTTTATTGGTGTAATGGCTATATATGTAATCTAATATACTTAATCAACTTCCCATTTTCCTGTTTAATTTATCATTTTCACACACACACACGCAAACAGAGCCTGTGAAGTGTTTGGATTCATCATTTTGAACATTCAACTAATTATGTTATTTTATTATCAAGGCATCAGACTTTCATGGATATTTGACAAAGCACCAAGTGTTGACAAAGATGCATTTGTTGGTCTAAGTGCTTCTGTAATTGGACACTATGTTTGATTCACTGTCACATTCCTGACACACATCTACACAGTTTAGATACACACCCTCACACTCTACACACACAACTGGAATCTGTTGTCCCCTTTTTCACTCACTGTTTGTATATTCTGTACACACACACACACATGTAAAAATCTGAGAACACCCTCACATTACCACACACACATCACACATGCACTCAAAAACTAAAATTGGGAGTTGATTGACTATGTGAATATATATATATATATATGTAAAGTATAGTACCTTTATGATATGCTATATGTTAGTTAGTGGTACAGGTTGTGTTTTATGATAGGAAATGTGTTTTAGAAGCTTTGTGTTATGGCTATGTGATAGATGATGCTTAGGCTAGGTGTTGTTGTATAAGTTGGTTCAGGTATACATGTGTATATGTAATATACATATATATGCCTAGATAGTGATTAGCCTGGAATGGTTTAACTTAGACTTTATAGACTAGTATAGACTTGATAGGCTTGGTTTAGGCTTGTATGGTCATGTAGACTTGTTTAGACCTAGAATAACTTGTTTGACCTAATTTAGACATGTTAGACCTAGTTTGACCATAGTTGACCTAGTTTGACTTCTAGGGTTGACCAAAGTTGACCAAGAGTTGACTTTGGCCTAGATTGACCTAGATTCATTTAGAACGCATTAAATTGCATCTTGTTATCATTTTAGACTTGTTGTGACTTGTGCTGTTCTGATTAGGAGCCAGACACCTCCCTTCGGACAGTACTTTTTATTCGGACACTCAGATAGCAGGCGAGTACATTCTCTAATCATTTCATAACTTGTTAGAATTATATTCCTGCTTTAGATTACTTTACTTGATGCTGTCATGGCATTATCACGGATTAGTACTGTATGAATCTCTTCATGCGATATTATCCCCTCGGGAGCATCGGGTACATTGTGTCATGTGCGTTTCACTTTCATCATGTACGCCTTTGCTTTCACCATACATGTACACTCTTGTGAATCATGTACTCTCATGTTCACGGAGCCCTCATGTATACTATCATGTGCACCCTTTCATGGGCCTTCATGTGATATCACGTATAATAACATAACCTGTTTAGATCCTTGTGTATTGATTGGGGAAAACGGGGGAGTGCTAATAGTCATGTGAACAAATTCCATAGTAGTGTAGATCATATGAAACTCCTTAGTGTAGATCATGTACTAATCTGTCCTGTTCACATGTGCTATCCTGTACTCTATATCACTAGCCACTATTAGTTCTCTATATACAGTAGCTATTTACATACAGTTCTCTTCTTTTATATCATGTACTTCCTTTCAGTTTCATGTATCTTACTCTACTGTATGTTTATATTTTCTAACCTGCTATGACCTGTTGAGATGTATTGTGCTCGCTCCTGTCCTGACTGGACCTGTTAAAAATATAATATTACAGAGGATGCGGAGGAGGCCTGTGTGGATACCTTCTACTGGGCAGCCCTAGACGATACTTGTTAGCTGGACTCTCAGGAGGACCCAGCTCTAGCTGATGACTTTACCCCTACTGCCCAGACTAGCTTAGTTAGGCTTTATCTTACTTATGTTGTCTTGAGACTAGTTTAATTAGGCTTTATTTCTGTTTTGAGATCTGGATTGTATATATTCTTTCATATTCAGTAGTTGAGATTTGTATTTCTGGAATGTTTGCTGAGATGTTATCTTAGACACTTAGACTCTTCTGATCATCTGTATTTTCTTTGAGTTCTATATCATATCGTGCTTCTTCTTCCTTAGTTGTGATTGAGTTTACTTTCTGCTATGTCACCCCCATTCGGAGAGTATAAACTGCTTAGAATTATATTATTAGATGTTGTGACCTAGGACCGTGTTCTACCGCCGACACTACGACGTAGGCTGGATGTACCCACCTCTCGTGCCCTTACTCTAGGGTGCTGGTCGTGACACGTTTTTAGTGGTGGCCCATGCAGGTCTAGACTAGAAGTGTAGTGGTATTCGAACCAGAGTATCATTATAGCCTGCAGTAGGATATAGGACATTAGTTTTCAAGGTACTCAATCACATTAGGAAAAACTCTACTATTGCCATCTAAATCCTTACTATCAACGGATTTCTTATGAATTTTAACTGTCCGCCTTTGTTATATCGCTTCCTTCTCAGAAATTGATACTCTTGTTGGTCTGTCTTCAGGATGGTGGAGACGCGATCGCAGCGTGTAAAACCCCTAAATTTCTACTATATTTTTTTTATTTTTATTTAATTTTTTTACCAATTTAAATTTTTATTATTGTGCGTCGCATAGTCGTATTGTACGTCGCGTACGGAATTTTAATTTTCGTAATTGCTCGTCGAATGCGAATAGGTGCGAACGTACATATTTAGAAAGACATTTTATTTTATTATACACTTTCAAAATATTATATATAATTTCTATTCTTGCTATAAAAAGCATTTTGTTTTTAGCAGTTATTAATTATAATTAATTGTATACTAGGAAAAATATGTTTATGTAAATATTATTTGAGCATACATATATCATAATTATTTATTGTCGTATTTTAAATAAAAGTATAATTTTCGAAATTTATTAATAGTAATATTTTATTATTCAAAAAGATAATTAAAAATATTTATTATTTTCGAAATTATTATTATTGGTATTTTGCAAAATATTTTTGGAAGTTATTGTGGCCATTTAGATCTTGATTTGATTTTTTGAAATTATTTAAATAGTTAAATAATTGAGATTTGATTTATTGATTTGATTTTGAAACCAAAAATTTAATTAGATACAAATTTGATTTGTATTTGGAATTGGACTTTGATTAAATTAGATTGTATTAGATTGGATTTGATTTTAAATTAAATAGATTGCATTATCTAATTTGGTTTAAATTCTCCTAATCCTATCCAAAGTGGGAATTCCCACATCCTATAAATATAGGCAGGTACTCCTCCACATTATTCATCTTCCATGAATTCCTCCACAAATAAATTCCATAGCCAATCAAGTGCGTGCACCATGTCCGTGTTCCACCATCCACAATCTTATTCCATATATTTTACAAGTACATTATTTTCTTCTTCGTGTCGGACACATCCCCCGACACTAACAAATTCCTAATCTCAGCCCCTGTCCACTACCCTATCCGACGTCCACACCCTCGCCACAAACCATCATCCGAACCCCGTCTCCGTCGTGTCGGACACACCCGACACGACTCATCCAAATCCTAACCCCGCTGTCAACACCGCAGTACACCACCACTCCGACAACACCATCACCTACGACACAGCTAACGGCAGCCCCGCCACCACCAACAGTAACATCATCACCACCGTACCCAACTCCTCTCCCCGACGTCACGACCAACCACCTCACGACCACCACCCTACATCCTTCCGGCCAACACCCCAAGCCACCAAAATTTCACCACCACCAGATGTCCAGCCCCTGTGGCCAACGCCGGCCGACCGAACACCCAGAGACGCCACCACAGTAAAACCACCATCACCATCAAAAAAAAAGGCAAACAAAACCCTAACCTAACCACTCACTTCCGGCGAGATCCACCGCCCATGTCCGTCGCTGCCCCCACGCGCCGCCGTGGCCGCGTGCCTCCCGTGGCTACGTGCGCCTCCCCCGGAATCCTACGCCGGGTGACCCTCCGCCGGCGAGCCCGAGCTTTTTCCAGTAGCCGCACTCCCTCGCGAGCCGACCACCGCCTTCCGCCACCGCGCGAGAAACCCCAACCCTCTTCGTTTCGTCGGGAACCGCCCTACTTTGCCGTCCGCCTCCATCCGCGCACCCACCGGACCTCGCTAGCCGCCGACCGCCCGACCGAACTCGCCCCTTCCGTCGAGATCGCGCCGCCGAGCAAGGAGCTCCGGCGAAACCCTTTCCCCGAGCCACCGTCCCTCTCCGCCCCTTGCCGCCGGCGCAGCCCCACCGGAAACCCTCTCCTTCCCTACTTTCCCGACCGGCCCCTTCCCGCTCTCTCGCCGCCCTCTGTCTCCTTCCACCAAAGCCCGACCCGACCACCGACGCCGTGCATCTCCTCCGCTCGCCGGCCGAGCCGCCCACTCCCGTCGCCTTCTCTTCCCCTCCCTCTTCTTCTGCTTCTTTCCCTTATTTTGTTTTGTTGACTATTCTCATGGAAGGAAGAGAGGAGTGGTATTATTATTACATTTTTTGTTTGTTTGTTGAAAAGAGAGAACCCACCTCTCTCTCTCGAAAAGAGAGAGCTGCCAGTAGCTTAAGTTCGTTGTTTTATTATTATTATTATTATTATTATTATTATTATTATTATTATTATTATTATTAGGTTTTACTTTTTTTTTCAATTTCAGTTACTGATTTAATTATAAATTTTTTCATTATCATTATTATTATTATTATTATTATTATTAATATTATTATTATAGTTATTTTTATAATGTGAATTCCTATTACCTTATTGTTAGTAAAATTTTAGCATCAAAGTAGATGTATACACCATAATAAATGTTTTATTTCTTTATTACACTTATCATTATGATTTTCTATACGTAATTTTAGTGTGTAAATTTGTTGTATTATTTATATTATTACCGCTATTATCTACTGTTTTGTAAATTGTATTATTATTATTTTATAAGTAGTACAAATATTGTCTAGCTAATTTCAAGCAAAATTTTAAAATATTATTCTCGATTATGTGTATATATATATTTGACAAGTTTGGTCTAAATAATTTAGTACTATTTTCAATTATTATCTAAAACATATTTTTCATAGTTTAGCAACTTACAGTTTAGCCTAAAACGATTTTGAATCATTATCACAAATTGTTTCACTAGTAAATATATCTTTAAGTATTAGTTTCTAAATCTCGTATATATAAATATTTAATTATCCATTATTCTTTGATTTTTCTCCTGTCCGTATCCAAGTCCTATTGTTCCTATTCTTTCGCCCATTTCGAGACCACCTTATGTCTACCTTAACTAATTTGACCGTTCTGGACCCAATGGAACCGACCGTGTCACCATCAGAGGTCTCCTTGTACAGTTGTTGTACCAAAGTCGCAGTTCGTGCCACCGTGATTATCGCAGCACACCAGGCGCTCTACCAGGCAAGACACCTTGTCATTTGCTGTTTAATTATTTTAGCTCATATTTCATACATGTTCATTATTTTCTTTATGCAAAATAAACTGTGATATATAGCATAACTGTTAGAATTTACTGTTCAGTTTCCTGCTGTGTATTATTTTTCTTACAAATTAAACCTAGATTTAAGGAACCACCTTGTGTGTTACATTCATTGGCCTTGACACGTTGTAATACGAGGTTGTGTGTCGCATGTAGAACACGGAAGTGCGTGATTGGCTGGCCACCAGTACGTACAAGCCGTGCGATAGGAATAATCGCTAATAGAGGTTGCATGCTAGTTTGACTTAGCGGTTATAGTAGTTTGTGTTGTGGATACAACACAGTAGGCATTGAGCGGGGAGGACAATTCCTTAGCGTATGGGCTTCGATGCACTTCCCTTGTGACCCGGACTCTCCGCTGCAGATACGGGGTTGATGACCCAAGATTACTGACGGCCACGGACGATTCTGCGGAACGTCATGCTCTTCCTGATGGGGCCTCTGGTGCCCAAAGGGGGACTACGCCGATCCTATTCAGCCAGGGCCCATGCGTAGGAAGGATTGTTCTTAAATACATTTCACTTAGAACGGTAGGCTACCCTATCCGTTAGGCACGAGTACTTTTGGTTTGGGTACTTGTATCTGACCGTGGCTTGGAACAATAACTTCTCGCGGATTAGTTCGTCACATCTTGTCCTTGTTTGGTTGTAGGTGTGACTTACTACTTTGATGAGAAGGTATTGAACCTTGTTGGGGTCCAGATACCATATCGGATTCTTAGCATGGAAAGATACGTCGTCGTGAATTAGTTTACCATCTCCTGTCCTTATTTGGTTGGGGGGATGGTACGCTCGTTCAGTAGGTGCGTATTGGACCATGTTATAATTTGATTTGCTTATTTATTGAGCAATATTTATTCAGTTTATATGGCATGCTATTATGTGTCTTGTTACGTCCCTCTGAGGACCTGGTTGTCTTGCCAGGTGTGTGCTATTGTCTTTCGCAGGTGCTCTAGCTCTAGCCGTGATCTTCGCTATTTCTTCGAGGATGATTACATTTGGATCGTCTTCGCTTCGCTCGCCACTCATTTCATTTTCTATGTACTTTTCCTTATTTTGTTGGTAGTGGATTTGTCTCCGCCCAACATATTGTATCAAGACAAATTTATTCTCATTATATGATCTTTTATTCATTTATTCTGTATGGATGAGATTAGTTATGGTTCTACTGTATTTTACAGCTTATGTATTTATACGAGGCTTCCATATATTGGAGTATACTTCGTATGAATACAGCTGGTATGTCTACGTTCCTAGTCCTACGTATTTTGGGACTGGGGCGTTACATGTTTTTGTGGTGGCCCATGCAGGTCAAGATAAATTGTTTGGTTACTTTACCATACCAAGCAAGCCTGCGTATAGGATTAGAAGTCTAGGATCTCATCCACATATTTGACCTCTCTCCTAAATTTATCTACCGTTTGACTCATCAATTGCATCTTGCTTGCTTCCTTCCATTCCTATTTTTATCTTTCCTTCGTGCTTACTAGAGATTGACCCTACTAGTTGTTTGTCACCCTTAGCTAAATTCTTTAAGTTGGGTAGAACACCCCACGACCCGACACGCCCTTGACTATTAAGACCATAGAGACTAGATGAATCTAACCCATTTGATCAACCAAGCCTTGGTCAATAAACCATAGAATGATTGTATAGGAATAAAAGACTTAGATCCTTGTGACTCTTAGACTATCCATAATTGATTTTATTCATCTACCATCGTGCCTATATTTTTTACTATCTAAACTAATGATGCTAATATAGCCTAGTTTTTGCAAGCTTATCTTTATCGAGCTTGTCCAAGACATATGTTATTGGAAGAGCTCCCACTAACATGTTGTCTAATCAGAACCGGTGCACAATGGTCTGATCAACCAAGTGCACTTTGGTTCGCTTTTGTCTATTATTCTACGTGGATGGAATATAGTTATCTTAACCTTAGAACCCCATCCGCGACTGCCTTGGCAACTCCTTTTGGAATCTATACGACCGCCTTTGAACCACGTATTCGTAATGGATACTGTCGTCATTGAACTCCTTAAATCGCTTTCGCCTTCACCGATTTTTGGAAGGACGAAGGCACTCTAGCCTTCCTATCGACTATGACCGTTCTCACTCGATGTTGCTATAACTTTATCCTAAACTCCTCGTCCTTCTTCTCGACCCTACTATGACCATCATACTCATATTATTCTATGATCTAGATCGCAACTTCATATAACAAAATTTTGTCAAGCCTTATAATTGATTGTTTCCTCCAATACCCCCTTGTGTCCTCTTACCCCCCTACTAATTCTTAATTTTGAGGACGAAATTCTTTTAAGTTGGGTAGGATGTAAAACCCCTAAATTTGTACTATATATTTTTTATTTTTATTTAATTTTTTTTATCGATTTAAATTTTTATTATTGTGCGTCGTATAGTCGTATTGTACGTCGCGTACGGAATTTTAATTTTCGTAATTGCTCGTCGAATGCGAATAGGTACGAACGTACATATTTAGAAAGACATTTTATTTTATTATACACTTTCAAAATATTATATATAATTTCTATTCTTGCTATAAAAAGCATTTTGTTTTTAGCAGTTATTAATTATAATTAATTGTATACTAGGAAAAATATATTTATGTAAATATTATTTGAGCATACATATATCATAATTATTTATTGCCTTATTTTAAATAAAAGTATAATTTTGTAATTTATTAATAGTAATATTTTATTGTTCAAAAAGGTAATTAAAAATATTTATTATTTTCGAAATTATTATTATTGGTATTTTGAAAAATATTTTTGGAAGTTATTGTGGCCATTTAGATCTTGATTTGATTTTTTGAAATTATTTAAATAGTTAAATAATTGAGATTTGATTTATTGATTTGATTTTGAAACCAAAAATTTAATTAGATACAAATTTGATTTGTATTTGGAATTGGACTTTGATTTAAATTAGATTGTATTAGATTGGATTTGATTTTAAATTAAATAGATTGCATTATCTAATTTGGGTTTAAATTCTCCTAATCCTATCCAAAGTGGGAATTCCCACATCCTAGAAATATAGGCAGGTACTCCTCCACATTATTCATCTTCCATGAATTCCTCCACAAATAAATTCCATAGCCAATCAAGTGCGTGCACCGTGTCCGTGTTCCATCATCCACAATCTTATTCCATATATTTTACAAGTACATTATTTTCTTCTTCGTGTCGGACACATCCCCCGACACCAACAAATTCCTAATCTCAGCCCCTGTCCACTACCCTACCCGACGTCCACACCCTCGCCACAAACCATCATCCGAACCCCATCTCCGTCGTGTCGGACACACCCGACAGGACTCATCCAAATCCTAACCCCGCCGTCAACACCGCAGTACACCACCACTCCGACAACACCATCACCTACGACCCAGCTAACGGCAGCCCCGCCACCACCAACAGTAACATCATCACCACCGTACCCAACTCCTCTCCCCGACGTCAGGACCAACCACCTCACGACTACCACCCTACATCCTTCCGGCCAACACCCCAAGCCACCAAAATTTAACCACCACCAGATGCCCAGCCCCTGTGGCCAACGCCGGCCGACCGAACACCAAGAGATGCCACCACAGTAAAACCACCATCACCATCAAAAAAAAAGCAAACAAAACCCTAACCTAACCACTCACCTCCGGCGAGATTCGTCGCCCATGTCCGCCGCTGCCCCCACGCGCCGCCGTGGCCGCGTGCCTCCCGTGGCTACGTGCGCCTCCCCCGACCACGCGGAAACCTACGCCGGGGGACCCTCCGCCGGCGAGCCCGAGCTTTTTCCAGTAGCCGCACTCCCTCGGGTGCCGACCACCGCCTTCCGCCACCGCGTGAGAAACCCCAACCCTCTTCGTCTCGCCGGGAACCGCCCTACTTTGCCGTCCGCCTCCATCCGCGCACCCACCGGACCTCGCTAGCCGCCGACCGCCCGACCGAACTCGCCCCTTCCGTCGAGATCGCGCCGCCGAGCAAGGAGCTCCGGCGAAACCCTTTCCCCGAGCCACTGTCCCTCTCCGCCCCTTGCCGCCGGTGCAGCCCCACCGGAAACCCTCTCCTTCCCGACTTTCCCGACCGGCCCCTTCCCGCTCTCTCGCCGCCCTCTGTCTCCTTCCTCCAAAGCCTGACCCGACCGTCGACACCGCGCATCTCCTCCGCTCGTCGGCTGAGCCGCCCACTCCCGTCGCCTTCTCTTCCCCTCCCTCTTCTTCTGCTTCTTTCTCTTATTTTGTTTTGTTGACTATTCTCATGGAAGGAAGAGAGCAGTGGTATTATTATTACATTTTTTGTTTGTTTGTTGAAAAGAGAGAACCCACCTCTCTCTCTCGAAAAGAGAGAGAGCTGCCAGTAGCTTAAGTTCGTTGTTTATTATTATTATTATTATTATTTTTATTATTATTATTAGGTTTTACTTTTTCTTTCAATTTCAGTTACTGATTTAATTATAATTTTTTTTCATTATCATTATTATTATTATTATTATTATTATTATTATTATTATTATTATTATTATTATTATTATTATTATTATTATAGTTATTTTTATAATGTGAATTCCTATTGCCTTATTGTTAGTAAAATTTTAGCATCAAAGTAGATGTATACACCATAATAAATATTTTATTTCTTTATTACACTTATCATTATGATTTTCTATACGTAATTTTAGTATGTAAATTTGTTGTATTATTTATGTTATTACCGCTATTATCTACTGTTTTGTAAATTGTATTATTATTATTTTATAAGTAGTACAAATATTGTCTAGCTAATTTCAAGCAAAATTTTAAAATATTATTCTCGATTATGTGTATATATATTTGACAAGTTTGGTCTAAATAATTTAGTACTATTTTCAATTATTATCTAAAACATATTTTTCATAGTTTAGCAACTTACAGTTTAGCCTAAAACGATTTTTAATCATTATCACAAATTGTTTCACTAGTAAATATATCTTTAAGTATTAGTTTCTAAATCTCGTATATATAAATATTTAATTATCCATTATTCTTTGATTTTTCTTCTGTCCGTATCCAAGTCCTATTGTTCCAATTCCTTCGCCCATTTCGAGACCACCTTATGTCTACCTTAACTAATTTGACCGTTCTGGACCCAATGGAACCGACCGTGTCACCATCAGAGGTCTCCTTGTACAGTTGTTGCACCAAAGTCGCAGTTCGTGCCACCGTGATTATCGCAGCACACCAGGCGCTCTACCAGGCAAGACACCTTGCCATTTGCTGTTTAATTATTTTAGCTCATATTTCATGCATGTTCATTATTTTCTTTATGCAAAATAAACTGTGATACATAGCATAACTGTTAGAATTTACTGTTCAGTTTCCTGCTGTGTATTATTTTTCTTACAAATTAAACCTAGATTTAAGGAACCACCTTGTGTGTTGCATTCATCGGCCTTGACACGTTGTAATACGAGGTTGTGTATCGCATATAGAACACGGAAGTGCGTGATTGGCTGGCTACCAGTACGTACAAGCTGTGCGATAGGAATAACCGCTAATAGAGGTTGCATGCTAGTTTGACTTAGCAGTTATAGTGGTTTGTGTTGTGGATACAACACAGTAGGCATTAGGCGGGGAGGACAATTCCTTAGCGTATGGGCTTCGATGCACTTCCCTTGTGACCCGGACTCTCCGCTGGAGATACGGGGTTGAACCTTGTTGGGGTCCGGATACCATATCGGATTCTTAGCATGGAAAGATACGTCGTCGTGAATTAGTTTACCATCTCCTGTCCTTGTTTGGTTGGGGGGATGGTACGCTCGTTCAGTAGGTGCGTATTGGACCATGTTATAATTCGATTTGCTTATTTATTGAGCAATATTTATTCAGTTTATATGGCATGCTATTATGTGTCTTGTTACGTCCCTCTGAGGACCTGATTGTCTTGCCAGGTGTGTGCTATTGTCTTTCGCAGGTGCTCTAGCTCTAGCCGTGATCTTCGCTATTTTTTCGAGGATGATTGCATTTGGATCGTCTTCGCTTCGCTCGCCACTCATTTCATTTTCTATGTACTTTTCCTTATTTTGTTGGTAGTGGATTTGTCTCCGCCCAACATATTGTATCAAGACAAATTTATTCTCATTATATAATCTTTTATTCATTTATTCTGTGTGGATGAGATTAGTTATGGTTCTACTGCATTTTACAGCTTATGTATTTATACGAGGCTTCCATATATTAGAGTATACTTCGTATGAATACAGCTGGCATGTCTATGTTCCTAGTCCTACGTATTTTGGGACTGGAGCGTTACACAGCGTACCATTCATGGGGATGCTGTAGAGGGGACTGCTACCTCTCAGCCAGTTCAGCAGGGATAGGAGACTGCAGCTCCTGCCACCTCTGCTCGTATTGGGGCTTCAGCAGCAGCAGCAGGGGGTATGCCTCCACCAGCTCGGAGACAGGACCCAGTCATCCCAGAGATGCCTTTCCAGCAGCCGTCGCCTACAGGATACGTGGATGCGGCACAAATGTTCGCCTACTTCCAGCATTTTATGGACTGGCAGCAGGCCCGACAGGACAGGGGCATGGAGTTGGCCCTTACGACAGTCGCAGCTCGACCAGTGGTCCCACAGCCGAAGACACCTGGGATAGAGCAGTTCCAGAAGATGAGCCCCAGAGACTTCCTGGGGACGGAGGGGATTCTATATGCTGATGAGTGGATCGAGCATATAGAGAAGATCTTTCGTGTGGCCCGGATACCGGCAGATCTCCAGGTAGAGGCAGCAGCTAGCCGGATGCGAGATCTTGCTCGCACCTGGTATCAGTCAGACCCCAGGGTGGGGGTAGCTGGACAGCCTGGAAGGAGTTCAAGGGCTTTTTCAAGAAGAAGTTCTTTCCAGATTCAGCGCTTCGAGCCTTGGAGTCGCAGTTCGAGAGCTTAGTTCAGGGGAGCCTGTCAGTAGAGGAGTACGCTGGAGAGTTCTGCCACCTCGGCTGATTCGTAGAGGGCTTGAGCGAGACGGCGAAGGCCCAGAGGTTCCAGAAGGGTATGGTCAAGGAAGTCATGTCTTTGACCAAGGGCAACAGGGATGCCACTTTTGAGGAGATTTTGATGGGAGCCTTATTGGCTTAGGATGATCTTGAGCTTAGGCTCAAGAGGGGGCGAGACCCTGTTGGGGGCAGCAGCAGCGGAGGCCAGGCCAAGAGGCCTCACTTTTAGCACCAACAGCCGAGGCAGCTCCAGCCGCAGCCGTTCCAGCATAGGCTAGTTCACCAGCACAGTTTCAGCATCAGGCACCCAGACAGCAGACAGTCAATTGCACATTCTGTAAGAAGCCAGGGCATGGATGGCACGAGTGCAGGAAGAGGCTAGGGAAGTGCCTTCTTTATGGAGCAGCAGATCACCAGCTGAGGAATTGTGCTAGGTCTAGGGGACGAGTAGCTCAGGAAGGAGGAGCCAAGGCTCCAGCAGGCCAGCAGAGGGGACGAGCCCTGCCGACACAGCAGCAAAGATTTGTTCAACATCAGCAGTAGGCCAGGGGAGGCCAGCAGGGGCGAGCTTTCGCCATGGTGGTCGAGGATGCAGAGGCGATAGGAGAGCTGATCGCAGGTTCGCTTTTTCTCGACTCCAGTCCAGCTTTTGCATTATTCGATTCCGGTGCTTCGCATAGCTTCATATCAGTATCATTTGCGATTAGACATGGTATCATAGCTGAATCATTGCCTAGGACTTACAAGATTACGACCGGGGGTGGTATTATCCTCGTGAGTGATGTTTGTATGGGTCGGAGTATTGTTCTGGGAGGCCGTGAGTTGGAGGTGAGCCTGCTCGTAATGCCATTGCCGAACTACGATATAGTACTCGGTATGGATTGGTTGAGCAGGCACCATGCTAGCATTGATTGCAGAGGGGGTAGAGTTCTCTTCAGAGTGCCGGAGGAGCCAGAGTTCGAGTACTCCAGACGTCCGGCGGAGCAGAGCAGCGGAGTTTTCTGCGGAGTCTCGATTGAGGAGAAGACGATTCCATACCCCTTGATAGCAGAGTATATGGATATTTTTCCAGAGGAGTTGCCTGGATTGCCACCAGACAGAGACATTGAGTTCTCGATAGACTTGGTTCAAGGAGCGGAACCTATCTCTCAGCACGTCTATCGAGTGAACAACAGTGAGTCGGTAGAGCTGAAGAAGCAGGTGGATGAGCTGCAGGACATGGGCTTCATCCCTTTGAGTTCGTCGCCATGGGGTACACCAGTATTGTTTGTACAGAAGAAGGATGGGTCAGTACAGATGTGTATTGACTATAGGGCACTCAACAACCTCACGATCAAGAACAGATACCCACTGCGGCGGATCGATGATCTTTTTGACCAGTTGAGCGGAGCTCGAGTATTTTTCAAGATTGATCTCAGGTCAGGATATTTGCTGGTGAAGGTGAAGGGGGAGGATATTCCCAAGACCGCTTTCAGGATGCGGTACGGGCAATTTGAGTTTTTGGTTATGTCGTTTGGGCTGACCAATGCACCAGTAGTAATTATGAACCTAATGAACAAGGTGTTCCACCAGTACCTGGATCAGTTTGTGGTGGTGTTTATTGACGACATCTTGGTATATTCCAAGACTGAGGAGGAGCATGAGGAGCATCTGAGGATAGTACTGGAGACTCTCAGGAAGGAACAGCTTTATGGGAAGCTCTCCAAGTGTGAGTTCTTTTTGGACCGGTTGACTTTTTGGGGCATGTGGTGACTGGATGGGATCTTAGTTGACCCTAAGAAGATCGTAGCAGTTGAGGCATGGGCAGCGCCGACTTCAGTTGCAGAGATCCACAGTTTCTTGGGGCTGGCAGGATATTATAGGAGATTTGTACAGGATTTCTCCAGGGTTGCAGAGCCGTTGACTCGGTTGACCCGAAAGGATGCTGAGTATGTTTGGTCAGAGGAGTGTCAGGCAGCTTTTGATGAGTTGAAGAAGCGGCTTACGACAGCTCCGATTCTGACATTGCCTTCAGGATCAGAGGGATTCACTATTTATAGTGATGCTTCAGGAAAGGGGCTGGGTTATGTCTTACAGCAGCATGAAAAGGTGATTGCCTATGCCTCCAGGCAATTACGTTCCCATGAGAAGAACTACCCTACCCACGACCTGGAGCTTGCAGCAGTGATATTTGCTCTGAAGTTGTGGAAGGAGCTGAAAATGAGGCAGCGCAGATGGCTAGAGTTGATGAAAGTCTTCGACATATCACTTTAGTATCACCCAGGGAAGGCCAACGTAGTTACCGATGCCTTAAGTAGGTATCCGACAGCTATGTGTTTGACCATGGACCGTCACTTGCTTGCAGACTTGGAGAGCCTTGGGATTGAGGTGATCGTACCTAGAGTGCAGATACAGTTATGGGGCCTTCAGATTCAGTCGGACTTGATGGAGAGGATCAAGGCGACATAGTTTGAGGACGTTGCTCTGTGGTGTCTCCGAGAGCAGGTTCGAGCAGGATTGGTGGATGGCGTGTTTTCTCTTGCAGAGGATGGTGCCTTATGGCACGGTTCCAGGTTATGTGTGCCCAGCAGAGATCTCAGGGAGCATGTTTTGCAGAAGGCCCACAGATCTCAGTACTCTATACACCCTGGTGCCAACAATATGTACCGAGATCTGAGGGAGCATGTTTGGTGGTACGGGATGAAGCGGAAGGTAGCTCGCTTCGTAGCTAGGTGCTTGGTCTGTCAGCAGGTCAAGGCAGAGAGGCAGAGGCCCGGTGTATTGTTGCAGCCATTGTCCATTCACGAGTGGAAGTGGGAGCATATCACTATGGATTTCGTATCTGGATTGCCGTGTACACCAGGAAGGAAATACGCGATTTGGGTCATCGTTGACAGGTTGACCAAATTGGCCCACTTCTTGCCATTCAAGGTGGGTACGTCTACAGAGAGGCTTGCGAAGATGTATATACGACAGATAGTCATGATTCATGGGGTTCCGGTCAGCATCATCTCGGATCGGGATAGTCGCTTTACTTCCTATTTCTGGAGGAGTCTGCAGACCAGCTTGGGCACTCAGCTCAAGTTTAGTACTGCATACCACCCCAAGACGGACAGACAGTCAGAGAGGACTATTCTGACACTTGAGGATATGCTGCAGACGTGCGTCCTAGACTTTGGAGGTTCCTGGGAGGATTATCTACATTTGGTGGAGTTTGCTTACAACAACAGTTTTCAGGCCAGCATTGAGATGTCACCTTTCGAGGCTCTGTACGGGCGTAGGTGTCGTACACCCTTATCTTGGGATGATGTTGGTGAGCGAGCTTTACTGGAATCAGAGATGGTTGTTGACGCAGCCGAGAAGGTGAAGCTCATCACGGATAGACTTCGCGTGGCGCAGGACAAACATCGGCACTGGGCCGATAGCCACCGGAGGCCATTGGAGTTTGAGGTACAGATTAGAGTAGAATTAGATTTAGGTTTGTTTGTGTTTTATGGATCATGTTTGTTTATCATAATTAAATTGAGATCTTGCTTGTGATTAGGTTGGAGACCAGGTTTTCTTGAGGATATCTCCGACTCGTGGTACGATACGTTTTGGTGGAGGTGGGAAGCTTAGACCGCGCTTCTGTTGGCCCATTCCATGGTCACACCCGATTTCGATAATCAACATACACTTCAGTCAATACACAAAATATAGAAAATGATGCTAATCATTTCAGGATACATGAAATCAAATTCAACGGACGATGTACTGCATCAAACAAAGCGTCAACATCGTCAAATCTTCAGAAGACTTATTTCTCATTTTATTCTGTATTTTATATTTTATTGAGTCTAGGATTTATGTTGTAAAATTAGTTTTGGTAATACTGGCTTAGGGTTAAAACTGTCCAAATTCCAAAAGCCTACCTATTTACCATTCGTATTTCATTTACAAAATATTTCAAAAACATATTTTGAAATTAGCCTTTACAAATGATTTTACAAATAACCAAAAACATATTTTGAAAACTGTTTTTACAAATGATTTTCAAATATCTCCTGACAGAACTCGTAACCGAGTTCGGCCCGAGTTTGGTCTGAACTCTGACCGAGTTCGGTCAAAAATGATTCAAACTTCTGTTGCCTCCAAATCAGCGAGCAATGTCACTTTACGAGATATTTGCATCCACCGAGTTCTGCCCGAGTTCGGTTCGAGAAAACACCTATAAATAGAGAAAAACTTTTCATTTTAAATCATCAATTCATTCTTCATTCTCTCTTCTCTACTACTCAAGTGTTTTCAAACGATCTAAGACTTTCAAATCATACCTATACATCTCTTAGCCAAAAGCCAGTACTATCAGAGTTGATTTAGAATCTTTTGGTGTTTCAAGAGTTGTAAAGAGGTCGTTCCAAGTTCAATAACTTTTTCTGTTGTGGAGCTGGTCGTGCGCTCGTCACCAAGCACGGTGTTGTAAGAGACTGCAAGCTCTCAGTTAAAGCTTGTGCCATAGTGGATTAACATCGAGCAAGAGTACTCGAGACTGGATTAGTCCTCTCAGAGGGATACCAGTATATATCGCTGTGTTACTGAGTTTGAATTCTCTATCTTTATTTACTGTCTCTTATATCTCTGCCATAGTTTAATTTTAATTGGTGATTATTTTCCGCTGCACACACACACTCTATTCACCCCCCCTCTAGAGGTGCTCAACGGTCCTACAATTGGTATCAGAGCGGGTTATATTCTTATATAACATACCTTAGAGAGTATATATATATGGCAGCCGTGAAATCTATATTCAACGGTGAAGGGCCATCCACAGATAGACCTCCCCTATTTGATGGAACAAATTATACCTACTGGAAAACACGGATGACTTTCTTTCTAAAGTCTCTCGACTTTGATCTTTGGTCAATAGTCATTGATGGTTATAAGAAACTAGCACCAACAGTAGTTGAAGGCCAGCTGGTGGAAAAGACCCATGATAAGTACACTGAAGCTGAAAAGGCTAAAGCTAGCCTAGATGCTCGTGCCATCAATGCACTATTCTGTGCAATTGACAAAACCGACAACAGAGTTTCTACCTGTAAGACGTCTTACGAAATTTGGAAACTCCTTGAGGTAACCCATGAAGGGACTTCCCAAGTGAAGGAATCCAAAATTAGTAGACTGACACAGGAGTATGAATCTTTTAAGATGAAACCCGGTGAGTCAATTACACAGATGTTTACTCGTTTCCATGATATAACTAATCCTTTACAATCTCTTGGCAAGGATTGCAACAATCACGAGAAGATCAGAAAAGTGTTGCGGGCTCTAACAAAGAACTGGAATCCAAAAGCCACAGCAATCATTGAAGGAAACGATCTCACCACTATGACTCTGGAAACGCTGATGGGCAAACTCATGACCCATGAACTCGACTTGCAAGATTTTGCAGAAGCAACACCAAAGGAGAAATCTATTGCCTTCAAAGCTCAAGCAAGAAAATCAACATACAACGATTTCGATGAAGAATCGTCAAGTGGTGATGAACGAGCCCTACTTGTGAAGAACTTCAAGAGATATCTAAAGTTCATAAGCAGAAAGAAGAAAGATGTCCAAGAAAGCAATGAAGATGAAACTATATGCTTTGGATACAAGAAGTCAGGGCATATAAAGAAGGACTGTCCAACCACCAAGAAAAGCAGTCCATACGATAGATCAAGATCAAGCAAAAAAGCAACATCTGGTCGAAAGTATGCCAACACAAGCATCTGGCACAAAAGCGATGCCAGTGATACAGAAGAAGAAGACAGACCCTGCGGCAATGCAAATGTTTGTCTCATGGCATTTGATAAGGTATCATCTAACCCTTTGTTTGATGATTTCACTTTCGATGAATTAGAGAATGCCTTTAGCGAACTACTTGAAGATCACAAAACTGTGCTCGACAAGTATAAGCAATCTCGAAAAGAGATTAAGGCACACACAACCGAGATAGCTAGACTGTCCAATCTAATTGAAGATATTAAAGAGACATCTACTACCGGTAACACGGAAGAGATAGCCAAGCTCAAGGTAGACTATCATGAGGCTATCCTCAATATTGAAAAGAAAGAAAGGGACTATGTCAAAGTACAAAAGCTTTATGACATAGAGAAGAAGATGCACTTAGTAACTGAACAAAGACTCCTAGATATGACTGCTAGATACGAAGAGTCTATTGCGATTTCTAAAAAGTTAGAAATCAAGTTAGGCAAACAGGCAATACCTGTGACACAGCCTAAGATTAGTCCTAATGCTAAGCATACACCTAAAAGGACTAAACACAAGAAAGCACAGAAGAAACACGAACATCATCATGCTTTCACTTATAGGTTCTCCAAATAAAACAAGCTTGCAAACACAGTTTCTACCGCTAAACTGACTTGCACATATTGTGGTACGCACGGACACATATCACAATATTGTCTTGCAAGAAAGCTTGTTGACAACCATACTTTAGTCTGGAGACCTAAAGCTAATCTGAGTTGACCCTACAGAAAATGGGTACCAAAGGATTCATCTACTTGTCTTCTAGGTGGACCCTCAACCCTCTCATGCTAAAAGCAAATGGATCCTCGATAGCGGATGTTCGTGACACATGACTAGTGATGCATCTTTATTCGCTACGCTATCGATAAAGAAAGAAGGATATGTCTCCTTCGGAAATAACTTGAGAGGTGATATAAATAGGTAATGGTACTATAGGTATTTCTCCTTATCCAATAATAAAGGATGTTTGTCTAGTAACTGAATTGAAACATAACCTATTGAGCATAAGTCATTTGGCAGATAATGGTTATGGTATCAATTTTGTGAATGATAAATGTACCATATATGATATGTCATCTGGTGATCCCGTATATAAAGGGATTAGAGAAGACAACATTTATGTTTTCTTTTTGAAGAATACTAATAATGCAGGAAGGTGCCTAGTAGCCAATTAAGATGAAAGCTGGCTATGGCACATGAGACTAGGACATGCAAACATGGATACTATCTCACGTCTAAATACAAAGAAGTTGGTAAGAGGACTCCCTGAAATTCCATTCAAGAGAGATATGGTCTGTGCTGACTGCGAAAAGAACAAAGCACGTAGATCTACTTTTAAATCCATCAATGCTGTAAGTACTTCGAGACCTTTGCAATTAATTCATATGGATTTATTTGGTCCTAGTAGAGTCGCTAGTCTTGGCGGTAAGCTCTACGCCTTTGTTATTGTTGATGATTTCTCTCGATTTACTTGAGTTTATTTCTTATCAAACAAAAGTGATACAATTTTTAAATTTTAGATATTTTGCAAAAAGGTACAAAACGAAAAAGGCTTCATGATTACTCGTATCCGAAGTGATCATGGTGGCGAATTCGAAAATTCTGATTTCAAAAAGTTTTGTGATGATAGTGGATATTACCACGAATTTTCTTGTCCTAGAACTCCCCAACAGAATGGTGTTGTATAGCGGAAAAATCAAACTCTAAGCGAAATGGCTAGAGTCATGCTGAATCAGTATAATCTTACTAAATATTTTTGGACAGAAGCTGTTAGTACAGCTTGTCATATTTTAAATAGGGTATTAATTCAACCAATATCGAAGAAAACACCATATGAGCTTTGGTTTGGAAGAATTCCAAACATTTCTTATTTCAAAAATTTTGGTTGTCGCTGTTTTATCCTGAACACCAAGGATAACTTGGAAAAGTTCGACTCCAAAGCAGATGACGGAATATTTCTCGGATATACTGCTAAGAGTAAGGGATATAGAATTTTTAATAAAAGATCTATGATTGTTGAAGAGACTATTAATGTTACCTTTGATGAGTTAAATAGTCACAGATCTAGCGACATTGATGATGAAGATACACATACAAAGACTAAGAAGAGTTCTGAGAAAGATCTGACCCAAGAGGCAAGGACTGATAAAAGTTTCGGAGATGCAGGAACTGAGAAAAGCCTTGTGAAAGATATGGCCCAAAGAATTGAATCATTGAGATTCAAGCCAGATCATCCAGAAACTCTCATTATAGGTGGTGTATCCAAAGGTGTAAGTACACGTTCATCTCTTAAAGATTCTGAATTAGCAGCAAATGTAGCTTTTATTTCAAAAATAGAACCTAAGAATGTAGATGATGCTTTTACTAACGAGTTTTGGATTTCTGCCATACAAAAGAAACTTAATCAATTTGAGAGAAACTAAGTTTGGGAACTTGTTCCTAAACCAATTGGTCAATCTATAATTGGTACTAAATGGGTGTTCCGAAATAAACTCAGTGAAGATGGACAAGTTCTACGCAACAAAGCACGTCTAGTGGCACAAGGTTATAATCAAGAAGAAGAAATTGATTATGATGAGACCTATGCTCCTGTTTCTAGACTAGAAGCCATTCGCATGTTTTGTGCATTTGCTTGTTTTAATGATTTTAAACTTTTTCAAATGGACGTAAAAAGCGCATTTTTAAATAGATTTTTGAAAGAAGAGGTTTTTGTGAAACAACCCCCTGGTTTTGAAGATTTTTAAAAACCTGATCACGTCTTCAAGCTTAAGAAAGCACTTTATGGACTCAAACAAGCACCTCGTGCTTGGTATGAACGCCTAAGCGCCTTCTTACTTGATAATGGATTTTCGAAAGAAAAGATTGATACTACTTTATTTATTAAATCCATGAATGATGATATTCTTCTAGCACAAATTTATGTAGATGACATTATATTTGGTTCTACTAATGAAAAACTCTGTCAAGATTTTGCCAAGTGTATGCAGAGTAAATTTGAGATGAGTATGATGGGAGAGCTAAACTTCTTCCTAGGACTTCAAATGAAACAGCACTCGAACGGAACATTCATCAACCAAGCTAAATACACGAAGGACATACTGAAAAAGTATGACTTCGAGAATGTAAAGCCAATCGGGACGCCTATGGCTACATCTACAAAGCTTGATGCTGATGAAAGTGGCAAACCTGTCGATCAGCGTAAGTATCGAGGTATGATTGGTACTTTATTATACTTAACTGCTAGTCGCCCTGATATTATGTTTAGCGTTTGCATTTGTGCACGTTATCAGGCAAACCCTACGGAATTACATCTTAGTGCCGTTAAGCGTATCTTCCGATACCTTAAAGGAACTTCTACAGTTGACTTATGGTATCCCAAAACCAAATCCTTTGACCGTATAGGTTACTCGGATACAGATTTTACTGGATGCAAAGTGGACCATAAAAGTACAAGTGGCACATGTCATTTCTTAGGAAAGGCCTTAGTCTCTTGGTTTAGCAAGAAACAAAATTCAGTAGCATTATCAACAACTGAGGCTGAGTATATCGCCGCAGGACGTTGTTGCGCTCAGATTTTGTGGATGAAGCAAACCTTAGAGGACTACAATCTGCACTACACTAATGTTCCTATTTATTGTGACAAGAATAGTGCTATAAATCTGACTAAGAACCCTATTTGTCATTCACGCACAAAGCACATAGAAATTAGACATCATTTTCTTCGTGATCATCAACAACACGGGGATATCTGCCTAGAATTTATTGACACTGATCATCAACTAGCAGATATATTCACTAAACCATTGGCTGAAGATCGTTTTAACATTTTGAGGCGTGAGCTCGGCATTCTTGAATTCTCAGATTCATAATGTATATGGTAATTAAAATTGAATTTATGACTTGATACTTTATTATTTATTTAACAAAAATTGTTTTTGGGTACAAACTTAAAAAGGGTATGTCTGTCACCACGACTACGGTCGAAGCGAAGCGGTATTTAAGAGTTCCCCGGTGAACCTCCATTAGCTGGGACAACCCCTACAGTTAACCCAAAAATAACAGTCATTATTTAATATTACAGTCAAAGTTATTAAATTCTACTTTTAAACCTACCAGAATGCATTGACTGTCTCGGGAATGCAAGTGGCCGAACTCGGCGCGAACTCTGACCGAGTTCGGACCGAATTCGGACCGAGTTCGGTCGGCGCTGTTATGGATCTAGAAACGAACAGCCGGCACTAGTACCTATAAATCCCATCTTTTTCTCCACTTTCTCCACACAACAACTCGTGGAAATCACTCCTCTCTTCCTAGAAGCTTCTTCTCCTTCATCCTACCAAGGTTCCGAAGAGATCTAGTGGGCGATCATCTTGCTCCTCCTTCCTTTTTCTTCAAAAGAGGTACTTTCTCTCTATTTTCTTATGGCCCCCAAGCGTCAAAGAGGAACCACTTCCCAAGGTGCCTCCTCTTCTTCTGAATACACCCCTACTAGTTTATTCAGTCCAGCACGACCTAGAGATCCCGATGAATATGACTCTACTTTGTTCCCGGACAAAGATTTTTCGGATCTTTGGTTCGACTCTTTTTCTGGTCATCGTATTTGTAATGGAGCTTTCGTAAACTTTACTACTTTCTTTGAGTACGCTCCAACTTTTGAACAACTTGGGTACCGAGATTTCTTCGAGGTACAAGAAAATATTTATGACAACGCCATCCGTATGTTTTACTGTAACCTGCAAGTAAAACCAAACGGAAATTTCTATTCTTGCGTTGCTGGGCAAGAATTGGAATTTAGCGCCTCCGATATCAGCAAATTTTTCCATATTCCTGATCTTGGTGATGCTTTAGTTGACATCTATCATATTCAATTCCCTGCTGATGTCAATCTTGCTTCCTTCAGGGAACTAATCTGTCATCCTAACCCTATTCCCCGTAGAATTTTTGCCAAAAATTTGAACCAAACCTTCTATGAACTTCATCGTATGGTTTTCTACGTCCTTCTTCCAAAGAAAGGTTCTACTGATGAAGTTACCTTTATGGAACTATCGGCTTTATATCATATTCACTTTGGCATCCCATTCTCCATTCCCAAAATTGTGATGTCCTGGATGCTTAACTGCAGAAATGCAGGTAGGAATCTAGTATATCTAATGCACTTAGCTTCTATCTTTCGACGTTTCGAGATTGATCTTGAGACGTGTGCCATCTCCTCTACTCCTGTCGAGCTGACTAGATCCCGTCGATTTCCTGCTCCACCTCTGCCTCCTGGAGCTCATCCTGCACCAGCTGCTGATACTGAGGTCCCTCCTGCTGATGCTCCTCCTGCTCCAGCCCCTGTCCCAGGATTTGATCAGACGTTCTTTCAGCACTTTGATGACTTTGTTGCTGTCTCTACGCAACGTCATCTGGATTCGAAGTTCCGGCGCATTTCTCAGGCCCAAGTGCTGAGAAATGGCATTGCTGACCTCCACTACAGCCTGGCTCATGATCCTGTCCATCCAGTCACCATTTTACCTCATCCTGCTTTTCCGGGTCCTCGATTTACTGATGAGGCTTCCTTTCAGTATTTTGACCCGACTACAGCCTACTTTCCTCCTGAGGCTCCTGGTACGGACGACCCCACGATGTGACGTGGATTCAGCTATGGGCTAGTGGACATTGATTAGATGATGATCAGTTGATGTAGTTTTTTTTTCATGTCTAAACTGATTAGTTAGACATTTTCAGTTGTACTTTTGGATTATTAGTGGAAATTTTCATGACTATTTCAGTTTATTATGAGCTGTTTCTTTCTATATTAGTTGTTTCCATATGTTTATGCTGTGATTATGTTTTTTTTTGCTTCACTTTGTCTTGTGTTTGTCTATTGTTGGCTTCACACATTAGAGTTCGGTTAAAAATGATTCAAACTTCTGTTGCCTCCAAATCAGCGAGCAACGTCTCTTTGCGAGATATTTGCATCCAACCTCTGCCCGAGTTCTGCCCGAGTTCGGTTCGAGAAAACACCTATAAATAGAGAAGAACTTTTCATTTCAAATCATCAATTCATTCATCATTCTCTCTTCTCTACTACTCAAGTGTTTTCAAACGATCTAAGACTTTCAAATTATACCTATACATCTCTTAGCCAAAAGCCAGTACTATCAGAGTTGATTTAGAATCTTTTGGTGTTTCAAGAGTTGTAGAGAGGTCGTTCCAAGTTCAACAACTTTTCCTGTTGTGGAGCTGGTCGTGCGCTCGTCACCAAGCACGGTGTGTGTTGTGGAGCTGGTCGTGCGCTCGTCACCAAGCACGGTGTTGTAAGAGACTGTAAGCTCTCAGTTAAAGCTTGTGCCATAGTGGATTAACATCGAGCAAGAGTACTCGAGACTGGATTAGTCCTCTCAGAGGGATACCAGTATATATCGCTGTGTTACTGAGTTTGAATTCTCTATCTTTATTTACTGTCTCTTATATCTCTGCCATAGTTTAATTTTAATTGGTAATTATTTTCTTCTGCACACACACACTCTATTCACCCCCCCCTCTAGAGGTGCTCAACGGTCCTACAGCTTCATCGGCCCTTTCGTTATCAGCGGAAGAGTCGGCGACGTGGCTTACAGGCTAGACTTGCCACCTGCACTAGTGGGGGTCCACAACGTATTCTATGTATCACAGTTGAGACGGTACGTGGCTGACCGTAGCCATGTGCTCGATCATTCGGAGATTGAGGTTGTGCCTTCTCTTAGCTATCCAGAGCAGCTAGTGGAGATACTGGATCGACAGAAGAAGGTTCTGAGGAACCAGGTGATACCCTTGGTACGCGTCGCATGGAGGCATCATTCTCCAGGAGAGTCTACCTGGGAGCGGGAGGATGAGATGCGCGAGAGATACCCATATCTTTTTGGACCATGAGGTATACTTTCTATCCTTCTCATAGTTGCATTTCGTCTTTCAATTTCGAGGACGAAATTCTTTTAAGAAGGGTAGATTTGTCACTACCACATTTCTAGTATGAGGGTATTTGGTCATTTTTGAATTTTTGGGATTTATTTGGAATTATTGTGAATTATTGAGATTTATTAGAATTTATATAATTTTTGGTATATTTTAATTAGGGGTTATTCTAGAGTTTGACTAGTGTTTGGCCATCAAGAGGAACACCCCTCTTTGGAGCTTTTGAGGAGCTTTTAACACCTATAGGTAATCCCACCAAATCTCATTGTAATTGCTGTTATTATTGCATGGACACCTAGATCTAGGTGTCCCCTAGCTAACCCTAGAATTTCATGGCATATAGTGTCTATTTCGTGTCCTAAATGGACAGGTATCAGTCCCATAGGCTAAGTGTTTGTAGAAATGCCTCTTAGGAATTTATTTTGTTATTTTTTGAATCTTTTTGAACAGCTTTGTAGATCTAGGGTTCCTCTCAAATTCTTGTGAAGACACATAGGTGTTTTGAGTTGTGTCGTGTCCACACGAGGGACAAGAACTCACTGTTTTGGCACTGACATGAGGGCCCCCAAGCCTCGAGTCGTCTCGTGTCGTGTCGGACACGCACGAGACTCTGCACTGGTCTTGACTGACTGTTCAGTCGATATTTCGAGTTCTGATACGTGCATTTTGGACACGACTAGGGGACACGTGACCCAAATCAGGGTGACACGTAGGTAGCTGGATCCTAGGCGAACCTAGGGTTGTGAGCATGAGGCTTGGTTTGGCCTGTGACACGAGCACGACATGCGTGCACTCGTGCACGAGACAGTGCACTGTGCAGTGTCCAGTTTGTGTTGTTTTTGGGTTTAATTGAATTTGACACGTTTGTGTCATTGTGGTGGACACGTATTGGACTCTGAGACACGAACACAAGTTATATTTGCATTACCAAGCATTAATTCCTAGTATTAGACTGATTTTGATGTTTGAATTTCAATTTCCTTATTTTCCTGATACTCTATGTATCAGTGTATTTAATTCACTGTTCTTCATACCTTTTTCATTTTAATGATTTAATGTCATGTAATTTAGCTATGGTTTAATTTGCTGAACATTAAATAACATGTTTAGGTTCGTAGAGGATCATTTTGTGAAGAATTGTTGTATGGGATTTCGAATGTGGAAATTAGTTGTAACTGTTGATTTGGAATTCTGAACCTGTTTTGTTTTCCTGAGATTTAAACCATTGATCAATCACTCACACACTAATTTATATCCTACTACACATACAGACAGCCATATATGTCAATTTTGATTAGCACACGTATGTTTATTTTAAGAGCAATGACTTGGGATAGTCCTATTATTTGATATTGAGGGAACTTGTGCTTATTATTTTCTTTAAATCACCTTATTAGGGTAATGGCTATACATGTAATCTAATATACTTAATCAACTTCCCATTTTCCTATTTAATTTATCATTGTCACACACACACGCAAATAGAGCCTGCGAAGTGTTTGGATTCATCATTTTGAACATTCAACTAATTATGTTATTTTATTATCAAGGCATCAGACTTTCATGGATATTTGACAAAGCACCAAGTGTTGACAATGATGCATTTGTTGCATCAAGTGCTTCTGTAATTAGAAACTATGTTTGATTCACTGTCATATTCCTGACACACATCTACACAGTTTTGATGCACACCCTCACACTCTTCACACACAACTGGAAACTGTTGTCCCCTTTTTCACTCACTGTTTGTAAATTTTGTACACACACACACATGCAAAAATCTGA
Source organism: Iris pallida (assembly GCA_029216955.1). Classification (NCBI taxonomy): domain Eukaryota; kingdom Viridiplantae; phylum Streptophyta; class Magnoliopsida; order Asparagales; family Iridaceae; genus Iris; species Iris pallida. The sequence continues at coordinate 4,695,011 of JANAVB010021799.1, forward strand.
GAACACCCTCACATTACCACACACACATCACACATGCACTCAAAAACTAAAATTGGGAGTTGACTATGTGAATATATATATATATATATGTAAAGTATAGTACCTTTATGATATGCTATATGTTAGTTAGTGGTATAGGTTGTGTTTTATGATAGGAAATGTGTTTTAGAAGCTTTGTGTTATGGCTATGTGATAGATGATGCTTAGGCTACGTGTTGTTGTATAAGTTGGTTTAGGTATACATGTGTATATGTAATATACATATATATGCCTAGATAGTGATTAGCCTGGAATGGTTTAACTTAGACTTTATAGACTAGTATAGACTTGATAGGCTTGGTTTAGGCTTGTATGGTCTTGTAGACTTGTTTAGACCTAGAATAACTTGTTTGACCTAATTTAGACTTGTTAGACCTAGTTTGACCATAGTTGACCTAGTTTGACTTCTAGGGTTGAACAGAGTTGACCAAGAGTTGACTTTGGCCTAGATTGACCTAGATTCATTTAGAACGCATTGAATTGCATCTTGTTAACATTTTAGACTTGTTGTGACTTGTGTTGTTCGGATTAGGAGCCAGACACCTCTCCTCGGACAGTACTTTTCATCCGGACACTCAGATAGCAGGCGAGTACATTCTCTGATCATTTCATAACTTGTTAGAATTATATTCCTACTTTAGATTACTTTACTTGATGCTGTCACGACATTATCACGGATTAGTACTATATGGATCTCTTCATGCGATGTTATCCCCTCGGGAGCATCGGGTATATTGTGTCATATGCATTTCACTTTCATCATGTACTCCTGTGCTTTCACCATACATGTACACTCTTGTGAATCATGTACTGTTATGTTCACGGTGCCCTCATGTATACTATCATGTGCACCCTTTCATGGGCCTTCATGTGATTTCACGTATAATAACATAACCTGTTTACCTCCTTCTATATTGATTGGAGAAAACGGGGGAGTGCTAATAGTCATGTGAACAAATTCTATAGTAGTGTAGATCATGTGAAACTCCTTAGTGTAGATCATGTACTAATCTGTCCTGTTCACATGTGCTATCTTGTACTCTACATCACTAGCCACTATTAGTTCTCTATATACAGTAGCTATTTATATACGGTTCTCTTTTTCTACATCATGTACTTCCTTTCAGTTTCATGTATCTTACTCTACTGTATGTTTATATTTTCTAACCTGCTATGACCTGTTGAGATGTATTGTGCTCGCTCCTGTCCTGACTGGACCTGTTGAAAATATAATATTACAGAGGACGCGGAGGAGGCCTGTGTGGATACCTTCTACTGGGCAGCCCTAGACGACACTTGTGAGCTGGACTCTCAGGAGGACCCAGCTCTAGCTGATGACTTTACCCCTACTGCCTAGACTAGCTTAGTTAGGCTTTATCTTACTTATGTTGTCTTGAGACTAGTTTAATTAGGCTTTATTTCTGTCTTTGAGATCTGGATTGTATATATTCTTTCATATTCAGTAGTTGAGACTTGTATTTCTGGAATGTTTGCTGAGATGTTATCTTAGACACTTAGACTCTTCTGATCATCTGTATTTTCTTTGAGTTCTATATCATATCGTGCTTCTTCTTCCTTAGTTGTGATTGAGTTTACTTTCTGCTATGTCACCCCCATTCGGGGAGTATAAACTGCTTAGAATTATATTGTTAGATGTTGTGACCTAGGACAGTATTCAACCGCCGACACTGCGGCGTAGGCTGGACGTACCCACCTCTCGTGCCTTTACTCTAGGGTGCGGGTCGTGACACCTAGCACGGAGAAGGGCCTAACTAAGACCGTCGATGCGGCAGATCTCACAATCATGGCAGCAACCCCAAGCGAACCACCGGTCGAGAATGACCAGTCAGAGGAGGCCATCATAGCTGAAGCCCTAGCAATTCTAGGGCCGGAACAGGTCCTCAGAGGACAGCAGGTCATGGCCGCCAGATTTTCCCTTCTTTCAGTCGGAGACCCAGAGGGAGATAAAGTAGAACCAGCAGACACCATCACTATCCCACCAGCAGAGGCAAGCACGGACTCAGCAGGAGAAATGATAGATGTCCTCCAGATCCAGCGGCAGATAATCGCCGCGAAATCTATTGTAGCCACCAACACAGTCATAAGGGCCCCTATCGGTAGCAAAAACACAGGACACAAAGAGGTGCCTGAGACGTCGAGCATACGCACTAGATCCGCAACCAATGGATCACAAACCCCTCCACCAACAACACCAATGCTTAATATTCTATCTTGGAATGTTCGTGGCCTGGCTAACACTCCCACCAAGAGACGTTTAACCAGTCTCAGGAAACTCCACAATATCGATATTTTGATTGTCATTGAACCAAAGACCTCCCCCAAGCATATAAAATCCATTCAATTACAGCTCGGATTTGCATCCGCTGTGGCTGGCAAACATGACATTTGGATCCTCTGCTCAAAGGACGTCATGACTGGCATCATCCAAGACTCCAGGCAAGCCCTCTCTTGCTGGATAGAACACCCCTTTTTTTCCAAGCGCACCATAATATCCGCGATTCACGGCAGCTGTGACGTACAAGAGCAAAAACAACCCTGGAACGACCACCTTGATCTTCACAATAACCACATCCACCTCCCCTGGCTCTGTATCGGGGATTTCAACGTCATTACTCGCAGAGAGAAGAAATTCGGGGGCAGACCGCCACCCCACACGGCCATGCAAGACTTCAACAACTTTATTCTCGGCGCCAACCTGACCTCGCTCTAATTCACCGGCAATGAGTTCACCTGGTGTAACATGCAGAAGGGATAACGAAGGCAATACTCCCGCCTCGATAGGGCTTTAACGAACAACTTTTGGCACGGTATGGGGATCACAACCGATCTCTCACATCTGAACGCTACCGAATTCGACCATGCCCCTCTCCTGGTTGCGATGAGGAGCTACTCCAATCATACCGAAAAGAACTTCCGGTTCCTGGAATTCTGGTGTGCTCACCCACAATTCAGACAGGTGGTGGAAGAAGCATAGAACCAAGCTGATTCGCCCGACCCGCTCATCAGGGGGGCGGACAAGCTCAAAGCCACTAGAAAAGCTCTTACGACTTGGAGTAAACAGGCGTACGAAGACATTTTCCAGCAAGTTCGCATCGCGGAAGATGACGTTACTCGTGCTGAGGCCTTTTTCGTCCATGACAGATCGCCCCACGACAGGACCGCACTCAACCTAACCAAAGCCATCCTCAAATTCTGGCTGAAAGTTGAAACCGAGTTCTGGAAACAGAAAGCGAGGCTTAAATGGGATAGTGAAGGAGACAAAATCTCGGCCTACTTTCATGCTTGTGTCAATGGACGCAAACAGAAACTCACCCTCCACAAGATTAAAGATGAATCGGGTAACATCATCAGCAATTAATGAGGTATCTAAGAGGCGGCCGCCAGTATCTACTCTCAGCTGTTCACAAAAGAGTGAGTTATTAGAGATAACTCGTTTCTTGCCGAAATCCCTAACCTCATCAGCGAGGCTGAGAACACCCGGTTGGATCTTCCACCGTCTGAACAAGAAGTAAAAGATGCTGTCTGGGCACTAGATGCCCACAGTGCCCCGGGACCTGATGGCTTTTTCGGTGTCTTCTTCAGAGAATGCTGGAACATTATCAGAAAGGACATCCACGAAGCGGCTAAGGCCTTCTTTCAGGGAGCGACCTACCCTAAAGCCATATCCTCAGCCAACCTCATTCTAATCCCGAAAAAGGATAACCCTGAAACCTTTCGTGACTTCCGCCACATTAGTCTGTGTACCTTCACCAACAAAATCATCTACAAGATCATTGCTTCTCGCATGTCAGACTTACTCCCCAAGATCATATTCGAGGAACAAAGCGGCTTCGTCAGAGGTAGAAATATCCAGGATAACATCATGCTCGCCCAAGAGTTAATCATCTGTATGAAACTTCCGGCCAGAGGCAGCAACATTGCGATCAACCTTGACATTGAAAAAGCTTATGACAGAGTTGACTGGCAATTCATGATCTGGGTCGTAAGGGGGTTCAGGTTCTCGAAAACATGGATCAATATCATCTGGAGATCGATCAGCAACTCCTGGTTCTCCACGGTCATCGACGGCCAAGCCGACGGATTCTTCAAATCTAATCGCGGAATCAGGCAAGGAGACCCGCTCTCATCCACCATATTTATCATCACGACGGATGCTTTGAGTAGAAATCTGAACAAGATGACCAGTACACCGAATTTTCAGCACTTTTATACTACTAGTGGCTGTCCGATTATCATCCACCTCGCCTATGCGGATGACATCCTGATCTTCACCTTCAGGGATGTGGGATCGGTGGAAGTGGTCCACAACACACTTCAGAGATACGATTCTTGCTCCGGCCAGAAGGTCAACCCCAGGAAGAATATCATATATGCCCACTATAATATTAAAAACGAAAGTACGACCAATCCCTCCAACATCACTTCTTTCTCCATCAGTCACCCCCCTTTCAATACCTCGGATGTCCCCTCGTGTCTGGTAAATCTAACGCCGGCATCTTTGAAGACCTCATCAACAAAATCAGAAAGAAATTGGAAGGGTGGCACAATGCCATCCTCTTCCCGGGTAGGAAGATTATCCCCATTAATGACGTGCTCACATCTATCCCCATTTATACCCTCGCGGCGTGCTCTACCCCGAAGAATGTGCTTACATCGATTGAGAACATCTTCAGCAACTTCTTCTGGGGACACAGCGGCGGCCACGTCAAGCATAGTTGGGCCAGCCGGAATACCATGGCTAAACCAACCGATGAGGGGGTAATGGGGTTCTCAAAACTCTCCCACATCGCGGACGCCTTCTCGATGAAGCTATGGTGGAAGATTCGTACGAGTAGCAATTTGTGGACGAGATTCATGAAGGCTAGATACTTCAAGCACACTCATCCATCACAGGCCATTGCTAACTGTAGATCTTCCGCGGCATGGTGGCGCATCATCAACGGTCGTACTATAGCCGAACCGATTATTCGTTTGTGCCTGGGCAACAGAGAATCCAACATCTTCCAAGAATGTTGGACGGGAGACACCTTACTTCAAAGCCTTCCGGAGGCTCCGGAGCATAGAAGGATTAAGGACCTATGGGATGCTATGAGGGACGATTGGGACTGGGATAAGATCCGAGATTGGGCTGGCGAGGAAGCGGTAGACATCATCCAACGTCAGGAGCTGAAGTTAAGTTCAGAGGCAGATAAGCTCTATTGGTTGTTGTATCAGGGAGGCAAATTTTTGGTTCGCTCAATCAGACAAGTAGCCCGCTGCCCGGGAACACCTTCTCCGATCGGTGCCACTTTCTGGCAGACAAGCATACCCAAGAAATGGTCTATCCTGATCTGGAGAGTCATCAGGAACAAGCTTCCGACCGACGATGCACTGTACACCATTGGATTCAGTTTAGCATTCTCCTATAACTGTTGTGCAGCTCGTCAATCGGAAACCGTTGACCATATTTTCAACCAGGGCGATCTCCCTGCTCAGGTCTGGAACGTGCTATCTCTACGTTGCAATCAGAACTGGGTGGGTGGAAGCCTCAACGATCTTTTAGCAGGATAGGCGCATGCCTCCCATAGCCACCAGATCGTCGCGGCTGCTGTCACGTGGGTCTTATGGAAGAATTGCAACAAAGCCAGGTATGAGGGCAACTAATTTACCACGAATAGGCTTATTCGGGAGGTGATCAGGCAGTGCCGGAAGATTCGTAGCATCTGTTCACATGAAAAAACTTATTTTTGGGAGGCTCTCCACGTTTAGGCCCCGGTTTTGCTTCTCTTTTTGTTGGTATACTTGTATAGGCGTTGGCTTGGCTGCCTTTAGTATACTTGTACAGGCTTCGGCATTTTGAGCCTTGCTGAATTAATGGGGGTGTTTTGGGTTAAATATATATATATATATATATATATATATATATATATATATATATATATGTATGTATATATTTGGAAAAGGTAATTTTATTCATAGTTCAAAAAATAATCAGTCAATCAAGGGGCGCCCCTTGGCGACCCCATCCATAAGACATCATATTCGATGTTGTATAAGAGCCCTCTAACAGATGTATATTTGTAATAAAAAAACTCGAGCATTTTGCACCCTCAAGACGTGCCAAACTACAGAAGCTAACCGTATTTTGGCCTCTGTGTACCACTCCGAGCCTTTATTTTTTCCACTAGTGATTTAGCCTATCACCTCTTCCGAACCTAGGCTCCATGGAGACTGTATTCTCAGCTTCTCCTCCTACTCCTTCCAGATCCATCGGGAGACCTCGCAGTCAAAAAATAAATGTCTGGTTGTTTCCTCATGTTGCCAATATTGTACGCAGCATGTGCTAGGCCTCGGGATGCTGAACCTGGCGAGTATGTCCAGGTGGAGTCCATGCTGGAATCGCTGAGCTCTATCGAACTCGGTCGCCACCGAGGTGGGAGCAAACCGACTAAGCCTGGAGAACTCGGTCGTATATCCATCGACCGTCCTGACCATCTGCTTTAAGTTATTGAACCTCGTCTGTAGATCATACCGAGCTATAATATCAAAATACTTGGTCTAGAATCTCTCACGGAATACTGTCCATGCAATAGCTGCCCATAATCCAACGGGCCTGCACCGTCCACCAGATGCGGGCTAGATCCAATAACTACATGCAACCACGGCCACCTTCTCGTCTTCAGGGGTCCTGGCTGCTTCTAGAATAACCTCAGTATCCTGCAACCAAGCATCTACGGTAATAGCATCTTCGCTACCATCGAAGAAGGGAGGGTTTAAGCGCTTGAAGCTGTTGGCCGCACTGTTACCTTGATAACCACCTCTGTTCAAAGCATCTTGTACTGTCTGGTGCAATGCATCACCTCGACGATCTTGTGATGCACGCAACTCCCTGATGAGTCCAACCAAGACTCCATCATCCTGCCTTACGGGCTGGGATGCCTGTACTGGGGGTTCTGAATCTCCGGGAAGCATGACTCGGGAAGCTGCTCCTGAGTGCTGAGCTTGATCCTCTTGTTGCGGGAGTACTCGTTGAGCTCCTTCCGGCTGATTGGCAGGTCCAGGAACAGTACCGCTGAAGAAGACGACACAGGGAACAATAAGGAAGGACCAGGACAGATTAAAGATATAAGCATGTGATCAGGTCAAGATTTCAGGGATTTAGAGGGTACGAGCAGAGATCAAGGGCGAGTGCTGATTGAGACATCTATTCGGTAAACCCTCACATATCTTGATTCACAAGACCTACATAGGCCACCACTTAAACCGTGTCACGTCCCAGAACCAGAATACTGGAGAGCAGGGGCGGACACAGCCAGCTACGTATAATGAAGTATAATCTACCTCGCTATACGGTCACGGCTGTCTAGATACATGAGGGTTTAACTACAAGTCATCGGTCTCTTATGGTTATGAACAAGCCTATTGTCTCAATATCAAGCAAGTAAATAAATGTTACAAGATGTTAGAGCACCAAATATACAATAGTAAGGCATTCCATACATTACATATTCAGATGATCATGAAGCTAGTCATGCAAAATATGAGGACTAGCAAGAGTTTCAGTCATACATGATCAACCCTAGGATTTGTTAATCATGTTACAGCCCGTAGGCAGACAGCAAGTAAAGTTGTAAACGAGCTAACACTTGCTCGACGGCTAAACGCCTCAAAAGAATAATTTTACAATGGAGTGGGAGAGCCAAAATAAAAATCCACTCGTTGCCAGGGTTACGCATGGTGGTCACCATCTGGCTGGAAGGTAGGGAGATCCTCTGGAGCTGCTCCAGAATCTGGCCATACAAAACCAGCTGGGTCAGATCCCAGGAAGAGCAAGTGCCACAAAGGAGGCTTCACTTAAGAACTAAAACCAGCATTTAGCACAAAACATAGTTATAATAAATGCTTGAAATATGGAAAGTCATGATGATATACGATAAGATAACCATGGGACTGTTCAGATAACCAAGTTACAAGCCTTAAACCAAACAAGGACCGGGGTTGTAACCCTTCGTCTGAACGGAACTTGGTTTACCACCATTTATCGGTAAAGTAAAGCACAAGAAATCAGGTCATGTAACAATCTTGTACGTGATCAGGACAAGACTAGACTGGGTTAAACTCCATCCAATCAATCATGGCCAAGCAATAAGTACGGCTTGATACTTTAACTAACTAGAGTTATCACAGGCCTAGTTACTAGTAAGATGCAATAAGATTGTTCCACAGCCACAAGTCCTGCAGCCATCCAGGCTATCCGAACGCAATTTAGGGGTTGAATTCATGTGGGTACATCATCCAGGAAACACATGTATCCTTAAGTAGCTTGAATAGTGCAACACATGACAGTATACTGGAAATGTGCCCTACTCGACGGCAGGCTACAGATCCCATGATGGGGCTCCCAGATAACGGGATTGCCTGTAGCTAGAAAATACCTTCATGACTACTGGATTATTCTAGTTATTAGCCTTAGTCAGATTAAGTAGGTACCCCTGACAGTGGTACTCAGGGGTCCCTGCCCTAGACATAATACGAGATAGTACCGGTTCATTTGTACAAACACAATCGTCCACGGTGTCCAGGCCATTCATTCTTGTCATGTCATGCTAGCCGTCGCAACATCATTCAATAGTTCCTATCATGCTTACTAATCATGTCTTGTCATGTCAGGACATGTCATGTCAGTTACTTGTCATACCATGCCATGTACAATTATCAGTCCAATCGTGTTAATCAAGTCAAGGTTATCAAGTCCGTGACAAGAGGGTGCAAGCAAAAGGCACACGGGTACGCATGGGGGCTCAAAGCCTCTACGCGAGAGAAACTACGCTAGGCTGGGGGGGCTCGAGCGTAAAATGGCTTTACGCGAGCAAGACCAAGGAAGGACCCCTCTACGCGAGCAAGTACCCTATGCGAGCAGGAACTCTACGAGAAAGCAACTCTACGTGCGCGAGCACTTGGGCAGGACTATATGCACGCGAGACTCTACGCACGCAAGACTCTCCGCGCGCGAGACTCTACGCGAGCGGGAGTCCCCTGCGTAGAGCTCGAATGAGCTCGGTGTAGAACGGATTATGCGGGCATGCAAGGCGTGTGCGTAAAAAGGGAACACTATGCGGGCACGTGAAAACGTGTCCGTAAAGAAGGAGATGCTACGCTGGCACGTGAAAACGTGGGCGTAAAGAAAGGTCACTACGCGGGCACGTATGAACGTGTGCGTAAAAGGCTCGTCTTCTCCCCAAGGACGAGACTTGCAGCCATGGAGACTCAAGAACTCAAGGAACCCCATCTCAGCCAAGACTTGGTGAAATTCAGCCATTCAAAAGCCAAACTTGCGTAAAATAGAAATTCCTACCACATTGAACTCTCCATTTTCGAAAACAACCAAGTTCAGTATATCAAAACCATGAAGATCAAAAATACTAAAACTTAGATCTACATGAAATGAACCATAGAAATAAAAAATGCTAAGTACTAAAGTATCTTAGAATCTCGTAAAGAAGACGATGAACAACAAAAATTTGAGTTCCTCCATGAAGCAAGTTGTACTTGCCTACTGCGGGTGGTCGGTGGAGAAATAAAGAAAAAGAAGAGTAGTAATAGAAAATGAATGAGGAGAGAAAAGGGTGGTTGGGTTAATAAATGGGGGAATGGTGGTAGGTAGGGGTTTGCATACTAACCCAAACAAAACCCAACCAGACCAAACCCAACAGAACCCGATGCATTCCCCAGCCAGAATAAACCACACGAGCCATGAAATGCCAACTAACCCATGCCAATGCAAGAAACCCAAGACTAGCCAGCCAGGACAAGTCGAAATACGGGTCTGAGATACGTACACGTATACCAAAATACGTATAACAAAAATCGAGGGTGACAACTCTACCCACCTTAAAAGAATTCTGTCTTCGAATTTTAATCAAGAGGCTAGAGATGTCGAGCAAGCTACACTAATCATAGGCAAGATATAACTAAGAAATCAATCAAATAATCAATCATGCAAGCAAGGAATCGAAGGCATGAGGCATAAGGAAGACATTATACCTCACGAGTCAAACAGATCGGGATATCGTAATCGGATGTCATCCTTACGCTCCTACGTTGACTCGTCCATAGAGTGATGACCCCAAGCAATACGGACTAACTTGATAGTCATGTTCTTGAGTATCTTCTCTCTTTGGTCCAATATGGATACTGGTCTCTCCTCATACGAAAGGTTGGTACCACAACTAACTTTGAATGTTCAAGGACTTGACTCAGATCCGGGATATACCATCGTAATTGGGATACATGGAAGACATCATGCACCTCACGCAACGACGGCGGAAGAGCGAGATGATATGACACATCACCTACTCGCTCTTGAATATCGAATGGTCCTATATACCCAGGCAAAATCCTGAGGAATACATGGTTGCCGATAAAAAAATCAAGGGGACGCCGATAAGAATCGGCCTAATGACGCTGGCGATCTTGTGCAACTCGAAGATGATCTCTGACTTGCCTGACGACCTCAACAGTCCGCGTTACCATCTCTGGTCCAAGCATTTAAATCTCGTCTATATAATCCCAAGCTAAAGGAGATCTACACTTTCTGCCGTACAAGGCTTCAAAGGGTGCCATCTGGATACTGGCCTAGAAACTGTTATTGTACGAGAACTTCTCTTGATGCAAGTGATCTTTCCATGAACTACCGAAGTCAAGTGTACATGACCGTAACATATTTTTAAGAGTCTGGATCGTGCGCTCTGACTGACTATCTGTCTGCGGAGGATAAGCTGAACTGAACTTGAGACGAGTCCCCAAACTTTTCTGAAGACTCTGCCAAAAGTACGATGTGAATCTGGAATCTCTATCGGATACAGTATTGACTGGTACTCCATGCAGCCTGACTATCTGCCGGAGGTACATCTCTGCAAGCTGATCCATTGACTGACCAACCCTGAAAGGAAGAAAATGAGCTACTTTGGTGAGTCTGTCGACTACAACCCAGATAGTATCTCTTCCAGCTACGGATCTAGGTAATCCAGTCACAAAATCTATGGTAATGTGCTCCCATTTCCATTCTAGGATCAGCAAAGGTTGAAGAAGTCCAGCTGGTCTCTGATGTTCTGTTTTAACTTGTTGGCAAACTAAACATCGAGAGACAAACCTGGCTATCTCTCCCTTCATACCATTCTACCAAAAATGCTGTCGGATATCACGATACATCTTCGTACCGCCCGGATGAATTGAATTTTGAGAACTATGAGCTTCTGCCATGATCTCCTGTCTGATATCACCACTGGGCACACAAAGACGCCTCCCATGTCGAAGTGTCCCATCCTCATGGATACATAACTCTGGTCTTCGTCCTGATACACATTATGCCCTAAGTCGCTGAAGCTTAGAATTTGATGACTGAGCTAACCTGATCCTATCAACTATACTGGACTGAACTTGTATGCTGGCCGTCAATGCCACACTGGTAGGAAGGACAACTTTTATACCCATCTTCTGAAGTTCTGCTAACAACTCTGGTTGCGCTGTTAGAAAATAAACTCTGGCTCTTCTGCTCAGTGCATCTACAACAACGTTGGCCTTCCCAGGATGATACTACAGGTTGATGTCATAATCCATAAGCAGCTCTAGCCATCTCCTATGACGCATGTTACGATCCTTCTGGGTGAACACATACTTTAGGATCTTGTGGTCAGAAAAAATCTCTACCATATCTCCATACAAATAATGCCTCCATAGCTTAAGTACAAATATTACTACTGCCAGCTCCAAGTCGTGGGTCGGGTAATTTCTCTCATGATTACAAAGTTGAGGTGATGCATAAGCTATTACCTTGCCATACTGCATCAAAACACATCCTAAACCTCTGTCTGAAGCATCACAATACACTGAGAATCCCCCGATCCCATCTGGAAGCCTGAGAATGGGTGCCGTCATCAAGCCTCGCTTCAACTTCTCAAAAGAATCCTGACATTCTGCTGTCCAAGCAAACTGCACATCCTTGTGGGTCAAATGGGTCATAGGTGCTGAAATCCGTGTAAAGACTGAAATAAATCGCCGGTAGTAGCCGACCAAGCCAAAAAAACTGCGAACTTCTACAACGGTATTGGGTACTGGCCACGTCTCAATAGCCACGATCTTCTGGGGATCCACTTCCACTCCACCTCTGGTGACGATATGACCCAAATATGAAATATGATCGAGCCAGAACTCGTATTTACTGAACTTCGCATACAACTGGTGCTCTCTGAGAATCTGAAGAACCACACGAAGATGCTGCTCATGCTCCGCTTCACTCTTTCTGTAGACCAGGATGTCATCTATAAACACAATCATGAACTGATCCAAATAAGGCATGAAGATGTGATTCATGAGGTCCATGAATACTACCGGCGTATTGTTTGCTCCAAAGACATCACAAGGAACTCTCAATGCCCATACCTGGATCTAAATATCGTCTTTGGGATGTCCTGCTCTCTGACTCTGATATGATGGTATCCTGACCGCAAGTTAATCTTCGAAAATACGGATGTCCTTTTGAGTTGATCAAACAAGTCATCTATCCTCGGGAGAGGATATCCGTTCTTGATTGTCACTGAGTTCAAGGTATGATAGTCAACACATAATCTGGACGTACATCCTTCTTTTTCACAAGAAGCATCGGGGCTCCCCAAGGCGATCCATTAGCACGGATGAATCCCTTGGTCTTGAGTTCTTCATTCATCTTATACAAAATCTCCAATTCTGACAACGCCATCCGGTAGACTCTCTCTGACACTGGTGCTGTTCCGGGGATCAAGTCTATGGTGAACTCGATCTCTCTCTCGGGTGGCATACCTGGAAGATTCTCGGGGAAAACATAAGAAAACTCTTCTACAATTCTGGGAAACTAAACTGCTGCTGCTACTGCTATCGAAAATACTGGAGGAGAAGGTTCTATTCCGCCTCGAAAAAATAAAAACTCTGGCTCACCAGGAATACTAAAAATAATCTTGTCGATATGGCAATCTATTCTAGCATACTGGTCCCTCGACCAATCCATCCCTAAGACCACATCATAATCGGCCATCGGAAATTCTATCAATCTAGTGGAAAACTCTCTACCGTTAACTACGATCCGACACGAGGAAAACACTCTATCTACTCCCGCAAGTCCGTTACCAGTAAGTATATTGAGCCTTACTGATAATGACTCGGGCTCCAGTCCTATCCGTGTCGTAAATCGTGCAGACATAAATGAATGTGATGCACCAGAATCAAACAATGCTGATGCTAGGAAGAAGTTAACGAGAATAGTACCTGCCACTACCTCACCTGATGCAAACTCCTCCTCCATGGTCAAAGCCATCACTTGACCGTGTCCTCTAGGTGCTGGTCCCCTCTGCTGGAAACCTCTCTGGCGATTCTGGGTCTGAGCTTGGACTTGTGCATACTGCTAGGGGTTCTGCTGCTGAAATACTTGGGCCTGAGGCGGCAAGGGCCTCGGAAACGGGTACTGTTGCTGCTGGACTGTTACTAGGACAAGCCCACTAACTGAGGGAGTAGAAAAAGGTTGATGAAGATGAACTCCCCCTATTTGGGCAGTTCCCAACCCTGTGGTCCGGTGCCCCACAAGCCAAACATAATTCCTGTGCTCTGCGACATTCTGACAACACGTGCCTTGGCTTCCCATAATGAGTGTAACCCATTGCGGAAGACTGCTTCTGCTGCAGCTGGGAATATGCCGGGGTCGAATGCTGAATCGACGTAATAGAAGCCGCCCGCCTCGGAGCTCCAATGGTCAAAGCCCTGGCCGCTGGGACTGCTATCGAAGACTGGTTCATCTGGCCATGAGACCGCTTCCGTCTTTCGATCCGGTCCACAATCCTCTATGAGGTATACTCATGTCTCCTAGCTGCTCTCAATACTGCATCGAAAGTCTAATGCTCAAACTACTCCACCGCTAGCAAAATCGCCAGATAGAGTCCCTACTGGAACCGCTGAGCTGTGTCGAACTCGGTCGCTACCAAGGTAGGAGCAAACCGACTAAGCCTGGAGAACTCGGTCGCATATCCATCGACTGTCCTGTCCATCTGCTTCAAGTTAGTGAACCTCGTTTGTAGATCATACCGAGCTATAGCATCAAAATACTTGGTCTGGAATCTCTCACGGAATACTGTCCATGCAATAGGTGCCCTTAATCCAACGGCCTGTGCCATCCACGAGCTGCAGGCTAGATCCAATAACTACAGACATACCACGGCCACCTTTTCGTCTTCTGGGGTCCTGGCTGTTTCTAGAATAACCTCAGTATCCTGCAACCAAGCATCTGCGGCAATAGTATCTTCTATACTATCGAAGAAGGGAGTGTTCAAGCGCTTGAAGCTGTTGGCCGCACTGTTACCTTGATGACCACCTCTGTTCAAAGCATCTTATACTGTCTAATGCAATGTGTCACCTCGACGATCCTGTGATGCAAGAAACTTCCTGATGAGTCCAACCAAGACTCCATCATCCAGCCTGGGGGCTGGGCTGGCTGTAGTAGGGGTTCTGGATCTCCGGGAAGCATGACTCAGGAAGCTGCTCCTGAGTGCTGAGCTTGATCCTCTTGTTGTGGGAGTACTCGTTGAGCTCCTTCTGGCTGATTGGCATGTCCAGGAACAGTGTCGCTGAAGAAGACGACACAGGGAACAATAAGGAAGGACCAGGACAGATCAAAGATATAAGCATATGGTCAGGTCAAGATTTCAGGGATTTAGAGTGTACGAGCAAAGATCAAGGGCGAGTGCTGATTGAGACATCTATTCGGAAAACCCTCACATATCTTGATTCACAAGACCTGCATGGGCCATCACTTAAACCGTGTCACGCTCCAGAACCAGAATACTGGAGAGCGGGAGCGGACACAGCCAGCTAAGTATAATAAAGTATAATCTACCTCGCTATACGGCCACGGCTGTCTAGATACATGAGGGTTTAACTACAAGCCATCAGTCTCTTATGGTTATGAACAAGCCTATTATCTCAATCTCAAGCAAGTAAGTAAATATTACAAGATGTTAGAGCACCAAATATACAATAGTAAGGCGTCCAATACATTACATATTCAGATGATCATGAAGCTAGTCATACAAAATATGAGGACTAGCAAGAGTTTCAGTCATACATGATCAACCCTAGAATTTGTCAATCATGTTACAGCCCGTAGGCAGACTGTAAGTAAAGTTACAAACGAGCTAACACTTGCTCGGTGGCTAAACGCCTCAAAAGAATAATTTTACAATGGAGTGGGAGAGCCAAAATAAAAATCCACTCGTTGCCAGGGTTACGCCTGGTGGTCACCATCTTGCTGGAAGGTAGAGAGATCCTCTGGAGCTGCTCCGGTATCTGGCCATACAAAACCAGCTTTATCAGATCCCAGGAAGAGTAAGTGCCACAAAGGAGGCTTCACTTAAGAACTAAAACCAGCATTTAGCACAAAACATAGTTATAATAAAGACTGGAAATATGGAAAGTCATGATGATATACGATAAGATAACCATGGGACTGTTTAGATAACCAAGTTACAACCCTTAAACCAAACAAGGACCAGGGTTGTAACCTTTCGTCTAAACGAAACTTGGTTTCCCACCATTTATCGGTAAAGTAAAGCACAAGCAATCAGGTTATGTAACAATCTTGTATGGGATCAGGACAAGACTAGACTGGGTTAGACTCCATCCAATCAATCACGACCAAGCAATAAGTACGGCTTGATACTTTAACTAACTAGGGTTATCACAGGCCTAGTTACTAGCAAGATGCAATGAGATTGTTCCACAGCCACAAGCCCTGCAGACCATCCAGGCTATCCGAACGCAAATTAGGGATTGAATTCATGTGGGTACATCGTCAAGGAAACGCATGTACCCTTAAGTAGCTTGAAAGGTGCAATACATGACAGTGTGTTGGAAATGTACCCTACTCGACGACAGGCTACGGATCCTATGATGGGACGCCCAGATAATGAAATTGCTTGTAGCTGGGAAATCTTTTCATGACTACTGAATTATTCTAGTTATTAGCCTTAGTCAGTTTCAGTAGGTACCCCTGACTGTGGTACTCAGGGGTCCCTTTCCTAGACATGATGCGAGACAGTACTGGTTTATTTGTACAAACACAATCGTCCACGGTGTCCAGGCCATTCATTCTTGTCATGTCATGCTAGCCATCACAACAGCATTCAATAGTTCCCATCATGTTTACTAATCATGTCTTGTCATGTCATATCATGTCATGTCAGTTACATGTTATACCATGCCATGTACAATTATCAGTCCAATCGTGTCAATCAAGTCAAGGTTATCAAGTCCGTGACAAGAGGGTGCAAGCAAAAGGCATACGGGTACGCATGGTGGATCAAAGCCTCTACGTGAGAGAAACTACGCTAGGCTAGGAGGCCCCGAGCGTAAAATGGCGTTACACGAGCAAGGCCAAGGAATGACCCTTCTACACGAGCAAGTTCCCTATGCGAGCAGGTACTCTACGAGAAAGCAACTTTATGCGCGCGAGAACTTGGGCGGGACTCTATGCACGCGAGACTATACGCACGCGAGACTCTACACGAGACTATACGCACGCGAGACTCTACGCACGCGAGACTCTACGCGAGCGAGAGTCACCTACGTAGAGCTCGAATGAGCTCGGCGTAGAACGGATTACATGGGCACGCAAGGCGTGTGCGTAAAAAGGGAACACTACGTGGGCACGTGAAAACGTGTGCGTAAAGAAGGAGATTCTACGCTGGCACATGAAAACGTGAGCGTAAAGGAAGGTCACTTCGTGGGCTCGTATGAACGTGTGCGTAAAAGGCTCGTCTTCTCCCCAAGGCCGAGACTTGCAGCCATGGAGACTCAAGAACTCAAGGAACCCCATCTCAGCCAAGACTTGGTGAAATCCAGCCATTCAAAAGCCAAACTTGTGTAAAATTAAAATTCCCACAACATGGAACTCTCCATTTTCGAAAACAACCAAGTTAAGTAGATCAAAACTATGAAGATCAAAAGTACTAAAACTTAGATCTACATAAAATGAACCATAGAAATAAAAAATTCTAAGTACTAAAGTGTCTTAGAATCTCGTGAGGAAGACAATGAAACAACAAAAATTTGAGTTCCTTCATAAAGCAAGTTGCACTTGCCTACTGCGGGTGGTCGGTGGAGAAATGAAGAAGAAGAAGAAGAAGAAGAAGAGTAGTAATAGGAAATGAATGAGGAGAGAGAAGGGCGGTTGGATTAATAAATAGGGAAATGGTGGTAGGTAAGGGTTTGCATACTAACCCAAACAAAACCCAACCAGACCGAACCCAACCGAACCCGATGCATGCCCCAGCCAGAATAAACCACACGAGCCATGAAATGCCAACTAACCCATGCCAATACAAGAAACCTAAGACTAGCCAGCCAGGACAAGTCAAAATACGGGTCCGAGATACGTACATGTATACCAAAATATGTATAACAAAAACCGAGGGTGACACGGTCTGTTGGACTCTCGAACTAGCTCATTCCCCAGCATGATATGTTCGACAATCGACCTTCCTTTTATTAAAGGGGCCAGGTTTTTTGAAATCATCTTCGGCATCACCGTCTTCATTCTTTTGCACATAAAATGAGTAATAATCTTATACAAATAGTTGCTGCATGATATCGGCTTGTATTCATCCAGCGAAGCGGCCTCCTCTTTCTTGGGTATAAATATCAGGAATGTATGGCTCATCTCTCTTAGCAGGCGACCTTGTCGGAAGAAGTCGTTTATCATCTCCGTCACTGAATCTTTTAGGGACTACCAGTGGAGTTTATAGAATTTGCTATTAAATCCATCTGGTCCTGGCGCTTTGTTCAGATCTGCCGAGTTGACGGTCTCCGTCACTTCCTTTTCAGTCATAGAAGCAAGTAATGCCCGGTTACACGCGTCTGTGATTAGTTTCCTGTATACGATGTTAGGGAATACAGATAGGTAATCAACCTGATTATACAAAGAAGAGTAGAATCTTACAGCTATATCCTGCCGATCAGGGACATCCTTACCGTGAGCTCCTAATAATTTGTGTATATTATTCCGCACCTGACGTGCCCGTACGATGTCATAGAAAAATTTTGTGCATTTATCACCCTCTTTCCACCAACTGCATTTAGCCCTTTGTGCCATCTGGATCTCCTTGGCGGTGCGTAAGTCCCCCACCTCCCGGACAAATGCACTTTCGTGAGTTGCCAGGTCGGTGGTCAGCGCATTCGCTTGAAACTGGTTCTGGACGTCCCTTAGTTCTTCCTCCTTAGCCGCCAGGCCAACGCCCTGTTTGTGTTTGCACCATTCACGGAGAGCCTCTTTGGTCGATTTGAGATGTTGTACTAGCTAAAATTGAACGTTCCCGTGTTGCTCCGACTCCATTGCACCCTATATTGTATCTGCATTCCCCTCCATCATGAACCAGGCATTGTGGTATCTCAACAGGTTAGCCTTCCTAGTTGTGTTAGCGGCAAAGCTGATCCTCAATGGTGAGTGGTCGCTTGTCCCTGTGGCGAGGCCTTTAGACACCACGTGCAGGAAAATATCGAACCAGTAGTTGTTCCCCCGGGCCTGGTCAAGTTGGCAGGCCACTCACTTCATAGAAGATTTATTGTTCCATGTCCAGACATGCCTGGTATGCTTGAGACATCGCAAGCTCGAACGGAGGATGTATTCCTAAAATTCCTGTATTGTTTTGTCTGGGACTCTCCTCCCTTTGACTTTCCAGTAGAGGTAAAGTACGACATTAAAGTTTCCAATAACTAGCATAGGAAGTTTGTCATTAATCTCTGCCATTCTGCTCAGGTTGCTTATATCCTACCACATTTGTCTCCTTTGAAGGTGATCATTGTGTCCGTGTGCAACACATAGCAAAAATAGAAGCCTTTCAACGTTGATCAAGAGCACGATAATTATTTGTTCTGCCATATGAACGACATGACCTATCCAACTGCTCCTATCTTATCTAATCCAAATTCTTGCTATGGCACAAAGGCACAGGTTATGTGCTTGAACCTAGTTTGTAGGCATTCTCCGGGATAGCATTATATCCCTTTGGATTTTAGTCACCAGAATAACTGAGATAGTGTTCTGACCCTTCCCCAGAGTGTCGGATATTTCCTTTCATCTACCAATCGAGCATGCGCCATGAACATTCTAGATGATAAGCGACATTAATCTAGCGAAGGGTCCCTGTGCATTTCTTGCTTCTCACCGCCGGGGGGTGGCGGGGTGAACAACGATTCCTTTCTACTCTCTGGCCCACCTGCGGCCCCCACGCGTATCAACACCCGCCACTCTGGGTTATCCCTGGCTAGATCATCTCCGTCCGCCGTTGACGATGTATTATTGTGATTGACATCCTCTCTGGTCTCCCCTGCATGTCACTTACGACTAGAGCTAGCTTTCTGTCCTGGCTTTGCCATGTTCTTCTCCATCGACCCTTTCGCTAGCTTCTGAGTTAGCTCTCTGCGTAGACGCGATCATGGCTGTACTCGAACTCCCCTCTCTTGCTCTGAAAATAGATAGCTCCTGAGT
Organism: Iris pallida; assembly: GCA_029216955.1. NCBI lineage: Eukaryota > Viridiplantae > Streptophyta > Magnoliopsida > Asparagales > Iridaceae > Iris > Iris pallida. The sequence goes on from JANAVB010021799.1 coordinate 4,714,614, forward strand.
CACTTCGTCAAGGCCAATACCTCTTGGATTGGTGTATACCTTGCCTTTCCGAGCGCCCATAGTGCCCTCCATATTTTGGGTAGGCGAGTTGGTTGTAGCCAATGTAACTTGATGCCGAGTCACCACCATTGAAGTACCTTCGTGCACCCCCCTCCCATTGGATCCAAGACATGGGATTATCTGCGCCAGTTCGAAGCTCGTATCAGTGTTTAGACTATTATGTGTTTGCGCTTCGCAAATATCTATGGTACTATCCTTCCCTCTATCTTTTCTGACCATGTTTGGCCTACCTTCCGGCGCTCTGCAGGCTTCTGGCTATGCTACTTCCTCGACCTCTTCTTGTTGGAAGACGTTTTGTACTAGATGTCCAAAGCACTTGCACCTGTGACATGTTGGGGATACCCACTCATAGTCAACCTGTTGCGTACACACCTCATCTGACGGGGGCTCATAGGAGAGGGTCCTCAACAACACTTTTCTTGCCTCTATTTCGACGAATACGCGCATGTATTGTAATCTCGATCTCATTATTGTCGCCTCATCTCCTTTGATCGGTTATCTTCATTAGCATAGACGAACTCCAGTACGCAATTGGAAATCATGGCAGCCTAACCCAGATTGGGATCGTGTGTAGAAGTTCCTTCTCATACGTAAGCTATTCCTTGATTATGATCAATCTGCCGTCAAATGCCCAAGGACCTCCCTGTATGATGTGATTAACGTCTTCCTTTATGCAAATTTGACGTAAAAGAACTCGTCCTCACATGGTTGAATTCCATTCTCCCCATCGGTCGCCACACCCTCGCTTCATAAGCACATATCTGCCCATAGAATGGTTTATCTCCCATAACATATAACACTATAGTATTCGGCCAAAACTCCGCAATCTCTGCAATCTCCTCCGCGGTGAATATGGCCCTTTCTCCCCCCTCTTCTTGCTTGGGAGCGACCTACTACATCGGGTGTGATGGAGGCTTGCCCCCTCCGCGACATATATCCGCCCAAGAATGCCCCGGCGTTGTCCTATCCAACCTCTTGCTAGTGTCTGTTCTAGTCGTTCCTCTTGGAGTTCCGGTCGACAAGGGTAGTGGCCTTCCTTCTTGGGTTGGTCGATTACGCACATTGTTTGATGCCCCTTTATTATGGTACAACATGCCCGGTTGGTCCATGCTCAGAAGTCTTCTCTGCCTTGCCGACGGTTGTCCACGCCTCTGTATCCCTCCCCTCCCCGGTCGGATATTCCACGAGTCCTCCATGTCACACCCCGACCCGAGAAATCACTCGTCCTCGCTAGATTTCATCTGAATCATCGTAATCGCTTGGGCGTGATGCCTTACGAGCTTGGAGTTGTGCCTGTACAAGATAAGATAACAGGTTCACGTAAGTTTATCTTAAATTGATAGCATAAGCAGCGGAAGGTAACAGAGTATACAATAAGAATACCTTTTATTAATAATGAATTGAAGATTACAAAGGCTTTGAATAGCCCACTCGACTAATCAAGACCCACACGACAAATCCAACACTAAGTAAATTTAGTGAAGCATGCATCTTTATTTGGTGATCTTTTTATTTAGCCTTAGGATCATTTTTATGGCAATATTCAAGCACTTATCAATAGCAACTGAATCATAATTGTGTCCAATATCGTGTCCCTGCAACAGATACAGTTAGACATAACATAAACATAAACATGGTGATCGTGCCCCTCTCAGTCTCATTTCACCTAGCCTACAATTTTTAGAAATTTGTATAACCAATCATACAAATCATGCAGCCAACCAAGCAAACTTAACATAAGCATAAGGTGTCACGACCCGCACCCTGTGTAGGGGCACGAGAAGTGGGTACGTCCAGCCTACGCCGCAGTGTCGGCCGTAGAACGTTGTCCTAGGTTACTATCTAATCAACAACTCACGCAATTATATAATGTACTTGTCAAAACTCAACTTCGAACGGAGGACAAGTGTAGATATAATGAAATCTCAATCATAGTCTAAGCAGGATAAGATAACACAGAAGTTTATAACTAAAGACTAAACAACAACATTTATAAACTACTAAATAATAATATCTCAAACAAACTCAAATACCAACTCGTATCTCAGTTATTACAATTCAAGTTCTAAAACATAAAAACTAAACTAATTCTACTAACTATTCTCCCGATCACTCCTGAGTGTCGGGGCCAAAGGTAGCTAAGCCATCTCCTGCTCCAAGGCAAGTAGGGCAAATATCCTCAGGGCAAGCATCTGTAATATTTTCAACAGGTCCAGTCAGGACAGGAATGAGTACAATTCATCAAAAAATCCCAAGTAAATTACAGAGAACTATAAACCAGTTATAGACAGTTGTATTGATGAATATGGCAGTTTGTACGAGTAATGATGTAGAGAGCAGTTAAGGTACAAGGAAAATAAGGTAACTAAACAAGTAGAGAAACATAGCAAAGAAGACTATAAAATAAGATCTAGCTGAACTAGAGTAACATAATGAGTTCAGATGGTACAACATAAGTCGAGTGTAATCCCAATGTGAGTCAAATATAAGATCAGTCGAATGTGATCCCAGTACAGTATGAGTCGAATGTGATTCTAATCATTGTTCTAATAAGGTGAATCGAATAAGGTGATACGAATAAGGTGATACGAATAGTGATTGACAATGTTCTAATTAACAACGATTCGAATAAATTCTCCAAGTGTGTTTTAAAATACTTAGTTAGACATGTAAATGGCTAAGGGTAAATCCGGCACATCACACACCTGGCCGGGTGTGGAATGGCTATCGTTCGAATATTATTCACAGGCGGTGGTTCGAATAGTGGGAATGTTCACATGTCTAATCAAGTATTTCCCTGCCCATCTAATACAAATGAATCCATAATCCAACACATAAAACGAATACAATTTCAACCAGCAAATGAAGATGCGAATAGGTGGTTCGAATAGTGATTCGTATGGTGATTCGAATAATAGAGGTAAGACGAGTAAGTATGTGTGTCGTATACATGGATTCAGAAATAATAGTACGTGTTTGTAACAGAGAATCACATACAGCTAACTAGAACTGAAGTACAGTAATTGACAAATAAAAGAAAGAACTATCAGAGAATGTACTCGCCTGCTACTCTGAGAAGAGTAGTGTAATATCAGATGCCTGCACCAGAGTCACAATGTCCTAGACAGAGTAATACAGGTTATAATATGCTTAAAATAAGGTAAATGAAGTTTATGATGCAAACTACATGATTCTAAGTCAAATCTAGGTCAAAGTCCACTCTAAGTCAAACCTGGTCAACTGTCTAGGTCAAACTAGGTCAACTTTGGACTAAAGGCTCAATCTTGGTCAATGCTCATCTAGGGTTAACTATCTAGTCATACCCCATATCAAGCTAGTCTCATAAGTTACCCACACCATATATATATATATATATATATATATATATATATATATATATATATATATATATATATATAACAATTATCCCTATAACTAAGAACACACACATACTTACTATTTAAACAATATACCCTTATATAAATAATGTATGCAAAAGTCTTTATTCATGTATACCACTACATGCATACTTATACCCTATGAAATTACCCTTGAGTCACACAAGTGAGCCCATGGCCCAAGGCCTAACTTGCACCCCTACCACTTCTATACACTTAGCATTACCCTTTACTCTCTCTACCCTCACATGACACCACACTGTGACACTCCAATTACCAAGCCAAAGTCCTGCCACAGGCCACACTCAACCTCCTATTGCTTAAAAATAGACACACACTTAACTAATGTACTGCCACACCTACGTATTCACCTATATATGAATATAGGTATAGCTATTCTCCTCAAAACAGTCCCATTGACATCTGATACACAAGGCACACTAAACACTCTAAACTAACTCACTTGACACAAGCACAATACCGGGCACATGTTCAGTTAAACACATGTAAAATATGCACACACTACCATATCCTATTTATCATACATTAATACATCACTATTTCCCTTTCCTTCTTAACTGATATTCGAGTGGTCCTCATCACTAGACTGGTACAATATAGGAATAGAGGACTGGTAAACATATGTATATATAGATAGGGAAACATGAAACAAAGGGGGAAGGTACATGTGTATGTGTATGTATATGGTGCTGCCCTCAGTGTCAAATAGGGAACAGTGTGTTTTCAGGAAATAGGCAATGTGCATAATTTCAGGAATTCAGTAAAACGGCAGTCCAAAATCAGTTAGCAGTGACAGTGCTATGCAGTGAACCAGGGTATGCAATACAGTGTTATGCAATGATGAATGCAGGGAAGGGATGTCTAATGCAGGGCAGTCAAAATGAATATGCAGTAAAAAAAAGAAAAACAGGGCAGTCTCTATATGACTGAACTAAAGGGCAAGGCATCAACCATAGTGAATGGACAATGTGGGACACATCCATGTAGCTGGACATGAAATGTTATCATGTATAGTGGCCAATATGGTGCAGGAATTGAAGGAGTGATACTCTACATGCTCATAAACATAGGTATCAGAGGGTTCAGAGCTCAATTGGGTCTGAACTCAATATCTGTACTCCAATGCAGTGAATGTGTGAATGCACGATTGGGAGTTGGTAAGGGCCAGTGTGTGTATGTGTGAGGGAAAAACCTGTGTGTGTTAATGACTGGGATTTGGGATGTGTGTGAGTGATGGGAAAAAGTGTGTGAGGAATCTAGGAACAAGTAGGTTCCTGTATTCTCAGGTTATCAAAACGAACTGACAATCTCAGTTTTGTGACTGTGTGCTAATCACCACATTCCAGGAAACCCAAAAATGAATCCACAAACCTATGTAATTATCTGAACATGAGGGAATGGTGGACTGGTACAATGTATTAACATAGGACTGCACTTCAAAAGGGTAATTAATAAAAGAAGGTAAGGGACAACAACTAAACTAAACTATAATCAAAATGATACCAACTACAACCTCTGTATCACCAAATAGGTATAGGTACTAAACTAACCAAGGGAACTGGGTTTAAATCAAATGGACTCAACATCTAGTGCGTACATGACTGATACTTAACCAAACATACTCTCCATCATTCAGCCCTATGCATTCCTTACATTGAAACTTGTCAAAACCCAACATCCTATATGAATCCCCAAATCTCATACATTGCACATAGCTAAACATGCAACCTCGATTCTAGACATGAACATATATTAAGTAAACATCTAATGATTATAAATTCACATGCATACATTACAAAATCTATCATCAATTAGCATAACCCAGTTTTGGTTAACAGTTAAAAATCAGTTTGAAAACCAAATGACATAGAAAAACCCAAATTTGAATTTAAAACCCAATTCGAAGTATGACAGGTATGTACAGGCATAGGGGCATGTCCCTCGTGTCCAGGGAGAGTCCCTCATGTCCAGGAATTGGGACACGTGTGTCCAAAATAAAAAAAACCAAGGTATCAGAAATAACAGTGTCAGCAGCCTCGTACTTGCGTGTGGGTCGACCTAGGACACGACACAGGGCTACCCGTGTCTCGTGCTCATGCACGTGGGTTCGCCCAGAGTAGAGCTAGGTGTCTAGGTGTCTGTTTTGTGTCTAATGTGTGTCGTGTCGCGTGTCCAGCGGCGTATCAGTATGCGTTTGTACGCGTGTACAGCTCGTACGAGCGGCCAGTGCGGCCAGTGCGAGTGAGTTTTCTCACTCGACACGACACGACTCGATACGAGACATTGGGGATGTCTTGTCAAACATTGCCGCTGGTCTATGTCAAGTGGCATGTGTCCACATGTCGTGTACAGTACACACGAGGTGTCAGTGAGCAGGACAGTATGTGTGGGTGTGCACAGCGTGTTCGTATCCAATTTGGACACGGACACGACACAGTTTCGTGATCAGTCAACTAGGGTTGTGACCTACAAGTCTAGGGCTACCCAAAAATGTAATTTGTTTTGAAAACAAACAATATTGAATTCACTCAAGCATTTCATCAAACACCTAGGTTACACTATGACACGTGTCCGATACGGGCACCAAACGGACACGAAATCCACCCAAATTCGAGGTACAGCTAGGGGACTCCTAGATCTAGCCCTAAATGCAAGGAAAACGAAATATTAATACAATTTAAAGGGTTTTACTTATAGGTGCAATTTGTAAGAAAAGGTTTCAAATGGGGGGTGTTCTCCTTGCTAGCCAATATCTCCAAATTGATTCAAACCTGAGATTTCTCTCCATGAACATAAAGTAGGGATCAATTAGAACCCAATGCAAAAGATTTGAGCCAAAAAGGAATTGAAATGAGGAAGTTAGGGATTCGGGAAGAAGGCTCTTTACCTCTTTCCTCAAACTTGTAAAAATTTAATAAAAGAGGCAAGAACAAGGAGAAGAATATTTATAGGGAAGGAGGAGCCCTAGTGGCTAGTTAAAAAGTGAAAAATTAGGGTTAGGGCTTAGTCTAATGGCTATGGGCCAAGTTGTACTAGTCATAGAACCAATTTCTAGGTCTCAAGCCTATGGACCAATTCACCAATCCTCCTACTCCAAACTTGATCCTAAGTGTCCTAACTTGAGTTGACTTAAGTTAAACTAGGGTCCATACCATGTTAACTAGGTCACCAAGTCAAAGTCAAATCTAGGACAGTCTCTTAAGTCGCAGCTAGTCAAAAGTCAAACTCAATAATCACCAGTACAATAAATCATAAAATAATTCAAAGAGGCCAAATGACCAAAATACCCCTAGGCTAAAAATGATAATTAAATCATCCTAATGACATGGTCAGGCTCTAGGTCAGGCAGTCTCTCAGGTTACACTAGCAAGACCTCAAAATCACAAGCCATGACTTAAAGCAGTTTTTAAATAGTTTAAAAATAATTAAAAATCACCAAAAATTATAATGTGAAATAAATATCAATAATTAATAATTATAATTACAAAATTTTAAAATTACCCTCATCTGGAAAACTGGGTGTTACAATCCTATCCCCCTTAGAAAATTTTTGTCCTCGAAATTAAGATGATCGTATCCCCACTAGGTCAAACCCCCAACAATCAAGGTCAAAGGTAACATGCAACACTGTCCTACTGGTCGTGATTCTATGGTCTCGAACAGGGTAGCTACACTATCTAGCAATCATAACTATATCCTGGCAGGTACTAATGGAATCACACAGAAAAGTAGAGAGAAAGAATGAGAAGGACAAACCTGCTAACCTATCACCTATAGCGTCGGTCTCCTCGACCGCCATCGCAAGCTCCACCCCTCTGGTGCTGAGCTATAGGTGGCCTAGCTCCCTCAAAAGGAGGTACAAAGGGACAGTCTACCTTCCTATATGAAACTGGTAAAGATAACTAGGAATTAATTATGAAGGATTACCATTCAAAAGATGATCAAATCGAAAGTTTAAGGCACGAGTGTCAATTGCATTGAAATCCAATAACACAGTATATAAAGAAGATTTAGTCCCGGCACGATCTAAGTTGATCAATTTAAGGATATATTGAAGTTTGGGCAAGATGGAGAACGAAGCCATTGAAGTCTAAGCACGAGTGTCCAAGATTTGGTATCCACGTCACAATTGAATTTATTCAATTGAATATGAACCCAAATACTGGATGATAAGGAGGATGACCCGGTCAACTGGTCACGATCAAAGAATTAGAATTTAAAGGATGATACAAGGATATAGAAATAAGTCAATTTCTTCCTTTGGTTAGGGAGACTAAACATGATACCTTGGGTTGATCTATCAAGTACAGTGCCTTTTCTATCTGAAATATGTGAAAGGCAAAACAATAATGAGTTCAAAGGTGATGTTATTAAGTACAATACGTGGTACATAGGCGATGGAAATAATTCAAAAGAGAATTGCCAAAGCTATTGTGGATGAGACTCTAGGGCAAATTTAACTATGTCTCCCTCCATATAGAATAATATATGAGAAGCGAACCAAAGTGCAATAGGTTGATCAAACCATGATGCACCGGTTCTGATTAGACAATATGTTAGTGGGTGCCAGCCCCCAATAAAATATGTCATGATCAAGCCCGAATAAGATAAGCTCGCAAACTGGTACTAAATTAGCAACATAAGATAGACAAAATATAAGTAAGGATACGATGAAGGAAGTTAATAGTCTAAGGTTCTTTAAACATCAAGGAGTGAGGGTGAATCAAAACAAGAGGAAAAGGATTTTTAAATCGAAGTTCATAATGAGATTCTCAAGGGTCATCCCAGGAATCTTCTCAAGTAGTCCTAACTGTGATTGAGTTCCTCTCCGTTAAAGCCTATCTCTCAATCCTATCGCAGGCTCGCAGCAGTACAACTAAGTCGCCGTACTACCACGATATCACACTAATACGACTCTCGACCTGCATGGGCCACCACTAAAAACGTGTCACGACCCGCACCCTGTGTAGGGGCACGAGAAGTGGGTACGTCTAGCCTACGCCGCAGTGTCGGCGGTAGAACGATGTCGTAGGTTACTATCTAATCAACAACTTACGCAATTATATAATGTACTTGTCAAAACTCAACTCCGAACGGAGGACAAGTATAGATATAATGAAATCTCAATCACAGTCTAAGCACGATAAGATAACACAGAAGTTTATAACTAAAGACTAAACAACAACATTTATAAACTACTAAATAATAATATCTCAAACAAACTCAAATACAAACTCGTATCTCAGTTATTACAATTCAAGTTCTAAAACATAAAAACTAAACCAAGTCTACTAACTAGTATCCCGATCACTCCTGAGTGTCGGGGCCAAAGGTAGCTAAGCCATCTCCTACTCCAAGGCAAGTAGGGCAAATATCCTCAGGGCAAGCATCTGTAATATTTTCAACAGGTCCAGTCAGGACAGGAACGAGTATAATTCATCAAGAAATCCCAAGTAAATAACAGAGAACTATAAAGCAGTTATAGAAGTTGTATTGATGAATATGGCAGTTTGTACGAGTAATGATGTAGAGAGCAGTTAAGGTACAAGGAAAGTAAGGTAACTAAACAAGAAGAGAAACATAGCAAAGAAGACTGTAAAATAAGATCTAGCTGAACTAGAGTAACATAATGAGTTGAGATGGTACAATATAAGTCGAGTGTAATCCCAATATGAGTCTAATATAAGATGAGTCGAATGTGATCCCAGTACAGTATGAGTCGAATGTGATTCTAATCATTGTTCTAATAAGGTAAATCGAATAAGGTGATACGAATAAGGATTCACAATGTTCTAACAACGATTCGAATAAATTCTCCAAGTGTGTTTTAAAATACTTAGTTAGACATGTAAACGGCTAAGGGTAAATCCGGCACATCACACACCTGGCCGGGTGTGAAATGGCTATCATTCAAATATTATTCACAGGGGGTGGTTCGAATAGTGGAAATATTCACATGTCTAATCAAGTATTTCCCCGCCCATCTAATACAAATGAATCCATAATCCAACACATAAAACGAATACAAGTCCAACCAGTAAATGAAGATGCGAATAGGTGGTTCGAATAGTGATTCGTATGGTGATTCGAATAATAGAGGTAAGACGAGTAAGTATGTGTATCGTATACATGGATTCAGAAATAACAGTACGTGTTTGTAACAGAGAATCACATACAGCTAACTAGAACTGAAGTACAGTAATTGACAAATAAATGAGAGAACTATTGTTTGCCATGAAATATAAAAGAACAGAATAATTATCGGAGGACCGGACTTTTACTTCACGTTACAAACTCGCTTATACAAAGAAAGCCTAGGGACGAAAACCTAGGTACAGCAGACTAAGTACAATTATTTATTTTAAATTCTGGAGGGTGACGATAGAGGCTCGGGAAGGCGACGGCAGCCCTGCCTTACTCCTTGGACGATCGGTATGCAGCCTTGGCTCCTGTGAAGAGATGGTTGGCGTTGATGAACAAATGCTCTTCTTGCTCTCCCTCTATTACCCTTCTGGCTTCTCTCTCTCTCTGTGTATTTTCTCTGATTATTGGGGGGTCTCTCTGTATGGGCGTCTCTCTCTCTGACCATGAATATTTTACAAGGGAATGGCACCTTGCTATTTATAATAGTAGGGGCATCATTAGGGTTTGGATGATTACCCATTCTCAAAGTGGCGGCGGCCTGATGCTTATTCATGGCAGAGCATTGAATAAGGCCATTACTCGATGGCCAGCTGTGTGGGGGGATCCCATGGGGACACGTGGCGTTGATCGAGTCACATATCTCTGTTGGTCGTATGTGAGCCGCATGTATTTCTGAGCCGCATGTGGCTGGGGGACTCTTTGAACCGCATGGGACTGTCCCTATGTAAGCCGTATGGACTCTCCTGCCCCGAGCCGCATGAGACTGAGAGTTTCTCTGAACCGCATGGGACTGCTCCTGTATGAGCCGCATGTACTTCTGAGCCGCATGCGGCTGGGGGGACTCTTTGAACCGCATGGGACTGTCCCTATGTAAGCCGTATGGACTCTCCTGCCCCGAGCCGCATGAGACTGAGAGTCTCTCTGAACCGCATGGGACTGCCTCCATATGTAAGCCGCATGGATTCTTCTGCTCCGAGCCGCATGAGACTGAGAGTCTTTCTGAACCGCATGGGACTGCTCCTGTATGAGCCGCATGGGGTTCTCTTATTCCGAGCTGCATAGAGCATTATTCTGATATTTTCCATGCTTCTACAACTATCAGAGAATGTACTCGCCTGCTACTCTGAGAAGAGTAGTGTAATATCAGATGCCTGCACCAGAGTCACAATATTCTAGACAGAGTAATACAGGTTATAATATGCTTAAAATAAGGTAAATGAAGTTTATGATGCAAACTACATGATTCTAAGTCAAATCTAGGTCAAAGTCCACTCTAAGTCAAACCTGGTCAACTGTCTAGGTCAAACTAGGTAAACTTTGGACTAAAGGCTCAATCTTGGTCAATGCTCATCTAGGGTTAACTATCTAGTCATACCCCATATCAAGCTAGTCTCATAAGTTACCCACACCATATATATATATATATATATATATATATATATATATATATATATATATATATATATATTATATATATATATATATATATATATAACAATTATCCCTATAACTAAGAACACACACATACTTACTATTTAAACCATATACCCTTATATAAATAATGTATGCAAAAGTCTTTAATCATGTATACCACTACATGCATACTTATACCCTATGAAATTACCCTTGAGTCACACAAGTGAGACCATGGCATAAGGCCTAACTTGCACCCATACCACTTCTATACACTTAGCATTACCCTTTACTCTCTCTACCCTCACATGACACCACACTGTGACACTCCAATTACCAAGCCAAAGTCCTGCCACAGGCCACACTCAACCTCCTATTGCTTAAACATAGACACACACTTAACTAATGTACTGCCACACCTATATATTCACCTATATATGAATATAGGTATAGCTGTTCTCCTCAAAACAGTCCCATTGACATCTGATACACAAGGCACACTAAACACTCTAAACTAACTCACTTGACACAAGTACAAGACTGGGCACATGTTCAGTTAAATACATGTAAAACATTCACACACTACCATATCCTATTTATCATACATCAATACATCACTATTTCCCCTTCCTTCTTAACTGATATTTGAGTGGTCCTCATCACTAGACTGGTACAATATAGGAATAGAGGACTGGTAAACATATATATATATATATATATATATATCTATAGGGAAACATGAAACAAAAGGGGAAGGTACATGTGTATGTGTGTGTATATGGTGCTGCCCTCAGTGTCAAATAGGGAACAGTGTGTTTTCAGAAAATAGGCAATGTGCATAATTTCAGGAATTCAGTAAAACGGCAGTCCAAAATTAGTTAGCAGTGACAGTGCTATGCAGTGAACCATGGTATGCAATACAGTGTTATGCAATGATGAATGCAGGGAAGGGATGTCTAATGCAGGGCAGTCAAAATAAATGCAGTAAAAAAAGAAAAAAAGGGCAGTCTCTATATAATTGAACTAAAGGGCAAGGCATCAACCATAGTGAATGGACAGTGTGGGACATGTCCATGTAGCTGGACATAAAATGTTATCATGTATAGTGGCCAATAGGGTGTAGGAATTGAAGGAGTGATACTCTACATGCTCATAAACATAGGTATCAGAGGGTTCAGAGCTCAATTGGGTCCGAACTCAATATCTGTACTCTAATGCAGTAAGTGTGTGAATGCAAGATAGGGAGTTGGTAAGGTCCTGTGTGTGTATGTGTGAGGGAAAAACCTGTGTGTGTTAATGACCGGGATTGGGATGTGTGTGAGTGATGGGAAAAAGTGTGAGGAATCTAGGAACAAGTAGGTTCCTGTATTCTCAGGTTATCAAAACGAACTGACAGTCTCAGTTTTGTGACTGTGTGCTAATCACCACATCCCAGAAAACCCAAAAATGAATCCACAAACCTATGTAATTATCTGAACATGAGGGAATGGTGGACTGGTACAATGTATTAATATAGGACTGCACTTCAAAAGGGTAATGAATAAAAGAAGGTAAGGGACAACAACTAAACTAAACTATAATCAAAATGATACCAACTACAACCTCTGTATCACCAAATAGGTATAGGTGCTGAACTAACCAAGGGAACTGGGTTTAAATCATATGGACTCAACATTTAGTGCCTACATGAGTGATACTTAACCAAACATACACTCCATCATTCAGCCCTATGCATTCCTTACATTGAAACTTGTCAAAACCCAACATCCCATATGAATCCCCAAATCTTATGCATTGCACATAGCTAAACATGCAACCTCGATTCCAAATATGAACATATATGTAAGTAAACATCTAATGCTTATAAATTCACATGCATACATTACAAAATCTATCATGAATTAGCACAACCCAGTTTTGGTTAACAGTTAAAAATCAGTTTGAAAACCAAATGACATAGGAAAACCCAAATTTGAATTTAAAATCCAATTCGAAGTATGACAGGTGAGTACAGGCATAGGGGCATGTCCCTCTTGTCCAGGGAGAGTCCCTCGTGTACAGGAATTGGGACACGTGTGTCCAAAATGAAGAAAACCAAGGTATCAGAAATAACAGTGTCAGCAGCCTCGTGCTTGCGTGTGGGTCGCCCTAGGACACGACACAGGGCGACCCGTGTCTCGTGCTCATGCACGTAGGTTCGCCCAGAGTAGGGCTAGGTGTCTAGGTGTCTGTATCGTGTCTAATGTGTGTCGTGTCGCGTGTCCTGTCGCGTATCAGTGTACGTTTGTACGTGTACAGCTCGCGCGCGCGGCCAGTGCGAGTGAGTTTTCTCACTCGACACGCCACGACTCGACACGAGACTTTGGGGATGTCTTGTCAGACATTGCCCCTAGGTTTATGTCTAGTGGCACGTGTCCACGTGTCGTGTACAGTGCACACGAGGTGTCAGTGAGCAGGACAGTGTGTGTGGGTATGCACAGCGTATTCGTGTCCAATTTGGTCACGGACACGACACAGTTTCGTGCTCAGTCAACTAGGGTTGTGACCTACAAGTCTAGGGCTACCCAAAAATGTAATTTGTTTTGAAAACAAACAATATTGAATTCACTCAAGCATTTCATCAAACACCTAGGATACACTATGACACGTGTCCGATACGGGCACCAAACGGACACGTAATCCGCCCAAATTCGAGGTACAGCTAGGGGACTCCTAGATCTAGCCCTAAATGCTAGGAAAACGAAATATTAATGTAATTTAAAGGGTTTTATCTATAGGTGCAATTTGTAAGAAAAGGTTCCAAATGGGGGTGTTCTCCTTGCTAGCCAATATCTCCAAATTGATTCAAACCTGAGATTTCTCTCCATGAACATAAAGTAGGGATCAATTAGAACCCAATGCAAAAGATTTGAGCCAAAAAGGAATTGAAATGAGGAAGTTAGGGATTAGGGAAGAAGGCTCTTTACCGCTTTCTTCAAACTTGTAAAAATTTAAAAAAAGAGGCAAGAACAAGGAGGAGATTATTTATAGGGAAGAGGGAGCCCTAGTGGCTGGTTAAAAAGTGGAAAATTAGGGTTAGGGCTTAGTCTAATGGCTATGGGCCAAGTTGCACTAGTCATGGAACCAATTTATAGGTCTCAAGCCTATGGACCAATTCACCAATCCTCCTACTCCAAACTTGATCCTAAGTGTCCTAACTTGAGTTAACTTAAGTTAAACTAGGGTCCATACCATGTTAACTAGGTCACCAAGTCAAAGTCAAATCTAGGACAGTCTCTTAAGTCGCAGCTAGTCAAAAGTCAAACTCAATAATCACCAGTGCAATAAATCATGAAATAATTCAAAGAGACCAAATGACCAAAATACCCCTAGGCTAAAAATGATAATTAAATCATCCAATGACATGGTCAGGCTCTAGGTCAGGCAGTCTCTCAGGTTACACTAGCAAGACCTCAAAATCACAAGCCATGACTTAAAGCAGTTTTTAAATAGTTTAAAAATAATTAAAAATCACCAAAAATCATAATGTGAAATAAATATCAATAATTAATAATTATAATTACAAAATTTCAAAATTACCCTCATCTGAAAAACTGGGTGTTATATAAGGGTGGCAGGCTCTGTGCCTGCGTCCAATGCTAGTCCTAGCCTACCGGTCCTATCTGCATCAAGGTCTGGACGTTCCGTGCCGTAATGGACAGATATCTTAACTTGTAAGGCGGCGATGGATTTGGCCCGGGTTGCTAGCCCAATATCCAAAGGATCCCAAACTTACTAGTATCGTGGCTTATCACATCAATAGGAGGGTACAACCCGTCTGAATGAAGTGCACCACCAATTCCCCATAATTCCCTCCACGATCGAACGCTCTCGGCACCCCGACAATTCGACGTTCGAGGGAAGCACTCCCTTGCACGGGCCATACATCCAAGTCCATAGACCATATGCAACACGTTCTGAGTTTCATACAACCAAACAAGTTCGCATATCTCTACTCTATTGGCACAATGCCTCCAACTTAATCAATGTTCATTACTGATCACCCTGAAGGCCATAAACATTTTGAAGGCACCACGCCATATTCGATAGTTCCGTCATAATATTTGTGCCATAATTGTTTTCTTCGCCACTAAGCCATCTTTTACGAGTCCCGTGCACATACGTACACTTCGACACATATATCTTCTTTCCTTTGAGTCGTACATTCGATGTACACCTCGATGCCGTATTTCCATGTTTTAGGCCTTAGTTTTCAATGTTCTTCCGAGTCGTGTACTTGGTTCACATCTCAATATTGTCTTTCAATGTTCTAGTATCAATATACTATCGCGACTCGTACACTTGATGCATGTCTCCTCAATTATTCAATGTTTAATTTCTATCTTAATGTTTGACACACACTAAGACCTTCATTCGATTTGAGCCATGCTCGTTAACTTGATAGTAGCATACGCAAACAAGAATATATTTTATTAGACGTGAAGGAGTAGGGAAGAAGAGTCATGAACCCGACCACCTTAGTCTGATACGCCTTATCGTTTTGCCAAGCTGATGCGGTTCGACTGATTCGGCCTACCGTGTCCATGCCTTAGTTCATTGCAAGGCGACGATTTAGTTTTACGGACATCATTGCAAATAAAGTAAAAAGTCGACCTTTTATAATTCGGCATAAAAGCGTAGCCTGCACACGAAATCAACTAAAATTAGTACTTGCTCAAACGAGACTTATGCTTTGCATCGTTTCGATTTATAGATTCGAATCGACTCAAGGCTTTCCTTTGGGCCAACGTAACTCTTGCATCGATTTGCATCGATACTTCATCGGGTCAAAGCAACTCTTCGAGTCAACTACTCATCGTAATGCACCGTATGGAACAGGGCATTACATAATATACCACTCAAAATAAGGTTCATCCGCGAACCGAAATCAACACTCAATCCAAGTGTTTCGCTAGAATATTTCACGATCTCGTGCCACTATCGTTTGAATCATACAACTTAGTTTGGATCGTACACATATTTTAGGCGTCCCACAAATATATGTATTTCAGCCAAGCTCAGTTGTAGGATATCGGAACAAAGCTAACAGGCTCAACTTAATCCTCAAGCACCAGCCATTCCATACTCGACTTGGTCAGATCTTAGTGTTTATTCCCATATTCTTTCTTGTATGCATAATTTCATAACATGTGATCAATTTTCAAACACCTTTGCATAAAATATGATTTAAAATCGCAACTTTGATTTCATATGTTTCTCATCGACCATCTAACGCATGTGTTGCATCAAGTCCTTGCTTACGCATCCAATTGCAACAATCCTCAGTGCCTACTCGTCCAATTGTTTTCTATCTCTCGCACAACATGTCTTTCATCTAATCGTTCGTAAAATAATTTACCTCAACGATATGGACTTAAGTCCAACATGTCCCAAATTTTTTTGCCTACAATTCGTACTATGCCTCGCACACAACTATTCCGATATGGTTCACATTCTCTCGATCTATTCACACATTGCGTCTGGGGCTACCCCAACTATGTTACTTATCCAGACATCGTGCTTAATCTCGTCCGACACAAGAGGTTAACTTGAGTCTACGATGCTCAAAGGCAACCATCTTTTCGACCGAAGGTCTCTTATGATACGTCCATCTCTAATTCTCGATTGAGTACGAATCTTTTACTCAATTTTAAAATCAATTCCAGCTAGATCGTTTCGTAACATAGATCGTGCGCTCAACACACATAGACTAATCATTACTTAAACCGATCTACAACACAAATCTTAGGGTTGTTCCACTACTCGTTGCTCTCATACGTAGAACATTTTCTCACGTTCATCAATCTGCGTCGCTATGGCAAGTCCGTCCATCTATCTATCCAATCGTCAGCCGACCAAGTCTATTTACCTACTCATTTGATCGATCAGTAAATCTCTGACCATATCGATCTAGTCGAAGGCTACTCGCTAACTTCCGAAACATGACACTTAATTGCTTAGACTTATCCTCAACATGAACTATATCACCATTTTATCCTCGATGCACTTATGTGACATCAATGGGTCATCCTATGGGACTTCAACATTCACTTGATTTGGCGGTCAAGTCTTCTAGGGTCAGCTATCCCGAAGCTACCTTCGATAATTGAAGAACATCAACGAGGGACTGTTACTACGAACCATGCCATATCCTATTTCAGAGCCAAATCAATTTCCAACAATTCCTATAGGACCTTACCCAATCTGACATAATTTATCTGCCCACCTGCGCAACTGATGCGTCATTACTACTCGAACCACTCATGCACTACCGTTAACAATATCGCTAATCAAGCAATATTTGTTAACCTCGAGTACGAGTCTATCTACCCACGGTTAATATCCGACACACTCTATGCTCATCACAATAATCCTCGAATTCACCTTCGCTTCAAACCATAAGTCAAAATCCAATTTGCCACGGCTTGCATGTTCTACCATCCTCGCTTGGCATGAATCACCATACCAGCACTCACGCAAAATGATCGCCCTAATTCGGTATGACGCATGTGCGATGCTGGAGTTGCGATCGCACAGATAAGAACGTCAACATTCTGGCTATCATCGAAACAATCGAGACACTATTTTTTCATCCAAGTAATATATCGATCCATTCTCAAATTCTCTCGATGCATTTCAACATCCTCAAATACGTTTACATAGCAATCACCCT
This sequence comes from Iris pallida, assembly GCA_029216955.1. Classification (NCBI taxonomy): domain Eukaryota; kingdom Viridiplantae; phylum Streptophyta; class Magnoliopsida; order Asparagales; family Iridaceae; genus Iris; species Iris pallida. Next base: position 4,732,362 of record JANAVB010021799.1, read on the forward strand.
TGCATAACTCATTTTGCATTTTAGGCACCTACTATCTTTCTTTTGCGTGAATTCTATTTTGTATTCATCGTTATCATCCAAACTGACATCAACTTAACTTGCATCTTATTCATCGAACAACACTGCTCAACATATTTTTTGTTCATTCGATTAGAGTATTTTCGAGTTATTGCATATCGTCTTTGATACTCCTCAATACCATTGTCGATATACATAACTTGAACATCTTCCTCTCTCATAAGCTCCATTTCGTTGCAATCACAGTTATTATCCGAACTTGAATAGGAATTAAGTCTCGCATATGTCAAGATTAGTCCAGTCGTATCTAGCTAATTATCACCATCGAGCAATATGATTTCCAGTTCCTTATACCCACTCTCATATTCCTAACTTGCACTTCTAGATCGTGCTAACTCAAATTAGTTTGCACGACTACTTCGTACCTACTCAACTCGTTCCGAACAGTTTTCGTACCGACTTAACTCAATTTCGACTGAGTCAACTATTTCCTCAATGCAACATTCCCTCGCTATGCTTAGCCTATCATTCGGCTTACACTCAACGAATTCTCATCCGACGTATCATCCATGGATACGACTTCGCGCAAAATCGTTCAACTCAATTCATCGAAGCATGCTTGTATCTACTTCTATCGAGTCATTTCCACTCGAGTCTCAGTACTATTCCGTCCATTGAGGAAACTTATCATAACCGACACAATCGTCTCGACGTAATTTATTGTAAGTTACCATACCGTTCAACATGGCTATCGCTAAGTGGTATTGCATATACTACTCAAAAATCGAGCCTATTATTTATAATGCGATGCTTTGCTGTGCTGATTGCATAAGTCGTATTGCATATACCACTCGAAATCGAGTCACTACTCGACATTACACTCTGCATAGGTCCGACATCTATTTCAAGTTAACTATCCTGTGGCAATCTTTTTCATTCCCAGTACTAACGTTTGCTTACTCGAGTTGGTACAATAACTGGACCAACGTGCACAGTCGTTCATTCAAGTTTGACATTCATTCAAAGCTAACCGTGCCTTGGCAATCATATCAATAACAACACAACATTCGCTAACTCAAAGCTCATTGCGACATTCGACTAACATAAACGTTCGCCTACTTCGAAACTCGATTCAACTCGGCCAACTCACAAGTTCGCCCACTCAAATTCGACTAGGACCAACTCGACTCGTTCAAATTACCCCGCAATTTCTTAATCCTATTGTTGCAACTCGTACAACGATTCCTTCTCAATACTCAAAGTCATTACTCAGATCGTTCAACATATCGCTACCCTTTTGCATAGCCACATAACATGCATTGCCTCATATATCGACTCGTTGTACTTCGTGCAACCAACAACACGTAACTTTTCGCACTTCGTGCAACCAACAATACGTATCTCATTTCACTTCGTGCAACTAACATCCCCATATTCGTTGCACTTCGTACAACCAACGACTCGTAACTTGTTGTACTTCGAGCAACCAACATTTCGTAACTCGTTGCACTTCGTGCAACCAACATTCTTCGACGGCACTCGAAAATAGCATGATAATCACGATATACTTGTGGCAGACGTACCAACTTAATATAGACTTATTGTATGGAACATCCAATGTAGCATCGAGCAGTCCATGAGCCTTGCGATTGTGAAAACAATTTAGAGTCAACTGATTTCGATAGCGAAGCAGCTGAGGGTCAAAGAGATTCATTCACGGTCCAAAGGATGGAACTGCTCTAATACCAACTTGTTACGCCCCGACCCGAGAAATCTCTCGTCCTCGCTAAATTTCACTTGAATCATCGTCCTTGTTGGGGCGTGATGCCGCATGAGCCTGGAGTTGCGCTCGTGCAAGTCAAGATAACAGGTTCACATAAGTTTATCGCAAATTGATAGCATAAACAGCGGAAGAAAACTGAGTATGTAATAAGAATCTCTTTTATTAATAATGAACTAAAGGTTACAAAGGCTTTGAATAGTCCAACTGATTATGCCAACTGGCTACAACGCTCATAATCTTTCTAGCTCACAAAGGATTATATTGTTCCATACATTATGCCTCTTTATAGCCAATAAGTAGTCTTCGGCCGAACATCTCCATGTTGCAAATCCAAACGCCAATGCGATAACTCGTCTCAAAATGCCAAGGACTCCATGCCTCGGTGCGTCCAAGCCAAGCCTCGCCCCGAGCCGAACATATCCTGAACCTGCGAGCAAACTAGTAGAGGATTAGTGCTTTCGTCCTCGCTGTACTGATCAAGACCCTCTCTACTAATCCAACACTAAGTAAATTTAGTGTAGCATACATCTTTATTTGGTGATCTTTCTATTTAGCCTTAGGATCAGTTTTATGGCAATATTCAAGCAGTTATCGATGGCAACTGAATCATAATTGTGTCCAATACAGTGTCCCTACAACAAATACAGTTAGACATAATGTGAACATAAACATGCAGGTGATCGTGTCCATCTCCGTCTCGTTTTCCCTAGCCTGTAATCGTTATAAATTTGCATAACCAATCATACAAATCATGCAGCCAACCAAGCAAACTTAACATAAGCATAAGGGTGGCAGGCTCGGCACCTGCACCCAATGCGAGTCTTAGCCTACCGGTCCTACCTATATGAAGGTTATGATATTCCGTGCCGTAATGGACTGATATCTTAACTTGTAAGCCGACGATCGCTTTGGCACGGGTTGCTAGCCCAATATCCAAAGGATTCCAAACTTACTAGTATTGTGGCTTATCACATCAATAGGACGGCACAACCCGTCTGAATGAAGTGCACCACCAATGCCCCTTAATTCCCTCTGCGGTCGAACGCTCCCGGTGCCCCGACGATTCTACATTCGAGGGAAGCACGCCCGTGCACAGGCCATACATCAAAGTCCATTGACCATATGCAACGCATCCTGAGTTTCATACGACCAAACAAGTTCGTCTATCTCTACTCTATTGGCATAATGCCCCAACTTAATAAATGTTCATTATTGATCGCCCTGAAGGCCGTAAACATTTTGAAGGCACCATGCCACATCCGATAGTTCTGTTACGATATTCGTGCTACCACTGTTTTGTTCGCCACGAAGCCATCTTTTACGAGTCCTATGCACATACATATGAAATAATGTGTAGGCAACTCTAGAGGAGGGTGAATAGAGTTTGTGTCGATAATCACATAATAAAAATTAACTCTATATCACCTCCACAAAACAACTATCAAGATAGTAAATAAATCAGAGAGAAAATCAGAACAACATTCGCAGACACAGCTGTTTTAACCTGGTTATTCTCGTGGAGGACTAGTCCAGGCCTGAGAACTCTAGCTCAGGTTTGAAATCTACTATTTGTGAAATAGTGTACAACCACGTGCCTTTACTCAGAAGAGCACGCCAACTTCTTACAGATTCGCAGGTGGCAAAACTTGGAATTGTCCAAGTGACTTTTCTTTCACTTTTGCACACAACTTCTAGCTGATATCGTACTGAGCACCTTGGGCTAATGAGAGATGTGGCTTAGGAGATATGGAAGAATGAGGCTTGGAGTAGTAGAGCTTGAAAAGCTTGAATATTTGAAGGTAAGAGATGATATGAAATAAGAGAAATCAAGCCTTATTTATACAACTCTGTGGAGGCAGAGTTCGGCCCGAATTCGGCCCCAAGAATTCAAATTTTTGAACGTTGGACAGCTTGTACCAAGCAGGCCCTAAAAATTAGGGTGCTGAAAATCAGGAGACAGAGTTCGGCCCGAACTCTGTGTGGGGTAGAGTTCAGCCCGAACTCTGCCTCCTAGGTGGCAGAATGACCTTTGGGCCTTTGGGCTTTGTTTTGCTTGGTGGAGCTTGGGCTTGGTTCAGGAATTGGGCTATTTGTATGATAGAGCTTGGAGAGATATGTCTAGGGGTTGAGATGACATAGTGCGACTCAACGTACACATTCTCCTAGACTCAATAAATGAAGATTACAGACTTGAAATAAATAGGAAAACCAAGAGCCCTTTGATGATGCCTTTCTTCTGACATTTGAGCAGACCTAAAGACGCCTTTTTTCTTGATAGCAGTCGTCCAAAGATAAACAGATCTGGAAATCTGAATACCTTACGGGGGCTTCACCCCCGAATCCCCGATGGGGGGCCTGCCCTCTTGACCCCTGTCTGCTGATCGGGCAGCGAAATCCCCGACGCGAGGCCCCGGATAGGTCGCTAGGCGATTCGGAGAAATCTTTTTGTATGATGCCGTCTTTGGTCCATAATTAATTCTTTATTGCCTATGTCCTGGTTTGATCATGTTTGTTCATGCTTACTGCATGTCTACAAATACATGTTAGGCGAGCAAAATATGTTGCAGTACGATTCAATCATAACAATATGATATAGGACAATTAGGACAATGCTAAGTTTAAGTAGCAACATGATAGTGAGTATATGAATATTAGTGACATCATTATGTCAAACTTAATTGATTAGCCATATTGAAAAACATGATGTAATCATTGGGCAAACAATCTCTCCCTTTTTTATTATGGCAAATCGGTTAAGTTTAAGACAGATACGATAGATGCATGTATCACTAATAAACATATATTACTAGAAGATTGTGTGCTAACTTAAACTTATTTCTCCCCCTTTGACATGATCAAAAAATAAGCTCCCCCGTAATAAAGGATAAACTGAACTCAAACATAAGTAAAGGAGGAAGGCATAGACAATCATGATCAAGATATACTAAATGAAGAACAATGGGAGAAGTGTGTAAAGACAAGTATAGAAACTACAAACCAAATGTAGAGTGCCAAATAGAAAATAGCTTGTCAAAACACAAATAATTGGTAAAACTAAAAGAATTTGGAAATAATCAATAGATAGTTTACCAACATAAAATCTAAGAAAGTCATCCAAAAACATAGTATGATATAAAATATTGCTCCAGTTTTCGAAGAGAATTATGAAAAAACAAATTCAGTTGTAAAACATAGATATCAAAGAAGAAAGATACCAATTGAGATATTTAAATATATATCAATTGAAATAAATAAACTTGAAACATTGATCAATGAAACTATGACAGTCACAATTGTCCACAGATAAATAGTGGAACAAAATAAACGAATGATAAATGTAAAATAGACCAATTGATATAAACTGATCTCATTATTTACAAATCTATTTGCTTATCCAAAATTCATGCATTTGAACTCAATTACCTTATCATGCTATATGAATATCCTCTAGATAAACATGAAGGTAAAGGAGAAAAATGTTTGAGAAAGAGAAATTCAGTCGACTTGAATGCTCCCCCTCAAACTATTACCAATATAAATAAAATCATGAATTTTGGGTAAGTCCTCAACAAGGAAAGCCAAATTAATTAAGCATACAAGGAAAGCCAAATCAATTAAGCATACAAGGAAAGCCAAATCCATCATACAAGGAAAGCTAAATCAAAGAAAGCACAATAGTCATCAAGATAAGATACGAATGTTAATATTAGCGAGATGACTCATATAAAAGAGAGAGATAATATGATGAAAACAATTACATATACTTTCATAAACCTTTCACAAAATATCAGTATTATAACCTCAATCACTAAAATAATGATAAAAATATGGGTCAATGATGAACTAGGTATACGACATATTAAAGGGTATAAATGAATTGAACCAATTTATTTGCTCCCCCTTAAATATGCGTATCTAGTTCCAAAGCACTTAAAAAAATAATAACTTCAAGATCTAGGGGTAAATCAACTATTGATTTCTCTCCCTTGCGCAATGCATATAAGGTTATAGAATCGTCATAAAACGAATAATATCATCTTTAGTCAAGAAGAGATATCCAATTAATAGCTACTAAAGATGAATGATCAAAATAATATTTTAATTAAGCACAATTAATCAAAAGATGACATACATTAGCCTATATAGAAGAATCTCATATTTAAATATGATAGATCAATGCATGTTACCTTTTGAAAAGAAGATCGTCTTGAAAAGAAATAAGGTCCATCATGAAAAGGAATAAAGTCAATTAAATCAATCATGATGAAAGTCAAAATATAGCTCAAAAAAATAGAAAAAATAAAACTCAAATATCATGTCCATGATTATCTAATTAAAAAATGATCAACCAATTTATTGCTTTGCATAGGCTATGTGTGTTTTACCACATATGTACCCATCAACGGTTAATAATCCAACCTTGCTAATACTAAATGAGAAACCAATGAAGTTCAAATAGCAAAGAGCATATGTGATAATCCATGAGTAGTCAAAGTAGAGTAATAAATTAACTTGATAACCACATAATTAGATAATATAGGACTACTTAATCATTAGGATCATTCATAAATTAAACCAATAAATAATTATGATCCGTCATAAATCTCATCTAAAAATGATATAAACAAACTAATGGAAAATATAGAAAAGAGTCAATGTTATTTAAATGATTGCAAATTTATTCCAAAGAAATGATAATAATAATATGATAAAATCATGACTCAAAAGATGAGAGAAATTTAAGAGATGCTTACCAATGACCAGTATGGAAGGAAGTTAAAGTGATGAATCACAAACCTCAATGGAAACAGGATTAAATAAAAAATAAAAAATTTGTCAAACTAATTTACAGACCAAACATATGTATCTAAAATAGAATACAAATTTCATCAAGAAAATTCGTAAATCTTGTTTTTGTAAACTAGTGTATCACATATAGATTGAAATCCAAGAAGATAGCTAGATGAGTGAAAGTGAACAAAAATTATGTAGCTTAATCAATACATCATAAATAAAGAAGTTACATAACTAATTAAGATTAATGAGGTAGGCCATTAACAAGATAAATGTGCTCATTAAATCTTAAGTTACTAACACTAAAGATACATGATTAAGCATAGAGTTCACAATATGGGTGATACATTTTGAATGATCAAAATGATTTATATACTCTTTATTAAGAAAGGATAAGAGTATAAGATAGCATGTAAATGAATTAGACTCTCATCAAGTAAAGGACAAAAGAGATGTTTATGAAAACACAATAGAACAAATCTCTTTGCCAAGTATTGAGATTAACCCAAGATAATGAAATACAAGATTGATCTAGAGAATGCAAAATTATAGCCATTATGAAAGAGTATTCTCTAGAAATGGAAAATCTCAACACAAAAGCTTAAACCATAGTAGCTAAGGACATAAGAAATATGATGTATCAATTACATGTATTCTTATGAGCTGCAAAAATATCATTGGGCAATAATGATAAAATATTTATAGCTAGATAACGTATTCTGGAACTTAGGGGTGGATCTAGAACTAGATAATGGTTGCAAGTAGACCTTAAAAATCTTAATTCTATAAAGTATTGATCACTTTGGGTTAGCTGTAAGGGCCGATTTCCAGGTAGCAGTAGTTCGAAGACTAGTGCACCGTGTCGCTTTAGGCTATTTACACCTGTATGACAGAAGGACCCTTTCGACTTGTTCCTAAAATGTTTTTTATTTTTAAGAATTTAGATTTAAAGAAATATATGCAGTATCATCAAAATCCAAAATCCCTAAGTATAAGAAAGGTAAATATCCAAATAATAATGAAAGAATGATCATCAAAATTTGCTAAGAATATTTTCAAAACAAACATTTTCATTAAGCACTTATGGAGAAAAATATATAGAAAATACATACTCAAAATAAGTACGATGATTTAAACAAGTAAGGTAAAGCACAAAACCAAGCAATTCTTAAAAGAACTTTCATAAAAGTCATGAACAAGACACTAAAAAAATATTTTCTCTCAACATTCCAACTTAAAGGTATTTGAATAAATAAATATCAACAATTAGAATCACATAGATAAAACTATATATATATATATATATATATATATATATATATATATATAGGCATACATGCAAATATATATAAAAGACATGTATCAATAAAGTCACCGAAGTGGTAAGAAGATATTTTCAAAAGAAAGATTTAAGGAGAAAGCTAATTGATTCAAGAAAAGATAACACAAATTTGGTCAAAAGAATCAATAGCTAAAGTATGATGTAAGCACAAGTATGAATAGATACTCTTCAAAATAATATGAAACTTTAGCTTAACTCATATGCCCACAGAAAGATATTTATACAAAAATAGATATCAATATAAAAAATACATGAACAACATAGAAATGGAGATTTAATGAATATAGTCACGTATCCTTGATGAATGTTTGAAAAACTATCACAAATTCAAAACATGTATAAATAGGCTTTATTAGGCAAATACGTAATTGATTCATAAGAGGTTTAATCAAAATAAACATAAAAATTAATAATAAATATATTATGTAAGCACAAGGTAGAAGTATAAGAAGCTTATATTAAACACATATATTCACAAATACCGATTAAGATAATTATGACAAATTAAATACAAATCGGCAAGAAGTAACTATCTCAAAACTTTTAAAAATGGAGAGTCAAGCTTTAAAACAAAATTCAAGAATAAAGCTCCAATGGACTAGAGTGATATGCATGCTTTATAAATAAAGATTAGGAATAACGAGCATACATGTATAAATGTGTCACACTACTAGAAAATGAGAGAGAAACTACATAGTGTGAACTAATCAATTAAGCTAATTAACTAGTCATGCTAGATAAGAGAAATAATACAAAAATTAACTAAGCATGCTAGTATTATATCTTACATTGATTTATATAATGAGAAACTAAAGGATGTCAATGTGAGCTAGTAATAAGACATCAAGAGAAACATGCTAGATTCAACAAATATAAACCATTTAAAGAGAATCGTTTAGCATGTTACTAAAGTGACTCTAGTGGCACACTTGTGTTGGTGCAATTGCTTGGAAGATGACCTTTGAGCTTTGCAACCACCAATACGCTTGCTCGGTGCTATGTCCTGATACAAGAAGCTCCACCTACAATATTAGGCGAAGACTTTGGTATCCAAATAAACTTGGATCCACATTTGTTAGATTTAGGGACCCATATATTATTTACTCTAGCATTGGTAGAAGAACACCTATGAATAGGACAAGTTACACTCATGTGTCCAATACGAGAGTAATAGAAGCACCTAATACTAGTGTGTGCACATGTATCGAAATGAGCATGATTATGAATATGTGACATACTAGAATGATGAATATCTCTAGAGTAAGCATGTATGGATTTGGTCTTAAGAATATCATGTTCTAATAGCAAATCATTATGCAAACAAATAAGAGAATCAAATTTAGCATTTAAAGCATAATTCTCTTTTTCAAATAAAGTAATTCTAGAAATAAAATCATCATTTTGTTTTTTTAAGAGTCAATAGAAGAATCATGCAAACGATTTAGCTCATGTGCTTGCTTCTTAAGAGCTTCTATTGATGAGGAAAGAGATTTAATTTTTAAAATTAAAGAATCATTCAAACTCTTTAAAGAAACACAAGATGAGTTTTGAGAGTCAAGTCTAGATAATAAATTATTATTTTTATTTCTTAAAATCTTATTAGATTCTACTAATTGAATAACCTTTTCTGAAAGTTCTTCATTTGTAGAATAAAAGCCTTAACAATCTTTAAGGATTGGTTAGCCATGGCTTTCCACTTAGAGCATTTCTTGCATTTAAAGAAACATGATTGTCCATGCTACTAGAGGAATACGATGCTATAGAAAAATTAACAAGGATCTACACTAAGGATGTTAAGCCTAATAATAGAGTACTTGCTCTGATACCAATTGAAATAACGTGTAGGCAACTCTAGAGGGGGTGAATAGAGTTTGTGTCGATAATCACATAATAAAAATTAACTCTATATCACCTCCACAAAACAACTATCAAGATAGTAAATAAATCAGAGAGAAAATCAGAACAACATTCGCAGACACCGCAGTTTTAACCTGGTTTCCCTCGTGGAGGACTAGTACAGGCCTGAGAACTCTAGCTCAGGATTGAAATCCACTATTTGTGAAATAGTGTACAACCACGTGACTTTACTCAGAAGAGCATGCCAACTTCTTACAGATTAGCAGGTGGCAAAACTTAGAATTGTCCGAGTGACTTTTCTTTCACTCTTGCACACAACTTCTAGTTGATATCGCACTGAGCACCTTGGGCTAGTGAGAGTTATGGCTTAGAAGATTGTATGTCCCAAAAATCAAGTTGTATCTATCAAATAGGCAGAGAAGTCTCAAATTGTGCACCCTTCAAATAAACTGTACTGGAGGTAGATTGCGCTGTAAATCAAACGCGCGAGCCGAACTACGCTACCATCCGAGCGCGCTATGCTGACGTGGCAATGCCATAATTACCTGACAAAGATCAGATCTTCTAACAGCCTGACAGCCCGAAAAATGAGGAGTCCATTTGTTTCTTGTGCAGCACAGCGCTCGAGAACAGCTGTACAACCTCAGCGCAGTTTGCCAGTCCAACCTCAGCACAGTTTGACCAAGTCTGAATCCTAGCACTATCTATTGACTAGAAGGAAGTGCAGTCTGAAGCTAGCGCTATTCGGTTAGCACGATTCATCAAATAACTGATATGTATTACGTGGCTTACATGCCATCAATTGCTCGCCATATGGCAACCGCCTGTACACGACCAAGCGCATTTCAATCAAATAATGCCACGCGTCTGAATACAGTTAGCCCATGATCGAGGAACTGCCCAATAGGCCAGCACAGTTTGCAGTCTGCACAGTCTGTCGACAGCGCAGTTCATCATGCACAATCCAGAATAACTACAAAGTAGTAATTTCTAGAACTCTATAAATTGAGTTTCAAGTCCTTCATTAAGGGGATCAGATCATATTATCATCAGAGATCAGGAGTTCTTTTCCAAGTGCTGTTGCAGTCTTCAAAGGCTATCATCTTCAAAGTTCACATCGTCCAAAGGATAAAGCGATCGTCTTTAGATCAGATTCCTATAGTTGTACTTTCCCAGAATTTATTGTTGTACTCTTGTACTATTTTTTAAAGTTTGAGAAATAAAAGACTTTTGTTTTTGCAAGCAAAATGGCGACTCTGCTGGGGACGACTTTCTCCTCCGACGAAGAAGTGACAACTCAATGTGACGTGACGTCTATCGGAAAGACGCAGAAGACGCTGGTTGTGAAGGTCAACCAGATTGCCTATGAAACAATGATCAATTCCAGGACCACCCCTCGCACTACAACCTCTGCCACGAGCAAGGTTCGATCAGTGTGGACTCCCAAGACTGCTGCGCAGCCTGCTGTCTCCTCCGATAAGCTGCAAGTAGCACCTTCTGCCCTTGCGCAACTCCCTCTCTCTTCTGCCAAGGCGCAAGCCACTTCCTATGATGCTTTGGCAAAGTGCAAGACCCCTTTCCCCTTGATGCAACTTGCTATAACTTTTGCTCCTGCACAACCAACTGCCCCTTCAACCAGAGCGCAACTTAAGCATTCTGTAACTAAAACTCCTGCTCCACAAGTTGCAACTCTCGGAGTTTCTGTGGCCAAAAGGCCATCTATCAAATCCTCCCAGGCGCAATCGGCCAAGGCGCCTACTGCTACTGCGCAAGTGGCCATCCCTCCTGTTCCAGCACAGTTTAAAAGGGATAGCCCTTTGGCTAATCTCCATTCTTCTCACAACATGGGGAAAGACTCTGCTCCTCTTTTCAAGTACCCCGTTACTCCTGCGCAATCCACTGGGGATAGTCTGTTGACTGTTCCTTCCCCTCCCCAGAACAAAGGAAAAGACCCGTGGTCTTTTCTTAAACTTCCTCGTTCCACGACTTGCAAGACAACAGAGGGAAACGCTCTTTAGCCAACCCTTCTTCACAAAACAAGAGAAAAGGTTCTTTGGTCTTTTCTCAGTCTTCTCTGGTTTTTACCTCGAAAGATCAATCTCAACATACCTCGGCACCGATCAGTACAAAGACCCTCTCAAACAAGAATTCTTCTCTCCCTGCCAAAAGGAAATGTACCGATCACAGAGGTATTCTACCTACTCCGGTAGCGGACCTCCAAGATCTCCTAACTCTCCGGATATTCCGCTCAAAGCAAGAAAAATTACTCGTGTCTCAGACAGAAACCCGTGGGGATGAGTTTGCTGATCTACGGGTTTATCTCAATAGACCTCGGTCTACATCAACTTCAGCAAAACGCAAGCGGCAAATGCCGAAGATGAACCTGCATCAGAGGCAAACTTTCAGGACGAAAAATCCTGACACCTATGCCAACAAAGTGAGTACTTCCCTGTATACTCACGGGACAAAACATTGAAGAACCAGAACCATGTTCCGAATGTTGTCAAAGAATATATCCCTCAAACTTCTTCTCGTCCTGTTATTGTTCCTGACCTCCGAGAACACATTAAGCAAAAGTGGGACAATATCTCAACACCTCCAGTTCAATCACTTGAATGCCATTGTAATCACAAGGTTGTCATCAAGTGTTGTTGCCAGAAAACAAAACGATCTGTCTTCGATCGTCTAAATTTTGTAACTTCTGAACCAATGTCAGAAGATGAAGACGAAGTGTTGTATGCTTCCGTCAACATGGCTTCTCGAGACACTGGGGGTAGAAAGTGCTCCAAACACGACAAGCCTCGTAGGCCCAGCCAGCGGTACTTAGATTTACTCCAGGAATCTTCTGAAGGAGTATTTCGACACACCCGATCCCGAAGTCGAGACACAATCGAGCGTAGAAATCTTCCCCAAGATCCTTCTGGTCATCTCCCTATTTCTTATTCAGGAGATGATTCCTTCTCTGATTTTGATGCATACAGCGAAAGTTCTGAACAGACAGTGTCTTCTACTGTATCGAGAGAAGTGACAGCTTAGGTTGTCACTGAAGACCCAGACGCTTCTAGTTCAGTGAATCAAGAACAACGAATAGCTGTACTGGCGGACAAGCTGAAGACCATGGCTGAAATGGTCGCAAGTATGCATTCTATCATCGTGGCCCAACATACAGTACCACCGACCGTACCTATTGCAAATCCTGAGATTATAGCATCGTCGGTACCTGTCGATGCAGGTCTGGGGGTAGTATCTCCTCAAATACCCCCTGTACAAATTCAACCCACACCCAGTCAGTCAGGAGCTGGGGGTAGTACTTACCACGCCGTTCCTCCCCCTAACACTATAATTTAGCCTGCTCCTTCTTCATCATCGGAGGATGCTAATGAAGCCGTCAAACTCTTGTGCACTCAATTTGAGGCTTTTAAAGAGAAGGATAATTTACAAAGATTGGGAATCAAGCAACCCTATCCTATTGAGTGGAAGGAAGTCCCATTTCTCCTAAATACAAGATCTCTACAATTTCGCTGTTTGACGACAGCACTTCTCTGAGTCAGTTCATTAACAACTTTGAGGTAATGACTGTTCAACTTCAGCCAAACGATGCTCTTCTTACCAGGATATTTGTCGGCTGTTTAGCCGGTGTAGCATACGATTGGTACAGAAGCTTGCCCGATAGCTGTATCAACTCTTTCTCGGTTTTAAACAAATCATCTTGGAAGGATTCACGAGGGAAACAACGATATGACTATGTCGGCCCTCAACAAGATCAAACAAAGACATAATGAAACCGCTGAAAGTTTCATTGAAAGATTTCGCCGAGAAGCATTAAAGATGCCTCTTGGAACTCCGGCCGCTGTAACTATAGTTACCTGCAAGGCAAATCTTTTTCCTATTATCAGCATGTAGACAGGGTCAACTCAATTTCAAGACTGGTCATCGTTCATTGTCAATGCTAAAGCAGCTCAAGTTAGCGCTGACAAGTTCAAGCAGCTGGGGGTACACATGTCTAACCCCGACCGGGACGAACACCCGACATCTAGTAGCGGTAATCGCCAGAACAACCGCAAGGGTAAAGAAACCTTGAACATTAATTTGAAGAGCAAAGAATCTCTGGCTGTCAACGTAGCTCCACCTACGGCTACTTCTACTCCTTCTGCCCCTCCATCGAAGGAACCTCGCCCAAAAGTAGAATACTCCTTTGACGAGAACGACACCGTGAGCATCTTCGATTGTTTGATCAAAAGCAAGAAGCTCCAACTCCCAGACCCGAAGAAGTCTGACGAGGTCGGTAAGACTGATCATCCCAAATATTGTGTTTACCATAGGTTTATTGGGCATCCCACTCGAGCATGTTATATTCTCAAAGGCAAGATTCAAGAGCTAGTCAACGCTGGTGTTGTCACCCTTCAACAAGATAAGAAGATTGTTACCGCGAACGTGGTCTCAGTTCAGTTCGGTAACTTTCCTCCACAGATGGTACAGCATAGTGTTATCCCTATCCCCAAGGCCACTCTTGAGATCGAGAATCTTCCTCCTCCACGGAGTGAAGGTCTCGTCCCCTTATCTCTTGATAATGGTGAGATTGTATGGATCCACCCTGACCTTGATACAGACTTCGAGGCTCCTTTCTCGTCTAAGTAGAAAGACCGCTCCAAGGGCAGAACAAAAATCTGCAATATGGTGTCCATAGTTGAAGAAGAAATCCTGCTGGGCACCAGGTCAGGAAAAGCCTATCAACGGGAATTTCCCGAAACTCGAGGAAACCCTGCCTCTTCTTCTGAGTCTGCTCCAGTACAACCTGTCTCTACTGAGGACATCCCTGCTGCATCCTCACCGGTTGTTGAACCCAATCCCCTAAGCCGACGACAGCCGACAAAGGCAAACAACAAGTCCGCTTTGACAAGCCTTTGAAGAAGTCATCTCCTTCTGGATTTCAAAAGCCATACAACTTTGATATTTTGGCTCAACTAGCTAATACACCGGCCAGGCTGTCGATCTTCGAGCTCTTGCGCCTCTCCAAAGAGACTCGAGAAACTCTTAGTGAAGCTCTAATGCAGGCGAAAACCTGTCTAACTCTTCTAAAGAAGCCAGAATCAGAGCCTGTCTCTTGCCTCCACTTTCACAGTGTGTTGGAGTTAATTCCAAATATCACCTTCACACAGGATGATATGCTGATGGAAGACAATAGGCATGACCATCCTTTATATTATACAGGATATATCGATACGATGAAGGTCGATCGTATTCTGATAGATCCTGGGTCAGCACTCAGCATTATGCCGAAGTTTTTAATGCTAGATGCACTGAAGATCCCAGTACATAGTCATTCTGGCACAATCACCACCATCCTGGGGTTCAACCAGGGAAGAAGTGAGCCTCTGGGCAAGATTCGCCTAAAACTCCAAATAGGCAATCTCCGTACAAAGGTGACCTTCTATATTATAGATAACCATGGTTGCTCTTACAATGCTCTTTTGGGGAGACCATTCCTTTATGAACACAACATTGTTCCTTCAACTCTCTATCAATGTTTCAAGTACATTGATGACAATGGAAAGGTTCACAAAGAGGTTGCGGATCTCTACCTTTTTAAAGGTGTCAAAGCATATTGTAACGATACTCGCATGTATAAAGATAAGTTCATGAAGATAGTGCTAGCTTTGGACACTGAATATGACCAAGAAGTAGTGCCCAATGACACCCTCATCATACCTGTCAAAGGGCGTGTTTCTCATCCTCAGTCCTCCAAACCACCGTCTATTCACTCGCCAGTCCTGAAGTAATCAACCAATGGTGGTCAAGATCAAAGGGAGCTCACCTCTTCTGAGCCACTTGCTATCGACCTACGTCGTAACAAGGATAAAAGGCAGCTCACCTCTTCTGAGCCGCTTGTTATTGACCTTCGTCGTAGCAAGCCTCCTCCACGTTCTTCTTCTTCCCCTCTTATAATCAATCTGACCAAGCCTGCTAAGGCTAAAGGTCCTATTGTAAATATGGATGTACAAATCAATAAAAAAGCATCTACTTTCCAGTACATCTAATGTCATTTATCATGCTAAATGCTATTTGGATATGCTAGATAGCTTTCAGTCATTTACAATCGGAGTTGTACAATCCCTTCAGACAGAGGTCTTGATTGAACATCCAAATGACTCATATTTTGTTGTCCCCTCTCGAAAGAGAGGCAAATGTCCAATACTTTTTAGTAAAGGACCAGAACAGAAATTCAGCTATACAGATGATAGCAGAAGTAATGATAAAGGATGTCTCCAACTACGTCGTTATAGCCAACAGTCAAAAGACATCATTCGAAAGATGGGTTATGACTTCAAGAATGGCCTCAACTATGGTAAGGGTAGACGAACTCCTATCCATACGGCTGTTCCGAAAGGAAAATCAGAGATGTACTACAGCAGGACGAAAAGAGGTCTTGGATATGCTTCACATCCGGTCTTATCTCCAGAAGTCTCCGAATCCGAGAGTGAAGAGCGCTCCAACTCTTCTGATTCAAGATCATAGGATTCTGACACCAGCATCAGTCAAGTTCATCGATTGATCGTATCTTCTAACATGGTCTCCGTTGAACTTCCAAAAGGCTATGATGAAGACATAGAATAAAATCCTGAAACAGATCCTTGGGCTCAACGAATGGATACCCAATGGGAACTCCGGTTCGAACAATGTGAACCTCCTACCGAAGATCAATTGGTTCAAATTGATGTAGGAGAAAGCGGGTCGCCTCATCCAATATTCATCAGTAAGAACCTTCCAGAGGCGGATAAGCAAGAATTGATTCTTCTTATTCGAGAATACATTGATGTCTTTGTTTGGAATTATGAAGACATACCAGGTTTAGATCCCAAAGTTGCTACTCATAAACTGAATATTTTGCCTAATGCAAAGCCAGTCAAGCAACAGCAAAGGCGATTCAAGCCAGAAATAATGGACGCAATTGATAATAAAGTCAAAAAGCTTATAGCTTATGGCTTTATTCTAGAAGAACAACATCTAGATTTGGTAGCCAACGTTGTCCCAGTCTTGAAGAAAACTGGCAAAGTTTGAGTTTGTATTGATTTTCGGGATCTTAATGAAGCATGTCCAAAGGATGAGTTTCCTCTCTCTATCACAGATGTTATGATCGACAATACTTGTGGGTTTGAAAGGATATCCTTCATGGATGGATTCTCTAGTTACAATCAGATTCGGATGAATCCTGAAGATAAAAAACACACTTCTTTTCGCAAACCTTGTGGAGTCTACTGCTATACCGTGATGCCATTTGGTCTCAATAATGTTGGCGCAACTTACCAACGAGCTATGAGTACCATCTTTCGAGATCATCTTCGTAAGACTATCGAATGCTATGTGGACGATATTGCTGTCAAGAGTCATCTAAAGGAAGATCACATCCAAGATTTAAGAACTATCTTCAATCTAATACGCCAACATCAGTTAAAAATGAATCCCACCAAGTCATTCTTGGATGTCTCTAGTGGTAAATTTCTCGGCTTCGTCATTACCTCTAAAGGTATACACGTGGATCCCAAGAAGATCAAAGCCATTCAAGAGATGCGTCCTCCATGCAACTTAAAAGAGCTATAAGGATTCCAAGGTTGACTTGCGTACATCAGGAGGTTCATTTCGAATCTGTCTGGATGCTGCAGACCGTTTACTCAGCTAATGAAGAAGGGTGTATCTTTCGTTTGGACTGAAGAATATAAATAAGTATTTGATGATATAAAGCGATGTTTGATGAACCCACCAGTTTTGGTACCACCAATCTCTGGTATTCCATTTTTAATGTATGTCCGTGCTATGGATCATTCATTGGGTGATTTACTTGCCCAGAAGAACAAAGAAGGCCATGAACAAGCCATTTATTATCTCAGTCGTACTATGATTGGTGCCGAACACCGTTATAGTCCGGTCGAGAAAGAATGCTTAGCTCTTATGTTTGCTGTTCAAAAGACAAGATATTACATCATTGGACAAACCATTCATGTTATTTCTCGAGTCAATCCTCTTCGAGTACTAATGAAGAAACCCAGCACACTCAATTCTCGGTTAGCAACATGGGCCATTTTGCTAGCCCAATATGACATGGTATATGTACCACAAAAGTCTGTCAAGGGTCAAGCGCTGGCTGACTTCTTAGCAGCTCAACCTATACTAGAGACATCCAAACTCTATGATAAAATTCCAAACGAGACGTTGGAATCAAACATAATCTTCGAAGAATTTCCTACTTGGCGTCTATTCTTTGACGGTGCATCCAGGATCGAACCAAATGGTATCATTGTCGCAGGAGTTGGGGTTGTTCTTGTTTCTCCAGATGGGTCAGCTATCCAAAGAGCTTACTCCCTAGATGAACCCTGCTCCAACAACGTAGCAGAATACACTACTCTACTCATTGGACTCCAATTAGCAAAACAACTGGGTATCGAATATCTTGAAGTCTATGGCGACTCCAAGTTGGTTGTTAACCAGGTTAGAGGAACCTATGTAGTTCGCCATCAAGATCTAGTGCCCTATCATGAAGCTGCAATCTACATGACTACATTATTCAAGGCTTTCTTCATTGAATATATTTGACGAGCTTGTAACATTGAGGCAGATGCTCTAGCTAATCTCGCAGCAGTTTTAGCAATTCCCATCAAAAGACAACAAGTGGTCGTTGTTTCCAACAGAGAGTTGTTCTGCATTGAAAATAATCGCAACATTGAGTTCAGTAACTTCGTCGAAGTCAATGTTATCAATGAAGATTGGAGAGCTCCTTTCATTGACTTCGTAGTTCATGACATACTTCCTGAAGATCCTAAGGAGGCTACGAGTATTCATCAACGATCTCTTCGATTCTACTACAATCAAACCACCAAAACTCTCTATCGACGGACTTATGACGGCCTACCCTTGCGCTGTCTTGCAGGTGATGAAGCGAAGCAAGTATTGCGTGAAGCTCATGATGGTGTTCGCGGAGCACATCAACCCGGCCCTAAACTGCAAGATCGTATCCGACGAATGGGTTACTATTGGCCCTCTATGGTGTCTGATGCCATCGAATATACAAAGAAATGTCGAGCCCGTCAAATCTACGCAGATTTCATCCATCAACCGTCGGAATTCCTTCATCCGACTGCTGCTTCCTGGCCTTTTGAGGCTTGGGGCATGGATATTATAGGTCCAATTAATCCTCTTTCTTCTAAAGGACATTGGTTTATATTAGCCATAACTGATTATTTCTCCAAGTAGGCCGAAGCTATACCCTTGGCTGAAGTCAAAACCAGCAGCGTCATCAACTTCGTCAAACACCACGTTATCTACAGGTTTGGTGTGCCTCGACGAATCATTCACGACAATGGACCTCAGTTCATCAGTCAAAAGTTTACCAGGTTTTGTGACGATCATCGGATTGATAATGTCGCCTCTACAGCTTACAACCCACTGCTAACGGCTTGGCTGAAGCCTTTAATAAGACTATTATCAAGCTCCTTAAAAAGTTTGTGTCTACTAACAAACGGAATTGGAGTGAAAAGCTTGGAGAATGTCTATGGGCCTACCGTACTACGGTCTGCAATCCCACAGGCTGTACACCCTTCTCTCTGGTGTACGGTTGTGAAGCAGTTCTACCTCTGGAACTTCAAATTCCTTCCTTGAGGATTACTATCGCTAATGAACTTACTACGGAGAACAATGATCTTCTTCGACTTCAAGAACTGGAGGCGCTCGACGAGAAGCGACTATTGGCTCAACAACACATAGAATTATATCAAGCCCGTATCTCGAAGACTTTTAACCGCAAAGTTAAAGTCAGAACTTTTCAGAAAGGAGAACTTGTTCTAACAGTCAGACGTCCTATGACCATGGCTCACATAAGCAAAGGCAAGTTCGATACAAAATGGGAAGGGCCTTATATCGTGAGTAAAGTCTTCTCAAATGGAGCCTATCAACTCACAGAGCTAGACGGATGAGTGGCGATGATGCCCATCAATGGTAAGTTCCTTAAAAAGTACTATGTATGAATGTAAAAGGGATTTCTTGTAAATATGATCGGACAGTTCATAAATAAAGTTTGATTTTTATTTTTATCATAAACGATGTTACATAATATCAAGGACGAGATCACTATCGTCCTTCTTAAAGACAGGACAATGACCACTACCGTCCTTTTCAAAAATATAATCGGCAAAAGAGAGGAGGACATCCTTGCTCGATTTCACCAAAAACGCACAAGCGGCCATTCTCGTGGCCTCTTCCTCTTCAGTCTTTCCTGGCTCAACCAGGAAGTCCAAGATATCCCGTGGTGGCTTGGGTATAGACGAACCTTCGCCCGCCTCTGTCTGCTTTGGCTGGGTTGGTTCGGCTGGACATTTCGCAACAACTTCTTCGACCTTTGGGATGATCTCAGCCTTCTTGGATGCGTCTCCAGATGACATTTTATGTTACAATTGAAACTGATCATTCCATCTAAAATTTCTGTTCTATTTATAGACAGAGATTCTTGAAATAGTCGATTATGCGAACCGAAGCGACGCATTAGTCATCCGACGGTTCATCCGTTCATTCTAACCACCTGACGGTTCATCCGTTCATTTTATTCATCTGATGGTTCATTCGTTCATTCCATTCACCTGACGGTTCACCCGTTCATTTTATTCATCCGACGGTTCATCCGTTTATTCTATTCACCCGACGGTTCATCCGTTCATCCCATTCATATGACGGTTCATCCGTTCATCCTGACGATTCATTTCGTTCATACATCCTGACGACTCATCCGTTCAACCATATCAACAACTTGTTACGTCTTTATTACCTCTGATTAAGTTGTCTACCAAAATAATGATATTCAAAAAAGAAAATTATATTCTGCCATGTCCACATTATCTCTGAGCAGATATAATGAATATAATTATTTTCTAAATCAAGAAATATATCATGTCCTGAACCTTTGAATATATTTTCTATCGCTATTATTTATATCCGTAATGGGATATGCAATAAATAATAGAGCCACAAAATAATGTCTTTTCATTGATCAAAATAAAAGGCATTACAAAAATACATATCACAAAGGAGAAATTACAAAAGATTTTTTTTTACTCAATCGGTGGGGTCATCAGACTAGCTATTTGCTGCTTCAAAGTTTGAAGTCATTCTTCACGAGAATCCATCACCCGCTTTTTAGCTTCCTCCATTCCAGATTTATCGTCAAATATCGGCAAGGTCACTAGTCGGCGAGCGATTTCATCTTGATGAGACGACAAACTCATCTTTTCATGGGTCAGAATGTCTAGTTGCTGAACTGCAGCTTGATGCTGTGTAGTTTCTTCCTCAAGAGCAAATTGAACGATCCTCAACTCTTCTTGAAGTCGAGCAAACTCTGTCTTCAGTTCAGCAACCTTCTTTTCTTTCTCTCCAGCAGCAGATGCTACTATCTCTATCTGGGAATCATACTCTGAAGACTTTGTGGCAAAAGTGTCCAAGAAAGTCTTGAAAGCAGCTTTTGTGACCTCAACTTCTCGTGTCATCCTTTCAAACTCGGCATTCACCCGTGGCTCTACCTCCCCCCGATTAAGATCTTTGTAAATCTTAATTGACTCCTCCAGCTCGTCTAACACATGTTCGAGATAGGTGGCTTGAGCCTCATCACTCTAACTTCGGATGCCGCCGATCAAATAAGAAATTGGACTTCTGACAGTAATGAAACCAACACTCTCTTTCTCCATTACCCTTTCTACTAAAGGTCCTAATGAAGTGAAGAAGAGGTTGGTTAAGGAGCCAACTATAAATTTGTTAGTGGCCGCTGCACTAGGTGTGACAGCGACTCCTATAGAAGTTGTAGCAGCAGATGCCTGTGAAGGCGGAAGTTCGGCTTCTTGAACATAGACTGAAGTCCCTTTGGACAAGGGAGCCATAGTGGAGCTAGTTGCCCCTCCCAGATGTTTCTCTGCAAAAACGAACAAATATCATCAGTTTGCTGTCATTAAGGACTATCAAAAAGGGTCAAAATGAGGGCAAGTTTACTAATACTGGATTTAATGACAAGATTGTCATCTGTTGACATAGGCTACAGCCTCGCAGAAGTAGCTTCAGACATCACTGCCTGACTACTTCCTGTGTCAGAACCGCCTGATAAATGACGGCTGCTGCTGGCTATCGTTTTTGTCTGCATTATGTCAGTGCATACCGGAGGAATTGTAGAAGGTTGAATTTCTGCATAAATGAAAGATAAGATGTCAGTCATTTGATCTATAAAAGAGGATTATCAATATTAGTCAATACCTCTTGGATCGGTGACAGTAGCTTCCTCCGGTGCTACTTCATTAACAGCGTTCTTCTCTTGGGATACATAGGCATCAGCATCCTCTTCCGGATTCAGATTGTCATTAACATTCTCCGCTGATGTTTCTTCATTATCTGCACCCTTTTCTCGTGCTTCCTCATCATCACTTGCGTCGACTGGATCAATATCATCTTGGAAGCCTAAGTCACAGTCTTCCAGGGCCTCGATCATCAGTCAGTCTTCTTCAGCCCGATGTGATATTGGTGTAGCTGGAAGACGAGCAGCTTCCATTGCAAGTGTGGGAGATGGCAATACCTCAACAGGTGATTCCGACTTATTGATTTGGGTCGGGGTTACATTCGCTTCTGCTGCCTCATCTTTTGCCTCCACAGTCTTCTCTCTTATGTCTGCAACCTCGTCCCTTATTTCTGCATCAGCCACCTGCCTAGGCTCAGGAGCAGGCGTAGGTGAAGGCATCATAACCCCGGCGACAGCAATTGTTAAAACAGAAGTATGGATAGCTTTTGGAGGGGTGGCCACTTTCTTTCTGAAAGCTATTTTCTTTCTGCGTAGAGGTTCTTCCGGGCTCTCTACGTCTGCAGCATGTATTTGTCTTTGAGTGGAAGTTGGGGTCTTCACCTCTTCTCGGTGAGCCGACTCAGCTTGTTGCCGAGACTGCGATCGAGTAGTGACTCTTTCCGAAGAGTCTACAGCAGTCTTCTTTTTAGAGACAGGAGAAGATGGTTCTTCTGCCTTCATCTTCTTCTTTTGAATTTGCCATTAATAGGCATCATAACTTTTCGACCATCCAGTTCTGAGAGTTGATAAGCTCCATTTGAGAAAACTCTGCTTACAACATAGGGACCTTCCCACTTTGCGTCAAATTTGCCCTTGCTCATATGAGTCATAGTCATAGGACGTCTGACTGTTAGAACAAGTTCTCCTTTTTGATACACTCGAACTCTGACTTTCTTATTAAAAGCTCTTGAGATCCTAGCTTGATAGAATTCAATATTCTGTTGAGCAGATAATCACTTTTCATCCAGAGCTTCTAATTCCTGAAGTCGAAGACGATCATTATTTTCAGCAGTGAGTTCATTAGCGATTGCTATCCTTAAAGAAGGAATTTGAATCTCTAATGGAAGAACAGCTTCGCAACCATACACCAGAAAGAAGGGTGTACATTTAGTAGCATTACGAACTGTAGTGCAATAAGCCCACAAACATTCACCAAGCCTCTCACTCCAATTACGTTTGTTAGTAGAGACAAACTTCTTTAGGAGTTTAATGATGGTCTTGTTGAAAGCTTCTGCTAATCCGTTAGCTACCGAATTATACGTAGTAGAAGCCACATTATTGATCCGGTGATCGTCACAGAATCGAGTAAATTTCTGGCTGACGAATTATGGTCCGTTATCATGAATAATGCGTCGGAGAACACCAAATCTGTAGATGACGTGGTGTTTAATAAAGCTGATGACATTAGACGTCTTGACTTCAGATAAAGGAATGGCTTCAGCCCATTTGGAGAAGTAATCGGTTATTGCGAGAATAAACCGATGACCCTTGGATGACGGCGGATTGATCGGGCCGATAATGTCCATGCCCCAAGCTTCGAAGGGCCATGATGCTGCCGTCGGATGTAGAAATTCTGAGGGTTGATGAATAAAATCTGCATGGATTTGACAAGCTTTACACTTCTTTGCATATTCGATGGCGTCTGATACCATAGTGGGCCAATAATAACCCATACGTCGAATACGGTCTTGAAGTTTTGGTCCAGGCTGATGTGCTCCACAAATTCCATCATGTGCTTCGCGAATAATTTGTTGAGCCTCGTCACCGGCAACACATCGAAGAAGTAAACCATCATAAGCTCGACGATATAAGTTTTTGTTGTATAATTATAATAGAATCTGAGTGATCGTCGTCTAATAGATGCTGCCTCACTCGGATCATCTGGAAGAATATCATACAATACGAAATCTAAGAAAGGAAGTCTCCAATCTTTATCCGTATTTTGATTCTCGACCGAGTTACTGAAGATAAATTCCATGCTGGAATCAGATGAAGATGATAAAGATTTACGACTAAATCCAAATCCTCTTGTGATGTTGACGTCATGAGATATTGATTCTTCAATGTCAACTGGAAGTCCTAGGGTCAGGTTATTTTCCAGATGAAATAATTCTCGATTGCGAACAATAATCATTTGTTGTCGTCTAATCGGAATAGCCAACACCGCCGCAAGATTAGCTAGAGCATCAGCTTCTGTGTTACATGCTCGCTTAACATGTTCAATGAAGAATTCTTCAAACGAAGCCATAGATATAGCTGATCTATGATAAGGAACCAGATCTTGATGGCGAACTTCATAAGTACCCCTTATCTGATTGACAATGAGTTTAGAGTCTCCGTACGCCTCCAAATGTTGAATTTCAGATGTTTAGCGAGTTGAAGACCAATGAGTAATGCATTATACTCAGCTACGTTGTTTGAACACGGCTGATCGAGAGAATAAGCTCTTTGGATAACAAGACCTTCTGGTGATACAAGAACGATTCCAACTCCAGCGACAATATCACCATTTGGACCTATCCTTGAAGCTCCATCAAAAAATAGACGCCATGTAGGATCTTCTTCAGCAATTTAGTTTGAATCTAGGACTTCATCTGGGATTTCGTCATAGAGTTTTGAATTTTCTGGAATTGAATGAGCAGCCAGAAAATCAGCTAAAGCTTGTCCTTTGACTGACTTCTGAGGAATATAATGCATGTCATACTGAGCAAGTAGGATTCCCTAGTTAGCTAATCGAGAATTCAAAACACTGGGTTTCTTTATCATGATCCGTATAGGATTGATCCTGGAGATGACATGAATAGTCTGGCCAATGATATAATGACGTCTTTTGAACAGCGAACATCAAGACTAGACATTCTTTTTCGACCGGTGAATATCGAGGTTCAGCTCCGATCATAGTACGACTGAGATAGTAGATGGCTTGTTCATGACCATTTTTATTCTTTTGAGCAAGCAATACACCCAATGAATGACTCATTGCTCGGGTATATAGGAGAAATGGAATTCCTGAGACGGGAGGTACCAATACTGGAGGGCTCATCAGATATTGTTTTATATCATCGAATGCTTTCTGACATTCATTATTCCAGACAAAAGAACACCTTTCTTCATAAGTTTGTTGAATGGTCTGCAGCGTCCTGATAAATTAGAATGAATCTCCTGATATAAGCGATCCTTCCTTGAAATTCTCGTAGCTCTTTTAAGGTGCGTAGAGGACGCATCTCTTAGATGGCTTTGATCTTCTCGGGATCCACGTGTATACCTTTAGAGGTAATGACAAAGCCGAGAAATTTACCACTAGAGACGCCTAAGAAGGACTTAGTAGGGTTCATCTTGAATTAATGCTTACGCATTAGATCAAATATAGTCTTCAAATCTTGGATATGATCCTCCTTTTGTCGACTTTTGACTGCAATATCATCAACATAGCATTCGACTGTTTTCCGCAAATGTTTACGGAATATTGTGCTCATAGCTCGTTGATAAGTTGCTCCTGCATTCTTGAGACCAAACGACATAACTGTATAACAGTATGTACCGATCGGCGTTCTAAAGAAGTGTGCTTCTCGTCATCTGGAAACATTTTAATCTGATTGTATCCAGAATACCCGTCCATGAATGACATCCGTTCAAATCCACATGTATTATCGATCATGACATCAGTGATTGGTAGAGGGAATTCGTCTTTAGGATATGCCGCATTGAGATCGCAGAAGTCTATGCAAACTCTGATCTTGCCAGTCTTTTTAAGACAGGAACTATGTTAGCCACCCAATCGGGATATTGTTTCTCTCTAATAAACCCAGAGGCCATGAGTTTATTAACTTCAGCTTCAATTGCATCCATGATGTCTGGACGAAATCATTGCTGTTGTTGTTTGACCGGTTTAGCATTCGGCAAGATATTGAGCTTGTGAGTTACAATTTGTGGATCAAGTTCTGGCATATCTTCATAACTCCAAGCGAAGACATCGATGTAATCACGAATGAGTTTAATCATGTCTTGCTTATCAGTTTCTGAAAGACTTTCACTGATGAATATTGGTTTGGGGGATCCCTCTTCACCAACATCTATTTGAACAAGTTTATCTTCAGTCGGAGGTTCTTTTTGCTCAAATCGAAACTCCCATTGATTATCCAACCTTTGGGCCCATTGTTCTGATTCATGTGAGATTTCAAACTCATCTTCGTCTTCATCATCTTTATCAGAACCGTCAATGGAGACCATGTTGGAAGACAGAATGTTGCAGTAGAAATCACCAATACTCGCATCGGAATCCTAAGAGGTAGTACTAGAAGAATCAGATCTCTTATCTTCGTCAGATTCGGGATCTTCATGAACAATATTGATGAAAGGAATAGGAGCAGTATAGCCCAATCCGTATTCGTCCTCCCGTATTTCAGAGGAGGAATCCGGACAGGCATTTTTCTTTCTTTCCACTGTTGAGGCCAGTTCTGAAGTCATAGCCCATATTTTTAATGACGTCTTTAGATTGCTGACTATAACGACGTAGTTGTAATCTTCCAGTATCATCATTCTTGTCCTCGTCTTCTAAATCAGAAGGATTTTGGGGCCCTTTGTAGAAGAATATTAGAATGTCTCCTGGCTTTCTGCTGGAAACTAGAAAGTATGAAGATTGTACAGGTTCTAGGGATACATCTGTATGAACAGTCTGTACAACTCCTATGGTTATTGTGCTCAAGTCATCTAACAAATGTAAATAACTATGAACATAATTACACACATCAACATACTGCAAAGATGGAGACTTTTTATTAAATATAAAATCAGCAATATTTACATTGGGAGAAGACTGAGCCTTAGAGATCTTAGCCAAGTCAATGACTAAAGGAGGAGAAGATGAACGAGAAGAAGCATTGTTTCGATTAAGATCAATAACAAATGGCTCAGAAGAGGTGAGCTCCCTTGAAGCTTGAGATGGAAGAGTAATCCGCCCTCCAACTAGAATTAGCAGAGTATTCTGTTTCACATGTAAAGATGCAGGAACTGCAGTACGCCCACTGACAGGAATGATCAGTGTATCTTGAGTAGACGACTGAGGTAATGGAGAAATCCGTCCACTCACCGGAATAATGAAAGAACTTTCTCTAGAGGATTTAGGAGATTGTTGCTGAGTAGTTCGACCTTTAACAGGAATTATTAAAGTCTCACTTTGTGAATCCTCTTTCTCCATAGCTTGTATGACCCTTGTATACTCTTCTTTGTACATTCGGGAATCATTGAAATAAGCTTCAACCCCATGGAAGGGATTTATATCAGCAACTTCTTTTTGTACTCTTCCATTGCTATCAATGTATTTAAAACACTGATGAAGAGTAGAAGGTACCACATTATTTTCATGAAGAAAGGGCCTCCCAAGAAGAAGATTGTAGGATCCCATAATCTCGATCACATAGAAAGTAACTTTGGATCTGAAATCACCTATATGAAGCTTCAGATGAATCTTTCCCAAAGGCTCGCTTCGGCTTTGACTGAATCCCAGGATAGTAGTAACCGTCTTAGAGAGTTTGTGAAGAGGGATTTTTAGTTCATCCAATAAGCTCTTTGGCATTATGCTTATAGCAGACCCTGGATCAATGAGGATACGATCTATCTTCATCGTATCGATATAACCGGTGTAGTAGAGAGGCCGATCATGTCGATTATCCTCCAGTAGCATGTCATCTTGTGTAAAGGTGATATTTGGGATAATCTCCAGTACATTATTGCAATGTAAGCAAGTGGCAGGTTCTGCATCTGGCTTCTTTAAATGTGCAAGACAAGAGTCAGCCTGTAGAAGTGCTTCACTTAACGTCTCCCGAGTCTCTTTGGAAAGACGTAGAAGTTTAAAGAGGGACATTCTAGCTGGAGTATTAGCAAGTTGAGCT
The DNA here is from genome assembly GCA_029216955.1 of Iris pallida. NCBI lineage: Eukaryota > Viridiplantae > Streptophyta > Magnoliopsida > Asparagales > Iridaceae > Iris > Iris pallida. Next base: position 4,760,405 of record JANAVB010021799.1, read on the forward strand.
AGAATGTCAAAATTATAAGGCTTCTGAAGCCCAAGAGGAGGGGACTTCTTGATTGGCTTATCAAACCGAGCCTGTTGTTTGCCTTTCTCAAGAGCCGTAGGCTTGGAAGAAACAGGTTCAACTGGGGTAGTTGAAGGAACAGGTACGGTGGATGATTCTTCTTCAGAAGGAATATTAGGAGCATCTTTATCAGCTGGAGGGATATCAGGAGTATCCTCAGGATTCTTGGAATAATCCTTTAGATAAGGTTTCCCCGTTCGAGTAGCACTAACAAGTGCTTCTTCTTCATCTTTGGCTTTGTATCGGAGGTAGATCCAAGAGAAGTCATATGACATGACTTAATCTTTCCAGCCTTCTTGGACTTTTGAGAAGTAGTCTTTTGAGGAGAAGGCGATTCAAAATCTGCCACTAGATCAGGATGTATCCACATGATTTCTCCTGTTTCCAAAGTGATTGGCACTAATCCTTCAGACTGCGGAGGAGGAATATTTACTATGTCAAGAGTTGCCTTGGGAATAGGAACGATCCCACTTTCAAGGAGTTGAGGGGGGAAATCTCCGAATTACATAGAGACGACGTTGGAGGTGACGGTCTTCTCTTTTGGAGTAAGAGAAATAGCTCCAGACTTAATCATTTCTTGGATCTTTCCTTTCAGTACATAACATGTACGAATTGTGTGACCCAGCATTCTGTAATACGGGCAGTATTTGGGATGATCTGTCTTACCAGCTTCATCAGGTTTCTTGATCTCAGGTAATTGTATCTTATTACCTTTCAGCAGATATTCAAAGATACCAAGGACATCGTCGTCGTCAAAAGAGTATTCTTCTTTAGGGCGAGGTGTTCTTGTTTGTTGGGTTGTAGCGGTAGGAGAAGTTTGCACATTTGATGCATCTTTGCTCTGAAGATTAACTTCAAGAGTTTCTTTTCCCTTGCGAGCATTGTTTTTATTGTTAGTACCTTGACCTGTTTCTTTGGGAGTCATCTGTACTCCTAAACCTTCGAAGGTTTCAGCACTAATTTCTGCGGCCTTGGCACTAACTATGAAAGAAGGCCAGTCTTAGAATTGGGTAGATCCTGTCCACATGCTGATGATTGGCAACAAGTTTGATTTGCATGTGTCGATGGTGACAACATCAGGAGTTCCAAGAGGCATCTTCAGAGCTTCTCTTCGAAACCGTTCAATGTACTCTTCTGTAGTTTCATTATTTTTCTGCTTGATTCTAATAAGAGCAGACATAGTCATGTCATTGAGCCCTTCATAGAACCGTTCAAGAAACATCTGTTTGAAACCGACAAATGAGGTAATGCTCCCATCTGGGAGACTTCTATACCATTCATAAGTCGTTCCCTTGAGACATCCAACAAATACCCGAGTAAGGAGGGCGTCGCTTGGTTGCAGCTGATCAGTTATCACTTCAAAGTGATTAATAAACTGACTTGGAGAAGTAGTTCCATCATAGAATGAGATAGTAGGAGACTTGTATTTAGGAGGATACGATACTTGCTTCCATTCTATCGGATAAGGTTGCTTGATGCCTAACCTTTGTAAACCATCTTTCTGTTTGAATGCCTTGAATTGAGTTTTGAGATTCCTCAATTCTTTATTAACAACTTCGGAGGATTGTGGAGTTGTAGCTTGTAGAGAATAGTTGGGAGAAGGAACAGCATTGTAAGCACTACCCCCAACTCTAGAGAGACTAGGATTTGGTTGAGCTGGTCCAGGAGTATTGGATTGTACTGCTGGAGGAACTTGTACTGGACTCATACCAGTGTCAATAGGTATGGCATCTGGTACAGTCTGTCGATTTTGCATCTGAGTTGCCATGAGTTCATACATCGACTTCATAGTATTAGCCATAGACTTCATTTGCTGTTCCAAAGAAGCAATCCTTTGTTCTTGAGGAGTCAAGGAAGAAGAAGGTTCATCAGTATTCCATCAACCATATAAGTCGTGACTGTACGAGGAATCATTGATGAACTGGTGGATGTTGTTTGTTCTGAATCATTGCTTTGTGCATCAAAGTCAATTATAGGAGAACTACTCCCAGTAGGAAGAGGTGGAAAGTTAGATTCTCCAAGGAATTCAGAATCATCTTCAGAAATTAAAGTTCTTTGACTAGAAGCTAAGGCTCTTGCTCTGGTGTTTCTGTATACTCCATCTGGACTATCAGCTCTACCCCCAGTATCCCGAGAGGTCATGTTGACAGAAGCAATCAAAGGCTCATCTTCATCAGGCATAGGTTCACACTGAATCCGATTGAAGACAGATTGTCGTTTTGTTTGACATCTGCATTGCATTGTGACTCTCGGCTGGAAATTACATTCATGATCAACATGGTCTTGAACCATTGATTGATATCTGCATTGAATTATGACTCTTAGGTGGAAGTCACATTCAGCATGATCCATTGTCATAGAATTCCTTCTCTTCTGTTGAAGATATTCTCTTAAATCTGTTTGTGAAGATTGAAGAGTATATTTCCTGTTCTTGGGTCTTGATGGCTTTTGATTATATAGAAATGATTAATATGAGCCACATAGTTTCTTGTATACTCTGCATCTGGATCTCTTATCCTTGTTTCCAACTGGTATAGTTTCTTAACACCAGAAGTGTTAAGTTTTGTTCTTAGATCAGTTGGAGGTAACACATTGGTTTTGGAAACTTGGAGTTTTCCCTCCATTGATCTGGATATTTGCAGAGAAGGAAGAGTTGAACCATCCCTTTGATTAGGAGTTGGTAACAGACCCTCTTTTATGGACAGATTCTGTGCCCAATTTGAAGAAGTTATAGAAGAAGACACTAAGGAATGTTTCTTCTTAGACTCATTCAAGTTTTGAGACATAGAATGTCCAGAAGGAAGAGTAGTCAAAAGACCATCTCCTTTTCTTTGACTAACAAAATTGTCAGTCAAAGCTGTTCCTGAAGTAAAAACTACAGGAACAGAAGAAACAACTAAAGAGTTATTCCTTTTCGAAAGGACTTTGTGTGGAAGACCACCCCCAGTTCTAGTAGAACTTGGCAAAGAAGAAGAGATAGCTAAAGAGCTAGTCTTCTTAGATGAAATACACGCTGAAACAGAATTAGTTAAAGAACCAATACTGTTAGCGTAACTTTTGACTTTGGAAGTACACGCTGGAATAGACTTGGCTAAGGAGCCAGTACTATTAGCATGATTGTTGATTTTAGAATTACACACTGGAACAGACTTGGCTAAGGAACCAGTGCTATCAGCGTGACTTTTGGGGTTGAAATTATATGCTAGAACAGATTTGGCTAAGGAGCCAGTACTGTCAGCGTGACTTTTAATTTTGGAAACACACACTGGAACAGATTTGACTAAGGAGCCAGTACTGTCAGCGTGATTTTTGAATAAGAGATTGCACACTGGAACAGATTTGGCTAAGGAGCCAGTACTGTCAGCGTGACTTTTGGGATTGAATTTGCACGCTGGAACAGATTTGGCTAAGGAGCCACTACTGTCAGCGTGACCTTTGATTACTGTCATCTTCGAGCGCACAAGAGTGTACGTGCTTGCAGTAGAGTCCTTGCCAGTGTTAGGAGTAGACACTGTGGCAGAGACTTCACCATTGACTGCCAACTGATTCTTAGGGACATAGACAGAGTGTCCCTTCGACTTGGCAGTGATGATGGAGGCTGAAGTGGGCTTGCCACTCTTAGCCCGCTGCATTTCTTCATAGGCGAGTTGATCGAATTGGATCGTCATCACCTTCTTCGTCGAGCCGACTGACGAAGTGTCGCATTGAGTTGTTGCCATCTCAGAAGAGGAGATGGTTTTCTCCAGCAGAGTCGCCAATTTGTTTTCCATAAATAAATTCCTTTATTTATTGTGTATCTGGGAAAATTACAACTGTAGGAATCTGATCTAGAAGACGATCACTCTATCCCTTGGACCCTTGATCGAAGATCATACAACTTTCAGAGAAACACGCAGCGGTTCGTAAACTTCTTTAGGGAAGTTGGCTTCCCTCGAAGCTTCTAGAGGTGCATCGGTTAGCTCGTGCTCTTCATCATTACCAGGAGGCAACAAACAGGGCCCTTTTTCTAAATTGTGTCACCGTTGCAAAGCTGTCTGTTAAATGAAAGTTCTCAGCAAAAGTGTTTGCTGACGTATAAAAGATCGAGTAAGTATACAGCATGCGGGGACCATGGTGTTCTTTGTCGGCATTGAGAACGTCGTCTTCGTGTCACGGGCATTATAATAGGCCCAAGCCCGGGCTCCATCAATCAAATAACCTTTTCCTTGTAGGCATATTGTGGCATTACCTACGTAGAATTGGTCGTAGCCGAATTGGCGTACAAAATAGCTCAGGAGATAAGGTTCAAGATAGCATTCATCTTCGAACCGATATACTAGATGTGAAGGACGAATCGTCCTCAACCAGTCAAAAGCTGTATGGCCCAAAGGCTACATTCTTACATAGTTGACAAGGTTCACTGACATATATTCGTAATCGGTTGGAGGCGGAACACAATAGAAGTTCCATCCTCTGCCCAGGTTCAAGATTTGCCGGCAGTCTTTCAAAGTGGTATAGACCCACTTACATCCAGAATATCTTCTCAGAAAACTATCGCTTACTGCTCCTATGGCAGGTATCATTAAGGAAGGATGGTGTAGAAGCAGCCATCCGAACAGATATGTATACGGTAGTTCCAGCCAAGGAAAATGTCCCTTTTTACCTTTTCCTCGAATCATCGAATCAACGAAGAGGCGGAGGCTGGCGTTCATTCTGCATGTCATTGCTGACAACAAATCCATCCGGTAGCCGAAGACTAGACTGACAGCAACAAACAGTACGCCGCGATGGAAGCGGTCGACTGCGCTGGCTCCAGGAACGATATATCGTCGAAGCCCGTAAGTAAGGAACCCTGCCATTTGGGCTTCCTTCGACATGGGTCTGTAACCCATCCTCATAAAGCTCTCTATGATGTCTCCTTCTTTAAAAGGAGGACACTGAAGATCATCCTCAATCTTGATATCCATCTCATTGTGCGTCTCCATCAACTCGATCACCTCGCTGTTGCTAAGCGGTTTGAAGAAGTTGGAATTGCATTTTTCATGTTCTTTTGTCTTCTTCTCGATAATATGGTTGAGGAAAAGATATGGCAACCATTTGGTCGAATAGCACGTGTCGGCCGCGCCACTCTTATAGTTGAGAGAGCAAATCTTGTAGTGGCAGAGGAGCTCTTCAAAAACTTCTACCATGCGGGCATTCTCCTGGCGCAGTCTATCCAATTCATCATTTGTCGGGACAAACTCTTCATAGGGGATATCCCCCATTGGCAGATTTGAGATGTACTTCATTTCATGCAAGGCTCATCCAATCTTTCCGCGTGGCGTCATGAAAGTCCCGGTCCTATAATTGTATCTCTCCGCCAACGCAAGGAATAGATGTAGATTCGGGAGGAAGCCATAGACTGTGGCATATACTGCCTGATACAGATTAATCTTTTTAAGCTGATCTTCAAATTGGACTAATATTAAATTGGCTATACAGATCCATCTCTTATTGTCCGGGTTCACAAGACCTGTCAACTGCAGGTCTTGGTCCGGATACCTCCCTTCCACCTTTGCGAATATTGGAGTTCTTACTGGTAGCAACAAAAAAGAATCCTTCGGCGGGATACAACCGGGTTTGAGTCCCCTGAGTAGAGAGATATGTCGCTCAGAAGAACTGTAGAAGATATCCTTATGATCTGGCCCCTTCTTAACACAGATATTACCCACTCGGGCCTGTTGCAACGGAGTTATATCCCATTCCATTTTCTGGGATAGCTTGTAAAAGCATATCTAGATAGAGGGAGACATCTAGAGATCTTTGGCAGAAGTATCGTCTTCTCGCCCCTTTAGAAAATTCTCTATTCCATGCGAGGCCTTGGTTGAGAAGTCTTGTCAAAAGCTTCACCAAACAAGAACAAAGGTTTCTTATGGGTCACAGTGTCAGCAGTTTGAAGAGGCTGTCCATTCATCAAACACAATAAAGTATCATTATCCTATGCAATCAGGACAGCCTGCCGAGAAGACGGTAAGGCATATTGAGGAAAGGACACATGAGAGAGATCTTCCTTGTAGTCTGATTTCGACAAAGATCCTGCAAGAACCTCATAGTTGGGATCTTCCCTGAGGTTAACTGCATCAATAAAGAGACAAAGATCAGTATATGCAAAATCAAAAAAGTTTCTTCAAAAGTTCATCAAAATTGTGCTGTGTGAAACAAGCTATCAGATTGTGCCAGCACAGTCAACATGCGCAAGCTATCAGATTGCACCAGCACAGTCAACATGTGCAAGGTATCAGATTGTGCCAGCACAGCCAATGTGCGTAAGACGTCAGGTTGCGCTAACATACTTGCACAAAACATCAGTTTGCGCTGGCACAACTGACTTGCGCAAATCGATGGATTGTGTCGAACATTTTGTTAGTGCTTTCCAACCGATTGCACAAGAATACAGTTTTCATAAAAATGAAAACTGTTGTGTATGCAGCCGAAACCCTAAATAGAGTGGCGCAAATACCATCAATCTCTAAAAAGAGAGAGGTATGAAGGTCTGAAAACTTAAAAAACCCTAAAAAGAGTTTCGATCATGGTTCGTCATTCACCTTGAAGCGCTGGATGACCCGTCTCGTGACGAGAGATTCGTGGTACAACACGAGTCGAGGGTTCGGCGGGGGCCTTTCCCTTCTCGGTGGCCGATCGCTTGGGCGCCATTACTGTCATCGACGAGAAGAAGAAGAAGTCGGAGTAGGGGAGGAGCTTCTGTCTCTTGAGAAATCGAAAGCAAGTAAAGGTTGAAAGAATGAGAAATAAAACTATTTATAGTTTTTCAGAAGTGTAATAGTCACCTCCGATTGCGCCACAAAAGGCGGAACTAATTCCTCCAAACGCGCAACCAAAGCGCAACTTGATTTTAAATTCGAAATTCAAAGTATTTCGAAACTTTAAATATTTTCCAATTTCGAAAACTTTGAAGGGGGTCTTGTATGTCCTAAAAATCAAGTTGCATCTATCAAATAGGCAGAGAAGTCTCAAATTGTGCACCCTTCAAATGAACTGCGTCGGAGATAGATTGCGCTGCAAATCAAACGCGCGAGCTGAACTACACTACCATCCGAGCGCGCTATGCTGACGTGGCAATGCCATCATTACCTGACAAAGATCAGATCTTCTGACAGCCTGACAGCCCAAAAAATGAGGAGTCCGTTCGTTTCTTGTGCAGCACAGCGCTCGAGAACAGCTGTACAACCTCAGCACAGTTTGCCATTCCAACCTCAGCGCAGTTTGACCAAGTTTGAATCCTAGCGCTATCCATTGACTAGAAGGAAGCGCAGTCTGAAGCTAGCGCTATTCGGTTAGCACGATTCATCAAATAACTGACATGTATTATGTGACTTACATGCCATCAATTGCTCGCCATGTAGCAACCGTCTGTACACGACCAAGCACATTTCAATCAAACAATGCCACGCGTCTGAATACAGTTAGCCCACGATCGAGCAACTGCCCAGTAGGCCATTGTAGTTTACAGTCTGCGCAGTCTGTCGACAGCGTAGTTCATCATGCACAATCCAGAATAACTACAAATTACTTACTTCTAGAACTCTATAAATAGAGTTTCAAGTCCTTCATTAAGGGGATCAGATCATATTATTATTACAGATCAGGAGTTCTTGTCCAAGTGCTGTTGCAGTCTTCAGAGGCTATCGTCTTCAAAGTTCACATTGTCCAAGGGATAAAGCTATCGTCTTCAGATCATATTCCTATGGTGTACTTTCCCAGAATTTATTATTGTACTCTTGTACTATTCTTTAAAGTTTGTGAAATAAAAGACTTTTATTTTTGCAAACAAAGATGTGGAAGAATGAGGCTTGGAGTAGTAGAGCTTAGAAAGCTTGAATATTTGAAGATAAGAGATAATATGAAATAAGAGAAATCAAGCCTTATTTATACTACTCTGGGAAGGAAGAGTTTGGCCCTAATTCTGTCCCAAGAATTCAAATTTTTGGACGTTGGATAGCTTGTCCCAAGCAGGCCCTAAAAATCAGGGTACAGAAAATCAGGAGACAGAGTTTGGCCCGAACACTGTATGGGGGCAGAGTTCAGCCCGAACTCTGACTCCTAGGTGGCAGAATGACCTTTGCGCCTTTGGGCTTTGTTTGGCTTGGTTGAGCTTCGGCTTGGTTCAGGAATTGGTCTGTTTGTATTGTAGAGCTTAGAGAGATATGTCAAGGGGTTGAGATGACACAATGCGACTCAACGTACACATTCTCCTATAATCAATAAATGAAGATTACAGACTTGAAATAAATAGGAGAATCAAGAGCCCTTTGATGACACCTTTCTTCTGATATTTAAGCAGACCTGAAGACGCATTTTTCCTTGATAGCAGTCGTCTAAAGATAAACAGATCTGGAAATCTGAATACCTTTCGGGGGCTTTGCCCCTAAACCCCCGACGGGGGGCGCTGCCCCCTTGACCCCTGTCCGCTGACCGGGCAGCGAAACCCCCGATGCGAGGCCACGGATAGGTCGCTAGGCGGTTCGGAGAAATCTTTTTGTATGACGCCGTCTTTGGTCCATCATTAATTCTTTATTGCCTATGTCCTAGTTTGATCATGTTTGATCATACTTACTGCATGTCTACAAATACATGTTAGGCGAGCAAAATATGTTGCAGTACGATACAGGCATGACAATATGATATAGGACAATTAGGACAATGTTAAGTTTAAGTAGCAACATGATAGTGAGTATATGAATATTAGTGACATCATTATGTTAAACTTAACTGATTAGCCATATTCAAAACATGATGTAATCATTGGGCTAACAACATACACTTTGACGCATTTTTTTTTCGAGTCGTACATTCGATGTACGCCTCGATACCGTATTTTCATGTTCTAGGCCTTAATGTTCAATGTTCTTCCAAATTGAGCCCTTGGTATACATCTCAATATTGTCTTTCAATGTTCTAGCATCAATATCCTATCACGACTCGTACACTTAATGCATGTCGCCTCAATTGTTCAATGTTCTATCTTAATGTTTAACACGCACTAAGACCTTTACTCGATTTGAGCCATGCTTGTTAACTTGATAGTAGGATAAGCATACATGGATACATTTTATTAGACGTGAAGGAGTAGGAGAGAAGAGTCATGAACCCGCCCAACTTAGTCCGATGTGCCTTGTCATTTTGTCGAGCTGAGTTGGCTCAATTCCATAACTTGGTTGCACGGCCAACTCTCCTAACTTAGCTATTTTGTTGAACTATTCGACTAATTCGGTCTACCATGCCCATGCCTTAGTTCGTTGCAAGGCGACGATTTGGTTTTGCGGACATCGTTGCAAATAAGGCAAAAAGTTGACCTCTTATCATTCAGCATAAAAGCGTAGCCTGCACACGAAATCAACTAAAATCAGTACTTAGTCAAACGGGACTTATGCTTTGCATTATTTCGATTTATAGATTCGAATGACTCAAGGCTTTCCTTCGGACCAACGTAACTCTTACGTCAATTTGCATCGATGCTTCATCGGGTCAACGCAACTCTTCGAGTCAACGACTCATCGGAATGTACCGTACGGAGCGGGGCATTACACTCCCGGCCTCGCTCGCCTTCTGTTTCCATCGACCTTGACCTCCCAGCGGTTGGAAGGGTCTTCTTCCTCGTCGCGCCATGGTCGTCCATCCTTTATTCGTCTCCCAAGCGCTGGAGTTGTCCTCGGAGGCAAGACCATCCCTCCTCCTTTGCAAGGACGGCGCTCCGGGGTCCCAGTTCTTGCCAGAGATTGGAATCTCCCTTTGTGAGGTCGGTTATCCTAACCTTAGATTAGACATTACCGATATATATATATATATATATATATATATATATATATATATATATATTAAAAATATATATATATATAATATAATAATAATAATAATATATAAAAGATGACGGCAGCAGCTAGGTTTCATAAGATCTAGGTTCCCAATCTGGGATCTAGGGCAGGAAGGAGATGATCGGACGAGCAGTACTGGTCAGGAGACGGGCGACGGATGGACCACGGTCCGATGGCGTATAAGGGGGCGTGCCACGGATGGTTATTTATCACAAGGATCAACGGCCGGGGGTCAGCAAATAATGGTGCTGGGGATCATGTGTCGCAGTGAGGTGGAGGTCGAAGACAGACATCATATAGAGTACTGGTTCGAGGAGGGGGCCCAGTAACGGGGAGGGGAAGGAACGGTGTTAGCTGGCAAAGAATAACAGATCATGGGGAGTCGACTCAATCGAATATGCCAAAAATATGGGCACTTAACACCAAGGAGACGGAGAGGGAGCTGCCTCATAATTAAGGGATGGTCGACAAGTGCAAAGCACCAACGGAATAGGACATGCAAGGAAAGTCATGGGCAGATTTTGTCCGCACAGACATGATGAAGGGAGAGAAACAAATGTACTATATATCCCCCAAGAAGGTAGGCAATGGATATCGCACGTTGTTCTTGGAGGAAGAACTGGTAGAGACCAAAGAATACTGGATGAATACTATAATACTGTACATGCTTGGGAGTCATCCGTTTTACAACCACATAAGAGCTTACGCGGAGCGGGTTTTAGGACCGAAAAGGAGTACGAAGTTCTTATCATGAAGCAATGGCTTCTACTTTATGCGATTTGGTATGGTAGAGGATCTGGAGCAGGTGGTACAAGAAGGACCGTGGACGTTTGACGGACGGCTCTTCATGATAAAGATATGGACGCCGGAGACAAGATGCAAAAGGGAAGGTCTTCGCTCAGTGCTAGTATGGATTAGATTCACTAATCTCCCTATCCTATACTGGAGTTCACACATGATGATGAAATTTGCAAGCATAATTGGAATTCTGATCAAGCCAGACGAGAGAACCAATGCCAGAGCTATGATGGGGTACGCTAGAATTTTTGTGGAAATTGAAGCGGGAAAGGATCTACCATCGCAAATTGAATATGAAGTCCCATCTGGGGATGTTTATATATAGAAAGATAGAGTATGAATGGATTCCGCCCACGTGTACACATTGTTGACAGTTCGGGCATCCTCCAAGTGAATGTAAACTGGAAGATGACACAAGCGGCGTACATCAAACCAGTACAACTCATGTAGATTGAGATAATGATATCACAAAGATGGACAAGGACGGGGAGACTCAAGCCGTTGATAAAGATGGCAGAAATAGAGAGAAGCAGATTTTTGGTCTAGCGGAGGGGATGGATCTTGAAATCAACATTGGGTTGGACAAACTTACGTCACATAACAACACACAAAAAGAGAAGCAGCAGGCGGTCAATAGGAACAAGGTGGGTGAGGGCTCTGATCAAGTCATAGTGTTCCAGGCTCAGAGGAATAAAGCTAGCTGAAGGAGAGGTGTGATCAAAGGAAAGGCGGTCAGAGAGGGAGGGCGGCGACTCACAGGTGGAGCAGCATATGAGGACGGGAGAGAATAAAGCATAAATGTGGAGGGAAGTGAAAGCCAAAAATGGCATACGAGCATCACGTTAGCGGATATGGATAGACCATCCCATGGGCTGATGCAGCCGAGTACGAAAGTTTGAATGGAGAACCTCCAATGGTAGGAGCTATTGCGTAAAATATTCAAAGAAGGCAAGAAGGAGGGCGGAGAACCTGGAAAAGAATGAACTGAACCATATTGTCACGACCCGCACCCAGTGTAAGGGCACAAGACATGGTTACGTCCAGCCTACGCCGCAGTGTCAGCGGTAGAACGCTGTCCTAGGTCACATACATCTAACAGTTTATAAGGTACCTGTACAGTTTATACACTCCGAATGGAGGTGACATAAATAAGAACAACTCAATCACAACTAAGGAAGAAAGTATGAAACGATAGAATAGATAAAACTCAGAATCCACAGATAATAATACAAGACAGAGAGATAGCTGAAACTAAGATAACATCTCCACAATCTAGAGTACAACTCCAATATATACAAATGTATCATAACATGAAAGTAAATAGAACTAGCCTAGCTAACTAGCCTAGTCTACAGGGGTAGTGTCGTCAGCAAGTACTGGATCCTCCTGGGAGTCCAGCTCAAGAGTGTCGTCTATGCCTGCTCCGTAATAAGTGGGACAGAACTCCTTAGTGTCTTCTGTAAAATTTCAACAAGTCCAGACAGGACTAGAGCGAGCACAGTACATCTCACGCAGTTCATAATTTGACAGGACATATAAATATGCAATAGAGTAAGATATAGGAAATGCTGTAGAATATACACGAAGTAAAAGAGAAAGCTGTAATGTAAATAGATACTATAAATAGAGAACTACAGTGAACTAGTGATTAAGAGTACAAGATGAACATGTGAACGGCTTGAATTTGCACATGAGTAATCTAAGAGTTTGCACATGAGTATACTACTTTGGAATTGTTCACATGACCATTCATACTACCCCATACCCCAATAAATACACAAGGATCCAGACAGGTTATGTTATTGCACATGATATCACATGAAGGCCCATAATAGGGTGCACATGATAGTATACATGAGGGCTCCGTGAACATGAGAGTACATGAATCACGAGAGTGCACATAAATGGTGAAAGCACCAGAGTTCGTGATGAAAGTGAAACGAACATGACATACTGTAACCTGATGCTCCCGAGGGGATAACATCTCATGAAGGGATCCATATAGTACCAATCCGTGTTAAACATCGTGACAGCAGCAAGTAAAGTAATCTAGTGCGTAAATGTAAATCCTATCAAGTATGAAACGGTCAGAGAATGTACTCGCCTGATATCCTGAATGTCCGAAAGAAAAATACTGCCTGAGGAGTGGTGTTTGGCTCCTAATCAGAACAGTACAAGTCACAACATGTCCAGCTAATAAAGTAAAATACTATGATGCAGTCTACATGATATTAGGTCAATCCTAGACCAAAGTCAAACTTGGTCAACTTTAGTCAACTAAAAAGTCAAAGTTAGGTCAACTAGGTCAACCTAGACTCAAAGAAGTCTAACTAGGCCTAACCAGTCTATCCTAGCTAGTACACACCATACACAAGTCTATAAGACTCTACACATGTGTATATTTCAGATACACAATACCACACAAGACTATCATAGTCTATGTACCTAGGTTATAGGACATAGGCTAACTACATAGGCAATGAGCCATACACAAAGCCATACATTTATGAACACATTATCTACATAGGCAATGCAATATTTGCATTACAATCACATATAGGCCAACACACATACACTCTACATATATATATATCTATATACACATATATGTATATAACAATAGGAAAAAAAATGTATATAACAATAGGAATCTCAATTTATACATTCACACATTAGCTATACATATTACATATAAATGGAGAGGGGGATAAAAAGAAAAGAACATGTGAATGTGTGAGTGTAAAGGGCTTGTGTACACAGCAATGTGTGTATAAAGTTGTCCAAATATTATGTGTGTGTGAGCTGAAACAATGAGCTAATCATATAAAAACGGGATTTAATCTCAGGTTTACAAAATGATAGTGAGATATGGGAGAAAATAATGTGTGTGTGTGTGTGTGTGTGTGTGTGTGTACATGAGTGTAGGCATGTGTGTGAGTGTTCTCTGCTATCAAACAGTCCCTAAAATCTCAGAAAATCAACAAATTCAGTGTGTGTGTGTGTGTTTGAGTGCTCTGTGTACAGGAGAGTGTAATAGTGTGTGTGTAGGTGTTCTGTGTACAGGAGAGTGTAACAGTGTGTGTGTAGGTGTTATGTGTACAAGAGAGTGTAGAGCTAATTGTTCTCAGGTTTGAAACCAAGTGACAGTGTCTTAGTTGAATGTAAAACCAGGTTCAGCTATGTGTGTGTGTGTGCATTTGATTACTAGTGACAGGAATGTGTGAAAACAGTGTACAGGAAATGTAACATAAACTCAGGTTTAACAATGCCAAGTGTGTCTCATTACAGTGTACAAGTGTCCCAGTGGTGTGTGTGTGAGTTCAAATGACAGGAAATGTGTCTCAGGTTTGTAAACAGTGTATCAGAAATACATGCCTACATCTCCAGTTCATTTCCAGTTTAAAAGAGAATTCGAACAGGTAGGAGATCAATTCCTGACACAACTAATCCAGGTTTCAGTTTAATGAAGCATTCAACTCAGATGTGTAATAAAATCTCATATGACAGTTCCTATTTCTCAGAAATTTAGATAAAAGAAAACAGTGTATCAGTGACATTGAAATCCCCATAAAATTTGAACTCCCATTTGACAATTCAACACAAAATGAATCCCCTATAAACCTAAACATGTTATCTAATGTACAGACATTAACCCATACTTAATTTACATGATATTTAACATTAAAAATGTAAATTAAAATGGAGAACAGTGCGCAAATGCACTGATACTCGACAGTATCAGTCGAATGGGGATATTCCCATTCCATTATAAAAATTAGCAATTAACAATAGGTCTATGGTTTGTAATTAATAATCAATATGTGTACTTGATATACCTATAATATTGTGTCCAAAACACACACAAACCAAATGTACACGAACTTAGTTCAGTGTACAGTGCACCCGTGTCCAGTGCGGGTCGAATCTCTCACTCGGCACGAACTTAATGGACACGTGGTCTTGGGGGTGTCGTGTCAGACATTATCCTAAGCCCTGTGTCAAAGGACACAAGTCCATATGTCCAGAATAACCCACACGAACTTGCGAGTAGCAGGATAGTGCTGTCAACGCACGCACAGGCGTGTCCACGAGTCCTGTCTGACACGAAATGGTTTTGATACGTGTTCAGTCATGTAGAAATCAGTAAGCCACTCTAAAATGAGTATTCCTATTCAAACACATTCCTAAAACAGGATCGAAATGCCTACTGGGGTATTTCGTCGAACACTATTGATCCTACGCTGATACGTGTCCGATACGGACACGTAAAGGACACGAAATGACACGAAACCTATTCCTACAGTTAGAGGACACCTAGGTCTATGCATCCATGCCAAGAAATCAAAATTCTATTAGAGGAATAGGGAGTTACATATAGGTGCTCTTTCCTCAAGAAAGCTTCAAAAATGGAGATTCCCTCTATTTAGCCCAAGCTCCAAAGTAGCCCAAAACTATTATTAGCCTCCACCAACAGTAGAAGAATAGGAATTAGGTCACCATGCAAGACGTTTGAATGAAAATGCATCAATATTGATCAAAATGGGAAAGGGTTCAATGAAGAACAAACCTTGCTATTGAAAAATGAAGGGTTGAAAAAAAGAGGCAACTATTTTTTGAGAGACTTTAAATAGGGATGGGGTGTCCCTAGTAGCCGGCCAAGTAAGTCTAGGGTTAGGGCTTTAGGATAGATCAAGGGTTCTCCTTTCATCTAGTTTAATCAATGGTCTAAAATCTAGGTTTCACACTAGTCTTAATTTGCAACCTAGTTAGCTCTAACTAATCATGACTTAACCAAGACTAATCAATACTAACTAATACTAACCATGGCTAACTAACTCTAGCTATGACTAATCTAGGTTAGGTCCAAACTAGGTTAGGGCTAATCATAACACATGGCAATTAATTAAATAATAATGAATCACACCATTCCAAATAATTATATTAAATTCCAAATAAATATATATTAAATTTAAATAAATTCAAAATGGCAAAAATACCCTCAAAATGGAAATGTAGTAGTGACAAATCTACCCTCCTTAAAAAAATTTTGTCCTCGAAATTGAAAGGCGAAACTAACAAATGAGAAGGATAGACAATCATACCTCATGGTCCAAAAGATAAGGGTATCGCTCGCGCATCTCATCCTTCCGCTCCCAGGTAGACTCTCCTGGAGAATGATGCCTCCATGCGACGTGAACCAAGGGTATCACCTGGTTTCTCAGTACCTTCTCTCGGCGATCCAGAATCTCCACTGGCTGCTCTGGATAACTGAGAGTAGGTCCCACCTCAATCTCCGAGTGATCGAGTACATGGCTAGGGTCAGCCACGTACCGCCTCAACTGTGATACGTGGAATATGTTGTGGACACCCACTAGTGCAGGTGGCAAGTCTAGCCTGTATGCCACGTCACCGACTCTTTCGCTGATCACGAAAGGTCCGATGAAGCGCGGGCTAAGCTTTCCACCTCCACCAAAACGTATGGTACCACGAGTCGAAGATATCCGCAAAAAAACCATGTCTCCGACCTAAACACAAACAAGGTCTCCTGTTACTAAATAATCAAACATGATCAATAACAAAACAAACAAACAACCTACTTCTAATCCTATCTCTAATCAACTAAGTCGAACATAGTCAATGGTCAACTACCAGTCAACAACTAGTCAATTTGTCAACATCCAAGCACTTGGTCAAAACTGGTCAACTTGGACTATTGGGTCAATGGCTAATGTAGGGTTTAGACCTAAATAGTCTATAGTGTTAAAAAATATCAAGACCAACTAAATCCTAAGTTCAACATACACATGTATACTCTACATTAAACTAGACCCATAACTTCTAACCCTTAACCATAACACATACTCTAAATACCTCACATAACCCCATATACCTTACCCTCTAATACCCATATATCTCTAATGTAACCCCATAGAACCCACAGTATTCTAAGTGTATCATCTATACATACATATAGACTAACCGTCTTATATGTCTAATCTATATAATATATGCAGAACCCCTTAACCCAATTACTTATCACATATATCCCTATAATATTATACACAATGCATGGCATTAGCCTAACATGGAGGTTTACTAGCACAAGCAGCAATTTAACCAAATAAGGGGCAGGACAGCAATGGGGTAAAAGTATGTGAAGTACAGGAATGAATGAGTGCATGTGAATCAAGGATATACAATGAATGTTATGTGAAGTGCAGGGCCTGTGCTAAGGTGCAGTACCAATTTGTGTGGACACTTCAGGTATACAGGATACTAAGGTAGTGCAGTAGTTCATCTATATGTAGGACATGATCAAATTTGTAGGTTATATGCCTAAGTAGCTAGGAAATGAAGTGTCAATTGCAAGAGGGTGAAGTGTGAATTGTGTATCTGAGTCTAACATGTCAGAAAAGTCGTATGATAATGATGAAGCACAAGATGGCGTGTCCGGGTAGGACACGAAGGTCATGGGTGCCTTACTGGAAAGGGTAAGAAAAAAATAATAAATCATCAAGGCTGTAAGACAAATTAACATCCTATATGGAAATTGGTTGGTCAGGGGAATCATCTACAATGGGTTATTATTCTAATACCAATGCTAACTACCATCTCTAGGGTACAGACATCCTGCAAGTCGTCATATCATTACACTATGAAAGAACTACATATGAATAAGTTTTACAAAACTAAAATATCCCTACTCCTAAGTTATTTGATAGAATACAATTTTATAACAACAGAAGGGTATGATAGAGATGATATGTTTAAAAACCTTCTCAAGATATAATCTAATAATCATATGCGTCTGTGCAAAATCATGTTACTCAGAGTCTTCGTTATGCTAGTGAGCAAGGATACGATAATCACAGAGTCCTTGACTAAGGTACATACCTCTAGAATCATGGTATTTAAAATTTTTGCATTGCCGCATGCTTGACAGCGAAAACCTTAAATTTCTACACCCGAGAAATACGTCCAAAATCTGACTACATGTCCTCACTTTGCCAGCTAACACGACCATCGAAGATCCTAGATCCCATAACTGAGGTGACCTAGCCCATATGATTTATCTTGGCAGAAAATTAAATCGACAATGAATACCAAGAATCAGATTTATCTACGAACAAGAACGATAAGCAAGATCTGTTGGAACTGAATTTTCGAGATGGTTAAAATATGGCAAGGAATAGAATTGTGATGAACAAAACCTGTGATAAGCTCTCCCACTGCCTGTGCACTCTCAACTGCCATAGCGTAGGCTCGCCCCTGCTGGCCTCCTCCAGCCTGATGTTGTGCGAATCTCTACGGCTGAGTCTGAAAGGGTAGTCCCTCATGCTGGCTCACTGGAGCCCTCGCTCCTCCTCTCTGACCTATCCGTCCAGGATTCTTGGGACACTCTTTTAACTGGTGATCTGATGCGCCACAAAGTAGGCACTTGCCTAACCACATCCGGCATTTACTCCAATCATTCCCTGGTTTTCTACAAAAAGGGCAACTGGTAACCTGCTGCTGTCTAGGGGTCTGCTACATTTGTAATGGTTGTCCCTTCGGCTGCTCTGTCAGAGCCCTAGCTCCTGCTGCTACTTGAGTCATTATTGTCTGGCTCCTGGGATACTCCCTACACCGATGCTCTGCTGAACCACAAAGTAAACACCTGCCAAGCCTCATCCTGCAGTCGTTCTACCCATGGCATGCCTTCTTGCAGAAGTTGCACCTAGCGTCCTGCTACTGTCTGGATGCCTGGTAGAAATGTGCACGTCCCTGACCCTGAAGGTGTTGCTGAACAGGCATCTGCTGATACTGATGCTGAATCTGGCCTCCCAGTTGCTGAGCAGCCACCAGCTCTACTGTCGTCCTAACCAACTAGTGGGTATCGTGTACGCTCTGTCGGAGATCAGCAGACTGACTCTGCTGGATCTGCTGTTGAGCCTCCAGGAATCGCTGGAAAAGGGTAAACATCTAAGCCACTGCCCCTGAAGGTAACTGCTGCTAGAATGTATCCAGAATGACGGGAGAAGACCTCCGTACAGGTGTAGGTACACTCCTAAAAGCTGCAGATGCTTCTATATGAGCAGAAATATGAGGCGATGTGGTCCCAGTGTCCACAATCGGGCGAGGGGTGGTAGGCCTCTCACCAGCGTCTACTGGGCCAGAGCGATGCGATCGTGTCTCAATCACCATCCTAGAGACAGATCAAACAAGGAATCAATACTGAGATAGATACGATAATTCAAGAGAGGACAGTTATTTCAAGGAAGCAATCTTCAACAGGAACTTAGATGGCAGGAATTCAGTCAAGAGTTTTTCCTAATGTGATTGAGTACCTCTAAAAAATATCCTAATCCTACTGCAGGCTGCAGTGATACTCTAGTTCGAATACCACTACATAAACTTGACCTGCATGGGCCACCACTAAAAATGTGTCACGACCTGCAACCAGTATAAGGGCACGAGACGTGGTTACGTCCAGCCTACGCCGTAGTGTCGACGGTAGAACGTTGTCCTAGGTCACATACATCTAACAGTTTATAAGGTACCTATACAGTTTATACACTCCGAATGGAGGTGACATAAATTAGTACAACTCAATCACAGCTAAGGAAGAAAGTACGAAACGATAGAATAGATAAAACTCAGAATCCACAAATGATAATACAAGACAGAGAGATAGCTAAAAACTAAGATAACATCTCCACAATCCCGAGTTCAACTCCAATATATACAAATATATCATAACATGAAAGTAAATAGAACTAACCTAGCTAACTAGCCTAGTCTACAGGGGTAGTGTCGTCAGCAAGTACTGGATCCTCCTGGGAGTCCAGCTCAAGAGTGTCGTCTATGCCTGCTCCGTAATAAGGGGACAGAACTCCTCAGTGTCGTCTGTAAAATTTTAACAGGTCCAGTCAGGACTGGAGCGAGCACAGTATATCTCACGCAGTTCATAATGTAACAGGATATATAAATATGCAATATAGTAAGATACAGGAAATAATGCAGAATATACATGAAGTAAAAGAGAAAGTTGTAATATAAATAGATACAATAAATAGAGAACTACAGTGAACTAGTGATTTAGAGTACAAGATGAACAAGTGAATGGCTTGAATTTGCACATGAGTAATCTAAGAGTTTGCACATGAGTATACTACTTTGGAATTATTCACATGACCATTCATACTCTCCCGTACCCCAATCAATACATAAGGATCCAGACAGGTTATGTTATTGTACATGATATCACATGAAAGCCCATAATAGGGTGCACATGATAGTATACATGAGGGCTCCGTGAACATGAGAGTACATGAATCACGAGAGTGCACATGAATGGTGAAAGCAGCGGAGTACGTGATAAAAGTGAAACGCACATGACATACTGTAACCCGATGCTCCCGAGGGGGATAACATCTCATGAAGGGATCTATATAGTACCAATCCATGTTAAACATTGTGACAGCATCAAGTAAAGTAAACTAGTTCGTAAATGTAAATCCTATCAAGTATGAAACGGTCAGAGAATGTACTCGCCTGATATCTTGAATTTTCGGAAGAAAAATACTGCCTGAGGAGTGGTGTCTGGCTCCTAATAAGAACAGTACAAGTCACAACATGTCCAGCTAATAAAGTAAGATACTATGATGTAGTCTACATGATATTAGGTCAATCCTAGACCAAAGTCAAACCTGGTCAACTTCAGTCAACTAAAAGGTCAAAGTTAGGTCAACTAGGTCAACCTAGACTCAAAGAAGTCTAACTAGGCCTGACCAGTCTATCCTAGCTAGTACACACCATACACAAGTCTATAAGACTCTACACATGTGTATATTTCATATACACAATACCACACAAGACTATCATAGGCTATGTACCTAGGTTATAGGACATAGGCTAGCTACATAGGCAATGAGCCATACACAAAGCCATACATCTATGAACACATTATCTACATAGGCAATGCAATATTTGCATTACAATCACATATAGGCCAACACACATACACTCCACATATACATATCTATATACACATATATGTATATATCAATAGGAATCTCAATTTACACATTCACACATTAGCTATACATATTACATATATAAAGAGAGAGGGATAGAGAGAAAAGAACATGTGAATGTGTGAGTGTAATGGGCTTGTGTACATAGTAATGTGTGTGTAAAGCTGTCTAAATATTGTGTGTGTGTGAGCTGAAACAATGAGCTAATCATGTGAAAACAGGATTTAATCTCAGGTTTACAAAATGACAGTGAGATATGGAAGAAAATGATGTGTGTGTGTGTGTGTACATGAGTGTAGGCATGTGTGTGTGAGTGTTCTCTGCTATCAAACTGTCCTTAAAATCTCAGAAAATCAACAGATTCAGTATGTGTGTGTGAGTGCTCTGTGTACAGGAGAGTGTAATAGTGTGTGTGTAGGTGTTCTGTGTACAGGAGAGTGTAATAGTGTGTGTGTATGTGTTCTGTGTACAGGAGAGTGTAGAGCTAATTGTTCTCTGGTTTGAAACCAAGTGACAGTGTCTTAGTTGAATGTAAAACCAGGTTCAGTTAAGTGTGTGTGTGCATTTGATTATTGGTGACAGGAATGTGTGAAAACAGTGTACAAAAAATGTAACATAAACTCAGGTTTAATAACGCCAAGTGTGTCTTATTACTTTGTACAAGCGTCCCAGTGGTGTGTGTGTGTGAGTTCAAATGACAGAAAATGTGTCTCAGGTTTGTAAACAGTGTATCACAAATACATGCCTACATCCCCAGTTCATTCCCAGTTTAAAAGAAAGAATTCGAACATGTAGGAGATCAATTCCAGACACAACTAATCCAGGTTTCAGTTTAATGAAGCATTCAACTCAGATATGTAGTAAAATCTCATATGACAGTTCCTATTTCTCAAAAATTTAGATAAAAGAAAACAGTGTATCTGTGACATTGAAATCCTCATAAA
This sequence comes from Iris pallida, assembly GCA_029216955.1. Taxonomy (NCBI): domain Eukaryota; kingdom Viridiplantae; phylum Streptophyta; class Magnoliopsida; order Asparagales; family Iridaceae; genus Iris; species Iris pallida. Next base: position 4,782,074 of record JANAVB010021799.1, read on the forward strand.
ATTCGAATTCCCATTCGACAATTCAACACAAAATGAATCCCCTACAAACCTAAACATGTTATCTAATGTACAGACATTAACCATACTTAATTTACATGATATTTACCATTAAAAATGTAAATTAAAATGGAGAACAGTGCACAAATGCACTGATACTCGACAGTATCAGTCGAATGGGGAAATTCCCATTCTACCATAAAAATTAACAATTAACAATAGGTTTATGGTTGCTAATTAATCATCAATATATATACTTGATATACCTATAATATTGTGTCCAAAACACACACAAACCAAATATACACGAACTGAGTTCAGTGCACAGTGCACCCGTGTCCAGTACGGGTCGAATCTCTCACTCGACACGAACTTAATGGACACGTGGTCTTGGAGGTGTCGTGTCAGACATTGCCCCAAGCCCTGTGTCAAAGGACATGAGTTCACGTGTCCAGAATAACCCACACGAACCAGCGAGTAGCAGGACAGTGTTGTCCACGCGCGCACGGGTGTATCCACGAGTCCAGTCTGACAAGAAATGGTCTCGATACGTGTTCAGTTGTGTAGAAATCAATAAGCCACCCTAAAACGAGTATTCCTATCAAACACATTCCTAAAATAGGATCGAAATGCCCACTGTGGCATTTCGTCGAACACTATTGATCCTACGTTGATACGTGTCCGATACGGACACGTAAAGGACACGAAATGACACGAAACCTATTCCTACAGTTAGAGGACACCTAGGACATACATCCATGCCAAGAAATCAAAATTCTATTGGGGGAATAGGGAGTTACCTATAGGTGCCCTTTCCTCAAAAAAGCTTCAAAAATAAAGATACCATCTAGCTAGCCCAAGCTCCAAAGTAGCCCATAACTGTTATTAGCCTCCACCAACAGTAGAAGAATAGGAATTAGGTCACCATGCAAGAAGTTTGAATGAAAATGGATCAATATTGATCAAAATAGGAAAGGGTTCAATGAAGAACAAACCTTGCTCTTAAAAAATGAAGGGATGAACAAAAGAGGCAACTATTTTTTTAGAGACATTAAATAGGGATGGGGTGTCCCTAGTGGCCGGCCAAGGAAGTCTAGGGTTAGGGTTTTAGGATAGATCAAGGGTTTTTCTTTCATCTAGTTTAATCAATGGTCTAAAATATAGGTTTCACACTAGTCTTAATATGCAACCTAGTTAGCTCTAACTAATCATGACTTAACTAAAACTAATCAATACTAACTAATACTAACCATGGTTAACTAAGTCTAGCTATGACTAATCTAGGTTAGCTCCAAACTAGGTTAGGGCTAATCACAACACATGGCAATTAATTAAATAATAATGAATCACACCATTCCAAATAATTATATTAAATTCCAAATAAATATATATTAAATTCAAATAAATTTAAAATGATAAAAATACCCTCAAATTGGAAATGTGGTAGTGACACATGTCCTTCCTCAGAGTGCGTGGATCGAATATTATCTGGGGATACAACCGTTAATTAATGACAATTATCTTGTAGAATGTTCGCAGAGCGTACTCGATGGGAAGGTGGAGGGAGATTGTCGAAGTTATGAATTATAGGAAGGCGAGTAACTGCGCATTGCTCGTGAAAAAGATTAAGTCAGAAAGGATTCTTATATGTAGAACGACGTTGAACTGGATGCAGGTGCATAATTTATCTTTATGCAACATAGCCCGGATATGGGTTAGATGGGATAGTAGGAGTTGGGAAGGGTCTATTGTCCATATATCGGAACAGTTGGTGGTCATTCTCTTCAAAAATATAGGTGGATTGCAGTTCCTATTCGGGGCTGTGTATGGCCATAACGATCGACGGAGAAGAGGACAACTGAGGTAGGAGGTCATCCAGATTAGTAACATGGCAAATTCTCAGCAGCTGCCTCTCTTACTGATGGGGGACTTCAATGCCTTGCTTTATCGGCATGAGAAGGTTGGAGGCAGTGAAGTGCCAGATATGATACTATAGGAATTCCAAAACTGCCTACTACAATCGGTGCTTCAACATCTGGAGCGAATGGGTCACTTATGGATGTGGAACAACAAAGCTGTCAGAAAGCGTATGGCCTGCCTGCTAGATAGAGCTTTGGGTAATAGCGATTGGACCCGATTGTTTCCAGATCTAAAAGTAGAGGGTTTTGCGGTTGGGACTAGCGACCACTCGCTGTTATGCGTTAAGTTCACGGAGGCTGGACATACACATGCTCGCCCTTTTCAATACAATAATAAATGGCAGCATATGGATGGATATAAGCAGGAGGTCCAGGCTGGTTTAAGAGAAGACATTAACAAAAATATACAATATAGATTTATTCATAAACTGAAAGTCATTAAAGCAAGCTTGAAGCTATGGAACAAGAGACCAACCTGGCCGAAGAAGAGAAGCAACTCTAATGCATTCAAAACCGCCTACAGCGGGATGTTTCTAATAGTGGTATAGTTGAGGAGGAGAGGTGACTTATACATGAGGTCGGGAGACTCTGCATGCTAGAGGAAATTGAAGCCGCTCAAAGAACAAAGTGCTTATGGTTAAAACAATGATACAAGTGCACGAGATTTTTTTATGACATTGTCTGCAAGAGACATCACATGAACCATTCGAGTAAGTTCATCGGTCCAGATGGCAGGGAGGCGACAACGGCGGAAGCTATATAGGCATAAGCAATCAGGTACTGCACAAATTTATATAATCTTACTGATTATTTGTTTATTTTCTCAGAGATAATATGCAAAAAGCTGGTAATGACCGCTGGCAATTGCAAGTTGAGGGCTACCGTGGAGATAGAAGAGTTAGAAGAGATAGTGAAAGCAGCTGATCCGGATAAAGCTCCAAGGCCTGCCGAATTTGGTAGAATGCTCTTTAAAGTCCATTGGGACGAGATCAAGTTCCAGGTGTTAGAAGTGGTGCAAGACTTCTTTACCTATCGCAGACTTTTGAAGAAAATGAACCATATGTTTCTTACGCTTATTCCTAAAAAAGAGGGCACCAAGACTCTAGCAAATTTTTGCCTAATTGCATGCTGCAACTTTATTTGTAAACTGATCACACATCTCATGTGTAGAAGGATGAAAGAAGTTATGCAGGGCCTTATCTCGATAAATCAGGTGGCATTTATTAAAGGTAGATCTATTGCAGACGACACGATGCTGGCACATGAACTGGTTCGAGACTTCTCAAAACCAAGAGGAAAGAGATCTTACATAAAGTTGGACTTAAGGAAAGCTTACGACATTGTGAATCGGGAATTCATCTGTCATGTGATGAGGGCAATGGGATTTGATGCAGTCTAGATGAAAATGTTTTGAGTGTGTATACATACCCCTACATTCTCGGTTCTGCTTAAATGTATCCCTTATGGCTTCATTAAAAGCAGCCATGGGATTCGACAAGGGGATCCGCTATCCCCTTATCTTTTTATGATCATGATGGAGTACTTTTCGTGTCTCAGAGAGATGGCAGTGACACAAAAGAGGATAGTTCCTCTACAAAAGAGGATCAATCTGATGGTGTCACATCTTATCTATGCTGAAGACCTACTCGTATTTACAGAGCCTTCGAAAACTGGGTTGGAGGAACTGGCTAAAATACGGGGTTGATTTGGAGAATTATCGGGGCTGCAAATAAACTAGAAGAAAAGCCATATATATTTCAACGAACATTGTCCCAACAAAAAGAAAAGAGCATTCATACTGGGGATGACACAGGGCGAGCTTCCAGTAAAGTATCTTGGGATTTCATATGTGTTAACTATACAAGAGACATAGACTGTTAGAGCCTTACTAAATATGTGCGGCGGTGAACAGAGGGATGGCACCTAGTATAGGGGTACGAGAAGTGGGTACGTCCAGCCTACGCCGCAGTGTCGGCGGTAGAACGCTGTTCTAAGTCATAAACATAACTAACCACTGTAATCCCATCTCCGAAAATTTTGAAGAATAATATTTGAAAAAAAGTTTTATATAGTTAGTTAATTTATGATTTTGTGAAATCTTTATGAGCTTATTATATTAAATATATTTTAATATCTTTGGGTTTTATACATTAGGGTGGTTTGGGCTTCTCTAGCCCGCCCATAAATTAGGTGTATACTCTGCTCTGATGAAAGATATGAGGAAGAGTGTTTTCATTTTTTTTCGAAATCCTTATTGAAATCATCCCCCCAATTCTACCTATGTAACAAACTCCCTTGGCCTTTAGAAACTGCCTCTCCCCTCTGCAACAATCTTAACAAACTTTCTGACATCCTCATCTCCTTCCTCCTCAAGAAATTGATTAATTCGAACCCTAGAATTTGGGGACGAAGTTAGCGGATTCATCTCCTTTGAAGGCGGCGACAGGTCGGAGTGAGATCGTGGCGGACTCCGACGAATGAGTGACGGCAAATTCGTCCACGGCAATGGTTGCGCATAGATCGGCGACATTCCTCATCATCCTGTTGAACTCGATCCCAGTAAGCAATCAATTACTCGATCAAATTCAATTTCTGACTCATGAACTAGTTTTTTTTTTAAAAATCTCCAGTCCTTGAACGAATTATTTTCTTCATCCTTCAATTCCATGTAGATATCCCATTCTGAAGTGTAGATCAACTGAAGATTTCTCATCTTCGTGGAGATTCATTGCTGGATTGTAGTTCGTTACCATGCTCTAGAATCGTCATCAGAACCGTAAGTATCATGTTATATTTTAACATAAGGGGAATTGATACGCTCTTGATGAATTTTGAGATCTGCTCTTAGGTTCTAGAGATTTTCCTTCTGAATTTTATCACCATTTTGTGCCAGCTCTGTTATACTTCTTGGATCTAGTCGCAAGAGTACATTGACCAGTGGTTGATCTCGAGTCGAATACGGGAGTGAGTATCCGATCCCCTAAATCCTTAATTCTAATTTTTGTGTCTTGCTTAGCAATGTATGAATTAAATTGTGATACAATATTCCCTGTTTTGTTGTGCATCTGCTCGATCTATTGCTTCTAAAGAGTTGAACCGGATCAGACTAGTAGTTGCGTGTTCGTGTCACCAAGTGTCATTTCGATCTCACCTCAATCAGGTAATCCTTAATTCTTCTTATTGAAGCTTTACTGCCTAAATTAGTTCAAATCAATAGATGAGGACAAGATATGAGAAAGTGTTAGGAATTATGAATGCTTGTGAAATCCTGAATTAATAAGCTTACTGCATTTGATTTTAATAACAGTTGTTAGTAGATCTGAAGAATGGTAGGCTGAATAATTTGGAACTCTTGGGAGTAGACCAAGTTAATATCAGTTGTATTACTGAGCAATTGACAAGTCTCAGAAATTTGTATTCTCTGATATTTAACTGGAAAGTCTTGTTTAGATCCTTTATGTAAATTTGTATCATTCTATGTTATGATAGCTCTATATTGTAAGTAATCAATTGAATGTTTTCTCAATTAAAATCTAATTTCAACAAACTGAGATGCACTTTACTGCTTTAACATATAGGATTATGGCCAGAAAATTACTTTTTAGATTAGAAGAATGGTTGTGGTAGGAATTAAATGACAGGATAGACCTGGGTTTGAGTATTGGTACACTTTTGGGTTTTAATGTATGATTTATTCATGTTTCAGACGAGTGTTCTGGACTGTGATTAATAAATCAAGTATAGAGAGGCTGATTTATGCAGGGGATAATGTAGGTAAAGCATTATGGTTGCTCTTGGGTAAAAGGGAACTGTCGTGTTCTAAAAACATGATATAGAATGAAGATGTGAAGTAAGGTTTAGACACTCCAGGTTTGAGCTTAGTACCACCTGGGTGTTGTTGTGGGAGTGCAATTAAACTTGGGAGGATCACATGTACTAAACGGAGTTACAGGTATTGGTGCTACCTGGAACATCTTCAAATCACATTGATTTATCTCAGTTAGATGTTATCAGTACCACCATTACACATTGACTCCCTATTACAATTTTTATCTTTACAAATTGCTGAGCTCAGTTAGAAACTGAGTGTAGAATAGCAGTGAATAACATGTGTTCTGATATCACAAATCAGTGTAGTATTTCCTTAGTTTACTGTTAGTAGAACTGTGGCATTTTCTGCTACTTTGAAGAATGATCTAATTTCGGGTTGGTGGATAAATCACTGGGATTATAGGTATGGTTGACTACTGCTAACAGGAGGATCCTAATGATAGTTGGTTTGTCCAAATTCAGTAAATTTATTGATTGATTGAGAAGGGATCAGTTGGGAGTATGAGGGTGGACAAGATATAGTGACATTGAGGAGTGAGGATTTACATTGTTCCCTTTATACTTTCAGAATAGTGTAGATAATGCATAGTTATACCCTTAGTTCTTTGAGTCCAGTTAGTAAATTGGACATGCATAGACATATATTAGTAACCTTTATAACATTGAAGAGTCATTAGATATATATAGAGGGGTTATCTCATTTGGTCAATTTGTAATTTTTGTGTCATCAATTATGTATATTCTGTTATATTGAAGTAAGATTTCCATTTTTTCCAAATTACTAGTTAAATATAGGCTAGAGGTATATATGGAATTTAACTTAACCCACTTGTACTCAACAAACAGGAAGATATCCAGCTTCATCATTATCGTACTTTCCCGGAGCAAGGCAAGTACTGTTCTATGATTTTTGTACATTTACATATCTTGTACTTCTCTTGATGACACATCATGACACGATATCATGTACTCTCGTACTTTCCTGTTCTTGTACTTACTTGTGTCAGGAGGGAAAATACACTAGCTATGTGACCAAACCCCGGTTACTATATTCATGTAGATAGCTTAGGCCTCGAATCGTGCACGTGGGTCCTAAGCTGTACCGATATTCATGTACTCCTGTACATGTTCCCGTACTCACCCCAGCTGGTCACATAGGCTAGTTCTATTTCAAACATTGTGCACTTGTCATGTCTTGTACTTCAGGTTCATAGTTACATTCCTGTACTTTATTTTTTGTACTTACATTCTTGTACTTTTCTGTTCATTTTCTGTATTTTATATTTCATGTTCTCATGTACTCATTTCCATATCATGTGTTCTTGTTTATTACCTAGAACTGCACTTTGCTCCGCTCCTGACTAGGATATGTTGCAGGTGAGATGCAGGCTCTGTGCGACACTTACTATGGCCGTGAGCCTGTAGATACAGTAGAGCCAGCTGGAGTTGCTCTGGACTTAGAGGCTGAGGAAGCCTAGTACAATACCCTTAGCGGTTTATATTCTGTTCGTATTTGAGACAATCAGACTTTATTTTAGCTGGATGAATGTAATAACTCTTAGACATGTACTTTGATTCTGGGATTCGTTTATAGATACTGTGATTTGTACTTGTTCATGTTTATCTGCTTAGATTTCTCTAGTTTCGTACAGCTTACTTCGTCGTGTCTAACGACGAAGGCTGGGCGTATCCGACTCCTGTCCTATTATTCGAGAGCGGGTCGTGACATATTTTTAGTGGTGTCCCATGCAGGTCTATCCTAATATTACCTAGGTATTAGGGTACTATTGTGGGACTTGAATTAAACTAGGGAAACTTGAATCACAGCATAGGAAATCGGGAATATCGGGTATATATGGATATTATATAGACATTTACATTTACTTGTAGGTTAGGTTTTTATCAATCACGAAGTTTTCTTTTGTTACAGGATGGTCACTACGAGGAAGACCGCTAATCAGCCTGGAGTTGCAGGCAGTTCGGGACAGTCTGCACCAGACGTTCCGGAAGAGCAGCTTCCGCCACCGCCTCCTACCTTTCTTCTGCTACCCCTGACGATGACATTCGACGGCGCTCAGGTGATGGCCATGTTCCAGCAGTTCATGGAGGCTGAGAACCAACAGGCCGCACAGTTCCGAACGACAGTTGTGGATGCACTCAGGACCCGAGAGCCGGCAGCACCAGCACCGGTAGCACCTCCAGCACCAGCAGCACCGAGACTAAGGACTGCTAGAGACTACCAGAACCTCAGTCCGATGGATTTCTGGGGTCACGAGGGGATTGTTTATGCGGATGAGTGGCTGGAAAATGCTGAGAGGACACTGAAGATGGCGCGAATCTCGGATGACTTGAAGGTGGAAGTTGCGAGCATGCAAGTTTTTGATCTGGCCAGAGCTTGGTACCGAGAGGAGCCTCAGTTAGCTGAGCCCCAGGTTCTTTGGGTAGATTTCAAAACTCTGTTCAAGGAGAAGTTTTTCCCCAACGTAAAGCGAGATAAGCTTCGGATGCAGTTTGAGGCGTTGCAGCAGGGGACCATGACCGTGGCGGAGTATACATCAGAGTTCACCCGACTCAGCAGGTTCGCGGAGAACCTAGTCAGAGTATTGAAGGATAGAGCTTGGAGGTTCAAGAAGGGCCTCACCAGAGAGCTGCAGTATGTAGTGGTGATCAGTCAGGCGACGACTTATGCGAGCATCCTCAAGATTGCTCAGGCTATGGAGAAGGAGGCAGATCCGAAGCTGAAGAGGGACCGGGACATCGACAGCAGCAGCTACCAGACACCAGCGAAGAGGACCTAGACTCAGATTCAGACGAGGCCACAGCATCCGATGCAGCAGCATCATCGTCCAGCCAGAGTTCCTGCACATCAGCCACAGAGATAGCAGCAGGCAGCTACTTGCGCTTTCTGTTACCGGCCAGGACACCGGTTCGACGAGTGCCGCAAGAGGCTCAGGCTCTGCTTATTTTGTGGATCAGATGCACACCAGATGAGGGACTGTCCACAGGCTGCAGCTCGACTGACAGGAGGACCTCGAGGAACTGGAGGACCACCACCTGCACCACCCAGAGCACTACCAGCTGCACCACAGAGGGTTCAGGCTTTACCTACTCAGCAGCAGCGTTTCGCACAGCATCAGCAGCAGAGGGGACCACCACAGCAGGGACGTGCTTATGTCATGGCCACAGTTAAGGAGGATGAGATAGTTCCAGATGTGATCACAGGTTCTATCCTTTTATATTCATTTTCTACCATTGTATTGTTTGATTCTGGAGCCACACATAGCTTTGTATCAAATGAGTTTCTACATATACACGACTTCACACCTAAGCCCACTAGGGGGAACTGTCGGATTATGACAGGATGAGGGGTAGTGCCAGTTAGTGAGATGGTGGATTGTCCTATCACTATAGCTGGGAGGGAGCTTAGGGCTCGACTTCTAGTGATGCCATTGCCAGGATTTGATATAGTCCTCGGTATCGACTGGATGAGTGAGCAGTTTGCTGTAATAGACTTCCATGAAGGGAAGGTGATTTTTAGCCCGTCCGGAGTTCCACCGTTCGAGATCAGCAGACGAATTTAAGAGAGGCCAGAGGGAGTCTACTTCAAAGCAGTTGCAGAAGACCAGGAGTTGCCGAATCCGCTGATAATAGAGTTTCTCGACGTCTTCCCCGAGGAGTTGCCAGCATTGTCGCCTGATCGAGATATAGAGTTCGGCATCGACTTAGTGCCCGGATCAGCGCCGAAGTCTCAACATTGCTACAAGATCAACCCGAAGGAAGCTGCAGAGTTGAAGGCCCAGATAGATGAGTTAGAAGGCAAAGGTTTTTATTCGGTCCAGTGCTTCACCCTAGGTAGCACCGGTACTCTTCGTGCCGAAGAAGGATGGAACTGTTAGGATGTGTATCGATTACCGTGCACTCAATAACATCACCATCAAGAATAAATATCCTTTGCCGTAGATTGATGAGTTGTTTGACCAGCTTAGTGGAGCTAAGGTCTTTTCCAAGATTGACCTTCGGTCAGGGTATCATCAGATGAAGGTTTGGGAGCAGGATATTCCGAAGACAGCTTTCAATATCCATTACGGCCAGTATAAATTCTTGGTGATGTCGTTCAGACTCACTAAAGCCCCAGCAGTGTTTATGAACTTGACGAATAAAGTTTTTCACAAGTATTTGGACAAGTTTGTCGTAGTCTTCATTGACGATATTCTGATCTTCTCAAAGACTGAGGAGGAGCATGTGGAGCACCTGCAGATTATTTTGTAGATTCTGCGGAAGGAGAGGCTGTACGGGAAACTCTCGAAGTATAAGTTTTTCATGGACAGAGTGGAGTTCTTAGGACGTGCTGACTGGAGAGGGAATTTCTGTGGATCCCAAAAAGATTGAAGCTATTGAAGCATAGGAACCTCCCAAGTCAGTAGCAGAGATTCGTAGTTTTCTGGGACTAGTAGGTTACTACCGGAAGTTCGTAAAGGATTTTGCCAAGATAGCAGAGCCAATGACGAAGCTTACGCGGAAGGATGAGGAGTTCATCTACAGCGACGCCTGCCAGTCAGCATTCGAAGAATTGAAGAGAAGACTCACTACAGCGCCAGTTCTAGCTTTGCCATATGCATCAGGAGGGTTCCTTATCTACAGTGATGCATTAGGAAAAGGCTTGGGATGTGTGCTGGAGCAGAACAAGAGGGTCATTGCTTATGCTTCTAGACAGTTGAGGTCTCATGAGAAAAATTATCCTACACATGACTTGGAGCTTGCAGCAGTCATTTTTACCTTGAAATTGTAGAAGCACTATCTCTATGGAGAGCGAGTGGACACCTTCACGGACCATAAAAGCCTGAAGTATGTTTTTACTCAGAAGGAACTGAATATGAGGCAGCGCAGATGGCTGGAACTCATGATGGATTTCGACATCAATCTGCAATACCATCCTGGGAAGACGAATGTGGTAGCAAATGCTCTCAATCGATATCTTATTGCTATGTTTCTCACTATGGATCGGTATCTTCTAGAGGATCTCGAGAGTCTGGGGATTGAGATTATTCTTCCGAGAGTTGGAGGGCAGCTAATGCACATGCAGATACAGTCAGAACTGTTAGAGAAGATCAAGGAGGCCCAATTTCTAGATGAGGGGCTCCGGTGTCTCAGAGGCTAGGCAGATACAGGATTGCTCGACGACTTCACTATTACAGATGATGGATCCCTGAGGCACAGAAACCAGTTGTGTGTGCCCAAGGATTTGAGAGAGGAGGTTATGCAGGAGGCCCACCAGTCGTAGTATTCTATTCATCCTGGATCTACCAAGATGTACAAGGATCTGCGAGAGTATGTTTGGTGGTATGGGATGAAACGAGAGGTTGCCAGATTTGTTTCCAGATGCCTTGTATGCCAGCAAGTCAAGGCAGAGCGCCAGAGACCAGCAGGATTACTCCAGCCTTTACCTATTCCAGAATGGAAGTGGGAACACATCACCATGGACTTCGTCTCTGGTTTACCGCGTACGCCCGGTGGCAAGGATGCTATTTGGGTTATCGTGGACAGATTGACGAAATCCGCTCACTTTATTACGTTCAAGGTAGGGCTATCGACCGGGAAGCTTGTAGATCTCTACATGCGATAGATTATACGGATCCACGGAGTGCCCGTGAGCATCATTTCAGACAGGGACATCCACTTCACATCACACTTCTAGAGGAGTCTACAGGTGAGCTTGGGTTCACAGTTGAAGTTCAGCACCGCCTATCATCCACAGACAGACGGACAGTCCGAAAGGACCATTCAGATGCTGGAGGACATGCTGTGAGTTTGTGCACTCGACTTCGGCAGTTTGTGGGAGGATCACTTGTATCTTGTGGAGTTTGCCTATAACAACAGTTATCAGGCTAGCATCGAGATGACCCCATTCGAGCCACTATATGGACGAAGATGTCGCACTCCTTTATCTTGGGACGACGTTGGCGAGAGGACTTTGCTTGGGCCAGAGATGGTGGTAGACTCAGCTGAGAAGGTCAGACTGATCAGAGAGCATCTCAGAGTTGCATAGGATCGACAGAAGCACTGGACGGACAGCACTAGACGGCCACTGGTGTTCGCAGTTGGGGATAGAGTGTTCATGAAGATCTCGTGGACCAGATGCATCATTCGGTTTTGGCAGAGGTGGAAAACTTAGTCTGAGGTATATCGGGCCCTTCAACGTGATGGCATGGATTGGCGAGGAAGCATATCGACTAGCGCTTCCAGCTAGCATGGAGGGAGTGCACGACATTTTCTACGTGTCCCAGGTTCGACGCTATATTCCGGACCCGAGCCATGTGGTGGACTACTCAGAGCTAGAGGTGGGTCCGAGCTTGACCTATGAGGGGCAGCCAGTGGAGATCCTTGATCGGAGGGAGAAGCATCTGCGGAATCAGACTATACCACTTGTCCGAGTCATGTGGAGACACCACTCTCCGGGAGAGTCCACATGGGAGCGGGAGGACGAGATACGAGAGTGCTATCCCAGTTTTTTTGCTTAATTGTACTTTGATATTAAAAATTTTAAATACAATAAATGATTTGTGTTTGAACCTCCTTTGTGATTTTACTTTGAGATTTGTTTGATTAACCTTCGAATTTCGGGGACAAAATTTTTTTGAGGGGGGAAGATTTGTAATCCTATCTCCCAGAATTTTGAAGAATAATATTTCAAAAGACCTTTTATATAGTTAGTTAATTTATGATTTTATGAAATCATTATGAGCTTATTATATTAAATATATTTTAATATCTCTGGGTTTTATACATTAGTGTGGTTTGGGCTTCTCTAGCCCGGCCCATAAATTGGGTGTATACTCTGCTCTGATGAAAGATATTTAGAAGAGTGTTTTCATATTTTTTTTAAATCCTTATTGAAATCATCTCGCCAATTCTACCTATGTAACAAACTCCCCTGGCCTATATAAATTGCCTCTCCCCTTTCCAACAGTCTTAACAAACTTTTTGACATCCTTATCTCCTTCCTCCTCAAGAAATTGATCAATTCGAACCCTAGAATTTGGGGACGAAGTTAGCGGATTCATCTCCTTTGAAGGCGACGACAGGTCGAAGTGACAGATCGTGGTGGACTCTGACAAACGAGTGACGGCGAGTTCATCCACGGTGTCATGACCCGCACCCGCTTTTCGGACGCGAGCTCGTGAGCAAGCCAGGTACGTATCGAGCGGACTCCAGCCCGGCTCGAATACGTAAACGCTGTCAAGGCTATGGTATACTGCCAAATCATGGCAATGCAATCTATATCTCAATCCACAATAAGAATATGAATTATGGTTCATGGTCTGCAACCCATTAGCATATTGTCTGATTAGACTCCAAGAATAATATGAGTCTATAAAGCTAGGCTGATAAGCAGGATATATCATAAAGGTACGAGAAAGATAGTAAATCAATAACACTAACAAAATACCTGAAGCATGCAATTGAAGTCAATTACCACATGCTCAGCTAACTAACTCCGTACAATCAGCCACCTGAAGAGATCATCAGGTCCTCAGAAGACTAGCAAGATACATAAAACATGCCTACTAATATGACAGTAAATAACATGTATGGGGATAAGAATACTGCAAGAAGAACATCTATGGACGACGAGTCGTATGAAAATGTAATACTAGACTTGGCTAACTATCAATCAGAACTCCTCTAGCTTGTAGTACAATGCAAGATACTCCCAATCTATCGTATTTCAATTGACGTACAAAGCAGGATACTCTCAGTCGAGATTAGCCAATTCTAGTATGATCTCCTCTCATAAAGGATACAAGGTCAAGCAGACTCCTATAAATTATAGTACAATGCAAGATACCCCCAATTCATTGTGTCGCAAATCAAGTCAATCAATTAATCAATATATGCTATAGGTCGTAGTACAATGTAAGATACTCCCAATCTATAATATATCTCAAGTCGAGTCAATCAAGCAATATCAAGATAAAGGAATCGGCTATAGGTCATAGTACAATGTAAGATACTTTCAATCTATAGTATGCCTCAACTGTAGTACAATGCAAGATACTTCCAATCGAGAATAGTCAAGTCAAGAACAAGGTGTAGAACTGGCAACTCTATCACAAGACATGATAACATGATGAATACTAATAGACAAACAATATCAAATATCCTATACGTGCAAGTAATCTAGAACAAATAAGACAATCCAGGACACCAATCGCAATATGGAAATCATGTGACAATATAAAAAGGAATACAATAGAGAAAGAGAAAACTATGTAAATACTATATATGTTCGAAAAGGTATACTTGCCTGTGGTCCTTGCACAAATCATAGTCACAAGTCGATGATGAGGGCATGCCGGTCTAGGAGCTGTCAACCTATAACACATATCGCACCATGAATCGTGCACGAAAACTATAAATCAATTCTAATGTTCTAGTTCTAAATTTATAGAATAGTGGCTAGTTGGGTTACTAATCTAATAATAATTAATGCTGAAATAATTCACTTAAAAACCTAATTTATCCTAATAATAATCTGAATATAATCTAAACATGCAAGTTTGGCCATCAAAAGTCGTGTTTCCCAGTTTTGGAAACCATGGCACGCAAATCGAGACGTACAGTTGACTATCTAGTCAAACGCTGTGAACTCTAGATTTTGAAAGTGCATCTTGGTAGATTTCAGTGCCGCGAGTGCGCTAGAATCAACCGTGCCGCAAAATCACACTTTGGTCAAAAGATATCGCCGTTATGGCTAATCCTGACCAAAACGGAGATCAACCGATCAATTCTGAGTTCAACAGAAAATTAAAATACTAGATAAACGAATTAATTTCTGGAAAAATATATATGTCATAGAGCTCTGTGTTATCTTTCCGAAACTTCAAACGGTTCATGATTTCGATTTCCAGTCCTCCCGGAATCTCGAAAACACCGAAAAGTGTCAAGTTTCGGACAACCGACACTCTACGAATTTTTCAGAAATTTAGGAATAATATCTACGAAAATAAATTACATAATCAGAAAGCTTATCTCGATACAAATCCAAAAAAAATAGCATGCAAAAAGTATGTCGGAGTTGGCGGGAATCGCTTCGGGAAGTCGGAAACCCTAGATGAGTTCTCCCACGAAAGGCTGCTGGAATTTAATTAGGGTGGGCGAATATAATATATATATATATATATAGGAGAGAGAGAGAGAGGCGGTCACTATAGCAGTTGGCGCCGACAGGTGGGCCCCCCGGGTGGATTTTTGGATATTTATTTATTTAATTCAAAAAATTATTTAAAAATCATTTTAAGTCCAAATAAATCAAAATAAATTGCAGAAAAATCCAGAAAAATTCTAGAAAATATTTCTAAGTATCTAGAATATAAATAAAATATTTTAACATAAAATATCATCGTGTCACCTCACAGTAAATTCCGAAAGCATATAAATTATAATTTCTATAGGTTTTAATTATATAAAAAATTTCCAAAAATTCTAAATAAATCCAGAAAAATTATAAAACATTCTAGAAATTTTTTTAGTCATTTAGAGCCCAAATAAAAAAATATTTGGTCTAAAAGTACCCCCGTAAGACCTTACAGTAAATCCTAAACGTCCTTAAAAATAATAAAACCTTAAATATTAAATACCTAAAAATATCCAAAAATTGCAGAAAAATATAAAATAGCTAAATAATACATATATAAGCTATCTAGAGGTCATATGACCTTAATATGGTCATATCCCACCTACAAGCTTTGGCATGACTCACAATGACCATAAAATTAATCATAAACAAATAAAATTAAAAAAATTAAAAATTTGGGAAGTGGGCCTACAAATCTACCCACCTTAGAAAAATTTAGTCCTCGAAATTCTAATTCATAACTATTCCTTAAAATTCAAAATCCTTAATCTTCTCAAATTTAATTTCTCAAAAATATTTTATAACCTTCTATATTCATTTTATAACTCCGAATACTTGAGGACTTCTACCCACCTTTGGTCACACTACTCCTCAAAACACTGTCACTAAAATTTTATAATCTGCTAACTAGTTGCTAACAACTCTACCGACAAATATCTAGGGTGTATGGCATCTATAATCTCTCATATCTATAAACAACCAATTATTCAATAGTCAAGCAATTTTATACTATAACTTGAGAATTTTTGATGAATTCTAGGCAGTACGATCGTTCGTCACCCAAAAATAGAAAGGGACGAGAATCAATGGTACGGGAAATCAAGGAAGTATAATCGACAGCAAATATGGAGTTTTCAAGGACGTAGAGAAATTTCTAGGAGAATTTTCAAGGCAGTGTGGATTGATATTTATAGGTTTAGTCATTGTCGCAGGCTCGTACCAGTACAGTTAGGTAACCAGTACGATATGCTCTGACCTGCATGGGCCACCAAAAAAACTTGTCACGACCCGCACTCGTTTTTTGGACGTGAGCTCATGAGCAAGCCAGCTACGTATCGAGCGGACTCCAGCCCGGCTCGAATATGTAAACGTTGTCAAGGCTATGGTGTAATGCCAAATCATGGCAATGCAGTCTATATCTCAATCCACAATAAGAATATAAAACTTGAATGAACAAGTATGGGTCATGGTCTGCAGCCCATTAGCATATTGTTCGATTAGACTCCAAGAATAATATGATTTTATAAAGCTAGGCTGATAAGCAGGATATATCATAAAAGTACAAAAAAGATAGTAAATCAATAACACTAACAAAATACGTGAATCATACAATTGAAGTCAACTAACACATGCTCAGCTAACTAACTCCGTACAATCAGCCACCTGAAGAGATCATCAGGTCCTCAGAGGACTAGCAAGATACGTAAAACATGCCTACTAATATGATAGTAAATAACATGTATGGGGATAAGAACACTGCAAGATGAACATCTAAGGATGACGAGTCGTGTGAAAATGTAATAGTAGACTTGGCTAACTATCAATCAGAACTCCTATAGCTTGTAGTACAATACAAGATACTCCCAATCTATAGTGTTTTAATTGACGTACAAAGCATTATACTCTCAGTCGAGATTAGCCAATTCTAGTATCAATCTCCTCTCCTAAAGGATACAAGGTCAAGCAGACTACTATAAATTGTAGTACAATGCAAGATACTCCCAATTCATAGTATCGCAAATCAAGTCAATCAACGCAACTCAAGTCAATCAATCAATCAATCAATATATGCTATAGGTCGTAGTACAATATAAGATACTCCCAATCTATAGTATATCTCAAGTCGAGTCAATCAAGCAATATCAAGATAAAGGAATCGAATATAGGTCGTAGTACAATGTAAGATACTCCCAATCTATAGTATGCCTTAACTGTAGTACAATGCAAGATACTTCCAGTCGAGAATAGTCAAGTCAAGAACAAGGTGTAGAACTGGCAACTCTATCACAAGACTTGATAACATGAAGAAGACTAATAGACAAACAATATCAAATATTCTATACGTGCATGTATTCTAGAACAAATAAGACAATCCTGGACACCAATCACAATATAGAAATCATGTGACAATATAAAAAAGAATACAATACAGAAAGAGAAAACCATGTAAATACTGTATATGTTCGGCAAGGTATACTTGCATGTGGTCTTTGCACAAACCGTAGTCATAAGTCGAGGATGAGGGGATGCCGATCTAGGAGCTGTCAACCTATAACACATATCGTACCATGAATCGTGCACGAAAACTATAAATCAATTCTAATGTTCTAGTTCTAAATTCATGTAATAGTGGCTAGTTGGGTTACTAATCTAATAATAATTAATGCAGGAATAATTCACTTAAAAACCTAATTTAACCTAATGATAATCAGAATATAATCTAAACATGCAAGTTTGACCATCAAAAGTCGTGTTTTCCAATTTTGAAAACCATGGCACACAAATCGGGACGTATCGTTGACTATCTTGTCAAATGCTGTAATCACGCTTTGATTGGTAGATTTCAGTGCCACGAGTGTGCTGGAATCAACCACGCCATAAAATCACACTTTGGTCAAAAGATATCGCCGTTATGGCTAATCGTGACCAAAACGGGGATCAACCGATCAATTCTGAGTACAACAGAAAACTAAAATACTAGATGAACGAATTAGTTTTTGGAAAAATATATATGTCGTAGAGCTCTTTGTTAGATTTCTGAAACTTCAAATGGTTCATGATTTTGATTTTCGGTCCTCCCGGAATCTCGAAAACACCGAAACGTGTCAAGTTTCGGACAACCGACACTCTACGAATTTTCCAGAAATTTAGGAATAATATCTACAAAAATAAATTGCATAATCAGAAAGCTTACCTCGATATGAATCCAACAAAAAAATAGCGCACGAAAAGCACGTCGTAGTTGGTGGGAATCGCTTCGGGAAGTCGAAAACCCTAGATGAATTCTCCCACAAAAGGCTGTTGGAATTTAATTATGGTAGGCGAATATAATAATATATATATAGGAGAGAGATGAAGAACAGATGGCAACTCTAGAGGGGGTGAATAGAGTTTATAGCAATAATAGCCAATTAAAAAATCAACTCTTTCACAATCTAAAAATAATCAAAATAAATGCGGAAATAAATAAGGAGCAAGAGAGCATACGCAAACACAGCCGATTTTAACCTGGTTTCCCTCGTGGAGGACTAGTCCAGGCCTGAGAACTCTAGCTCAGGATTAAATCCACTATTTGTGAAATAATAGTTACACCCCGTGCCTTTTCTTCAGAAGAGCACGTCAACTTCTTACAATGGATCGCAGTGGCGATGCTTGGAATTTTCCAAGCTACTTCTTGAACTCTTGCACAAGACTCCTAACTGAGAGATGCTGAGCACTCGAGACTTAGGAAACTTGTGGCTAGTAGATGAAGAAGGGTATGGCTTATATTGTGCTTAAGAGAGAAGAGAAGAGAAGATTGGATGATTGAAAATGAGAGAATTCTTGGCCTATTTATAGGGTTTTATCAGGCAGAATTCGGCCAGAATTCTGGTAGGAATTTTCAAATAATTGGCCGTTGGACAACTAGCAACCAGCAAGCCCTAAAAATTAGGGTACTGATTTTTAGGGGGCAGAGTTCGGCCCGAACTCTGTGTGGAGGCAGAGTTCGGCCCGAACTCTGTCTCCAGAGAACAGAATGGGTCCAAGGGTCCAGTGGGCTGATTTTGGATGTGGAGCTTTATGGATTTGGATAGGTTATGGGTTGAGTCTCAAGAGCCCAGCATAACTCAGCTTACAATCATTCTAGACTCAATAAATATAAAAGTACAGACTCGAAAAACGACTCGCATCTGCAAAACTGAGATATCGTCGGGCTTGAGCTGGATGTAGTCGTCGTGTGTCGTATTGAATTATCACAAGTATTATTTAGTCAATGTTATCAATATTTGGTTGACTGTGACTTTGTGTCAACAATCTCCTCCATATTGATAATTGACAAAATAATAATTGTATATTCAATATCCATACCTAAACACATATAACGACATAGCTTCCCCATAATTAGTGCCGAGCTTAAGAATAGCTCCCCCATAAACAATGCTGTGAATCTTGTTGGCCTGTAAATAATATTCTTCCAAAAGCACATATAAACCAACAGAATATACACATATCTCCCCCATTTGGCATTTAGCAATAAGAGATATATAGATAATTACTGGCAAACACACCAAAAAGAGAAGAAGCTGCATATAAACTAAGATAATAACCAAGAGTCATAATAACATAGAAACTGATAATAGTACTGCCAAAGTCTCAAAAGCACAACTCATAATAAGTATACTACAAATCAAGTACATAAAAGTAACTAAAGCAAAATGCATAAACATAATCTAAGATCCTCAGTAGCAGCATCACAAGTAGTGCATATCCATCATCGAGCATGAGAGGGCCCGGCGTCGTCCGAAGCATCAATAAAGGAGCGACGTGGGTCCACAAAAGTCGCATCCGGATCCATGTAGCAACGAACCCAAGGGTCATCGATACGAAATCCCTCACGACCTGGGTCTCGCTCCATAGGAATGGGCATCGTAGGATGGCGAGACATAGAATACCGAATATCATGCAGCGAGTTGCTGATTGCACTCATCTGCAAAGTAGTCCGGTAATCCAGCTGAGTCCATCGATCGTCCTCCAAAGTGAAGCGATCTCGGAGCATGGCCTGAAGAGACTCAAGAGTGGCAGGAGGAGGAGGAGGATCCTGTCCGAGAGGAGGGACATCTGGCTCATCATCAGAATGCTCAGACACTACTAGTGAGCCAATGGCCGCCTGAAGCCTCCTTGCCTTAGAGGGGAAGGTAGGAGCAGGTAAGAATGGACACTCATCAAGCGGTACATGGAACGCACGAAAGATCATAGGAAGGTATAATACATATGTTTGCCATTGATTGTAAAAGTACAGAACAATTATCAGAGGACTAAACTTAGACTCACAATACAAACTCGCTCGTACAAAGAAAGCCTAGGGACGAAAACCTAGGTACAGCAGTCTAAGTACGATTGTTTGTTTTAGATTCTGGGGGATGACGATAGAGGCTCGGGAAAGCGACGGCCGCTCTGCCTTACTCCTTGGATGATCGGTACGCAGCCTTGACTCGGGAAAGATCTGCTTGGTCGTTGACGAAGAAATGCCTTCTTGCTCTCTCTCTGATTGCTCTCCTGGCTTCTCTCTCTCTGTGTATATTCTCTCTCTGACTATGGGGGGAAATCTCTCTGTGTATACGTATTCTTCTCTGGTTCTTCTTTTTTAGTATATCTCTCTATATATTACAAGGGAATGGCACCTTGCTATTTATAATAGTGGGATATGATCACTAGGGTTGCCAATGATTAGCTCTTCGAGATGGCGGCGGCCTGGGGATTGATCAATCCAGGCCGTTCGTTTCTGATTATGACGAATCAGAACCATTAAGGGTAGATTACACCAAATCCCCATTAGCAATTAATGCTGATTGGCATAAATCTTCCTTATAATGATTCTCTAATATCTGCAAATAAATCAAATTTATTCTCCTGCCACGTGCCCCAGATCATTGGGATTCGACCCGATCTTGGATTGCCATAAATCTGGGAGATTGATCGGCTGAAGACACGTGTCCTGAGAACTAATGGTAAGACTGGAACCGCATGCAGATTGGGCTGCATGAGATTTGGGCCGCATGAATTTTGGGCCGCATAAGACTTGGGACACATGTCAGGGCTGTCTGGGCAGTGGCCCCCTCCTTCAGACTTCTGAACCATATGATGAGCCGCATGAACCGCATAATGGTGTGTCTGCTTGAGCCGCATGGGCATGATCTTCTTGAGCCGCATAGGGATGATTCCACTCGAACCGCATGGGGCAGCTTCACTCTGAACCGCATGGGAAGTCTTCACTTCGAGCCGCATAAGCACACCCACGTGGCAGGGCCATGTGGCATTTTGTTGTTCTCGGGGGATCGTGTCAGAGATTTCTTTCTCTTCCCTAGAGATTCATCATCATGACAGAGTCATAATTACCTGCTTTGGTGTCAGGTCTGTCAACTTTTCAGAGGGGTCAGCCGTCAAAGCAATTAATGCAGCATGGATCGGGGGGGAGCACTGTCATGCCACATGTCTTCTGAACCGCATGGAATGCCTCCGGCCGCATAGCTCCTTATGCCGCATGACTCCCTGAGCCGCATGCGTTTTCTGAGCCGCATGGGTCTTTCTTGGCCGCATGAGTCAATTTTTTTAGTATTTTCCATGCTTCTACAGGACCCCTTCAAAGTTTTCAATTTGTAAAATTGAAATACTTTGAACAAAAAGCATGGCTGTATTGGCCGCATATGCAATCCTGACCGCATAAGACTTCTAGCCGCATGGATGTGTTATTCGCATGACTGTTTCTGCCGCAGAGAGTGTGTTAGCCGCATAGATGGTCCAGTCCACGTGTGCGGGTCTTTATTTATCTCCAAGTTGCTTCAGCGCCGTCTTTATAGGGGAATCTCAAGGGTCAGTTCATTAAATCTTTTTGGATTTGATGCCTTGGGTGAATCTTGGAGACGAAACGCAAGGAGTCGGTTTCGCTCTTCAAGAGTCGATCATTGGCCCACGTGTCCGCCTTCTCCCCTCCTCCTATAAATAGGAGGGGTTTGAAGAGAGAGAAGACTTCTTTATTTTCTTTCTTCTCTTATCTCACTTGCCTTTCTTTTCTTCGATAATTGATGGCTCCCAAGAAGATCGTGGCAGTGAAGGGCAAGAAGGTGGCCTCCACTTCCACCTTGGGTGCGGTTGCTGCCCCGCCCGTCGTCGTGCCTGCTGTTCATCCTGACGTCCATTCCCCCATTGTTGGTAAGGACAATGTATGAATTAAGGAACCCCAACCGCCATGGCTACGTCGCATACTTTATGCACGAGCCTTTTTAAATCGTATGTTCGCCCTACGGCTGAGCTGCGAACCGCATAAGAAAAACCATTGTGTCTGTATGTGCGCCTTATTAGTGAAACCGCATAGGTAGCGCATAGACATTTATTGTGCGGAGCCGCATAAGCGGTCTTCTGAACTGGAGCCGCATGGGGCTTTTTGGAGCCGCATAAGACTTCTGAGAACTTCATGGGGGGCATGGATATTTTCTTGAGCCACATGTGGTTTGAAAACACCTAATCAGCTCTTTTTTATTCTCTGTTTAACTTATTTTTTCTTTGTCTGTTCTTCAGTGAATTTGCCGGTTAACGCCGTCGGAGAACTCTTGGTGGGTAGCGCTCAAGCTGCTCTCGGCTATAGGTACGACCATATTGTTCAGCATGTGGCGGATCAGTTTCCGAGTGATGAGCCTATGGCCAGATTGAATGCCATCAAGAATCAGCCTTTCCATTTCCTTAATGCTATGATGAACTCCGAGAAATTCGAAGGAGAGTTTTTGAAGCCTGCGTTCTTTTTTGGAGACGCCTTGACCGTGGAGAATGATCATGTTCTGGAGGTGTCGGAGGATTAGAATTTTGTTTCTAACGGGATGGCGATCCGCATCCCTCAGATGGAGCGACACTTTCCATTATCTTGGTTCAATATGCTGCCTTTGAACCGAAAGATGGAGGGGACTCTAACCCCTACCAGGAGTGGGATGTTCGTGGGGAACATCCGTTATAATAACCATCTGAAGTCCGTGGTTGCTGGCAAGGTGCATACCAGTTGTTCTGTGACAGGGTTGGTCCCAGGTTCTTTCCTGAATGTGGCAGGTCCTAACTTCACGTTTTCTACCGCCGATACTTTTATAAATCGACTTGCCCGGAAAGGCTCCTATCCCGTTGGTCGGTTGACGTTTCCTGGTTGGATACACCCTATTCCCTCGTGGATTAATTTATCTACCTGGATCCTGCAGAAGTATGAAGCTTTTTTGTGCGAGATTGGCCTGTACCATGCTATCCGAGGTACCAGTCATGGCTTATTCATAAATAAGAAGCTATTCATGTCCCTGCTGGAAATGTATAATTGTCGTACAGGGACCTTTTACACACCTGTAGGGGAGATGGGACTTGCGCTCCATGAAATGCATGCGGTCTCCAAGCTTCCCTAGGAGGGACGAAGCGTTTGAAGCATATACTCCCACTAATGAGGAACTCGAAGATTTGGAACGACGGTATCCTGGCTTTGCGGCCCTTTACCAGGAGATATTGTGTCATTATAACACATGCCATCAGATAACCCGCAAGGATAACCTGGAAGGGAATGCTCCCTACACCAAGGATTGGGTGCATTATCTCTTCTCAGCAGATGCCTCAGGTCTGGTTACCTCTCGTCGCCCTAGGTCTCGGGAGGCGGTCAAAGAATTGGTGTCATCTACTAGTGGCAGATTTGGGAGCCAAACCGACACTTTTGATTACTTTTACCAGGATACTCAAGAGCTGTCTGAGAAAGCGCTTCTAGCGGGATTTTTGCTGATCTGGCTACAAAATTGTGTAGTCTCGGGAGGAACCGGTTCTATTGAGAGAATTAGTTGTAACTTCATCCTTCCGGCTGTGAAATTAGTCTTGCGAATCAGGCTAACTCTCCTTCCGGCTATGGTGTGTAGCATACACCGTGGCCTTCGTACCTTCACGTCCAAGGTCATTGCCCGCGATGTGACTAACGATTTTGAACGAACTGAGTTACCTTATCATTATTTGATGGGGTGGCTGCTGATACATTATCCATCTTTGATGAGGTCGGGCTCTGAGGGCGGTGCGACTGATGATGACGCCCTTATCTTTCGTTACCGTGATGAGCCTTGGGAATGTGAGACCATGCGGGTTTGCCGGATGGTCTTGGCAAGGGCAGATAAGTATCATATTTTCGTATCCGTTCCTCGCTTTTCTGCCAGGGATATAGAGACTGTGCATATAGACGGTATTGTGCCTCCTCAACTTCGGATGGCCAGATGCTCTTATGGTTGCGTAACATCCGTCCCTCACATCTGGTGTACTGTAACCGCAATATTGTTTTTCTGGAGCCGTATCTGCCTAGCAGGTTTGCCCGGCAGTTTGGGTACAGCCAACTTTGTTTAGACAGCCCCAGCTCTTGTCTGGGTTATGAGGGAAGTCTTCTTGATGGTATCAGAGCTTGGCAATATTATGATTCGTTCAATACTCGTACCTTTTTCTCGGTCCCTGCTATTAAGGAGTCAGTGGAGATCTTGTATATGGCGGCTCTGTATCATGCAATGGCGAACAAGCCCCCGGTCGATTTTAACCCAGGTACCAGTTTTATTGCTGGCACCGGTCTGGAGGAAGGCTCTCAAGGGGCCAAGAAAAGAAAGACTAGAGCCGAAGTGCCAGATTTGGATTCCGCTGCTGAAGGTGATGAAGGCAATGAGCATAATGAAGATGACTCTATCCTTTCAGTGGTAGGCGCAGAGGTGGGTCGGTTGCATGTTTTGTCGGATGAGATGCTGAGGGATCAGTCTCTTGTTGCGCCTGGTCCTATCCCAAAACGTAGCAGGCAGGTTCCTCCTGTAGGCAGTGTTTCTCGATCCCGGAAGCTGGTTTCGACTAGACACCGTCCGCCAGCCACAAAAGAGAGTGGAGAAGAAGTCAATCCTGCGTCAGTGGTAACAAAACTGCTCTCGATCCCTTCTTCCTTCTTTCCTTTGAGTTTCAATCCTGATTGTCTTCGTTCCCTCTTTTAGGTGTCGGGGGAAGAAGAAGAGTTTCAGGATGTCGAGGCGGTGACCCAGGATGACGGGGCCTCCCATGAGCCTGTTCCTATTCAAGAGGATGCAGATCAATCTGTATTCCCCTTCAAGGTGGCGGGGTCAGGGGACGTGACTGAGTTTAACTCGGGGATCCCCGGTGGGGGGACCATGCCAGTTGTGGATGAGCCGCGACCTTCATGCCCCTTCCCTGGTAAGATTAGCCGAATCTTAACCCGTGAGGAAGCCTATCTGCTCTATCATTATGTCCTTCGGGTTACGTCGATTGACTGTTATTCTGCACATTCAGGTCCTGCCCCTTCAGTGCCGAGGATGGACGTCGTCGAGACAACCCCAACCGAAGGGGCATCGGTAGAAAGGGGTATATTTTCTCACTGCCCGACTCGTCTTGATAGGCCTTCTGGGGGCCCGAGTTTAACGGGCCAGTTCTCGGGGCAGTCGGGGCAGGGAACAATGGTCCTTGCATCATCCTCTACTCCAATGGCTTCGAGAATCGACCTTTCTTCCCTGCCGAGCATCCAAGCTCTCCAGGCGGCGGAAGATGAGTTGGCCGCTATTCATGCATCGTTCTGCTCGGAATTCGCTCTCTTGGTGGCGAGCTCTAGCGTTACTCCTCCGACGTTGCCGCTCCGGCTTCCCCTGACGCCCTCCTCTGCTGAAGTTTTGAACGATGCATTGCAGGACGTGGTTGCCAGTTTCCATCGTCATTTGAAGAGGGGAATCGAGGCCGCTGTAGAAAGAGGGACCTCTTTTACCTTGGCCCGAAGATGCGCCCATGGTCAAATAAACATCCTTAGGGATCTTCCTGATGATGCAGGAATGGCTTCGCTTCTGGAGGCAAAATTGCTGGAGGCTGATCAGCTGGTGTCCGAGCTTCGAGTATTGCGGCAGGCTGATCTACCTGTTATTATAAACGAGGAGCGAAATTCCCTGATTGCTGTTATGTAGAGGACCAGAGCGGCTCGAGATAAGACCAGACCGGCCGCACTGAAGGATCTCAGCGACTTAGCTTATCGGTATGATCAATTAAGTTATGCGACCAAAAACGTTGTGGCTCGGGAGGAGTCTGTCTCTCGTGAGATTACCGAGATGCAGGAGCAGATCCTTGCGCTTCAGAAGAAGTTGACTTTCCTGGAGTCTGAACTCGAGACTGCCCGCAATGACAGGGGGCTAATTGTTCAGGAAGCTGACAGGGTTACTCAAGCTTCGACAGACCTGGAGGCTGTCTTGAAGAAATTGGAAGATGACTGTCAGGCGCTCCTGGATTTGGACAATGAGGAGCGGTTACTTCAGGAGGCCGAGCGTCGCGCTCGGCAACGGATTGAGCGGGAGACCACCTCAGTGAGAGACCGCCTCCTAGAATTGAGTAACACTGAAATGTAGTCGGCCTTTTCTTTTCCCTTCTTTTTCTTTCTCTTCTCTTTTTTTTTTTTGAAAGGGACGTGGTCCCGAAATATGTAGTACTTTTTTTCTTCCTTCAAATAAAGAGTATTTTCTATTCTACCCTTCATTTGTATTGCCTGTTGTGCCTGTGATATTGTGGTGATGTTCTCCCCCGCATAGGGGATATATTTGTGGACCTGTTACCCATGGCGTACCTTGGTTTTAGGTAGAGATAACAAGTTTCGGTCATGATACCTGAAGCAGCCATAGCAAAGTGGTCATGGGTGCTCTTGGTATTAAAAAAAGAATTGTCGTAGAGCAGCTGGGCTCCTGGGGCATGATGAGGTGATAGGTTTGTGTTAAGAAATTTAGCTGAGGATATTTGTGGGCCTATTACCCTTGGCATACCCTGGTTTAGGATACGGGTAATAGGATGAAAGAGAACTGACATACTTGCTCAGAGGTAACGAGGACATGGTAAGTAGGAAAGTTCTTTGAACGTAGAGTCTTCCTACTCAGAGGTAATGAGTACATGGCAGGAGCGAACTCGACGGAGGGTATTGGTGGTCAACAGAGGACATTTGTGGTCAACAGAGGACATTTGTGGTCAACAGAGGACATTTGTGGACCCATTACCCTTGGCGTACTCCGGTTGTGGGTACAGGTAATAGGTCGAAAGGGGATCATCATACTTACTCAGAGGTAATGAGGACATGGCAAGTATGAAGGTTTCTTCGACGGAGCCTTCCCATTCAGAGGTAATGAGGACATGACAGGAGTGGGCTCAATGAAGGAGGGTACGTAGATAACTCAGAGGTAATGAGGACATGGAAATTCTATGTAGGGGTGATTTGTTTTTGGCGGAAATGGGACGACTCAGAGGTGATGAGGACATGGTCATCTTGGAAATTTGTGGATCCGTTACCTTTGTTGTGCACTGGGAGTGCAGGTATTAGATCATGAGGGAGGATCTCTTGTAGGGAGAAAGTTCAGTGGTATGATTATACATGACTTTCTTTCAAAAGAGTGATCGGGATGTAAGTTCAGGGGTACCGATGGGCATATAACTCGACAATCCATGAATGTTGGAATCAAAGTGTAAGTTTAGAGGTACCAGCAGGTACATGACTTAGGAATTTAGAGAATGGTGAGTGTGAGTTCAGCGGTATCAGCGGGTACATGACTCAAAAATCTGAAAAACTATGAGGGTGAGTTCAGTGGTATCAGTGGATACATGACTCGAAGATCTGGAAAATTATGGGGTGAGTTCATTGGTACTAGCGGGTACATGACTCGACAATCCATGAATGTTGGAATCAAAGTGTAAGTTCAGAGGTACCAGCAGGTACATGACTTGGAAATTTGGGATATCTTTATGGAAGAAGGGCATGAGTTCAGCGGTACATGCGGGTACGTGACTCGAAAATCTGTGAATGTTAGAATCAAAGTGAAAGTTCAGAGGTACCAGCAGGTACATGACTCAGGAATTTGGGATATGAGTTCAGCGGTACAAGAGGGTACGTGACTCGATAAGTTGGAAAATTAGGGGGTTGAGTTCAGAGGTACCAGCGGGCACATAACTCGAAACTCTAGAAAATGTTGTTTAAACATAGTATTTCTTCAGGAACTTGTCATTGACGGGCAACATGAGCAAGTCTCCGTTCTGCTTGGCGAGGCGGTAAGCACCATTGGAGAACACGGCCTCGATGATAAATGGGCCTTCCCATTTTGGCTGGAACTTGCCGGTGGTCTTGTGAGTCATGACCATTGGTCTCCTGACTGCCAAAACAAGATCGCCCACTTGGAATGTTCTGACTTTGACCTTTTTGTTGAAGGCTCCTGAGATGCGTGCTTGGTATAATTCGATCCTTTGCTGAGCTAGGAGGCATTTTTCATCTAAGGCCTCTAACACTTGTAGTCGACGTCGGTAGTTATCATCCATTGTCAATTGATAAGTGAGGGTGACTCGGAGTGAGGGAATCTGAGTCTCTAATGGGAGAACTGCCTCACTCCCGTACACCAGAGAGAATGGTGTATTCCTGGTGGCTGTTCGAACCGTGGTGCGATAAGCCCATAGGCACTCGTCGAGCTTCTCGTTCCAGTCGCGTTTGTTGGAGGAGACAAATTTCTTGAGGAGTTTGATGATTATTTTGTTGAATGCCTCTGCTAACCCGTTTGCTGCCAGGTTGTATGGTGTCGAAGCGACATTCTGAATGCGGTGTTTGTCGCAGAATCGGTAGAATACGTGGCTTATAAACTGTGGACCATTATCATGGATGATCCTTTGGGGCAGTCCAAAGCGGTAGATGACGTGGTGCTTCAGGAAGCTGATTACGTTCGAAGTCTTGACTTCGGCGAGTGGGACAGCTTCTGCCCACTTTGAAAAGTAATCAGTGATCACAAGTATGAAGCGATGTCCTCGGGAGGAAGGTGGGGTGATTGGACCAATGATGTCCATTCCCCATGCTTCGAATGGCCAGGACGCCACTATCGGATGTAGAAATTCGGATGGTTGGTCAATGAAGGCTGCGTGGACTTGGCAGGCCTTGTATTTTCGGGCATAATCTATTGCATCAGCCACCATCGTGGGCCAGTAGTAGCCCATCCGGCGAAGGCGGTCTTGCAGCTTAGGGCCAGGCTGATGGGCCCCGCAGACACCGTCATGAGCCTCTCGTACGGCTTCTTTGGCTTCTGCGTTCGACAAGCACCGAAGTAGTCATCTGTCGTAGGAGCGGCGATACAGCATTTTCGTCTCTGTATCGTAGAAGAATCTGAGAGAACGCCGTCTGATAGAAGTAGCCTCCTTCGGGTTCTCGGGCAGGATGTCGTAGACCACGAAGTCTATGAATGGTTGTCTCCAGTCTGGCACTTCGTCGATCATCTGAGCAGAATAACTCGCCATGGCTTGAACGTTATTCTTGGAGCAGACCAGCTCATGGCCGATTACATCGACCGAATGATGAGAGTGGTTTGGCACTGCTAGGGAAGCAGCCAGGCCTGCTAGGGCATCAGCTTCTATATTTTGGAGTCTGGGGACGTGTTCGATGAAGAATCCCTCGAATGATGAAATAATGTTGATCGCTATTTGGTGGTAGGGGATCATGTCTTCATGGCGGACTTCGTACGTCCCCCGAATCTGGTTGACGATTAATTGCGAATCATCGTATGCTTCAAGATATTCTATACCCAGTTCTCTTGTGAGTTGGAGGCCAATGACCAAAGCGTTGTACTCGGCCACATTGTTAGATCAGGGTTCCGTGAGAGAGTAGGCGCGATTGATCACTAGCCCGGTAGGAGAGACCAATACTACTCCGACTTCGACGACGATGTTTCCCTTGGGTCCGGTTCTTGAGGCGCCATCGAAGAACATCCGCCATATGTTATCGTGGGTGGTTGTATTTGAATCGGCGACCTCATCTGGGATTTCTTCGTATATTCTGGATGATTCCGATCCTGGATGGGCTGCCAAAAAGTCTGCCAGGGCTTGACCTTTGACAGCCTTCTGCGGGACGAAGATCATATGATAGGGGGACAGCAATATCGCCCATGTAGCGAGACAGGAGCTGAGTGCCCCTGGTTTGGTCATGAGGACCCTGAGAGGGTTGATTCGTGAGATCACATGTATGGTTTGCCCCGTGACATAGTGCCGCATCTTTTGAATGGCGAATACCAGGGCGAGGCATTCTTTCTCCACAGCGGTGTATCGGTGTTCGGGCCCGACCATCATTCGGCTGAGATAGTAAATGGCCTGCTCGTGGCCTGCGTCGTTGTTTTGTGCCAGCAGGGCACCGAGGGAGTGTTCTATTGCTCGTACATAGAGCAGGAATGGTTTTACAGGGACCGGGGCCACCAGGACTGGAGGATTTGATAAATATTCTTTGATGTCATCGAAAGCGCGCTGGCATTCCTCGTCCCATATGAATGAGACTCCCTTCTTCATGAGGTGGGTGAACGGTCGGCATCGTCCGGAGAGGTTGGAAATGAACCTCCTGATATAAGCTAGCCTCCCTTGGAGGCCTCTAAGTTCACGGAGATTTCTCGGGGGACCCATCTCCATGATTGCCCTCGTTTTCTCGGGGTCTACATGGATACCCCGTGCAGTGATGATGAAGCCCAAGAACTTCCCGCTGGATACGCCCAAGAACGATTTTGTAGGGTTCATCTTCAGATTGTGGGCTCGTATTAAGTTGAACACCGTTCTCAGGTCTTGCAGATGATCTTCCTTACGGCGACTCTTGACGGCGATGTCGTCGACATAGCATTCCACTGTCTTGCGCAAATGTTCTCTGAAATGATACTCATGGCTCGCTGATATGTAGCGCCAGCATTCTTTAGACCGAATGGCATAACTGTGTAGCAGTATGTGCCAATCGGGGTTCGGAATGAGGTGTGCTTTTCGTCGTCGGGAGACATCTTGATTTGATTGTACCCCGAAAATCCATCCATGAATGACATACGTTCAAAGCCGCATGTATTGTCGATCATGATGTCTGTGATAGGAAGGGGAAATTCATCTTTGGGGCATGCCTCGTTCAGGTTACGGAAGTCGATGCAGATTCGAATCTTCTCATTCTTCTTGAGGACGGGTACTATATTGGTGACCCAATCAGGATGTTGCTCTTCACGAATGAAGCCGCTGGCTATTAGCTTGTTGACTTCGGCTTCGATCGCGTCCATGACACCTGGACGGAAGCGTCGTTGTTGCTGCTTGACTGGCTTTGCGTCTGGCCGTATATTGAGTTTGTGGAGAGCGATATCAGGATTTAACCCCGGCATGTCTTCATAGCTCCAGGCGAACACATTAATGTATTCTCTGACAAGTTCTAACAGCGACTCTCGTTCTTCGTCAGTTAGGCTTTTACTGATAAAGATCGGTTTTGGAGAAGATTCGCTGCCGAGATCCACTTATATGACCTCATCTTCAGTAGGAGGTTCTCTCAATTCGAACCGCTTTTCCCATTGTGCCTCTAATTGTTGGGCCCATGACTCTAGCTCAAGGATTTCGGGGATGTCTTCGTCTTCCTCGTAAGCGTCGGTGAATGCCATGTTGACTGACATGACTTGTCTGAACACATCTCCGATGCTGGTATCTGAGTCGGAAGTCGGTGATCCAGTTGAATGTGACTGCTAGTCGCATTCTTCATCTGAGCTTTCAGGGGTCGTAGTAGGCGTTACATACCCTAAACCGCATCGGGTTTTGTTATAGTAGTTCCGTGGTTTGCCCGCCGGGACTGGCGTCTTCAAAGGTAATCGTCGTCCAGTGCCGTAGTTCAGTCCTGGCGTTGTCTTTAGATCATACCCCTGTTTCTGCATGAGATATTTGGATTGAGGGCTATAGAGATATAGAGGCAGTCTTCCAGCATCTGACCCGAAGTCGACTTCTTCCATGGCGAGGGGATACGGGTTGTTCGTCCGGTCGAAGATGATTGGGTGGTCCCCTCCCTCGATTATTCGGTAAGCATCTTCTACTGGAGTAAGTTGGATAGCGGTGTACACATTTGTCACCTGTGTATGTAGGTGAGTGCCTATACCGTGTTCCATAGCATACATTGTACATAGCTTATTGAGCTCGGTGTAGTTCAAAGATAACCCTTTATTGATGAAGTAAGGTATCTTTTCTAGAGGGATTACATCATCTGCGGAGGAAGCGTCAGTGTGGGCAGCCACATACTTGGCTAGCTCTGGTTCCTCTTCGGCTACCTCCTATGTGAATGAAGATTGAGAGGGCGTCCTAGTCAGGTTGATCTTCAGAGGTTCAACTGACGGAGCAGAGCGTGGGGTTGTCGGTAGACTAGCCACCCCCAGTCTGGCACTTGATGTGGAGCGAGGGGTGGCTGGTTCGCTTGAAGTGTCAGACCTCGCATCGGGGTGACGACCTTTCTTAGGCAGGCGTATCGTCAGAGGTCTATCGGAGGGATTGAGCTTCTCTGTTTGGGATTGACCGACTCTCGGCAATCTGATGGTATGTGGCCCTGTCGTGGGTCTCGGTACCTGGCCGGACCTTGGCAGCCGGATTCTCAATTTCTTTTCCTGTGCCGAGAGGCTGATCGCGTCCTTACGCAGCGTGGCCGTAAGGGGTGCAAAATTGCCTGGTTTGCGAGCCTGGAGGTGGATTGTCAGAGGTTCTTCTGATCCCGTGGTTGCTTCAACATCAGTTTGTTTATTTCCTCCTTCAAGGTGCCTCTTCGACTTTTCGTATAGGCAGGAGTCCGAGTAATAAGATTCGACCCCTTTGAAGGGATCGATGTCAGCAAATTCTGTCCTCACGAAGCCGTGCTTGTCGACATATTTGAAGCATTGGTGTAGCGTGGAAGGCACGATCATATAATAGTGTATCCATGGGCGCCCCAAGAGGATGTTGTAAGAAGTGTCTGCATCTATGACGTAGCAGGTGACCTCGGATTGGAGATCACCAATCTGACATTTCAGACGGATCTTTCCGATTGGGTAGCTCCTGCCCGAATTGAACCCGCTGATGGCGGTATTTGTAGGGGTCAGGCGATGCATCGGGATGCGAAGATGATGCAGTAGTCCTTTTGGAATGATGCTTATGGAAGACCCAGGGTCAATGTGCATTCGGTCCACCTTTATGTCGCCGATGTAGCCTGTGTAGTATAATGGGCGATCGTGTAGATTAGTCTTGATGAGCATGTCTTGTGGAGTGAAGACGATGTTGGGCATTGCTCCCGTACAGGCACTGTCTTGGAGGTCTGCGGGCTAATTTTCTCCCGTGAGGTTGACCTGAGCCAGGTATGCGTCGGCATTTTGAAGTGCATCGCTTAAAGTTGTACGGACATCCTTCGAGCGCCTCAGGAGTTCATATAAGGACAATTTGGCCGGTGTATTGGCCAATTGCGCCAAGATGTCGAAGTTGTAGGGCCTCTCCAGCCCCTGAGATGTTTCCTTTCGGAGGGATTTGTCGAAGCGAGTCTCCTTCGGCCTAGGCTTGTCGGTCGTCGAAGGCTGAGCCGGTCCCGGAGCATCCGTGGTAGTGGGCGGATGATCATCAGTCGAGTTTTCAGCCACAGGTTGAGATTGTGCTCCGGATCGAGTAACAACGGCCGTGACTTCCTCTTCATCTGCTGAGGTGGTATGGCAGGATCTGACTTTTCCACTTTTCTTTTTAGAAGATGGAGTAGACTGAGTTACCTCGTGGACTAGGTCCGGATGGACCCACATGATTTCCTCTCGTGATGTAGTGAGGGGTACTAGACCAGCAGCTTGAGCAGGCGGGAGATTAGCAATCTCCATCGTTGCCTGAGGGATGGGTATAACCCCGTCCTGGGTCTCTGTTGGAGGGAAGCTGCCGAATTGTACGGACACCATGTTGGCTGCCACGGTTACCTCCTCGAAATCGATGGCCAGAGCGTTCGAATCGATGAGGTTTTGGATATATCGTTTCAGCTGGTAGCAGTCGTGCATAGCATGGTGGACGTAGCGGTGGTAATGGCAGAACTTTGGGTTCTCCAGATCAGCCGGCCGAGGCTCCCGTCTTGGTGGAGGAAGCTGAATCCTATCTCCTTGTATGAGCATGTCCAAGATAGGCTTGACGTGACCGTCTTCAAAAGAGTAAGTGATTTGAGGCCATTGTTTGTCCGCAGGTTGCGACTCAGGCTTCTGGGCTGTATCGGCCACCATAGCCTGCTTGCCTCTGTTGTCCCGGTTGTTGGAGGGGCTACCCCCATTGTCGTTGGTGGTGCTGGGACGCTTGCCCTTGTTCTCTCCCTCTGAGATATGTAATCCCAGTTGGCGAGCCTTCTTTAATCGTTCTTCGGCACTTATAGCACTAATGATAAAAGCCTTCCAG
Source organism: Iris pallida (assembly GCA_029216955.1). Classification (NCBI taxonomy): domain Eukaryota; kingdom Viridiplantae; phylum Streptophyta; class Magnoliopsida; order Asparagales; family Iridaceae; genus Iris; species Iris pallida. The sequence continues at coordinate 4,816,169 of JANAVB010021799.1, forward strand.
TCCTTGAATTGACTCTCGCCCATCCAGAGACTGATTGTTGGGAGTAGTCTCTTTTGGCAAATTTCGATCAAGGAAGAGTCCGGGTTGCCAGATGGTAACTTCATTGCGGTTTGACGAAACCGCTCAATGTAATTCTTCGTCAGCTCTTTCTCTCCTTGAATGACGTCCATGAGGGTAGACATCGTGACGTCCTGTCCTACCTCATAGAACCTCTCCAAGAACAGGCGTTTGAAGCCAGCGAAGGAATGGATGCAATTGTCCGGCAGGTTGCGGTACCAATCGAAGGCGACTCCTTCCAATGCCCCAATGAATAACCACGTGAGGATAGCGTCATCATGGGGGAGATGGTCGGTAGTGACCTCAAAGTAAGTGATGTACCGACTTGCTGAAGTCTTGCCATCATAAGGGTTGATATTGAACGGCTTATATCTTGGTGGAAAGGGAACATCCCTCCATTCAGCAGGATATGGTTGCCGTATCCTGAGGTCTTGAGAGTTTTCTCGGGCATGAAACATTGCTCGGAGCTTCTGAACCTCTCTTCTTACTTCTCGGGCCTCATCTGTCGCGGTAGGGGCCGTTATCTCGGGAGGACTGTTGCCCGGGTTCGGTGCCGCTGAATTTGAATCTACGTTGATTGTGGGACCCGTGCTTGTCTGGCCAGGTGTCACCCCCTGCAGATTAGGAAGCGCCGCTTTGATCTCGTCTACAGACTTGACCAAGGCGTGTAATATGGCCTCCAAAGTGTCGATGCGCTGGCGATCACTGGAACCGCCTTGATTGCTGTCTGTCATGAACACCGTCTTCACATGAGGAGTGACGGAAGGAGTGGTGGAGGACGTACCCTCCGAGTCATACCCGTGCATCGAGAAATCATCAGGATATGTGGGGATGTTCTCTTCAGGTTCGGACTCGGAAGGAACACTACCCCCAGCTTCGGAGCTTGCTTCGTCTAGGATGTCCGTGGGGACGTCGGTATCTGTTGTATCCGTCGGAGGATTTGCTTCCTCCAGTCCGTATTCCTGGAATGTCGAATTGTCGTGGATGTTTGGAGGAGTGCTACCCCCAGTTCCGACGACCCCCAATGTTGCAGACGACGAACTTCCTACTACAGCAATTTTCGTCTTCGAACGGGTGTGTTGAAATACTCCAGTGGAGGATAACCCTTTAGACGACGGTTTCTTAGCTGCAGTAGTTGACACCTTTGGGCTGGAGATGCTCATTTTCTTCCCTCTTCCCTTGGCGAGAACTTTCTGCACGGACTTGCAGGAGACAACAGGAGGTGCCTCGTCTTCTGAGCTCGGATGATGTAGTTTTTGGAAGACGGATGGCCGGTCTTCCGTCACCGCCGCGTTGCTGCAACAACAGTTGACGATGATCTGGGTGCATTGATGTCCATGTGAGGGCTCTTTACACCCTGAAACTCTTTCACTTTCCTTATGTTTGTGGAGGATAACCTCACGCAGGTCAGAGGAACCACTTTGTCTGTCTGCCGCCGGGGGCTGGACTTGAGTGGTTTTATACAACTTCCCATCAGAGGCCCGCGTGATAATCAGCGGGACGCCCCGATCGTCGGAGGTTAGGACAGTCGTCTGGACTTGATGAGCCCGCGCTGCCCTAGACTTCCTCCTTTTAGCACTTGTGGGTGCGTAATAGGAGGAGTCTAAGTCGAATACCACAGAGTCTGGATTATCATCCAGAGAATGATCAGAGTCAGGACCGCATGAAAGCCGGTCGAAGACTGATCGAGAGAAGCGTAGGACGGATGCTATGCGGCTAGCATTGGGTACCGTGCAGGCTGTCTGCATGCGGCTGTCTTTTGTTGTAGGATGAGTCTTTATGCGGCTAGGAGCCACGACCGTGCAGGCTGACCGCATGCGGTTGGCATCTGTGGCCGCATGGGTTTTCTGCAAGCGATTGACTTTAATAGCCGCATGAGTCTCATCCGTGCGGTTGGCAACTGTAGCCGCATAAGTTATGCGGCTGACAGATGTGGCCGTATGAGTTTTCTTTATGCGGTCGGCGGTTGCAGCCGCATGGGCTTTCTCCCTGCGGCTAATACTCTTCTGCGGCTCGGATCACATAGAGTTCCTCTTTGCCCCTGCAAGTCCAGCATCATAGTGTTTTCTTCTGCCGGACTTGGGGACAGCAGAGTTGTCTACGGTCTGAAGTAGGGCCGCAGGGGAGTCTTTATTGCCATCTTGAGCAATAGAGAGCACCCCATCAAGGGCTTGCGGAGGAGCAAATGATTTTGGCCTCCAGTCTTTGCGAGCCTTTATGGTGCGGGTGCGCTTCTGGACCAGGCCAGTGCTACCTTCAGAGAGCATCTCTTCGAACGCTTGTTGGTCGAAGCGTACAACCATCTTCTGTTGTATAGAGCCAAGTTTGGCTGCGTCCGATTGCGTCACCAACTCCTCAGCCGTGGAGAAGTTAGTCCCCAGCAGAGTCGCCATCGTGTTTGCCATTGATTGTAAAAGTACAGAACAATTATCGGAGGACTGAACTTAGACTCACAATACAAACTCGCTCGTACAAAGAAAGCCTAGGGACGAAAACCTAGGTACAGCAGTCTAAGTACGATTGTTTATTTTAGATTCTGGGGGGTGACGATAGAGGCTCGGGAAAGCGACGGCCGCTCTGCCTTACTCCTTGGACGATCGGTACGCAGCCTTGACTCGGGGAAGATCTGCTTGGTCGTTGACGAAGAAATGCCTTCTTGCTCTCTCTCTGATTGCTCTCCTGGCTTCTCTCTCTCTATGTATATTCTCTCTCTGACTATGGGGGGGAGTCTCTCTGTGTATACGTATTCTTCTCTGGTTCTTCTTTTTTTGTATATCTCTCTATATATTACAAGGGAATGGCACCTTGCTATTTATAATAGTGGGATGTGATCACTTGGGTTGCCAATGATTAGCTCTTGGAGATGGCGGCGGCCTGGGGATTGATCAATCCAGGTCGTTCGTTTCTGATTGTGACGAATCAGAACCATTAAGGGTAGATTACACCAAATCCCCATTAGCAATTAATGCTGATTGGCATAAATCTTTCTTATAATGATTCTCTAATATCTGCGAATAAATCAAATTTATTCTCCTGCCACGTGCCCCAGATCATTGGGATTCGACCCGATCTTGGATTGCCATAAATCTGGGAGATTGATCGGCTGAGGACACGTGTCCTGAGAGCCAATAGTGAGACTGGAACCGCATGCAGATTGGGCCGCATGAGATTTGGGCCGCATTAGACTTGGGACACGTGTCAGGGCTGTCTGGGCAGTGGCCCCCTCCTTTAGACTTTTGAACCATATGATGAGCCGTATGAACCGTATAATGGTGTGTCTGCTTGAGCCGCATGGGCCTGATCTTCTTGAGCCGCATAGGGATGATTCCACTCGAGCCGCATGGGATGATTCTACTCGAGCCGCATGGGACAGCTTCACTCTGAACCGCATGGGAAGTCTTCACTTCGAGCCGCATAAGCACACCCACGTGGCAGGGCCACGTGGCATTTTGTTGCTCTCGGGGGATCGTGTCAGAGATTTCTTTCTCTTCCCTAGAGATTCATCATCATGACAGAGTCATAATTACCTGCTTTGGTGTTAGGTCTGTCAACTTTTCAGAGGGGTCAGCCGTCAAAGCAATTAATGCAGCATGGATCGGAGGGGAGCATTGTCACGCCATATGTCTTCTGAGCCGCATGGAATGCCTCCGGCCGCATAGCTCCTTATGCCGCATGACTCCCTGAGCCGCATGCGTTTTCTGAGCCGCATGGGTCTTTCTTGGCCGCATGAGTCAATTTCTTTAGTATTTTCCATGCTTCTACAGCATAAACCAAAGATCTTGGTTTCTTCCTACAGTTGATCATCCAATCCATCATTGTGCGTGGAAGGTTAAAGAGAATATGGAAGTGGAGATGGTACAATGCTGAGATCTCAAAATAAGTTACTTCATCGGTAGAACCCGCTTTGGGTAGAATGGTGTTGAAGATGATCCGATGAAGCTCATAGAAATAAGGTTGAGGAATTTTGCTAAAAGCTTACGAGGACGTATGTTAGGGCTACACAGGTCGTCCTTGAAGCTTTCCAGTGAAATTCCTTTGGGAAAGATAAAGGATCTAGCTTCTACAAGCTTTTCCCAAGAATTAGGCTCTTGAAGTTCAAGATATTCGGCCAATTCAAAATCATCAAAGGAGATATCAATTCCCGCAACTCGTGAATAAATATGAGTGTCATCATGGGTCAAGTTGCAGTAAAACATTTAAATGGCACTACGATAGATGACCGAATTAGAGGTAACGAGTTCATCAAGACAAAGGTCATAAAATAGTGCATCATATTGTGAGAATATAGTAAAGTTGATGGGGTGTCCCGCAAATACTGGACATGTCCGAAAATCACAAAACCAATCATTTGAGGCGTCTAGTGATACAAAAATTCGGTCGTCATAAGTGTTTAGATCATTGGGACGTGGAGGATTGAACAACGGATGGATTTGTTGTTCAATGGCCGGTGCAACGGGTGGTACAACGGGCGGCTCAACGCGTGGAGGAGCATTTGACGAGGATGCTCCCTCTGTCCGAAGTCTTTTTCCGCTGTTGAACAGACGAGGAGCCATAACACAATAGATAATGAAAGAAATTGAGATATAGAAAAGTAAGGAATTATACCTCAAACTAGTGATGAACTATGGAAGAGAATTGAAAAATAAGCCTTCTCCTTGAGTTTGGGAAAGAATGGAGCACAAAAGAGGAGAAAGTAGGGTTAGGGTTTTGAGAGAATTGTGTTTGAGAAGGTGGAAAGGTGGTAAGAAGGAAGGAGAGGGAAGAGAAACCGAATATAGGGGAAGGGTTTCTCTTGGTCGGGTCAATTAATGACCATTGGATCAACATTTTGATCAACGGCGGGGGCTGTTCTCGATTCTGGAACAGTGAGGCCGAATTCGGCCCAAACTCTGATAGGAGCAGAGTTCGGCCCGAATTCCGGATCCTGGTCACATAATGGGAATCAGGCAGAAACAGGAAAAATATTGGTTAAGTAATAGACAAACCAATATAAGGTATGAGTATAAAGATAGGAAAGACCCAATTAGTAAACAAAAGAATAACAGAAATTGATTTTGAAGCAGCAATATGAAATTGAAATCATAGTATTTTAGCATGTGATAAATGAAAATAACCATATAATAAACAAGGAATTATATCATAATTCAATATTTTGAAGCTGCCATGGGTTAGCTGCAGGGGCCGGATCCCAGATAGCGGTAGTCCTGAGGACTAGTGCACCGTGTCGCTTAGGCTTTTATGCCCTGTTGTCAGAAGGACCCTTTCGGCTTGTACCCATAGCAAATTCATCATAATAGAATCAAGATATACTCGATATTTATGCAGGTTTATCTTAATTTACAACAGCTTCATCTAAGATTCCAAGTTCACGACAAAAAAAATTGAAGCGCTCTTCGGATAATGGTTTTGTGAAGAAGTCTGCTAACTGATGATCAGTGTCAATAAATTCTAAGTTAATCGTGCCATTTTGCTGATGATCACGCAAAAAGTGGTGACAAATTTCAATGTGCTTCGTGCATGAGTGACAAATGGGGTTCTTAGTCAGATTTATAGCACTAGTGTTGTCACAAAAGATTGGAATATGCATGAAAGATAAATTATAGTCTTCAAGGGTTTGCTTCATCCACAGAATTTGTGCACAACAACGCCCAGCTGCGATGTATTCAGCTTCTGTTGTGGATAGTGCGACAGAATTCTGCTTCTTGCTAAACCAAGAGACTAAAGCTTTTCCTAATAAATGACATGTACCGCTCGTACTTTTATGGTCGACCTTGCATCCGGCGAAGTCAGCATCAGAGTAACCAATGAGGTCAAATGATGTTGACTTAGGATACCATAGGCCCACTGTAACCGTACCCTTAAGGTATCGAAAGATACGCTTAACCGCGGTCATGTATGATTCCTTAGGATTTGCTTGATATCTAGCACACAGGCAAACGCTAAACATAATATCAGGGCGACTTGCAGTAAGATAGAGTAGACTGCCTATCATACCTCGATACTTACGTTGATCTACGGGTTTGCCACTATCATCTGGTTCAAGTTTGGTTGAAGTAGCCATAGGAGTGCTGATTGGTTTGACGTTGTCAAGATCGAATTTCTTCAGCATGTCCTTTGTATACTTCGATTGACAGATGAAGGTTCTATTTGACATTTGTTTGACTTGCAGCCCAAGAAAGAGTTGAGCTCCCCCATCATGCTCATCTCAAACTCGGTCTGCATACACTTGGTAAAATCTTGACAAAGAGTTTTATCAGTAGAACCAAAAATAATATCATCTACATATATTTGTACTAAAAGAATAGTGTCTTTGAAAGATTTTATGAAATGTGTAGTATCAATTTTCCCTTTTGAAAAACCTTTCTCAAGCAAGAAATTGCTTAGCCGTTCATACCAAGCTCTAGAGGCTTGTTTGAGGCCATACAGCGCTTTCTTTAGCTTGAATACGTGGTCGGAAAATTTGTGATTTTCAAAACCAGGGGGTTGTTTTACATAAACTTCCTCCTTAATAAAACCATTCAAGAAAGCACTTTTAACATCCATTTGAAATAATTTGAAATTTTAAAAATTTGCAAATGCACAAAGCATCCGAATGGATTCTAATCTAGCAACAGGAGCATAAGTCTCATCGTAGTCGATACCTTCCTCTTGGTTGTATCCTTGGGCTACTAGACGAGCTTTGTTGCGTGTGACTGAACCATCTTCATTCACTTTGTTTCTAAAAACCCATTTAGTACCAATAATCGAGTGATTAGCCGGTCTAGGAACGAGTTCCCATACTTGGCTCCTCTCGAATTGGTTGAGTTTCTTTTGCATAGCAGAAATCCAAAATTTATCATTGAAAGCTTCTAAAATATTTTTAGGCACAATTTGTGAAATAAAGGCAGTGCTAGCAATAGAGTCTCTTAATGATGATCTAGTAGTTACTCCACGTGAAACCTCGCCGATTACCAAATTTTCTGGATGTGATGGCTTGAAAGAGAATTTCTTTGGCAAGCTCTCCAGAGAATTTGTTTCGGTTGTGGTGTTCATTGGAGTAGACGTTGATGGCTCAGCATCATCATCAAGAGTAGCTGCTGCACTGTTATCTTCATCAAAAGTCACATTTGTAGACTCTTCCATAATTAATGAGCGTTTGTTAAAAACTCTATATCCCTTACTCTTGGCAGCATAGCCAAGGAAAATACCATCGTCAGCTTTGGCATCAAATTTGCCTAAGTTGTCTTTGGTGTTAAGGATAAAACTTCTACAGTCAAAAACTCTAAAATAAGAAACATTTGGGGTTCTTCCAAACCAAAGCTCATAGGGTGTTTTCTTCGTAATAGGACGAATAACTATCCTATTTAAAATGTGGCATGCTGTACTGACAGCTTCAGCCCAAAAGTATTTCGGAAGTGAAAATTTGTTCAACATGACTCTAGCCATATAGCCAAGAGTCCTATTCTTCCGCTCCACAACACCATTTTGTTGAGGAGTTCTTGGACAAGAAAACTCATGATCAAAACCATTGGAATCATAAAACTTTTCAAAATCAGAATTTTCGAACTCGCCTCCATGATCACTTCGGATTCGAGTAATTATGTAGCCTTTTTCGTTTTGAACTTTCTTAACAAAGATCTTGAAAACCAAAATAGCATCACTTTTATTAGTAAGAAAGAAAACCCAAGTAAATCTTGAAAAGTCATCAACAATAACAAAGGCATAGAGTTTTCCACCAAGACTGGCTACTCTACTAGGGCCAAATAAATCCATATGGAGTAGTTGCAAGGGTCTAGTAGTGCTTACAGAGTTTATGGAATGAAAAGATGACTTGGTTGCCTTATTCAACTCACATTCGGCACATATGGTGTCCTTTTTGAATGTGATGTCGTGCAAGCCTCTAACTAGCTTCTTGGTCGATAGCCTGGATATAGTATCCATGTTGGCATGACCAAGACGCTGGTGCCAAAGTAATCGTTCATCTTTATGAGCATATAGGCATCTACCTGCATTGTTAGTATCTATAGACAAATAGAAATTATAAATATTATCCTCTCTTACCCCTTCAAAAGCAATGTCTCTTGTTGACCTATCATAAATAAGGCATTTGTTTTGTCCAAAGTTAATGTCATAACCATGGTCAGCAAGATGACTGATGCTGAGCAGGTTATGCTTTAACTCGGTCACTAGGCAGACATCCTTTATTACGGGAGAGGGAGGATAACCAATAATACCATTACCTATAATATAACCTTTTAGGTTATTGCCGAAGGATACATATCCTTCTTTCTTCATCGATAGTGATGCGAAAAGATTTGCGTCTCCCGTCATATGTCGTGAGCATCCACTATCGAGAATCCACTTACTCTTAGTTGAGGAGGGAAGGTCCACCTACATCAAGAGTAGATGTGACCTTTGGTACCCAAGTTCTTGAGAGTCCTGAAGAGTTAGTTTTTGGAAACCATGCATATATCTTTCTATCTACTAATCTTCTAATTCTATATTGTGGTGAAATGTGTCCATGTAAACCACAATAAGTACATGTAGCATACCTATTTACATTAGGAGCATGCTGATGATGTCTATAAGCAGAATAATGAGGAGAAGTGTGATGATATGTAGATTCAGCATGGTGATGATGACTATGTGGAGTGGCATGGTGATATTGTCTATATGGTATGGCATGATGATATTGTCTATATGGCATGACATGATAATTTCTATATGTAGAGTGATGTTGATTGTGTCTTTGTGCAACATGGTGATGATTATATCTATGTGTAGCATGATAATTTTGTGACATATGATGATTATTTCTACGTGCATGTGGTTTGTATCCTTTGTGAAAGTGTGTACATATAAGCATGATTATGAGCAGCATGAGGATGACGTGGTTGACTAGTATGAGTGGTGTCATGCTTTGTGTGTGTCTCATGTGATTGGGTTTAAGGTTGAGCAACCTGTTTTCCCAATTTAGTCTCTAGTTTCTTAGAGACAGCTTGCAATTCAGTAATCTTAGCATTCAAACCATGCATCTTAGTAATAGAAATCTTGTGTCTGCTTTTTTCTTCTGCAAGCTCCGTGTTGAGTGCTGTGATTTCTTGTGTTTGTTGCTTAATACGTGCCTCGGCATCATATAAGCTTATTTTAAGCTTAGATACCTCATCAGTGACATCCGTGGGTGTAATGTCTCTAATGTTATCAAGTAATAGAGAAAGTCTTTGTATTTCGACTTCATGACTTTTGATTTTGTCCTTGGCATGTTTGTATTTACCAATGGCCTTTTTGTGATCACTAAGTAAATCGGTGAAAGCATGCTAAGTTCATCAAAAGTGAAGTCATCAAGTGTTTCGTTTGATACCTTGTCGGACGTCGCCATTAGGCACACATTAGCCGTATCTTGAGGAGAGTTCTTTTCTTCCTCGGAGTCACTAGCTTCGCTTTCATGCCAAATGCTTGTGTTGGCATATTTCTTTGAGGAGGCCTTCTTGTATGGCTTTATAGCGGTTTCTCTTCTTCAAGAATGGACAGTCTTTTCGGACGTGTCCAGTCTTCTTGCAACCGTAGCAGGTTGGCTCTTCTTCTCCATCTTCTTGTGGTTCCTTCTTTCTTCGATTGAAGCGAAGGAATCTCTTGAAGTTGCGGACCATGAGAGCTTGATCATCATCTTCGTCATCCGTCTCTTCGGGTTCAACCCTCCGTCGGTAAGCTTTGAGTGCGAACTCCTTAGCCTTAGGAGCAGGCTCTTCGAAGTCCTTGAGGTCAAGCTCATGAGTCATTAGCTTTCCCATCAAGGTCTCCATGGACATGATTGTGAGATCATTTTCTTCTATGATGGCTGTCACCTTAGGGTTCCAAATTTTTGGTAGCCCCCTAAGTAGCTTGTGAATCTTCTCGTGATTTGAATATTGCTTGCCAAGCGAAGACAGGGGGTTGATGATGTCGAGGAATCTTGTGAACATTTGCGTGATCGTCTCGTTTGGCTTCATCTTGAAAGCCTCGTATTCTTGAGTGAGACGGCTTATCTTTGATTCCTTGACTTGGGTGGTTCCTTCATGCGTCACTTCTAGAAGTCTCCATACATCGTGAGATGTGGTGCATGTAGATACCCTGTTGAACTCATTCTTGTCTATAGCACAGAATAAAGCATTAATAGCTCTCACGTCTAGACTTGCCTGTTTCTTCTCCTCGTCAGAATATTTGTCATGTGATTTCTCAACGAGATCACCATTGACAACTATTCTGGCGGGCTTTTTGTAACCGTCAGTGACGATAGTCCACAAGTCAAAGTCTAGCGACTTGAGATAAAAACTCATCCTTGTTTTCCAATATGTGTAGTTAGTTCCATCAAATAGGGGAGGCCTATGAGTGGACTGTCCTTCACCGTGATTGGAAATCAAGGATTGTGTGGTTGCCATGGATCAGCTCTAGGATGTAAGTCCTTGTAAAGAGAACAGAGCTCTGATACCAATTGAGGAACAGATGGCAACTCTAGAGGGGGTGAATAGAGTTTATAGCAATAATAGCAAATTAAAAAATCAACTCTTTCACAATCTAAAAATAATCAGAGTAAATGCAAAAATAAATAAGGAGCAAGAGAGCATACGCAAACACAGCCGATTTTAACCTGGTTTCCCTCGTGGAGGACTAGTCCAGGCCTGAGAACTCTAGCTCAGGATTAAATCCACTATTTGTGAAATAGTAGTCACACCCCGTGCCTTTTCTTCAGAAGAGCACGTCAACTTCTTACAATGGATCGCAATGGCGATGCTTGGAATTTTCCAAGCTACTTCTTGAACTCTTGCACAAGACTCCTAACTGAGAGATGCTGAGCACTCGAGACTTAGGAAACTTGTGGCTAGTAGATGAAGAAGGGTATGGCTTATATTGAGCTTAAGAGAGAAGAGAAGAGAAGATTGGATGATTGAAAATGAGAGAATTCTTGGCCTATTTATAGGGTTTTATCAGGCAGAATTCGGCCAGAATTCTGGTAGGAATTTTCAAATAATTGGCCGTTGGACAACTAGCAACCAGCAAGCCCTAAAAATTAGGGTGCTGATTTTTAGGGGACAAAGTTCGGCCCGAACTCTATCTCCAGAGCACAGAATGGGTCCAAGGGTCCAGTGGGCTGATTTTGGATGTGGAGCTTTATGGATTTGGATAGGTTATGGGTTGAGTCTCAAGAGCCCAGCATAACTCAGCTTACAATCATTCTAGACTCAATAAATATAAAAGTACAGACTCGAAAAACGACTCGTATCTGTAAAACTGAGCTGTCGTTGGGCTTGAGCTGGATGCAGTCGTCGTGTGTCGTATTAAATTATCACAAGTATTATTTAGTCTATGTTATCAATATTTGGTTGACTGTGGCTTTGTGTCAACAAGAGAGAGGCGGTCACTGTAGCAGTTGGCGCCGACAGGTGGGCCCCCCGGGTGAATTTCTGGGTATTTATTTATTTAATTCATAAAATTATTTAAAAATCATTTTAAGTCCAAATAAATTAAAATAAATTGCAGAAAAATTCAGAAAAATTCTAAAAAATATTTCTAAGTGTCTAGAATATATATAAAATATTTTAACACAAAGTATCATCATGTGACCTCACAGTAAATTCCCAAAGCCTATAAAATATAATTTCTATAGGTTTTAATTATATAAAAAATTCCTAAAATTTCTAAATAAATCCAGAAAATTTCTAAAATATTCTAGAAAATATTTTTAGTCATTTAGAGACCAAATTAAAAATATTTGGTCCAAAAATACCCCCGTAAGACCTTACAGTAAATCCTGAAAGTCCTTAAAAATAATAAAACCTTAAATATTAAATACCTAAAAATATCCAAAAATTGTAGAAAAATATAAAATAGGTAAATAATACATATATAAGCTATGTAGAGGTCATATGACCTTAATATGGTCATATCCCGCCTACAAGCTTTGGCATGACTCACAATGACCATAAAATTAATCATAAACAAATAAAATTAAAAAAATTAAAAATTTAGGAAGTGGGCTTACACATGGAAACGACTACACATAGATCGGTGACATTCCTCATCGTCCTGTTGAACTCGATCCCAGTAAGCAATCAATTACTTGATCAAATTCAATTTCTGACTCATGAACTAGTTTTTTTTTAAATCTCCAGTCCTTGAATGAATTCTTTTCTTCATCCTTCAATTCCATGTAGTGATCCCATTCTGAATTATAGATCAACTGAAGATTTCTCAACTTCGTGGAGATTCATTGCTGGATTGTAGTTCATCACCATGCTCTAGAATCGTCATCAGAACCGTAAGTATCATGTTATATTTTAACATGTGGGGAATTGATACGCTCTTGATGAATTTTGTGATCTGCTCTTAGGTTATCGAGATTTTCCTTCTGAATTTTATCACCATTTTGTGCCGGCTCTGTTAGACTCCTTGGATCTAGTCGCAAGAATTCATTGACCAGTGGTTGATTTTGAGTCGGATACGGGAGTGAGTATCCGATCCCCTAAATCTTTAATTCTAATTTTTGTGTCTTGCTTAGCAATATATGAATTAAATTGTGATGCAATATTCCCTGTTTTGTTGTGCATATACTCGATCTATTGCTTCTAAAGAGTTGAACCGGATCAGACTAGTAGTTGCGTGTTCGTGTCACCAAGTGTCATTTGGATCTCACCTCAATCAGGTAATCCTTAATTCTTCTTATTGAAGCTTTACTGCCTAAATTAGTTCGAATGAGTAGATGAGGACAAGATATGAGGAAGTATTAGGAATTATGAATGCTTGTGAAATCCTGAATTAATAAGCTTACTGCATTTGATTTTAATAACAGTTGTTAGTAGATCTGAAGAATGGTAGGCTGAATATTTTGGAACTCTTGGGAGTAGACCAAGTTAATGTCAGTTGTATTACTGAGCAATTGACAAGTCTCAGAAATTTTTATTCTCTGATATTTAACTGGAAAGTCTTGTTTAGATCCTTTATGTAAATTTGTATCATTCGATGTTATGACAGCTCTACATTGTAAGTAATCAATTGAATGTTTTATTAACTAAAATCTATTTTCAACAAACTGAGATGCTCTTTACTTCTTTAACATATAGGATTATGGCCAGGAACTTACTTTTTAGATTAGAAGAATGGTTGTGGTGGGAATTAAATGACATGATAGACCAGGGTTTGAGTATTGGTACACTTTTGGATTTTAATGTATGATTTATTCATGTTTCAGTCGAGTGTTCTGGATTGTGATGAATAAATCAGCTATAGCGAGGCTGATTTATGTAGGAGATAATGTAGGTAAAGCATTATGGTTGCTCTTGGGTAAAAGAGAACGGTCGTGTTCTAAAAACATGATATAGAATGAAGATGTGAAGTAAGGTTTAGACACTCCAGGTTTGAGCTTAGTACAACCTGGGTGTTGTTATGGGAGTGCAATTAAACCTGGGAGGATCACAGGACTAAACAGAGTTACAGGTATTGGTGCTACCTGGAACATGCATGTTCAAATCATATTGATTTATCTCAGTTAGATCTTATCAGTACCACCATTACACATTGACTCCCTATTACAATTTTCATCTTGACAAAATGCTGAGCTCAGTTGGAAATTGAGTGTAGAATAGCAGTGAATAACATGTGTTCTGATATCATAAATTAGTATAGTATTTCCTTAGTTTACTTTTAGTAGGACTGTGGCATTTTCTGCTACTTTAAAGAATGATCTGATTTCGGGTTGGTAGATAAATCACTGGGATTATAGGTATGGTTGACTACTGCTAACAGGAGGATCCTAATGATAGTTGCTTTGTCCAAATTCAATAAGTTTATTGATTGATTGAGAAGGGTTCAGTTGGGAGTATGAGGGTGGACAAGATACAGTGATATTGAGGAGTGGGGATTTACATTGCTCCCTTTATACTTTCAGAATAGTGTCGATAATGCATAGTTATACCCTTAGCTCTTTGAGTCCAGTTAGTAATATGGACAGGCATAGACATATATTAGTAACATTTATAACATTGAAGAGTCATTAGATATATAGAGGGGTTATCTCATTTGGTCAATTTGTAATTTTTGTGTCAACAATTATGTATGTTCTGTTATATTGAAGTAAGATTTCCATTTTTCCCAAATTACTAGTTAAAGATAGGTTAGACGTATATGTGGAATTAAACTTAACCCACTTGTACTCAACAAACAGGAAGATATCTAGCTTCATTATTATCGTACTTTCCCAGAGCAAGGCAAGTACTGTTCTATGGTTTTTGTACATTTACATATCTTGTACTTCTCTTGATGACACGTCATGACACGATATCATGTACTCTCGTACTTTCCTGTTCTTGTACTTACTTGTGTCGGGAGGGGAAATACACTAGCAATGTGACCAAACCTCGGTTACTATATTCATGCAGATAGCTTAGGCCTCGTATTGTGCACGCGGGTCCCAAGCCGTACCGATATTCATGTTCTCCTGTACATGTTCCTGTACTCACCCCAGCCTGTCACATAGGCTAGTTGTATTTCAAACATTGTGCACTTGTTATGTTTTGTACTTCAGGTTCATAGTTACATTCATGTACTTTATTTTCTGTACTTACATTCTTGTACTTTCCTGTTCATTTTCTGTATTTCATATTTCATGTTCCCCTGTACTCATTTCTATATCATAATGTTCTTGTTCATTACCTAGAACTATACTTTACTCCGCTCATGACTAGGATATGTTGCAGGTGAGATGGAGGCTCTGTGTGATACTTAATATGGCCGTGAGCCTGTAGATGCAGTAGAGCCAGCTGGAGTTGCTCTGGACTTAGAGGCTGAGGAAGCCTAGTGCATTACCCTTAGCGGTTCATATTCTATTTGTATTTGAGACAGTCAGACTTTATTTTAGCTGGATGAATGTAATAACTCTTAGACATGTACTTTGATTCTAGGATTCGTTTATAGATGCTGTGATATGTACTTATTCATGTTTATCTGGTTAGATTTTCCTAGTTTGGTACAGCTTAATTCGTCGTATCTAACGACGAATGCTGGGCATGTCCGACTCGTGTCCGATTATTCGGAAGCGGGTCGTGACAACCACAATATGATATACACTCCAAAAGGAGGCCAAATCATAGAAAGTACAACTCAATCACAAATCTAGAGATGGAATATCACGATGTAAAAGATAAGAAAATCCTCAAAACTGAGGTACAAACAGAAGTAAAACAAAACCAAGTTAACAACCACAAGTCTCAACATCTCAAATATAATACAACTCTGAAACCATAAACAACAAATGACATGAAGAAGGAAATAACAGTCTAACTATCTACTTTAGGCAATGGTAGGATCTTCAGTAGCTGCCTGAACATCCTGGGGGTCCAGGTTGCAAGTGTCATCTAAGCCTGCTCCATTGTAGGTAGGGTAAAACTCCTCCTCATCCTCTGTAATAGTTTTAACAGGTCTAGTTTGGACAGGAACGAGCACAATACATCTCATGCAGTTCATATCATGGCAGAAAATATAAAGCATACAAAAGAGTAATATACATGGACTGTAAGAAAATGTACATAAAAATGAGAGATATTTGATAACTGGAAATATATATATAACAGGCCCGAATTGTAAGTGACTAGTAATTTAGAGTACGAGATGGCATGTAATTGGCTTGGGTTGAACATGATATAACATGGGTGTACATGAGGGACACTAGCCAAGAAGGTTGTGTCGTACATGATAAGCACATGAATAGTTACAGAGTGAACATGATGTCTAAATCACATGACCATTTATACTCACCCCTACCCACAATTAATACACAAGGATCCAGTCAAGTTACGTTACGAACATGATGGTTTGGTTACACATGAAGCACATGAGAAAATATCGACGTACATGAGAGCACATGAAAGTACATGAGCGTATACACATGAGAATACATGAATAACGCAAGAGCAAGGAATACATGATGTACATGAAACACGTGACATGAAATATCCGATGCGCCCGCTAAGGAGGATAACATCTCATGAAAAGATCCATATAGTACCAATCCGTGATAATAACGTGACAGCATCATGTAAAATAATCTAGGGCAAGAATATAAATCCTGACAAGTATAAAATGATCAGAGAATGTACTCGCCTGCGATCTGAATGTCTGTGAGAATATACTGTCCGAATGGAGGTATCTGACTCCTATTTAGAGCAAGACAAGTCAAGATGTATACAGAGGGGTTATAAATGAAGTATACAATACATCTACATAATTTTTAGGTCAAAGTCAACTCTTGGTCAACTCTGGGTCAAACCAAGTCAACATCTAGGATTTGGTTAACTAGGTCAATCTTAGTCAACTAAGTCAAACTCTAGTCAAGCTAGGTTAATTGGTCACATATTGACTCAATGTTGACTTTTGGCCAACTCCAGTCAACTATCTAGTCTAGGTTGGTCAATTCTAGGTCTAACCAAGCCAAAGCCTATGTATACAAATATACTATAAAGCTAACTTAACACATAGCCTATAATCACATTGCTAACATAAGCATATAGCTAAACCAAAGCATCATGAATATACTATATAGCTAACATCCTTACATATATAATATGTACTATACATATATATTCACATATTCAATTTGTATGCCTATATAGAAATGATAGCTATATATACATACATATATAGAGAGAGAGGGAAGGGGGCATTCATGAATGTGAGTGAGTGTGTGTGTGTGTGTGTGTGTGTGTGTGTGTGTGTGTGTGTGCTGCTGCTGATAGGGGGAACAGAAAACTCTTGCATATCACATTAAACCATTAACTTCATGTCAACCCAACACACACACACACACACACACACACACACATATATATATATATATATATTTAACATATATATAGAGAGAGATAGGGAGATAGTGAAAGTGTGTGACAGAGTGAGTGTTTAGGTATTAATGTTCAGTCAAGGCTCATTTTTCATATGTTAAGATACCACTCAGTTTTCATATTAACATCAATCTTAGATTTCAGGGAAAAATCAGTTTTAAACATGTAAGGACAGTTTTAAGGTTCAATTTAATCTCATGCTTCTAGTTAAGGTAACACTCAGTTTTCATACAACAACTCAATTTTATATGAGCCAAACATAGTAAACATGCCATTCATTCACAGTTTCACATATCAGTTAAGACATCAAATTAACATCTGATTTAATATATGAACCCCCAATTCAGTATCAAGAATGCATTCGAACTTGTTTAAAACATTCAAACAACTCAGATTTAGAATAGGATACTACTCAGGTTAATAGATCATATGAACTCAGGTTTACATATCAATTAAAATAACTAAATATTAGGAATCAAAATCAGAGAACATAAATATGAACATACATCAAATTCTCAGTTTTCGAAAACCCCATTCCAGTTTTCAGTGTCAGTCCACATGTGTACACCCCAAATTCAAATTCAAAATCCCATGAAACCCAAAACAAATACTCCTACGAATTCCCAGTATATAACAGTTACCAATTAACATCTAATTTTTCATATTTAATTATTTAAAAACCCATTTAAACCTTCAAAAACACATATTTCAAAACTGGTATCAGAACACACAACCCGACCACATTTACAACCCAAATTCGATTCGAACACTGAAAATTATATCCTATCAAACATGCACAGGTGTTGGGTACAAACATACGTGTCAGGGGGTGGTGCTCATGTCCAGAAAACTGGACTCGAGGTATCCAAACATAAAACGAACACAGTGTCAGAAAATAGTACAGAACAATCATCGTGCTGCCATGCCGACTAGCCTAGGACACGATACACGACATAATGGGTCATGTGCACGTGTCCAAGTCTAAAGGGGGTCTAGGTGCACGTGTCCATGAGCTTGAAACATCTCAATGTGGTGTCGTGTCTGAGAATGAGGCGCGTATCAGAGAGCTCTGATCGCGTGTGCACAGTCAGTGCAAGGCCAGTGCACTCTCGATTTCCTGTCTAACACGATACAAGAGTCCATGAAACTCGAGGGGGGCTTGTTAGTGGTTGCCCCCACCTCTGTGTCAAGTGGCACGTGTCCACGTGGTGTGTCATATCCACAAATAGGGTCGGGTAGCAGGGCAACCGCGTATGGGCTCGTACTGCGTGTCCGTGGCCATTTTGGACACGATCATGACACAAAATTGTGCTCATTCATACAGAATATTAAATCACACGTATAGGGCTATCCGAATATGAAATTAGTTTTGAAAAAGGAGAACAAAAAGTTCACATAGGCATTTCATCAAACACTTTAATATACACACCGATACGTGTCCGATACGCGTATCAAATGGACACGAATTGTTACCAAACTCGAAGGACAGCTAGGGTATACCTAAATGAATGCAACTATGGAAAGAAATTGGGAATTTGACTGAGTTTGATAGGTTTTACCTATTGAGGGTGAAACCTCAATATAAAGCTCAAGGAATGAGAGTCCTTCTCCAAATTGCAATGATCCCAAGCCTCCAAATCCTTGCTAGCTGCCCACTATTGACCTCCTCTACACTAGGGGAGTCCAATACAATTGGTTTGGTCCAATTTTGAGGAGAAATGAAAAATTGGTGAAGGTTTGGGGAAGAACACTATTAGGGCTTCTTGTAGGTATTAAAAAGAGGCAAGGAATTTGTGAAGATGTGATTAAATAGAGGGAGAGGCTCTTGATGGCTGTTGTAAATGGCTAGGGTTAGGATTTTACAAATACTAGACAAGTGGCTAAGGCTTCTCCACATAAATTCAATCTCAATCAAAGGCTCACATCAAAAGTAGGTTTCTTGCACTAATATCTAACCAAAATATCTACTAACATAATATCTAGATATTAATCTAACTTAGCCATTAAGTCTCTAACTTTCTAACTAAGCCTCCATGAACATCATTAACATCTAGGTTAGGTCAAAACTAGGTTAGTCTCTAATAAAAAGATTAGCACCATAATAATCAATCAAAATTCATTTTCATTAATAAGTCAAAAATGACCAAAATATCCTTAGGCTAAAAAGTTGCAATTAGTCATCCTAATCACATGGTTAGGTCCCCGTGGTCAAGGTTAGTCTCTAGGTCATGCAGTCTCTAGGGTTACACTAGCAAAATATCAAAATCACAAGTCATAGATTTAAATAGTTATAAATTGATTAAAAATCATCAAAAATTATAACATGATTTAAATATCATTATTAAATGATTATAATTATAAAATTTCAAAATTATCCTCATTTTAGAAAAGTGGGTGTTACATCCATTATGCTCGCAACGAAGACTATTGTAAAAATAGAGAAAGCTTGTGCTAATTTTGTATGGCGAGGGGGAATTCATGCTATCGGTTGGGAGATACTATACAGGCCCAAAGAGGAGGGTGGGAGGGAATACGATCGCTCCGTACAATCTGAGAAGTTACGGCGCTAAGGTTGACATGGAAATTTATTCAGGGAGATTCACTATGGGCTCAATGGATGGCAAATAAATATGTCAGAGGTGGATGTTTTTGGGCCATGAGGGAAAACACGAACGCTTCTGTCACGTTCAAGACTCTACTGCTGCAAAGAAGGAATATAAAGCAATACATTGGAATAACAATGAGAGATGGCACTGTAACGGACTTTTGGTTTGACTCCTGGGTTGAACACAGTAGTATGGTGGAGCTGGGAGGGGATAATGTGATGGCACGAGCAAGGGTCTGTGTCCCGGTGAGCACTATCCCGCGGTTAGGAGCATGGAAGCCAGAGACACATGGGTTTACACGATAATATAGTCAGTTGCTCAAGCGGGTTCGTATCAACCCATCCTGTAAGGCGGATCACTGGACATGGAAAGGAGCTAGCCGCGGCCGGTTCGAACGTTACAAGGTATAAAGACGGGCGGGAGGTGCACCCTATAATTTCCAACTCTGAAATTATCTGGATGAAAGGGAAGGCACTTAAGATGCAGTATAGTATGTATAAACTGCTGTCATGTCGCCTACTTACCATAGACAGACTACGACGATTCAGAGTTGCGGTAGCGAACACGTCGTATGTGCTCTGTATGCAACAGAAGGATAGTATTGCTCACCTATTCATGCATTGTTCAACCTCATGGGATGTATGGAAACATCAGCAGGAAAAGTTGGGATTAACAGGTGATGGTGTCCGAGGTATCACGAAAATTGTAGGTGAGATCACGAGCGCGAGGCAGCGCAATACAAGATGGTTAAATGAGGCTTGCATCAGAATTACGACAACGGTATGACATATTTGGAAGGCGCAACAATCGAATCTTTGAGGAGATAAACATCACTGTCAATGGCATCATCCATAATATAGAAAGTGATGTTAAGTTTTTTATTGGTGGACCTATGTAAAATAGCAGTTCTGTACTAAACTTATAAATGGAATTACCTTCTTCCATATATATATATATATATAACCAATCATTCATTCGCGAAACCTAATTCTTGTTTCAGCCAATGCTATCTTCCGAACTGGATATAAAATCAATCCTTATTCAAGATAAAATGAGCTATAAGCTATCTTAGTTCATCGAGCAATAAAATTCTTAGATCGTTAGATTCATTCTCATATCTTTGAAACAAACTTCCAATTACACTACCGAGTCTTCACACTCAATTCCACTTGATTCAAGACACAATTCAATACATAATCCATATTAATTTTTCCAATGAAGCCATTTACTCATTTCATACATTCAAATTCTATCCAATACAGTCTTAATCTGCTAAAAATTATTCTTAATCATCCGAACCAATCTAATAAGACATTCAAAATTTTATCAACTAGGCATAACTCTAAATTGAGACTTAGTATTACCCTATCTAAAATTGATAACTCATTGATACCAATGTCAAATATAGCAAACACCAATACACCATTCACTTATTTATATCATCCTGCACACAATATCCATCATCTAGTACTCTGAATCAATGTTCCATTTGGACAATTCTTACCATGGTGGCTCTATCGCACTACCAAAATATGGCAAAATTGCGATGAATTTAGTGACTCCATAAGAGGACGTCGCTAATTTTTAGGAATTTAGCGATGTGTAAATGTGACGTCACTTTCCGTCGCTGGTGGCGACTACTAGTGACGAATAGCGATATTAGTATATTAAATGGGAACCTGCGTCACAATTTCGTCGCTATATGTCGCTAATTATTTTAACATAGCGACGCGTAGCGATGACTGTTATTTGACGTCGCAGTATATTAATAGTCAGCGACGTTTAGCGACGTCCCGTGCAGACGTCGCTAAATGTTTCATATAGGGACATGGACCCGAGGGTTTCTTTTCTATTCGCGACCAAAATATTTTTTCCTCCAAAAATTTTTCTCCTCCTCCGGCGCTCCTCCTCCTCCTCGCACCCTCCTCCGGCGTTCGTACCCTCCTCCGGCCTCCTCCTCCTCCGGCCTCCTCCTCCTCGCACCCTCCTCTGGCCTTATCCTCAGGTAGCCCCCACCATCTCTCTCGCCCTCTCTCTCTCTCTCTCTCTATAGGGCACTGCTAGGGAAGGGAAGGGAAGGGAAGGGATGGCCTTCTCCTCAGGTTGCTTTAATGGCACTTGCTTTCATCCTCAGTTATGGTGAGACCGAGGCTTTGAGAGGGGGATTTGTTTGTATGGGGTTACCCAAGGTACTGACTTGGAGTTCTTTGGGTGTGTGGGTGTCAGTTAAGTAGATGAAGAGAGTGGATTTGCTTGAATGTATCAGACATTTCATTTTATATATTTTGTTGTTTGAAGCTTGATATCAAATGCATGGGTCCCCATGTAATATGTATGGTGAAGGCTTTGAGAGCATGGGAGTTTGTAAGGGTTTACATGTATCAGTCCTTGTTTAGTTTGGTATCAGTTTTAGATCCACAACAGTCCCTTTGAACTATAGTCCATATCCTCCCTTAAGTATCAGTCTTCATTACATTAGGTGTCCAGTCCCTGCTTAATTTGGTTCAGTCCTAAGGGAGGTCTTAGCAACCACATTATTCAGTTGGGTTAGGCTCGAGTTGTAGGCTACCTTGGTTCATCCTTTCATTTTGGTATCAGTAAAGGAGAGGTTTGTATTTATTATGCAGTCCTCTATGCCCCATGTATCAACCTTTTTTATTAAATCATTATCAGTTAGAAGCGATGAAGAGATTAATTTAGACTATTGTTCAGTCCATAGCCTATAGTATCAGAGATTCCCTGAATATGCATAGTTGGCCCTTGGCAGCATTGTGACTGCCATGTTTGAGGTATCAATGGACAAAGGTATTGGGGTTAGCAGTTAGCCCATTGTTCAGTCCTTAGTTGCACTATTTGTTCATCCACTAGTAATGTATCAGTCGCTACATTCATTACATGTCTAGTCTTGTTATCCTTTGTGTCAGTCCCTGTTTTATATGTTCAAACCTTTATATCTTGTACAGTCCAAAACTTCTTCTTCAGTTCCCAGGTAGTATAGGATCCAGTCCTATTTTAAATGTTCAGTGACCAGTCCCATGTTCCAGTTTAGTTTCATCTATGTTCAACCTTGTCAGTCCCTTACTTGGTTAGTTCAAGTTTCTCCTACTTCGTATTGAATTAAGTTATAGCTGGAGTGGTAGGGCCCCAACTCCATGGTATTATATCAGCCAGACACTGTCCCTGCAGCCATTCGACTGGTGAGGCAGAAATCTATGTACGACATTTTGCTATAAGGACTTTGCATTAATCTACGGTACGATATCGTGATCAGGACATAGTCCCTGCAGCCATTTGACTGGCGAGGCAGAAACTATGTAGCCGTAGATAAAGTTGACTGTCCTCCAACCTCCACTACAAGAAAAGTGACATTTTACGGCATTGAAATTAAGGCATGCGTAAGTAAGTGTGCCGTAAAAACTAATTTAAGACATACATTATACTAGATGTCGTTGAAAACTCTGAAAATAATTTCTTATATTTATTTACGACATGCATTGAATGCCATAAATGTTATATTTGCTTACGGCGTGCATTGTAAGTCCTAACATCTGTGAAAAAATTAGCGGGATGAATCCGCGCCCTACTATTTCACTTTTTTTGTAATATTTTTGGAATCTCTTTCTCTCTCTAGTGCTCACATAAGAAAAAGCCCTCTCTCTCCGATTCCTCTACATCTCCCCTTCCTCCTCCTCCTTTGCAGCCCTTGCCCACGACAAGCCCGACGTCTACAACAACACCTATGATGAAACCCCCTTCCTTTCCTCCGTCGCCATAAAAAAGATGACCCCCTCGACTCCGTCGGGGGACAGAAGAAGATCCAGGCCCCGCCTCCACCGATGGATCTACTCTCCTCTATTTAAAACCCTAACTTTTTGTTAGATATGATTGAAAATCGGAGAGAGTTCGAAGGTCAATTTTGACTTTGGCAACGAGAGTTGCACTGTCGCCATCGCCATCGATGTCGCTCCAGGTATATCAACTGCCTACTGGGTCTTAAGGACGACTCCTCTGTCTATTCCTGGATCCATTGGCGGTGGAGAGGAGGAGGAGCCCGGGCGGCGGCATCGGCAGACTGCAACCCCCCAGATCCACTCCTTCCGTGATTAGACTCCTCCGGGAAGTTGAACTCATGGCCCTGTCAATGTCGAATCTGCCACCTTTAGGTACTTAGATATGAACTTTATTTTTCTTTCATTATTTTGTACTGGTGGTGTCATTTTCACAAATAGATTAAATGGGCTTTGCATCATTTGTTTCTTGATGCACTTCTGATTACCAAAATGGAATTGGTTCTTTGCTAAACATTTACATATTCTTTAGTATGTATTGCTTAGCTTCTTTATTCTGCAAAGGCTAGTAGTTCTTGCAGAATTTGTTTCTTGGTAGTTAGAATATTTCTTTACCACAAATTTTTTTTATGTCAAGCTAAATGGATTACATCTTCCATACTTGAAATAGGGGTCAGAGTGCTTATTTCAAACATGTAGCTGACTTGGATAATCTTCGTTCATACTTATATGGTGAGCAGTAGAATGATCTTAGCTTGGAGGTGAAAGATCTTTCTTAGAGGCTATAAGACATGTCAACCAATTTAAAATGTTTTTTGTGCGTATGTATACATATATTATACATATGCACACACATCAGCACAAAAACTGACCTTTTTCAATTCAAGGACAAAGATGCGAGAGAGTTGTATTACAAGCTCAGCCCTAGGCTAAGCCCAAGACTAATTACATAATCTTCATGTCAGCCTAGCTGAATCTTAATCTTTGCACACCGAGCATCAATTGTTTATTTGCTTCTGATGCATCATTTCTTGATGTGCCGCCACCCGACCAATCTCCATTGCATACACTACTCCTCTAGGTCCGATTCTTAATCAAACGCTACTTGAATATAGTTCATCCTCCTTTAATATTTAAACCCATAATACGTATAGACGGATTCGAAACTCAGACATGGTTTCTCGGATCTTTATATATATATATATATATATATATATATATATATATATATATATATATCTTTGACTTACTAGGGGATTGTCGAGCGAGGCCTTTGCATTCTTCATAAGGTCAACTGCGATCGTGCCATGATATATGATATGCCATGATAAGATATTAAGTATCATATGATACATGATGCGTATTATGATATGATACGATATACTACTATTTTTTTATGTATCGGTTGATCCAATCCAATACATATAGGTTGACAGGACTTGAGAATATGGGCACTGAACTAGATAGAATCATAAAGATGAAACAAATAATAAAATTATGTGAATTATATTAAATCATGTTCTTATATGGATTAAGAATTATAAGTTACTGTATCACACTGTTAATACAATAAGGGATACACCATCAACATCGACTTCTCCCATCAGATTTTGGTTGCTGTGGAGAAAAGAATTGACAAAGGTGTTTCATAATTTAATGAACAATTGACAAATTAGTGGTCATAACGCAGGAGTATTGTGTTATGACAACAAATTTTATTAGGAAGAAGTGTCTAAAAAGGCATCCAATGCCACGAGGATGACGTTAATGCAGGTGCAGCCATAACCCAATATATGGAGATGTTTCTATAACTATGTTTATAACATAAGTATGTAATGAAGTGAATTACTCGAATAAATGTGCAAATATGTTTTGCAAACTTTCCAAATTTTCCTATGAAGTTTTGTTGATTTTGCATGTTTTGTTTAAAGAAAATTATGTCCATACTCATGATACTCTTTTCATAATTAATTTGGCTACAAAACCGCATAACATCTTGGTTGTTTGTAAAAGGAATTCATTTAATGATCCTATGAGATTGTTATTAGTGGCCCAATGTTATTGGGAGAAACTATACAATTCCTAAGTTTCTTTAGAATTCTTTCACGTCTCATTCTTAGTTCTTACCCATCTTTACAGAGCACCCTTTTTCACCTCCTTAAAGCATGTTCCTTTTGGCTTCTTTCTAGTTTACTGCAGTATTTTCAGTAAAAAGATTCCAAATTTGTATATGATACTATGCTCCTACATAAACCTTTATCTTCTTTTTCTCTCTTTTTGGATTTAACGACATCCTTCTACTTCAGGTTTGATTTTTCAGCCATGTGCACCAGTGAGGCTCAACTGGAAGATACTTAAGAAAAGAGAAGGGTTAAGGTAATTCTTTATTTTGTTGTTGTTTCACTTATATGATGTTACTCTTCATGAATAATATCCATATTAGTTTGCTCACAGGTTTTATCGAAACTTCATTCCATACTGCGACCATTCCTCCTAAGGCGAATGAAGGAAGATGTTGAGCAAAGCCTTCCAAGGAAGAAAGAGATCATTTTATATGCCAATATGACTCCGCATCAAAAGAATTTTCAGGAACATTTAGTCAATAAAACACTAGAGAATATCTAACAAAGAGAGCATTTAGTGTTGAGTCATTCGTTATTAATAATACTATTTCATTAGTGATATAATCATTACTGTTATATATTTTTCTTCTATTCTTGCTAAATGTTTGATAATAAAACAGGTGACCAGATTCCTGGAAGAACTGTAATCACCCTGATCTCATAGAGTCCGACAGGTTTGTGTTTAACACAACCTGCTCTATATATGACTAGTTGTGGAGAAATCCTTACCGTTTTTAGCCTTTGTTGCTTTGTAGGTTTTTATCCACCTACAGAGAAGTTAGTGGAATAATGTGGTAAATTTTATTTGTTAGATCGACTAGTGACTCTGCTACTCGACCAGAAGCACAAGGTATGTTTCTTTTCTATCTTATTTAAAAAATTGCTGACTTTGCATGAACCTCATTTTGAGCAATTTCAGGTTCTTATTTTCTCTTAATGGACTAAAATCTTGGACATTATGGAGTACTACTTTAGTGAGAAATACATTCACGTATGCAGAATCGACGGGAGTATTAGACTGGATGACAGGAGGCAGCAGGTCAGTATTGACACAATTGTGTTCTTCAATGGTTTATTCAGTATCTTTACAAGTCATTGTAACCTATTGATTCATGTTGTAGTTTCTTTTATTTGTTACTCATTGCAGTCTATTCTTCCTATGTCATTTCACATAGTTATTTTGTTTGTAATGATGACTCTATAGGCATCCACAACTTAAGATGTTTTTAGTAGTAAAGATTGATTTTCTTGTAAATTGCATTGGCTATATTATATGATGGAAGAGCTGAATCTTATATGCACTGGTTCCAGTATAAATTTGCACGCATTACTCTTTGTTGCGATCATAGTTATTTGACACTATATGAATGGAAAGTTACTCTCTTAAATTCCTACAGCTATCTCTAGGCAAAGAGCCTACTTCATTTGAAAACCGACCATGGCAATGTTCCATTGGATTGATATAATCAGACACATAAAGCAAAGAATTTAGACGATTCAACAAATGTTAGAAATGTACAAAATTGGGGATGTTTTATTTTAGTAAATCAATTGGCTAACTTGTCATGGCCAAATGCCAATTTATCCTCTTCTGTAATCTTTACTTCCTTTGTCCTTGCTAATCTTTGAAGTTATTACATGCTCTACTGAGCAAGTAATACAGCCTATGGGCAGAAATCAATTGTTCATCCCATAAATATGTTCTTTACTTTATGGGTTGATAGTATTATGTGCATCGAGATATTTACATAAGAGTTATATTCTTCTATTAATCCTAATTTACTAGATAAAGATGTATCTCTAAATTCATATAATGGTGGGATATGATTGACAGACAAAGGAAGCGAGTCTAATGTGGAAGCAACAGAAATATAATAGTTTAAAGGGAAATCCAAATGATTTTAATGATTCTATATAATATTTTTTTCTCCTAGTGCATTTTGAGATACCATAGGTAATAACATACGGTTCAGGTATTGTTATATGCAGCTATAAAATGTAAATGCTTGCTTGTTACCAAAGACGAGATGAGGGATCACCTGTTCCAAATTTTAGGAAACGATATCTTCCCCAAATGGAAAGAAAGGCATCAGGTACACGATATCCTCCGCGAAAAAAGCAAACACTCGGGGAGCGTCATTTCCCCTTGATCCAGAACCTGAAGGTAGCCTCCCTTATTATTACTAGATGTTTAAAATTGTTATAAACTAGGCTATGATGCTTTATTTATGTTCCAATAAGACCATATTTGTAACTGTTCCAGTTGAAAGTGAAGGCCAAACTGGAGCCATATGGTACGCACTGGATAACTCATTGGGCCAGGTATAGTTTTCCTCTTAGCAATATATGCCCTTCATATTTCTGGAAACTTTATTGCATTAGATATTTTCTTAATTTTTTCAGGTTTGTCTTCATATTAAAACAGTAAAGCTACCTGTTAGTTACTCCAGGTCATTTCTTTATTCCCTACTTGGGTTGTAATTTTGCCTTTTAGTTATTATTTGCTTTATTTTCATCAGTCTATTTATTAGATGAAAAAGATATACTTTTTTTCTTCTTCCATATATTAATGTATTGAATCCCTGGATTTAACTCTTATTTCCAGGTCATTTATTCCCTACTTGGGCTTCTTCTCTCTTATACCCAGGATTTAACTTTTATAGTTACTTCACTATGATCAGCATATAGATCACTTGGAAGCTCTATTGCAAGATAGCAAAGCATCACCAGTTCAGGGTCGTCATGATTATAGTGTACGGACCTTGTGCATTTATGAAAAACACCCTGTTGATTTGGATAAGGTACTTCTCTATCATTTTTTTTACAATGTATATTGCATGAGTCTTGCCCAATATTTGTTCTTACAAGCTACAGTTGTACATGGGTTCATGAGATCTCTTAACAATAGTTTCTTGTATTGATGTCCTTCCAATTTAAAAAAATTAGAACCAATATATAAGCTTTTTTTTACTGCATTACATTCACATCCATGTCTGGCTTTTGACCAGGGATACTGTTTTCTTCTCATCCGTGTATATAGATCCACTTTCTGATCATGGGTTTTTCTTTACAATATTTGCTACATCTGTGATTTGCATTTGAGCTATTCATATGTGATTTAAAGCTCCTTGAGAGCGACTTAGATTTAATTGTATGTTAGTAAGAAAAGACAAGGAATATGGATAAACTGCTGAAAGGAAATTAATATGTAATAAGTTGGCATTTACATACGAGTGCAAAATTCTTGGTAATCATGCCAAGCATTCAAGTAAATTGCTTTTTAGTAACTAGAGGATCTACAACATGTGGAAATTTATTGTTTCGGGTTATTAGTCCTTTGAAAGTACACCCGAACATGGGTTAAGGAGTTCATACCTTTTGACTTCTTAGACTGTTCTCTTACAAGGAAACTAGGAAAACTCCAATGAATTGATAATAAGTTTGACTGGTTATTATGGTCCAGTAGTTTGCAAATTTAGCTTTGGAGTTGGTCAATACTGGTACTCAGATTAGTATTGAGAAGTTCCAAGAGCATATAATGCACACGAGCAACTTCTTTTGGGGAAGGAGAGATGGAAAGTGTAAAAATAGTTAATCCGTTTGTCAAAGAGCTATAAGCCTTTCAGACAACAGTATAAAGAAAAATAAAAGTAGTTTGGTAACCATATTTCTGGAAAGCACATATGGTGATTCATGTCTAACAAATCTTAAGCGACTATCTCTAATTTGAATAATTATGTAATAAAATATTTTGAAGTATGTGAGAATAAATGAATATTGTTTAGTTCAATGTCATGACTTTGAATAATTATGTAATAAAATATTTTTGTTTGTGTTACATATTAGTTTTCTTCTTTGTTTTCTTCAACGGGATATTGTATGTACATTTCATTGTTTTGAGCCGTCATTGTTGTATACTCAATAAAAGTCACCTTTTTATAATAATGATGTGGGTTGAGCTGTGTTTTTCAATGTTAAAAGTCATCTTTTATAAA
Organism: Iris pallida; assembly: GCA_029216955.1. Classification (NCBI taxonomy): domain Eukaryota; kingdom Viridiplantae; phylum Streptophyta; class Magnoliopsida; order Asparagales; family Iridaceae; genus Iris; species Iris pallida. The sequence continues at coordinate 4,845,585 of JANAVB010021799.1, forward strand.
TAATAATGACACATGTAAGTCATCGTTTGTAAATAATGATGTTCATAGACTTAATATCAATTGTTGTATCCTTAAAAATGGCATTTTCTGAAAAACTAAGGTTCATAGACTTAATGGTTTGAACTATTTCTGGCACATTTAGAAGTGTATATCATCACATGGAATTGATGGTCCTTTGTCTAATCATGAACTTTTTTCTACATTGTGGATTATAAGTGATCTATTTATGACTTTGCAGTGGTTGCATAACTTCAGCTGAAACAGTGATGCTTGAGAAGCAAAGTTTGAATGAGTTCCTATCTCATACTGGTTCAGAGAAGGCTGTCATTCTTTCCCTCTCCCCACAATCGAGAGCTTCATTAGCTTCTTACTTTGATCTTACTCCAACTCAGGTAATAATATTTATTGTCTTTTGCCATAATCGATTTAGAATATTGCCAAGTGTTCTAGCCTGCTCTTACACTATATTAAATTTTTTTAAGGATGTTATATTTCATTATAAATGCCTTTACTTTGATCATTGGTTGAATGTGCCACACCTTTCACTCTTTGGCTTAATGTGCCACATGGAGTGCAAGTAGTAGACGCATTAAGATGCTGACATCACCCATTGACTTCTATGTCTAGGAAGTTCTTATTTTTTTGATCAAAATAACAAATTTGCTTAAGACAAAAGTCTCTCTCCAGAGTTGGCATTAACACTGCCAAATATTCAGAATTGGCAAATATCATACTACAGTACGGCGTTAAGTGCACAAGTAAGAACAATAACAAGTTTAGACCATCATTCTAACTCTCCAGAATTGGCATTAGTTCAATATTCTTCTACAATCAACTTATTGAATTTTAATAGGCAAACATACATTATTTCATGAATGAAAGAGAAGGAAATTATGCTCCATTAATCTTTTCCCTTGAGTTGGGCTATAAAATGAATTCTACAATTTAATGCATGTGTGCATTTACCTTCGATTTTCTGACACCAAATATATGACCATCCAGGTTTTTGTTGACTGGGACTGTAAAAGTTGATGTCATGTAGGAGGTTCTAAAGTGCAAGTTCTCTACGTACCCTAATTTGAACTCATGTTGTGCTCAACCGCATGCTCTAAAGTTGGTGTTTATATGGATTTGGGCACTTCAGATGCAGTGATGATTGAATATGCCTCTACTTATGTTGCTTTTTGAATGTGAATAGAATGGATGAATCAATATATTTTGTATTCACTATAAATTGATTTTGGATTTTAGTTGGTGATTTGGGATTCATAAGATTTGACATTATGGTTTCAATGAAAGTTGGTACTTGTAACAATTGTTGTATTCGCTATAAAGTATTTTTGGATTTGGGTGATTTGACATTATTGTTTTAATGAAAGTTATTGTTTTTATAATTGTTGTGTATATTATATGCTTTGTGATTGAATGTCAAAAGGTAAAATTGATTATACAAAAAGCATGATTTTTTTTTAAAATTGAAGAGAATTTAAGGCGTGCATAATATGTCGTAATTTATGGGTATATGATACTTTTCACGACATACAATGAATGTCATAATTGACTAATAAAGACATGCAAAGGGATGCCATAAGAATGTCATTAATGTCGTGATTTACATTAACGACGTGCCAAAGAATGTCATGAATATGTATCGATGGCGTGTCATTGAATGTCGTTTTTATGTATTAACGACATGAAAATACACGCCATAATTGCCTTTTAACGGCACGCAATGAATGTCGTGAATGGTCTAATATGGCATACATTGTATGCCGTAAAAACTAGTGATTTTTTACGACGCGGGCAAATACGGCTTTCACTGCGGCATACATTGAACGCCGTAAAAACTTTTTACGACATACTTTGCACGCCGTAAAAACCAATATTTCTTGTAGTGCTCCATCGCTCAGCAATGATAATACGACAACCTATCACTACATCTTTTAGTAGTAGATAATGTCTTAGTATTACATTATGTGGGTTCATCTTGATTCTGTTACATCCTTCAGATACTAGATTCGATAAGAACATATACTACACCATATGTACAGAACATAGATGATTCAAACTAATGTATGCTAGAATGAATTTTGGGTTGTGTTCTGAGCCATTCGTCCCCACACTTAGCGATTATGCATATGAAATATATCGTTGAAGAACATAAAACTTGTGGTCGTACAATTATCACTTTCGTACGTCAGTTCATGTCGGTCTTCACTTTTTGCAGTAATTATCTTAAAATGGATATGAATTACTATCTGTGGAACCGTTTGTGGATGTACAATCGTCATCCTGATGAATTATTATCTGTGCCAATCTTTGCAGAATTATCTTAAAATGGATATAAATTACTATCGGTGAAACTGTTTGTGGATGTACAATCATCATCCTGATGACATGTACGGTGTGCGGGATGAATTTATATAGGGTGTGCAACAGTTCCTGCAGTTTGCCAAGGCGTTCCCTCAGTACATGGACCGTACAAGAATTAAGTGTCCATGTGTGAGATGTCGCAACTTGAAATATCATTCGGAAGTGGATGTGACATATCATTTGTATTCGAGGGGTTTTATGCCAAATTATTATTAGTGGACCGCACACGGAGAACTTGTGCCTTTAGCCTCTGAGCCGGAGCCTTATGTGGAGCCTTATATAGATGTCCACGAGCATGCTGATTACGACCAAGGGTGGACGAACATGGTTTTCGATGCTGCGGGGCCTAGTTTCGATCCGAACAATCAATATGCAGCTGAGGAGGCACCAAATGCCGATGCTGTAAAGTTTATAGAGTTGCTGGAGAATGTAAGGACTCATTTATATCCTGGTTGTGATGACATGCATATCGAGAAGACATAACCTGGATGTCATGCATATCGAAAAAAATGTATTTCACAATATAATAAATACTGTGATTGACATAAAGGGGAAGACGAAAGACAATCCCAAGGCTGGTTGGACTTAGAAGAAATATGCAGACGTCTAGAGTTGCATTTGATAAAGGAAGGCAGTGGTAAGTATAAGCAGCCCAGGGCCATTTTCTCACTGAACAAGGAGGACAAAGGTAAACTTTGTAGGTGGATCCAGGGCCTAAAATTTCCATACGGGTACGTATCGAATTTGAGAAGATGTGTTGACCCGAAGGAGAACAAACTACAGGGTATGAAGAGCCACGACTGTCACGTTTTTATGGAGAGGTTAATCCCGATTGCATTTCGGGAATTCTTACCTCAGGTCGTTTGGGATCCACTGACAGAGCTTAGCATATTCTTCAGAGATCTTTGTTCTACTAAGTTGCTCGTCGATCGGCTTGAAAAGCAGGAGAAGGACATTGCAGTAACATTATGTAATCTTGAGAGGGTGTCCCTCCTGGATTCTTTGACTCTATAGAGCATTTGCCAATTCATCTTTCATATGAGGCACGTGTTGGTGGGTCCGTCGATTATCGGTGGATGTACCCGTTCGAACGCCATCTAAACCACCTGAAGAGGAAGGTGAAAAATAAGGCACGGGTCGAGGGTTCTATTTGTGAAGTCTATGTCCTTAAAGAGATTACAAACTTTTACAAAGTATTTCAAGCCTCATATTGCTACAAATAGAACAAGAGCTCCGAGGAACGACGATGGAGATATAGAATATAATGATGCATTATTGAAAGTCTTCAATGCTCTTGGAAAGCCTTCAGAAAAACTGAAAAAGAGATATTTGAATGATGAGGAACTAAAGGCTGCCCAGTTATATATATTACTCAACTGCGAGGAGGATGAAGTGGAAAAGCTAGAGTGGTAAGTAAAAAATTTCAACGTTCAAGTCATCTATTTGTTGATTACGTTATTATAATTTAATGAGTATATCCCGATATTTATTGGTTTTTAGCAAATTTAATGATGAGGTGAGGTCAAGTAGACCATACATTGCAGATGAAGAAGTAGAAGAAGAAATGAGACTTCATTTTCCGTCTTGGTTGACTGCATATGTACGTAAGAAGCTAGTTAGAATCTTCCTCCATTCATAACTGCACAAGAAATAACTTAATATTAAACTTAATTTTGTATCTTCTCGTGTTTAAGTCGATCGTCCGGACGTCATCCTTGAGAATGAATCTATTAGAACTCTTGCCAATGGACCAAATTATGCCGTCAAAATATGGCAAAGTTATTGCGTGAATGGGTTTAAGTTCAAGTCAACAAATGCTCTCATCAGAGATAGCTTCCTGGATCTTGATTCCACAAAAAACAGTTGCTTGTGTACCAAATCTACAAACTACAAAGATGTCACTCCAGGCAATGATTTCTATGGCGTCTTACGGGAGATCATGGAATTGACGTACAACTATGGCATAGAGCCTGCCAAGATCGTGTTGTTCAAAGTTAATTAGTTCGATCCCATACAAGATCAAGGATGGTAAATTTACAAGCATGGTCTTGTGGATATTAATTACCATCGTCGATACCAAGGATACGAACCATTTATCATAGCAAGTCAAGCTCAACTCGTATATTTTACAACAGATCCTAGACGGGGAACAACGAGGTACGACTGGTGGGCAGTATGCAAGACTAAAGCCAGAAATACCTACGACGTCGATGAAGTAGCTTATCAGGAGGACGATCTGCCTCTTGTACCAAATATAGTTGATGTCGACTCAGCAGAAGTTCCCCATTCAATATCTAGTTGAGTAGAAGAGGTACAAGTATCCGAAGGAAAAGACGAAGGAGATGCTAGTGACGATGAAGAGGAAGAGGATGAGGAGGAGGAGGAGGAGGCAAACGAAGAAGATGAATTTTCAGAGGATGATTGAACAACTGTGATTTTGATGTATTCATATTTCTGTAATCTTAAATTATGAACTATGATCATTTTTATTAGTATTCAGATTTTTGAAAAGTTAAATTATGAACTCCAATGTATGCAAAAATTTCTAAACTGTCATTGTATTTATTTATATTTTCAATCATATATTATTATCAGCGTAGCAGGACGACGCGGAGGCACCTCAGGACGACGCGGAGATAGGTCAGGACGAGCCGTGTCCTTAGGTGGGCAGAGAACTCTGTTACCAGAGGATGGCTCTGGACCATCGTCTGACCCGAGCACTCCATTGTACCATACGGTCGCAGGTCCGGGTGGCAGTGCACCTGCGACGAGCAGTTCCAGGCTTGCTGATCATACTACTTCTCCTAGCCTTCCTACCGCTGACAGCAGCATGGCGGGTGGGGAGCAGGTGGAGGAGGTAGTCCCTACTCCCGTCAGGGTGGATCCATACCAGAGCGACCCTCCATGCGTACCTCAGGACGAGACGAGGATGGAGATTTGGGCCGACGGTCCTACGAAGTAAGTTAAATGAATATATATATATATATATATATATATATATATATATATATATATATATTATGCATGTCTGTATATCTATATATATTTATTAATACGTCGGTTATCGTTGTATACAGATATCGTCCCTCGTCGGTACAGAGAGCGTTGGGCTCCTTTCTAAGGTCCAACTATGGGGGTCCGTGGATCAACTACTCGGATGCCTCGGAAGAGAAGAAGGCATTCTGGTTTGCCCACTTGAAGGTAACTAAAGATAGTTAATTTAGTATGATTAATATAATTTTAAGCATTTTTTAGAACTTATTATTTTAATTTATAATTCTTGTAGAGGACTTATTTTATCCACCACACCGGGCCAAGCAGATTGAGAGGCAGTTTTATGTCGTCCCCGCCAAGTTGATCCGTGATGCAATTGACGATCAGAAAGCTCGTCAGCGCTCCGAAAAGTCGATTGCTGGTTGGATCACACCTGACCAGTGGACCATGATGAGGGCTCGATTTGAGGAGCCCCGATACAGAGAGCGGTCGGAGAAGGCGAAGGCGGCTAGGACGAGGGCCGAAAAGTGGTGTGGTGGATCGATTCCTATGACGGAGCATTTCCGTCGTCTGGTATGTAATTTATTGCAAAATATAAGATTTTATTGATAGTAGGAGTATATAATTTTCTACTTTACTAAAGAATAAAATATAACAAACACGCAGGTAAAGAGGGGTGAGGACGCAAACATGGTGACCGTCTTCCTGGCCACCCATCGGAAGGACGGGAAGCTCATCGACGACCGGGCTACTCAGAGCTATGTAAGTACTAATTTAGATTTCGTTAATTTTTAACACAACTTGAAGAATATACAGATAACCATATAGTTAATAATAATTAATTACTTTAGATGTTTATTAGGCTAATTTAGGTAAGTACTAATTTATAGAGATGCACAATAATTTCTAGGAAGAGTTTGTTAGGCTACGTGATGAGCGTGCGAGTGCTAGTGTATCGACAAAGGAAGGGGTTGGTACATTGCAGCCCTCTCCACCTCAGTCAGAGGATGAGCTCTGGAAGACCGCTGTTGGTGGTCTTTAGAGGGGTACGTACTACGGTACGGGGTCCTACGGCACATTTGTTACGACGCAGGCATCCAGGTCTCCCTCTACCAGTGCGCATTCACATCCGTCATAGGCCGAGTCGTCCCGAGTCAAGGATACCATTGCCCGCCAGATTGTTGAGCTGCGCGACGAAATGCTGGGGAGGATTTCTGAGCAGCCAGGGTCTCAGGCACAAGGGGACGCTGCGTCGGTCACCGTACGCTTTGACGAGCTCGAGGGCACCGTACGGCACGTACAGGGGACGTAGGATTCTATTCACGACACCGTTACTAGGATAGCGGCTTGCATGGAGCAATGCAGCGCCAGACTGCTAGCCCTAGAGGAGACGCGGACGCACCCATCTCCAGCGGTTACACTACCTCCTTCTCCAGCGGTTATACTGCCTCATTCTCCAGCGGTTGCATTGCCTCCTCCTTCATCGTCGTCGGTGGTTCTTACACCGGAGCAGTATGCTTACCTTCTTTCCAGGAGCAGTGATGCTCCTCCTGAGCAGCCATAGTCGACATATATATATTGTTGTGTAATGGCCCATTGTTGGGTCTTTTATGTGGTTATACATACATTATTCTTATGTGGAGCATTATGTTTGACATTGTTGTTACAATTTTTCATATATCTGTGTTGATTGATGAGATTGTGTTTCAAACGTGTTCGTGATTGTGTGTATCTGTGTTGTTTGATATTGTGTTCGTGATACACACTGTCGCTGTTGTAACAAATGCTGTAGGGGATGTTGCAAATGCTACAAATGCTGTAGGGGATGCTGCAAATGCTGTATTTTTTTTAAAAATTAGCGACGTTCAGCGACGTTCAGCGACGTCCAGCGATGAAAGTTAACGTCGCTAAGTAAGTATCAAAACGTCGCTAACTGTGATGAATACCATCGATGATCGTCACTAAACGTCGCTACGTACCACGTCGCTCAACGTCGCTATATGTCGGTACTATAGCGACGTAACAAAGTCGCAGAACGTCGCCATTTGGCTCTCAAGCCAGGTCAGCATCGATGATGTCAAGTCGCTCAACGTCGTAGGTTACGTCGGTAACTGCTGTCGTCGCTGGTAGTCGCTGAATTAGCGACGTGTACACGTCGCTAAGTGTCGTCGCAATAGCGACGTATTACGACGTCGTGTTATTTAGCGACGAGGTTAATCGCGACTACGGCCAAACGTCGCTAAATACGTCGCTAATTAAAATTAGCGACGTATTTTCCCTATTTAGCGACGTCCTGAGGCGTCGCTGATTTGACAGATTTTAGTAGTGTCGGCCACACCATAACATCCTCTACTTTTCTAGTCATCAATCACTTGAAATCTAACTGTAGCTATTTGTCCCTCCAAATTGTACCTCCAAATCGTCTCTCCTTACATGGCAGCTGACGTGGCATGTTGATGTGGCAGCTGACGTGGCAAAATTTAAAATTTAAATTCAAATTAACATTAAAATTAATGTTAACATTAACATTAACGTTAAAAATTAATATTAATGTTAACATTAACAATAATTTTAATATTAACATTAACATTAATATTAACATTAGTTAATATTAACATTAACATTAACATTACTATTAATATTAACATTAATTAATATTAATATTAACATTAACATTAAATTAACATTGACAAAAAAATTTGGTTAAAATTTTATTATTTAACACATAATAATAAAATTTGGTTAAAATTTGGTCATATCATCGGCCATGCCAGATAACACATAATATTATTTAACATGCCATGTCAACTGTCACATAAGGAGGGATGTATTGGAGGGACAATTTGGAGGTACGAATAGCATCACTCTAATAACAACACCATAACGTATTACAACACGTCAACTGATAGCATGTTGCTCATACAACATCAAACTCATTCATAATCCAACTTATCATTATTCCAAACATCCTACCTTATGGCATGATCAAACCATACGATGCTGCACTTTGAAACTACTGCTGAACAACAAAATACCTATATTAGAAATCATAACATATATAGACTTTTTATATGGAACACTCAAAAGAATATCGAGAGGGTCAAAAGAATAAGATCATAAAAGCAACTCAGTGTTGAAGAGAATCGATTGAGGGTCAAAGAACATAAAGTCATGCTCTGATACCATTATGTCATGTTTCAATCCTACAGGATCGAAAATCGTCACTGAACGTGATATCATACAAGTCTAAATTATATTTCTATAAGACGAGCATCATGTACAATTGATAAAACAATCTCAAAACAAGTGATTGTAGTGGAAATAAACTGAAAGAGTCGATAGACACCAGATATATGAAAAACAAATATCTTTATTGATAATCTGTGACATAATTACAACGGTTCAAAGCCAAAAAAATAACTTGATTACAAGCATTCTTTCTCTCTCTTAAACAATGAAACATGCCACAAGGCTTACAGCTCAAGGAATATACAAATAATGATGTTCTATATACACTTTGTCCTTTATAACAGAAAATCACATACTTGCTTCACAAGCTCCAGCTAGCACAAGAAACTCTCTGACGTCTCAGAAATTGTCCAAGCTACTCCCAGCAGTTGCAAAATTGAAAAATGTTAATACCTTGTCATGTACTAGCGAGTGTCATTCAACCAACTCTAATAAAACCAACATGTTGATTAAGGGAGTGCAGACAAATATATGTGTTCTTTCTAATTAATCTTGCATTAAGATCAATTAACAATTTACGAATACTTGTGTCTATAAGCATAAAAGTGTCATGCAACAAAGTTAATCTTACATAATACTTACAATCATTTCCTGCCAATACAACGATATAATTCATAATATAAAAAAAATATGTCATAATGCATGTCCTGAATAAGACATTCGTTAGAATTCACAAAATATATAAACGTGTTAAGTGCTCGTTTTTACAAACAATGCTTAACATTTTCTTTCTTGCATTCAAAAATATCATTAATTTGCAACTTAGTCTATAAACAAATTACTGGACCCACAAGCCATTTTGAACTTCTAGTGAGACGACGATCCTTCCAGTCCGAGTAGCTAGCCCCATTGAAGGCCTCGAATCACCCCGTAATAATACGTCAACAATGTTCTCCCTAGGCCGACCCAATTCCGGTGTCCCGATAATCGTTTGACTAACAAAATCTTGTACACAAGGTGTTCATGGCCATGCAAATGCGTGAACCATTAAACTATAAACATATGCATGGTACATTTCTAAAATAACATATACAAAACATTTTTCTTTCCACTACCACAATTTTCAAAGGCATCGCTCGTATCATTCTTTCAGGTCCAAAAATTTCTACCTTGGTGACCCAACGGTCCCATGCCTTTCCATATTTTCTTTATAAAATAACAGTACAACTGTCTTCCTCTTTACAGTAACAGTATAATATTCACGTGACTCTACCAATAGAACAACACTCCACATTCTACATTCTACATAATAATACTATAGTCTACATGATAATTTGACAACATGTCTACATTACACATGTATATATCAACAATATAAAATCTATGTATGCACATCACTACAAAAATCTAAATCTATGACAAAATGTTAATATTCCATGTTCTATATAGCAAGTTCATAATAATTAATTACTATCTTCTATCTTGGTTCTCTTTTTTTTGTTAGCATGCAACAAAATTCATATGAAGAACTAAGTATGAAGTATCCATTTCATTAAATGTGAATATAAAGGAGAGAATGATCAAAACCACCCATCTTAAAAAAAATGTCTATCTGCCTTGACCGAGCAGATCTCTGAATAATTATTCTATATGAATCTAAGTCTAAACGGTCCTTGAAGCCCACAAACCATCTAAATGTGTGAAACGAACATTACAAGAGATGGATGCGAAGTTAGTGCGCATGATAAACCTGAACGATTCCAACTATCACTATTGGCAGAGCAAGATGAAATATTTATTGTTCGTCAAAAGCTGCATTTACCAATATTTGTTTCCAAGAAGCCAAGCGAGAAATCTAATGAGGATTTTTCGAGCATATACAAAAGTATGGGCATATAATTCATCAATCACTTGAAATCTAACTATAGCTAGTCCACTTTAACATCTTAAATCTTATATTCCTTAAAATCTAAGCCTCCCATCAATCACTTGAAATCTAACTGTAGCTATTCCACATTAACATCTTAACTCTTATATTCCTTAAAATCTAAGCATACATCCTTCATATGCAATAACAATACCATAACTTACTACAACACGTCTACTGATAACATGTTGCTCATACAACAACCAAATATTGACCTCACAAAGATGTTAAGTGGAAAAAGCTAGAATCCTTGCATACCAAGTATACCATGGTAAATAACTTATTCATGATTCGACGTTCAAGATTGCTCCATGACTTAGGTCAAGTTTAGAGAATGATTTAATATTCTTTATTAGCTCTATTGTGGGTTGAGGGTAACTTGAGGTTACATGGTTGCTAAACACTAGGGTTTGAAAGGTTTTACTAGAGGTAGATTGAAGGAATCCTACAGAGAGTGAGAAGATATCGAGCTTGACGGAAATCGTTGCATGTTAGGGCTAAATTTGTGCGTACGGCTGTAACTCTTATATATAAGTCTCTCTTATTTGATTCAATAAATATTTTTCGTTTATGCCTTTGTCCTGTGGAGTTGGTGGCTATTGATTGAACCCAGTATGTCTCTTGTGTTTTTTGTGATACTTTTCGGATTTGTTCTTTTTTATTTTTCTTGTCCTTGGTAAGCATATTATTGTATTCTTGTTTCCCCGTGTTGAACAAAGTACAAATATATCTATGGAGCTCGTGTTCGAGTTGAGACTATGGTAGTGTCATTATAAATTTCCTATTTATATATATATGTATCCATGTCAATATAGAGATACTTCTGCAATAGTATGATTAATTAGAGTAAATTAATTATGGCTGATACAAATCATACAATGCATATATGCATAGAGCTATCAGTTAGTCATTACCAATCTTAATCCTAATTCATTACGTATCTGTGTCGTAATGTATCCCAATCTACTATATACCAAGTCTATTTAAGATAAAAGACATTACAATTGCGGCTCATAATTGTATCACACACACGATATTGGAATTAGGTAGTCTCCTGTGATACTGTATTTAGAGGCGGCGCTACACATGGACACGGCTGGACTATTGTTCGGAACCACTGCCTAATATTCTGTCAATAGAATTTGGCCACGTGGGCCTATGGTTAAGTCCGCGGTCACAGAGGGCAACGTAGCTAGATCCTTTTTAATATGTTTTCTTATACTTATGTTTTATTCTCTTGCTTGGATTTCAAATATACAATAATTAAGTGATAAATAAATCATCAAAAAATAATTTTTTAGACGGTGTAATATTAGTATTCTCATGTTGCTCGAGTTATACCTCAAGTTTAGACCTCCTGAATTTTAGATACTAGGTCCGTCACCTATTGGAAGCATTGCAAGCTTGAAAGACTTTTGTCCAAATATCAGTGCATGAAAGCAAGGACACGTACAGAACATGCCTGAGAAAATGTACAGTAGCAAATAGGAAATATCATGGTACAAATAAGTAGGTAAACCCACTTCATGTGGGGGGTGGGGGTCTTCTCTAATGCTATGGCTATGCTTTGCTTCCTTCTTCTTCTTGTCATAAAAAGTCCTCGACCACTGATGATGCCTATATTCACGTACTCTTTAATTCTAGTTTTCGAGGAGGCACGGGCGTCCTCCGCAGATTTCTCCTAGGCCAAGCCAGTTTCTACGGTTTGAATGCTCCTCTCCACACTCTCTCATTGATTGCTGTGCCGAACCCCTCACCTACCTCTCTTTTTACTTTTACCACTGCTCTCTTTGCTCCCCTCGTGGCCAAGTTTAGTAACTTGGCCAAAAAAATGCTTATTACACCATTGTTTTAAAACGGGATCGGCCGGTTGAACCGGCGAATTGGTTTAATATTGATCCACTGTTTTATCAAAAAATCTGCTTTTTCTATGTAATCCGATCGACCCGGCCGGTTAGACCCCCATCTGATTCGATTAAGCCATTCTGAACTTGACTTTTCCAATACAACTTTTTTTTGGATTATTTTTTGATTTTTGGTTTGGACTTTACATGCAATAAAAATTTATATGTATGATTCTTGACTAATTTTAGTATAAGTAGTATATATATGTGTAGTTGTGTACTATGTAATATATTCAAATAGAATTATAAACCTATAAAACTGGTTCAACCCGGATTAAACCATTGATTGAACCGGTTTGACCCAACCCAGTGTCCTCATAAGGTCGATCTCCGGTCCGAATTTTAAATCATTGTACTACACTATTACTATATATTTATATTACTAATTAAGCTCCAAGGCCTCGTTTGGTTCGCGAAGACGAAAGGAAAGGAAATCAATTATTTGTTATTTCCTTTCCTTTGAAAAACTATAATTCTTAATAAAAAAAATTTCGGTATTTGGAAAGACCAGAATTATAGTCGAAATATATCTTTTATTTATCATTACAATTACAATGTTTGGCGTTTGTAAGAAAATAAAACAAAATCAAGTCAATTTTCCACCCTTCTGACTTGAGGGTGACACAGAATTCTAAAAGGTATTATGGATACAAATGGTAAATAATATTTTTTAGCACGAATATTTTAGTAAAAAAAAATTGTACTAAATGCAGGAAAGTGGAAGGAAAAGTAATTCCTTAGACCATCTCCAATGGTGATTTCTAAAATTGAGTTCTTATCCTATTTGGCATTGTACTTTAAGGAAATTTCTATCCTAGTTGGAAGAGTTTCTACATAGAAATTGTATACATACAAAAATTCTCTCCAATGGTTCTCTATTTCTATCCTATGTGTCACATAGTAAAAGAACCAATTTAATGGTGTGGGACCCAATAATAATTATCATGAGAGATAAGAGAATTTCTATGAGAGTTTCTACATGTAGAAACCCTCTTAGAGCATCTCCAACGCTATTGTGACTTTGGAAAAAAGTTGTTGCCACATAGGAATGACAAAATTTTATTCAAAAGTTCTTCTCCAATGCAATTGTCAAGTCAATTGTGAAACTTATGTGGCAAAAATGAAAGAAGACATTGTGAAGTTGATTGTCTTGTTCTAGACAATGCACTTGACAATGTCTTCTCTTCCATGTCATCAATTATGAACAAAAAATATTAGAAAAAAGAAAGAAGATGAGTAGTTGTCTTAAAAGTTGTCTTGGAAGTTGGAAAAAATAATTTTTATTGTCTCCTCAATACTTTTGCATTAGAGAGAGTTTTTCTATCTCATTGTCTTTTGAGATATAATTTTGCCACATAAACAAGACATTGTCTTGTGGCTCATGCCACATAGGAGCCACCTAAGACTCACAACACTTAACAAGACAATAGGGTTGGAGATGCTCTTAGAAAGTTTCCATCCTACATCATTGCCATCTAGGATAGAAATGGTGATAGAAATCACCATTGGAAAAAGTTTTTTCTAAAATGGATTTCTTCCATATAAATAGGGAAGATAGAAACCCCCATCTCCAATGGTGATTTCTAAAATTGAGTTCTTATCCTACTTGGCATTGTACTTTAAGGAGATTTCTATCCTAGTTGGAAGAGTTTCTACATAGAAATTGTACACATACAAAAAATGCTCTCCAATGGTTCTCTATTTCTATCCTATGTGTCACATAGTAAAATGACCAATTTAATGGTGTGGGACCCAATAATAATTGTCATGAAAGATATGAGAATTTCTATGAGAGTTTCTACATGTAGAAACCCTCCTAGAAAGTTTTCATCCTATATCATTGCCACCTAGGATAGAAATGGTGATAGAAATCACCATTGGGATAAGTTTTTTCTAAAATGGATTTCTTCCATAGATATAGGAAAGATAGAAACCCCCATTGGAGATGGTCTTAGATCGGTGGGAGGAACCACTTTTCCTCCTATTTTTCTAATCCATGGAAATTATTTTACTTTCCAGCTTTTTTCTTTTGGCTACCAAACATAGAAAATGAATTACTTTTCTTTTCCAAGGCTCAAATTATGGTAATTAAATGTGACCTATATGTTAACATGCAAGGTCTATTATATGCATACAATACACATTATGCAACTTCCCATAAATTGGTTAGGGTTAGGGTTACCCGAACCATTTGGTACAATCCTTGAGAAGTATTTTGGTGGTTTCCTTTACAAATATATATCATAGATATACGTAACACTTGGGGCTGTTTGGTTTGGCAAAATGAGTCGAAGAAGTAGGAAATCATAAAATCGTTATTTTGCGTACGCACGTCAAAAACCAATAAATTACAAGAAAACATAGTTTGTATTACCCATGCAAGTTCGTCACTGGTCTCTCAAGTCATCAATCAAGGTATGGTAGACGCAAACAATTGCAGCATCTTTTCTTCCTGAACAACTTACTTGTGGCACCAATTGAAGGATCCTTCGTAACAATGTACCCAACCTTTAACAGGACCCGAAACAGGAGTTGCTAATTTGAGTTTTATTTTAGTAGTGAGAGTCATGCTCAAACTTAATGGTACAATAAGAGGGAGGGGGAGGAAAACAATCCGAAAAAAATTAGTAAGTTGGGATTGATCTCCTTATATGGCACCTTCATTACAAGTGTCAATGGAGAAATTATTTAGTCGGACGGGCTCACCATGTGGCAATTAATGATGAATGCTGAGTCCGATCAGTAATATTTTACTATTTTTGTAATCCTATCTTAATAATATTTATATATATATATTTTTTTTTTTGACTTTTGATATTATCATGTGTTATTATACCATTAGACCGACTCACCATTTATCACTGTAGTGAGTCATTTCCACTGAATAATTTTTCGTTCAAGAGAATAATATTCTAATAGCGTAAATGCGACTTCCAAAGAGTGCCTTACCGTAGCATTCTTATGTAACTTAATCATCTCTCTACCTAATGCATCACTCTTTGTTCAGATCAAGTATAGTTTTTGAATTTGTATTCTTAACCTGCCAACAAAGTAAAATGGTTAATTTCTCCAATTATTGAGAGAAATAACTTGTCGAGAATACATTAAAACTACTTATAAACTACTAAGATGATAAGTTTATATTGAAGAAAAATTGCAACTACATGACTATCTACTACTTTTAATTGATGCGAGGACGACGATGATACATTTCTAGATTCAGTAGCTACAGGAGATTTTACTGTTCTTGCTGAAGTTTCTTTTTGTAATGTTCTTGAATAAACTATAGAAAACCCGTAAGTTAGCAATGGTCAAATATTAGGGCAACATATTAAGTGGTACTACTAAAGCACATTCAAAAGCACTTGAACATGCCAACTTATTTTCATGTGTTGAGAAGTAAAGATAATATTAGTATTCTAATATTAATTTTTGAGAAAATGACTCACCATCGGCTTCTGATGGAGGGAGCAAGCAAGGACAGAGACAGAAATTTAAGTTCTTTCGGACTAAGTCTATTTTAGTGGATATACATATTGGAGTCCAGCCTGAATTTGGTAATAACATATATATATTTGTGGAGTCTAAATCTGATTAAATACTTGATTTGATTAGATTTGTATGTCCATAAATGACCTATTTTAGATTTATCTTAGAGTTTTTATCCTGTCTAAAATAGGACGTTGATGGACTATTTTAGGTGTAATAGAATTCTTATCTTAGAGTTTTCTATTTAGAAAGTCCTAAATGACCTAGAATATGTTTTTCTCACTCTATATATATGGGGTGAGGGTGGAGGCACAAGAAAGAGAACAAAGTTGAGATTCAGAGTGCTCGTCCACAGGAGATCTAAGAAAACTTTCGCACTTTGCTCTTAGGGCTTTTGTCATACAAGATAGAAGGAATGAGGAGATCTGATCGAGAAGTCGTCAACATTGGTTAGGAAGATTGCAACGGATTAGTAAGCGATTTATTGTAATCTCTATTGTTTCTTCTTGAGTGGGTGAGGGGTTGATCATATTAAGATAAAGCGTTCAATATTGATTTTTGTCAATCTTGTAATTTCATCTAAGTTATACAAATTATAATTTGTTCAAGTGACATAGTCACCGTCATATACTTGTTTTTATCTGTGCTTGTTATTCGTAACGGAAGGTTGGTTATTTTAGGTGGGTTGGCTTAAGTTTTCGCTGCAGCAATGTCTCTGACACGGTATCGAAGCGCTTGAAGGATGTGTTCGATTTCCAATGTCTGGTATCAGAGTCAGGTTTATTCATTCTAGTCTGATACCAACAATACCTAGTAAAAGTTTTTTACACCTGGCTACTAATGGATATGCTGTAATTATTGGTAATAATAATTTTAAAAAACCAATTTTCAATCAACATTTTTTTTCTAATCAATGCCTTAATTGTTGTTTTTATTTGGTTGTTTATTAGGTGGTTTTTATGTCAATTAACCCCTATTAATTTCTATTAAAACCTACTGTTATAAGGTATATATTCTCATAGGTTTTGTTGTTTAATAAAGGGTGAAGAATTTGGTCTTCTTCTTCCTCTAAAAACCATGAAAGTTTTTCTTCATTCCATTCCTCTAATTTTTCATTCTATCTTCTGGGCAAAAGCTAACTTCGGGTCAATCTTTTCGAGTTGTGTGCGATGACGGGATACCGGTAGGGTGGAGATTTTACCACTAGAAACATTCAAAAAAGTCTGCACATAGACCTAGATTAACTCTTAGGGCAACTTCGTGCGCGACTTCCCTGGAGGCCGGTAACCTTTAATTTTGTTTACTAATTATTAAAGGAGAAACGTAAATATTTCTAACAATCTAAGAGTTAATCATGTAATTATTTTACATGTCTTGTTTAATATTTATAAATTTTAATGCATACAATTTTAGATACTGTTAAAAAAAAGACGTTATATTCTTTTTTTTCTTCCTCCGGATGTCTAAGTGAACATTACTATAATTTTCTGTCTCGCAGAATATATTTATTCTGATAGAAACTATTATTATTTTTTTGTTTGCTTCTTCTTTGGAAATGCTAAATTTGTATATTTACCGATAATCTGTTTGGAAAATTGAAACTTTGCTTCATAGTTGGAGTTCTAGTAGAAACTACAGCTCCAATGTTTGTGAATACAAGAATTTGTCATCTTTTACACTACCAAAATATGTCGATTTAGCGACGGCCACATCCGTCGCCCATCCGTCGGCAATCAGCATTAGCGACCGATTACTGACGGATCTTGGTCAAAATAATCCGTCGACAATCAGCTCGTCGCTAATAAATCTTCGTCGCTAAGTAGTCGTCAAGCGATGGAATAGCGACGACTTTTCGTCGTCACAATACGATGCATTAGCGACGACTTTCCAACGGTCTTTCGTCGATTTCAAGTATTAAATACTGAACTGTGTAGACGCTAGCAACGGAACGGTCCGTCGGTAAACCGTCGTAACAGCGTATCAGAGTGTACCGTTCCGTCGCTATTCCGTCGATCGCCGTCGCTAACAAAGGACGGATTAGCGACGGATAATCCGTCGACCATGTTCTGGAAATGCTTGACATTTCCAGAACCATGGCGACGGATATGTCGTCGCGACTCCATCGCTCATCTGTCGACGTAGCGACTGACTTGTGGCGGATAATCCGTCGCCATGGTTCTGGAAATGTCATGCATTTCCAGAACCTTGGCGACGGATGTTCCGTCGCTATTCCGTTGAACTAGGTACTTCCAGAACCTTGGCGACGGATTTGCCGACGCGAATCCGTCGACCACCCTTCGCTACCTGGAAACAATTTCAATTCTCTAGGTAGCGACGGATATTTCGTCGAAAAGTAGTCGGAAACTGGAAACATCCGTCGCTAAGCGGTCACTAGTCCGTCGCTAACTGAGATTTTTTTTGGAAAAAATGCAGAGCTTTCCCTGTTCATACAAATATGCATGAATCAAACCAATATATAACGCACACCAATTATCCAACAATCACATTGACCAAATATATAATGCATACCAATTATCCAAGAATCACATAGACCAAATATGCACATACGAATTTAATGCACACCAATTATCCAAGAATCACATAGACCAAACCAAATTAATATAAAATAGACATCAATTATCCTGAAATCATAAACTAATATCCGTCGTTATAATCCGATCATAGCACAAATATTCCAAAATTTCCACAAATATTCCTAAATTTCTTAATTACAATACTTTAAGGAGGAGGAGTTCGATTGCCCGGTGGTGGTAATCCCTGCTGCGACCGACGAATATACTGCTCCATTAGGTACGGTGGCAAGTCGTCGTAGACACTGCTCGGAAGTCGGTGTAGCTGCTCTGGCGACATGAGATCAAGGAGTGCCGTCACAGTCGGAGGCGGTACCAGAGGGGCAGCAGGGTTGAAAGAAAGATGACCCACGAAAGAAGGACCGGCACCAGCAGTCGACGGACCGGCACCAGTAGAAGACGGACCGACACCAGCAGCAGACAGACCGACAACAGCAGACAGAGGTGAAAAATACGTGGCAATTTGCTCCCGCAAGGACGACACCGCGTCGTGCAGCTGCGTAAGCTGCGACCTAACATCATCGTCTGCCGGGGCCGTAGGACGAGGCGGTATCGGTGGAAATCTCTGAGTCGCCATGTGCAACGGCCCTAGGGACCCGACTCCGTACAGGAGCCGACTCCGTACAGGAGCCCTTTCTTAAAGCCGTCGACGGTATCTACGAAGAAGTCGTTGCGAGCGGCCAAAGAATAGGGCGTCCGGGCGGGCGTCGTTTCACCGACATCCTCGGTGTCAGTTAACTGAGCCCTACTAAGGGCCTCACGATACGCAGCCTATCAAATGAATGTGTTTTTATTATAAGATTTACCTAAGTTGTAATCTAAATCCTATGTTTCACTAAGCTAAGTGTGAATCCTAAGTTTACCTAAGTTATAGTCTGAATACTTTTAATTCTAACGTAAATCTCATAAACATAAGTACTTACATCAGTCTCCTTGGCCCTCTTGTCGATGAAGCTCCCGTCCTTTCGTCTCTTATGCGTATGCTGGAACACGTCGTGCATGGTGACTGATTCTGGCGCCCTTCCCTCCTTCACCATCCGTTGGGTCTGCATACAAAATTTCCGTAGAACTTAATTAACTCCGTTTAATAATACCTAATTCGATAGTGAAATAAATTTACGGTATCTCACCAGATCTGCAAGCGTCGCTGCGTGGGGCCTTGATCCCCCCGTATGAAGTCCCGCGGCCCGTCGGTTCGCCTTCGCCTTCTCCGATTTCTCCTTGTAAGCAGGAGTATTCATCATATCTAAGAGGTCCTTATTATAGTCCTGCTGGATCCAATTCGGCCTCGTCTGCCCCATTTTTAGGTCATGAATCATATTCCGTATCTTCTTCGAGGCAGCGCTTTTGTAGGTCCTACGGATCGTGTCCTCACGATGGAGGGCCACCAGTACGTCGTCTAACATACAAATTCAATTATCACGTAACTTAAAAAATGGTTGATTAAAGAGTAACTAATAATTAACTAGAAGATATAGATATATACCCTCAACTCGTTGAGCCAGACGTACTTCAAGTTTGGGGCACCGACGAAAAGTTGAGGTAGGGACCATGGAAGTTAGCCCTGATAATTTCTCCAAGAGCCCTGGCAACATTAAACGGAAAAAAACCTACAAAGAAGAAACGACTGGATTATTAACTTGAATAAATGAAAAAAATTTAATAAATTATCTTAAATTTACTTACGTGGTCCCCGCGGGCCACAGCTCTCGTCGGAACTCGCCTCTCGGCCTCTCTGTTGCCGTCGGAGGATCCGCGGGTCCGCGCATGTACTCCCCAGTAACTGGATGGAACTGAGTACGGGGGTACTCTGGGGCTCACTGTGCAGTAACTGGGGGATCCACTGGTGGATCCGCTAGTGGGCCCGATAGCGGAACGGATCCGCTAGCAGATCCAGACTCATGCTTCGATGAAGTAGTCGATCGACGGCGGGATGCGTCTATGCCCGGGGTACTCTCCGCGTCGGGCTCGCTAGATGGGGTCACATCTCGAAAAGATTGAATGCAACCACGACCTCCAGCACCACTACGACCACGACCACGACCACCACCACCTCTAGCACCAGCACCACGACCACCACCAGAACCACGACCACGGCCAGCCATCATGACCTGTAAATAGAACACATAAACATAATTAACAATATAAAAGTGTAAATGAATATAAAATTCTAAACTAAAATATACATACCACCAGTAGGGAGACGAGTGCCGCCACGACGAAAAAGACTAGGAGTGCCATCTGCAATAAGTAAATAATCGAACGAAAAAAAAAAGAATTCACGTAATTTCTTTTATGAGGTCAAACTTAATTCACGTAATTAGAAGTATTTTTAATATACAACAATATTTAACCTAATCATCGTCTTTGTTCTCATCCTCGGCCTCGTCTTCATCATCATCCTCCTCCTCATCCTCATCCTCACCCTCACCCTCATCCTTATCTTCATCGTTGATTTCATCTGTATCCTCATCCCCATCAAATTCGTCTTCTTCTTCTTCTTCTTCTGCCTCAATATTTGGGACAAGACGCCTCTTTCTCCCCTGGTTGACAGCTAAGCCTTGTGTATCAACCTCTTCCTTCCATCTATTTTCCTCAACAATATCTTCAACATCCATTGTATCCGAGTGTTGTCCCAAGTATTGGGACTTTTCGATCTGGTCCTCTTGGTATGCTGGGTCTCCAACGTTGAATGTATTTCTAGATTTAATCTTGCATACTGCCCTGTAGAAGCATAAAATTTCAGAACCAGAAAGTCTATGCGCCAGACTCCATGCGCCAGAGCTTGGACAAAAATACCTCACAGCAAAAAGCAACAAATATAGACATCGAGAGAGGACTTTTTATTTAACATATAAAAGTCTATTACATGTCTAAGAAAGACTGTACAAAGGAGAATTTCTACAAAAAAAAGATCCTAAAGTCTACAGCCAGCAGCCAACATGCGCCCTCAAGTAGGCGCAGCAATCAACATGTGCCCTCGGCCAGGCGCATCCCACCATGCGCCCTCAGTAAGCCGTATCCTTCTCAGCAGCTCAGTTATGTGCATCCTCAGTTATGTGCATCCCTTTGGCAGCTCAGTTATGTGCATCCCTTCAGCAGTCCAGTTATGTGCCGCTCTTCCAGCCAGGCTCACCGCCGTCTAAATGCTTCGACTAATGAAGCATTTATTGAGCAGAACGAGGGTGGCAATCAACCCTCTAGCCAAGGAAGTGAAAAGAACCACAAGCCAACATGTGGCCAGGGGAGGCTTCGAAAGAGCCTCCAAAGGCCAAGGAAGACCGTGATCGAAACTGCGGCTAAAGGAGCAGCTTTCAACACAACCAGAATGGGCTACACCCATTTTGAAGGAAGAAATAGCCACCAAAGCCGCAGCACCGTAATTCTGATCTACGGCTCTTCCTGTACAACGAAGACGAGGCTCGAGCATCCCTATCTTTTGATGCAATAGGCACCTTCTGCCTGCCTCGGAAGCCCTCGACTCCGACTTTTGGATGTAACAGTCACCTTCAAGTGCATCAACGAAGACACTGCGTCGCATCTTCACCCTCGGGAGCATCTCGTCAACAGAATGCATTCGAGTACACAAGTTCATGTCGGAAAGACGTGAGAGAACGAGAAGCAAACCCTCTATCCATGCCACTATTTATAGGTCGGGCAAATCAAACCCATGCGCCAAGTGGATGGCTCTCCGAATTCCGTACAATGAATTTGCATTAAATGGATGAACCGGACGCTTCGAATTCAGCTAAGTCAAAACGGCTATTTAAAGCACTCGAAGAACGTAACAGTCGCACCATTAAAGACGTGTCACGAAGCGGATGCGCCGGCCAGACTGCACATCATACAGATGCACCCTTCAACATCAAGCACATCACACAGACGCGCCTTTCAGCATCAAGAGCATCACAGGGGATGCGCCCTCATCTACCCCCATACGCCTAGTAGAAGGCCAATCGACGTGCCCGCTCGACTGTCCATCGAATGTCGCAAACAATGAATGCTGATCTGACAGAGTTGGCAGCATGCCTCCTGAAGTCTGAACAGTCGACAGCTTTTTCAGAAGACGAAGCATCGCCAACGTCAGCGTCATCATTACTTCCCTCCGATGGCTACTGCCACGTGGCCACCCAACCATCTCGCATGTGCCTCCGCAGCCATGCGCCCAAATCCGCATACGCCTCAAAATCTGTACGCCTCAGACTTTTTACTGATCCCTAAAGACAGAAGGAAAGTCACTATTAAAAGCTCCGCATGTGCCTCAAAAGCCATGCACCCCAGACTTCTTCCTGATCCCAAAAGACAGGAGTAAAGTCACTACTGAAGCTCTGCATGCGCCTCAAAAGCTATGCGCCCAGAATGGTTTGTGACTCCTAAAGGTTACGAGGCAAAGTCTCCTCATGCGCCCAATCCTAGGCGCATCTTACCAGATGATTCCCCTATCAAATTCGAGATCTTCGAGCCATGAGTTGACGACACGTATCCTTTAACTCTACTCATCCAAGATCTCAGCAACAGAAAAATCTTCTTCTCTACTACGTGCCGGCTCACAACAGCAACATGAAGAAGTCAACCCCTCGATCAGGGCACATCGTCCATACACCTCCATCAGCAATCAGCACGTGGCGTCCCCGCGTACAGGCGTATCCTACATACGCGCATGAGCAGTCAGCCTGCAAAGCTATAAATAGAGGGATCATTTCTTTCTTCCACACACACACCTACCTACACAACGAACACATAGAGACTTTGCACCACCAGAGAGGCAGATACAGATACTCAACGTCTTCCTCCTCTCAGCAAGCTCCAGCATCCAGAGCAATCTAGACCTTCAGAGAACCGATAACCGTCGTCAGATCGTCAACGGAGTCAACGCATTACCACTCACTCCATCGACACAAGGGACCCAGATAAACAAAAGTGTACTCCTAGGACTACATCGAAGTCCTATATTGTAACACTGTTCTGTTTGCATTGAAATTTGCTATCAAAGAATTTTAATGGCAAACAAGCTGGCGACTCTGCTGGGGATCTCTTTTTCCTCCACCGAGAAAGCTGTGTCACAATCCGACGACATGAAGGTGGGCTCCTCCCATAAGATGCTGGTCGTACGCCTCAATCAACAGGCGTATGAGGAGTTCATCTCTGAAGGAAGTACGAGTCCTTCGAAGCGGCTGCCAAAGTCGAAGAAGACCCGTCGAGTCTGGGTGCGCAAGGTCGACGCCTCGGGCACCACCACCGAAGTGGATGCTCCAATCCAGTCTTCCCTTCCTGCTGACGTCTTCAACAACCAAGATGCGCCCGCTGGAGCAGTGCATCTCTCGGGGAAACGTGTGGCTAACCACATTCCCCAGCCATCTTCCTCTCAGGCGAGGAAGATGCGTCGACGGAGCAGGGGCGCTGCCAATACCCCGCACATCACTTCTGATGCGCCACAGAAGGTCTCTGTCTTTGACAGACTCACTCGCTGTAGTGGCGAGAAGAATTTGGATTCTGAGTACTACGTGCCCCAGCGGCCTGGTACGAAGAAGTCCAAGGCAGCACGGGCCATGCGTCCTAAACGTGCTATGCCAGCAGCAAGCCAGAAGCATGCGCTCACAATCAGGCGCGCTACTGATGGTAAGCTGTACAAGGTCGACTCAAGTGCTGCGGCGCCAAAAATGAGACGACCTTCAAAGTCCTTGTCTCACTTGGGCGCATCTACTGCGTGCACAACCAAGTTGAGTAAGGCAAATTCAGTGGTCTTGAACTCCCGTGCCTCCTCTGGTTGTGTGTTTAAGGTCCGTTTAAGTCACTTCAAATGTTGTGGTTCCCCCACTACTGATCGGGATGCCTGTTTGGTATTAGATCAGGGGGCGCAGCACTCACCTGACCACCCCGGCGCTTGGCCTTGCCATGCGCCTGAAGGGGGTGCGAAGGTGGCACTCTCCTCAAACGATCTGCACAACGTGATCACTCACAAGCGCCGATCAGGAGAGTCGACTGACAAGCATGAAGCGCCCCTTACGGGGCACACTTGTGCTGTAGTCACCATCAACTGCTGTTGGAAAGCGGCAGTCCCACTAAGGCAGTTGGTGTTCCAGCGGCTGCAATCATCGACACCCCTCCGACGTCGCATCGAGAAGAAGGTGTCAACAGAAGAGGAACCAATGGTTGCTTCATGCAACGTGATCTCCAGCTCCTCGTCAGTCCGAAAGGCGACTGGCAGCCAGCCGAGGAAAACCAAGACAGCTGTCTCGTCCTCCGGAGTGTTCGAAGGCACTCGGGAGAGGAAGAAGATCTTGGAGGAAGCTGGGGTAGTCAGACCCTTGTCGAGCCTCCTTCCGAAGACGAGTGTGTCCAAAGCACACCTGGGGCAGATCCTCGAGGCGAAGTCAGCCTCCCAGAAGCCCCTGAAGACGAGGATATCCCGCAGAACATAGATGGGGGTAGTCTAGCATCTGCGGACCCGAGTTCCGGAGACGAAGAGGCCCTTCAAGACGGAGCTGAGGGTAATCAGACCCTTGCAGATGCGCCCGTGGTAAATGTTCTCCCGAACATAGCCGGGGGTAGCCAAGACGAAGCTTCAGGAGAGGCAACTCCCCTACAAGAGAGTGAGGCCGAGAGTGAAGCCTCGACCCATTCATCCACTCCCGGCCGCGTCATGACAGTAAATGTGACTGGGGCTGATGTCGGGTCTGATGCGCCGCCAACAGACCTCGTCCAGCTCATAGATACCCTGGAGGGAGGACTCAAAACCGTCTCTGTCTCCATGCAAACACTGACTCAAGCAGTATTTGAGATACGGTCAGCTTTGACCAGGACACCTTCTACCGGTCCCGATCCAGGGGCCAATGGAGAGTCGAGTGTATCCCTTCAACGGGTATCCTCGGACGCAGAACGTCGAGAAGCACCTCGAACGTCGGAGCCCTCAAATGCTCAACATCAGGTGGTACCACCTTCCCCGACTCCCAGCTCCACGAAAGACATGGTCGAGATGATCAGGGACCTGTGCGAGCGCTTTGAGTCCAAGACGAGACAAGAGGAGCGCCAAAAAATGGGCATCCCCCAGCCTTATCCCCTCGAGTGGAACAAGGTGGTTTATCCTCCAAAGTATAAACCACAAACACTGACGTCGTACGATGGGAAGGACTCTCTGCGTCGCTATCTGACGTACTTTCAGTCTCAGACGGGACATCTTCCGAAGGAGGATGCGCTACTCACCAGCATATTTGTTGGGACACTGAAAGGAGTGGCGTACGACTGGTACTGCAGTCTCCCCGATAATTCAATATCTTCCTTCGAAGACCTGACGTGCCTATTTCTCGACCGTTTCTACGACGGCGGGAAGGACATGACAATGGCATCCTTTATAGAGATATGCCAGAAGGAGAAGGAAACAGTTCGAGTGTTCATCGAACGCTTTCGACAGGCCTGCTTCAGACTGCCCCCGGGCATGCCAGAACATGCATTTCTCTCCTCCTGCAGCATGAACATGCTGCCTGCAGTCAAGCTCTGGCTCAACTCTACTCCTCCTCCCGACTAGAGCTCCTTGATCATTGAAGCAGAAGCCGCAGAGAAGAAGGCAGCCAATGCTCGTCTTTTGGGAGTTAGTTTCCCTGCCTTCGAGGACAAGGGAAAACGGCCTGCAACCAACAAACCCGGACGAGAAACAAAGGAGAAACAGGCATTGATTGTCAATGCCTCCAAAGGTGCGCCAACGCCTGCTCAGAAACCTCCACTTGTACCAAGGCCGAAGGAGGTTTATTCGTTCAACGACGAAGATACCCTGCAGCTCTTTGAGATACTGAAGCAGGGTGACAAGATCAAGCTTCCGGATCCGAAGCATCCCGATAAAGTTGGAAAAGTGGACAACCCGAGGTATTGTCACTACCATCGGTTTGTCGGACACCCAACCAAGGACTGCTACGTCCTCAAGAATTACATCCAGCATATGATCAACGCGGATGTAATCTTCATCGACTACGAGGAGAAGACGGTGTCAGCCAATGTGGTGTCCCTCCAGTTTGGCACCTTGTCGCCAACTACAACACAGGATGGCGTCGTCCCCATCCCTAAGGCGATAATGGAGGTGGTTAACTTACCACCTACCCATGACAACGTGAGTGGACTCATCCCACTCACCACATCTCGGGGAGAGATCTTGTGGGTTCACACCGATCTCATCTCCGAGGTGACTCAACCGGAGGTACGCCCTACCTCCAAGTCCAAAGGCAGGAAGATCAAGTCTTGCCGCACGGTCTCTTCTTCAGCGGAAGATGCACTTCCTGTGCAGATGCGTTCACAACAGAACGTCCAACCCGACGAAGCTGCCATCGAGGTGGTACCTCCTGGCACCGTCCCTGCTGTCCAGGACGAGCGCCCGTCTAAGCCCTCAGCAGCCAATAAGCAGAAGCAGATAGAGGCCCGCTTCGATAGGCCTCTGCGAAAAGAGAATGCTTCGGGGCTAGCCAAGCCCCACAACTTCGACATACTGGCGCAACTAGCCAGTACTCCTGCCCGCCTATCTCTGTTCGAGCTCCTTCATCTTTCCAAAGACTCCCGAGAAGCTCTCTGCGAAGCTCTGAAGGATGCTGAATCCTTTCTCAGTCAGGTCAAGCAGCCTAAAGATCTCCCGACTGTGTGCAAGCACTGTCACTGTGCAGAGAAGGTTATCCCCAATATAACCTTCACCCAATAGGACATGCTGCTCAAGCATAATCGACACAATAGGCCGTTGTATTATATATGGTACATCGGTTCAGTCAAGGTAAAGCGGATTCAGATCGATCCGGGGTCCTCCCTCAGCATCATCCTGAAGATGCTGCTCTCAACACTTGGGATCCTAATGTACCGACTGGCGCCCTCCAACACGACAATCAGTGGTTTCAATGCCAGCAAAAGCGAACCACTAGGCAAAATACGACTAAAGTGCCACATCGGTAACCTCAGAACCGAGGTCACTTGTTATGTCGTGGATGCCGAAGTCAACTACAACATTCTGTTGGGTCGTCCATGGCTGCACGAGTACATGGTGGTGCCATCCACGCTCCACCAATATATGAAGTACGTGTCCACCAACAATGTCATCCGTACGGAGTTCGCGGACATCGACCCTTTCAAAGAGATTAAAGCCTACTTCACCGATGCCGACTTATACAAGTCATGTGACGAGGAGGAGGCCAATGATGCTGACGACGAAGCAAAAACAGCAGCAGAGCCGGACATGGAGCCTGAGGTCACTCCCGATGCTCTTTTGAAGATCCGACTCAAAGGCAAACGGCCTCAGAAGTTGCCTCCCATACGTCTCAAGGGAAAGCCGCCTCAAACATCGGCCCCCATCGTGGCAAAACTGCAGGGGAAGGCGTCAATCACCGGAGGTACAGCGGAGGCACCTCTGAAGGTGCGTCTTAAGGGCAAGCCGCCGCCATTCCAGCCGTCAGAGAAGACCCACGCAGTCCTCTCGGACTCCAAAGCCAATGCTGTGGTGGACTCTTCCGATCTTTGAAGAGCTGGGAGAATATATCTCGGCCAATGTAGATGCCCCATCTCTGGACAATGTAATCCCACGAGATAAAATCTTGTATTTCATCAATAACAGAGTGTCTTTTATTTACTCTAGTCTTCCACATTGGAATGCCATGTATACATTAGATAACGCTCTACGGTCGTTGTAAACACAAATAACGACCGTCCATCATGTAAATCGAGTAGTCCCGTCCCAAGGGGTCTGTTACATAGTCCCACCGCGGAGTCGAGACGAAGAATCCATCATCTTCGGCACGATTGAGCGTCATCAAGACCTCCCGCCACTCGAGCCAGAACCAGATGTTAGCGGAATGCAACTCTATCGGTACATGGACAAGGCAAAGTATCTCATCCAGAAGATGGGTTACGACCTGAAAAGCAACAAAGGCCTGAACTACGGCAAAGGTCGACGTCTCCCTCTCCGGCTTTCAACACCTAAAGGAAAGCCGCAGGACTACTACAATAGAACTCGATGGGGGGGTAGGCTATGTTACGCCACCGTCAACTCCAGAGAGTTCAGACGCAGAAGAAGTAGAACATTCTCACTCATCTGAAGCATCAACGTGGGATTTCGATACCAGTATCGGATCTGTCTTCAAGAGAGTACTGTCAGCCAACTTGACATCTGTACAATCTCAAGAAGAAGAAGGCGAAGACCAAGCGCCGGAAATCTTCGAAGAAGAACCCTGGGCTCAATGCCTGGGACAACAATGGGAGTCTCGCTTCGAACTACGCGAACCTCCCACCGAAGACGAAGTTGAGAAGATCGATCTTGGGGATGGATCTTCTTCCAAACCCATATTCATCAGCAAAAGCCTAAAAGGACAAGACCGAGAATCTTTAATCCAGCTGGCTAAAGAGTATATCGACGTCTTCGCTTGGAGCTACGAAGATATGCCGGGACTTGATCCCCAGATCGCGATGCATAGGCTGAACATCTTACCTGATGCCAAGCCTATCAAACAACAATAGCGGCGCTTCCGTCCGGACATCATGAACGCCATCGATCAGGAGGTAGATAAACTCTTGACCAGCGGCTTCATTCGTGAAGAGTAACACCCAGATTGGGTAGCCAACGTCGTCCCCGTCACCAAGAAGAATAGGAAGATACGAGTTTGTATCGACTTCAGGGACCTCAACTCTGCGTGCCCGAAGGACGAATTCCCGCTTCCAATCACCGACGTGATGATCGACAACACATGTGGCTTCGAGCGTATGTCTTTTATGGATGGGTATTCAGGCTACAACCAGATCAAGATATTCCCTGACGACGTAAAATACACGTCATTCAGGACTCCAAAGGGCATTTTCTGCTACACAGTGATGCCCTTCGGCTTGAATAACGCTGGTGCGACATACCAACATGCTATGAGCACCATTTTTCGTCAGCATCTTCGCAAGACAGTCGAATGCTATGTTAACGACATCGCAGTCAAGAGCCGTCTCAAAGGAGATCACCTGCAAGACCTCAAGACAGTCTTCGATCTCATGCGGGTGCATCAACTCAAGATGAACCCCGCTAAATCCTTCCTTGGGGTTTCTAGCGGAAAGTTTTTGGGCTTCATCATCACGACGAAAGGCATTCATGTCGATCCCGAGAAGACCAAAGCTATCCTTGATATGGGCCCTCCGAAGAACCTTCGAGAACGTCGAGGCCTACAGGGACGTCTGGCATACATCCGGAGGTTTATAGCAAACCTTTCCGGCAAATGTCAACCCTTCACCCAGCTCATGAAGAAAGGAGTCTCTTACGTCTGGACAGAGGAATGCCAAAAGGCTTTCAAAGACATCAAAGCCTACCCGACGAGCCCACCAGTCCTGGTAGCACCCGTCGCCGGCAAACCATTCCTCCTCTACGTCCGTGCCATGGATCATTCCCTCGGCACCCTGCTAGCTCAGAACAGCGACACAGGCTATGAGCAAGCAATCTACTACCTCAGTCGAACTCTGATCGGGGCCGAACACCGGTACAACCCCGTTGAGAAAGAGTGCTTGGCTTTGGTATTTGCCATCCAAAAGACTCGATATTATGTCTCGGGGCAGACAATTCATGTCATTTCCTGAGTCAATCCGCTCAGGGTACTCATGACGAAGCCAGTATCATTGAACTCCCGGCTAGCCACATGGGCGATCTTGCTAACGCCATACAATATGGTGTTCGTTCCACAAAAAGCTGTTAAGGGTCAAGCTCTGGCCGACTTTTTAGCTGCATACCCCATCCCAGAGTCCTCAAGGCTCTATGAAGACATCCCGGATGAGGTCCAAGAATCAAACGTCATCGAAGAAGGCTCCGTCTGGCGGATGTTTTTCGATGGCGCTTCAAGAACAGGCCCCAAAGGCCAAATCGTCGCAGGAGTGGGGGTGGTATTAGTCTCCCCCGATCAGCTGGTCATCCAGCGTGCTTACTCCCTTTTGAAGCCGTGCTCCAACAACGTTGCCGAGTACAACACGCTCATTATGGGACTCCAGCTAGCGCAACAGCTAGGGGTGAATCATCTGGAAGCCTACGGCGACTCAAAACTCGTCGTAAACCAGATCAGAGGTCAATACGAGGTTCGTCATAAAGACCTGATCCCTTACCATGAAGTTGCATTGAACATCGTTTCAACCTTCACCGGGTTCTTCATCGAACACGTACCACGCCGACAAAATCTGGAGGCTGATGCTCTGGCTGGCCTCGTAACCTCCTTGGCGGTACCCCTCGGGACTTAACACTACGTCAAGATAGTGGGTCGAGACTTGGTCTGCCCTAAAAACAACCTGTGCTCACAAGTGGCCCATGCCATGTCAACGGGTGCCCGTGTTAACGTCCGAGATTGGAGATTCCCGTTCATCGACTTTTCTGTCTGCGGAATTCTTCCAGAGGACCCGAAAGAAGCCGTCTCAGTCCGGAGACGCTCTCTTCGATTCTACTATGATACAACTACTAAAATGTTGTACCGACGCTCCTACGATGGACTTCTCCTTCGATGTTTGTCTAACGAAGAAGCAGCCGAAGCCCTTCGAGAAGCTCATGATGGAACCTGCGGGGCCCATCAACCTGGCCCTAAGTTGCAGGATCGACTGCGACGTATGGGCTACTACTGGCCAACCATGGCCGCTGACGCTGTCGAATATGCTATGAAGTGCCATGCATGCCAGCTTTACGCAGACTTTATCCATACACCGTCCGAACCACTACATCCTACAGTCGCCTCCTGGCCCTTCGAAGCTTGGGGCATGGACATTGTGGGACCGATCACCCCTCCTTCATCGAGAGGACACCGCTTCATCCTAGCAATCACCGACTACTTCTCCAAATGGGCAGAAGCAGTTCCGCTGGCAGAAGTGAAAAGCTCCAGGGTGATCAGCTTCATCAAGCACCACGTCATCTACCATTTTGGAGTACCCCGGAGGATCATCCACGACAATGGTCTTCAGTTCATCAGCCATGTTTTCAGCCGATTCTGTGACAAGAATCGCATTTAAAACGTAGCATCAACCGCCTACAATCCGGCAGCAAACGGATTAGCAGAGGCGTTTAACAAGACTATCGTCAGGCTACTCAAAAAGGTCGTGTCATCCAACAAACGCGACTGGGACAAAAAGCTCAGCAAATGCCTTTGGGCCTACCGCACAACGGTACAGACCTCGACAGGCAACACACCATTCTCCTTGGTCTACGGGAGCGAAGTGGTACTGCCTCTCGAGATTCAGATACCCTCACTCCGCGTAGCAATCACAAACCAACTCACAGAAGAAGATAATCAACGTCGTCGTCTGCGAGAACTGGAGGCACTTGACGAAAAGTGTCTCCTAGCTCAACAACACATCGAACTCTACCAAGCCCGTATATCACAGGCTTTCAACAAGAAGGTCAAGCAGAGGACTTTCCAAGTTGGCGACTTGGTTCTGGCAGTCAGGAGGCCGATGGTGTTGACTCACAAGACACCAGAAAAGTTCGAGCCCAAGTAGGAAGGACCTTTTATCATAGAGACGGTATACTCAAACGGTGCTTACCGCCTCGCCAAACCCAATGGGAACTTGTTTATGATGTCCATCAACGGTAAGTTCCTAAAGAAGTACTACTCTTGACATCTTTTCAGACATGTACTTCCACTCCACAAAATCATACGCTTCCGGAACCCAGCTATTCTGTGGCATCCTCCAGTAGAAGAACAACCACGTCCATATCACCTCTGAGTTGTTCCCCTACGCCCTACAAGGCAGAATCTTACACCCCGTAAGACTACGCTATCCTTCATGTTTACCACGTCCACATTACCTCTGAGTAAACATCCCGTACAGACAACCCCCACGTTGCTGTACGTTGATCGCAGAACTTCCACGTCCACATTACCTCTGAGTAGTTCCGCGTATCCCCCAGACTCATTCCTACCACGTCCATAACACCTCTGAGTAGGAAGATTCTATCATTTGAAACCCATATTTGCCACGTCTACATCACCTCTGAGCAAACATGAGGTTTCTCTCAAACTTATTATCTGTACCTAAAACCAAGGTACACAAAAGGTAATAGGTCCACACAAATCATCAAAGTTCATGACAATCAAAAATGAACACATCACAGAAAATGGTGTACTTCTTTATTTCTAGAAAAGGAGAGTAAAGGATTATACTATCCCCAGCAAGAGTTGCAAAATACACAAAAAAGCAGAGACTACAAGCCCTAACTATCCCCAGGGTTGGCTGAAAGCTCTGCAATTTGGCGTTTCAAGTCTGTCGCCCGAGTCTCCACAGTCGCCAAGACTCGACGTTCAGCTTCTTGTCGTATCGCTTCAAAAGCCTCAGCAGACGTATCGTTCTCATGCTTCTCATCTAGCTGCTGTCGCTGCTGAGCCAGGATAAGAGCTCGGTGAGTGAAAGCTGCTTCCTCCTTCTTGAATGCTACGTGTTCAGCCTGGACACGTTCGGCGTCCAATAGGAGTCGGGCCCGCTGGTCCTCAAGGCGGCGGATCTGGGCGTCAATCTCCGCGATATTAGCGTCCAACGCAGCTCGCGTCTCCACTGTCTCCTGCGTAGACTGAGATAACCGCTCTACTGCAGCTTCAGTCTCAGCCACTTTGTGTTTCTAGACACTCACAGTGGCCTGGTAGAAAGACTCAGTCTCGGCGAGCAGCTTCTCCTTCTCCGCATCTATCAGAACGGAGAGGTTATTTCGCTGGATGTGCTCTAATTCAGAAAGCCGCTGGTCCAACTCAGCCACCGTGGCTTCCAGAACGACGGCTATATGATCGTGGCCCTGGTGAAGATGGATCAGGTTGATATGAGGCAGCACCAGAGTTCATGCTGTCGCAAAGCTCCTATTGGCATCCATCACTGCCGATACCCTCCTCTGCAGCATTTTATACACTGCCTCAACGATGAATTTCACACATTCATCTGCGTCCGCCAGCACCTGTGGCGTCATAGTAGGGGTTGGAGGAGCTACTCCAGTTGGCGGACCAGAAGATGACCTGCCGACCTCAACCTGCGAGACTGGAACCTCGGCATCAATAGGCTCTTCATCAACAGGGGCTGGGCTACTAGCCCGAGGAGCCAAGGGAGCACAAGAAGCCGGCACAGGTGTCGAGATAGTACCCTAAGTGGAAGAAGTAACAGAGGGTTCTATCACACCCTTACCCTTCCCGAACTTGGAAGTACCACCGACATCAGTGGCCACCTCTCCAGTCCCCAACGTGCTATCAGTAGCCAATACCTCTCCTAACAGAACGGGGAAGTCAACACTTGTCTCCTGACCCGCCCCAGGAGTCGGGACCGTCAGACGAGTCTCTTCATCAAATCCCTCTACAGGGACAGGATCTGTCGCTACCTCCTGATTGGTAGCCACCTCAGCTTCCGTCGCTGAGTCTGGGGTAGGGCTCGGCAATGATGCAGCCGACCTCCCCTCATCATAACAAGGAGGGGTATCAATCCTCTCCTCTGTTCCAATCATCTCTGTTGCCCCCGCAACAGGCTCTTGCAACCCTGGAGCAACGTCATCCGATGACGACGAACTCCACTCCACATCATCATCACGAAGCCCCGTGTCCGCTGGACCCTCAACGTCCAAGGCCTTCACGGCAGCTGGCACCATCCCGGAAATTGCTGCAACCTCTGCATCTCTTTCAACAAAGTCTGGAGATAGTAAAACCTCTGCAAGAACATCTCCAGGACTCTCCTCTATTGGAGACATTACCATCGGAGGGATGAGCTCGTCAGAAGAGCTTGCTACCTCCTTCGGTTTACTGACACCCGGTTTCGAAACACGGGTCTTCTTCTTCGACGATCCCTACAAGAAGAAAATCACAAGTCACCAAAATGACAAGATGAGCCAAAATTACGGAGGACTCCTTACCTCAGCAGGGGCTGATTCCACCAGCGATACTGGTGGCACTCCCGTTGCCTTTGGATTCATCGTCTTTCTCGACCTTTTTGGTACAGACGAGCTGGCTTCCGCGTCAGCACACCTCTTCTCAACAAGGGGATCTCTCACTGATGCTGCAGCAGCAGCCCAATATCCCGCCAATTCTGGTGGACGATATGACCGAGCCGCCATCAACATATTTGCCGTGGCCTCCAACTGAGTTCCAATGATGAAACTAGTCCCTCTATCATAACCTGGAGACGCAGTATTCATTGTGCAATACAGCTTAGCTGCCGAATACAGGATCTGTGGCCGAAGGTTGCGAACGGGCACCATAAACTGAACACCAGTGCACCCGGCATTAGCTATACGTATTCTCGCTATTCTCATTGGAACGAGGGGTCCTCTCGTCCAGTCGGCTTATCTCAGAAGTCACTTCCGCAGGTTTCAGCCTTTGCGGAGTCATAAATCGAATCCTCGAGGGGTCCACCAAATCCTGTTTGAAAATATAATCCCTCCAAGCAGTCACATGAGGCTGGGTCTTGCCTTTGTCCTTCCGGTGCATCAAATAATGATGGCTCGCCACTTCTTTGAAAACGGCCATCATCTCCGAGTCCTTATTTTTCAGAACCTGGATCTCTTCATTCGACGAGAAATATTCCTCGTACGGTTCTGAGCCCCAGGGAAGCTTGAACACTTCGTATATCTCATGGAGAGCCAACCCCAACTCCCCCACTGGAGCATAGAAGGTGCCAGTCTAGGTATTGAACAATTCTAAGAGTGCAAGGAACATAGGCTTATTGAGATCCATGTCAGCCTGTGTGGCACGGATAGCGGCTGTCAGCCCAATCTCCTTAAGCTCAGCCTTGAACTTCGAAAGCACCCAAATGGTCAACTCGTCCCACCTCGAGATATGATGACACCAACCTTCAACCCTAAAGCCACCTTTCGGATATATGACCCTCGATGTCAGCATCCGACTTGCGAAGGTTGAGGCACTAAAGGCAAAAGTGTCATTAGGGACTTCACTGTAGAGGCTTCCAGGATGCAAAGTTTGGCAACTAAACGAGGGACCGGTTCATGAAGCAGCCAGGGTATCCCTCTGATTCGAGGTAGCATCAATCGAAAGAGCACCCCCCAGGGCCCCTCCTTGAGAAGGAGTAAGCTCCCAGGGCATCCTTCTCTTCGAAGATAAACGATAGAAGGCCGTCAGCGGCAACTGGTGGTCAAGTTGTCGCATGCACAGCACCATGCCTTTTGCAGAAAAGAACTAGTCTTCTTTGACCTTCAGTATCTTCGCTTCAGTGGAGATCAGAAGGTCACCAAACAAAAAGGCAGGTTTTAAGAAGGTCACATCCTCGAATTCAGCAGATTTTAGTTTTCCGCTCTCCATCATACTCTGGAGGAAAATCGGCAACTGGTTCTGGATCTGCGACACTCTCTCAGGAGGTTGATCCTATAAGATAGCATCCTTGGCAGGGTTGATAACTGCCTCGTCAAAATTAACTCCCATTTGACAAAGGAAAGCATCCAGAAGGACCTCATTCAGCAAAGGAATCGTCATCGACACTGGCACAACAAAAATCAAAAGTCAGGCAAAAAGACAAAGTATGTCAAAGCAACCTGGCGCATCATCAGGGTGTAAACCCATGCGCCTCAGTAAAGGCTTCGGCGCATCATCAGGGTGTGAGCCCATGCGCGTCAGCAGAGGCTTCGGCGCATCATCAGGACGTAAACTCATACGCGTCAGCAGAGGCTTCGGTGCATCATCAGGGTGTAAACCCATGCACGTCAGCAGTTAAACCTCGGTGCATGATAAAGGTCTAAACCTATGCACGTCGGCGGGCTAAAAACCTCGGCGCATCATCAGGACAGAAGTCCATGCGTATCTGCAACGGAGAGTTAGGGCACACCAACTCAGCCGCATAATCCAAGGTTCGTTTCAACAAAGAAAATAGTGGAGGAGACGACACCCACCCGTCACCGCGGGTCGAACGTCGGCTGGAGTCACAATGGTGACAGGAGCATCGTCTTCGGCAAACTCCGTCGGCTCCTTTCCCCTGCCAGCACCGCCGCGAGAAGTCTTGGGAGCCATTCTTTGAGAGAAAAAAAGTTAGGGTTTTTGAAGAAGAACTCTAAAGAAAGCAAAAGCAAGGAGAAGAAGAACTCTCTCTCCATCTCTCACCTATTTATAGGGCTTGGTCGCACGCGTGAACCGATGATGTGTGATCTCAGCCGTCGCCTCGGGTTCTGTGAAAAGATAACCATAAATAAAACCAAAAAGATCATCATTAATCATTTTCGGTTACCGAGACGTCATCATTTACATTAACTGAGCGGAGCATGCGCCCCATCGCTGATGCGCGGAGTATCTATACGCCCGGATGGTCATGCGCCTCCACTACCAAGCTTCTTATTCAAAGTATTCCAAAACTTATCCAAAAGTTTTGAAAACTTTGAAGGGGGTCTTGTAGAAGCATGGAATTTCAGAACCAGAAAGTCTATGCGCCAGACTACATGCGCCAGAGCTTGGACAAAAATACCTCACAGCAAAAAGCAATAAATATAGACATCGAAAGCGGACTTTTTATTTAACATATAAAAGTCTATTACATGTCTAAGAAAGACTGTACAAAGGAGAATTTCTACAAAGAAAAGATCCTAAAGTCTACAGCCAGCAGCCAACATGCGCCCTCAAGTAGGTGCAATAATCAACATGTGCCCTCAGCTAGGCGCATCCCACCATGCGCCCTCAGTAAGGTGCATCCTTTTCAGCAGCTCAGTTATGTGCATCCTCAATTATGTGCATCCCTTTGGCAGCTCAGTTATGTGCATCCCTTCAGCAGCCCAGTTATGTGTCGCTCTTCCAGCCAGGCTCACCGCCGTCTAAATGCTTCGACTAATGAAGCATTTATTGAGCAGAACGAGGGTGGCAATCAACCCTCTAGCCAAGGAAGGGAAAAGAATCACAAGCCAACCTATGGCCAGGAGAGGCTTCGAAAGAGCCTCCAAAGACCAAGGAAGACCGTGATCGAAACTGCGGCTAAAGGAGCAGCTTTTAACACTACCAGAATGGGCTACACCCATTTTGAAGGAAGAAAGAGCCACCAAAGCCGCAGCACCGCAATTCCGATCTACGGCTCTTCCTGCACAACGAAGACGAGGCTCGAGCATCCCTATCTTTGGATGTAACAGGCACCTTTCGCCTGCCTCGGAAGCCCTCGACTCCGACTTTTGGATGTAACAGTCACCTTCAAGTGCATCAACGAAGACACTGCGTCACATCTTCACCCTCGGGAGCATCTCGTCAACAGAATGCATTCGAGTACACAAGTTCATGTCGGAAAGACGTGAGAGAACGAGAAGCAAACCCTCTCTCCATGCCACTATTTATAGGTCGGGCAAATCAAACCCATGCGCCAAGTAGATGGCTCCTCGAATTCTGTGCAATGAATTTGTATTAACTGGATGAACCGGACGCTTCGAATTCAGCTAAGTCAAAATGGCTATTTAAAGCACACGAAGAACGTAACAGTCGCACCATTAAAGACGTATCACGAAGCGGATGCGCTGGCCAGACCGCGTATCACACAGACGCGCCCTTCAACATCAAGCGCATCACACAGACGTACCTTTCAGCATCAAGAGCATCACAGGGGATGCGCCCTCATCTACCTCCATACGCCTAGTGGAACGCCAATCGACGCGCCTACTCGGCTGTCCATCAAATGTCGCAAATATTGAATGCTGAACTGACAGAGTTGGCAGCACGCTTCCCGAAGTCTGAACAGTCGACAACTTTTTCAGAAGACGAAGCATCGCCAACGTCAGCGTCATCATTACTTCCCTCCGACGGCTACTACTACGTGGCCACCCAACCATCTCGTATGCGCCTCCGCAGCCATGCGCCCAAATTCGTATGTGCCTCAAAAGCCGTGCGCCTCAAACTTTTCACTGATCCCTAAAGACAGAAGGAAAGTCACTATTAAAAGCTCCGCATGCGGCTCAAAATCCATGCACCCCAGACTTCTCCCTGATCCCAAAACACAGGAGTAAAGTCACTACTGAAGCTCTGCATGCGCCTCGAAAGCCATACGCCCAGAATGGTTCGTGACTCCTAAAGGTTACGAGCCAAAGTCTCCTCATACGCCCAATCCTAGGCGCATCTTACCAGATCATTCCCCCATCAAATCTGAGATCTTCGAGCCATGAGTTGACGATACGTGTCCTTTGACTCAACTCATCCAAGATCTCAGCAACAGAAAATTTTTTTTCTTTGCTACGTACCGGCTCACAACAGCAACATGAAGAATTCAACCCCTCGATCAGGGCGCATCGTCCATGCGCCTCCATCAGCAATCAATACGTGGCATCCCCGCGTACAGGCGCATCCTACATGCGCGCATGAGCAGTCAGCCTGCAAAGCTATAAATAGAGGGATTATTTTCTTCTTCCACACACACACCTACCTACACAACGAACACACAGAGACTTCGCACCACCAGAGAGGAAGATACAGACACTCAACGCCTTCCTTCTCTCAGCAAGCTCCAGCACCCAGAGCAATCCAGACCTTCAGAGAACCGATAACCGTCGTCAGATCGTCAACGGAGTCAACGCATTACCACTCACTCTATCGGCACAAGGGATCCAAATAAACAAAAGTGTACTCCTAGGACTACATCTAAGTCCTATATTGTAATACTGTTCTGTTTGTATTGAAATTTGTAATCAAAGAATTTTAATGGCAAACATGCCCACCAGTCAAAATGATCTCTACGACGCCTTGGGTAGCTTGTATAGTAGACTTGAACAGCCTGATTTGCTATCGCAAATGTATCGGACCCTCTATATCTCGTACGATGATTTATATCGACAAATCCGAATTGTTTATCGATTCTCCAACCGATATTTGGTGTCGTATCAAACCATTCACATTTGAACATCACAATATGCATATCATATGGGCCAGAATATTATAAATCTACAATATTCCGAAGCACTCCATAATAGTCAAAGTCTGGTTCCTCGTCATAGATGGTGCCTTTTATGCAAACACCAGAATCCTTGGTACTGATGCCGTCATTGATAAATTCGACATTTATAGCATTCTGAGTTGCCTTAAACCTGAAGCCATTAACGGCATAGCCTGGCCATGTCTTTGTTTGCCTCTTCGGCCCTAATGCCAGATAACGAACACTCTCATTAGTGAGTGTTGTTTCAGGCAATAAAACTTGTAAATAAATATTTATAATTTAAATGTTTTAGATCATATATTTCTAATCTCAGTTACTTACGTATTTTATAAGAATATATAAAATCAACCTCAATTATAATCTCAGTTACTTACGTATTTACGAAACCATGACAGAAATGTACAATCAACCTCTCTTTGAAGTCCCTCATCGGTAATATCGGGTGTCCTCATTTTGACTTCATCTCTAAATACACTATTAGAGAAAATAAGAATATATAAGTGTAGTCACTTACTTCATCAAATTCGAGATTATAACGAGTGTAAGTGTACTGACTTACTTCTCCAAATCTCTCACTTCTTGTATGTCACAGTTTAACAAGACATATCGGTGAGCGGCATCATACTCGTCGTCAGTCAACCACTGTTTTTTACTAGCCCCAACAGGCTTGCCCCTTACATTGAATATACCTCCATCCTCAACATCCTCGTCATTCCTTTGAGGTCTATTTCGATTTGTCTTAACATGAGTATCGAAATAAATAGAGCAGAAGTTTGACACCTCTTCGATAAGATATGCTTCGTATATCGAAGCCTCTATATGAGCCTTGTTGCTAACTTTCTTCTTTAGATGGTGTAGGTATCTAGAGAGACAAATTATCCTGAGAATTAAGAATGAATTTTAAAACCTACTAAAATTCAACTTAAATTATATCGATTTTTATGTACCTTTCAAATGGGTACATCCGTCGATAATGAACAGATGCACCAACACGGGCTTCGTATGCTAGATGAATCGGTAGATGCTCCATGCTCTCGAAGAAGCCAGGAGGAAATATTTTCTCCAACTTGTAAATTGTTAAGATAATCTTCTCCTAAAGTTCAACCATGTGTTGCACAGTCAACTTAGTTGAACAAAAATCCCTAAAGAATATTGATAGTTCGGCCAACGGAACCCATACAGCAGAAGACAACAACTCTTTCAAAGCAATGGACAGTAATCTTTCCATAAACACATGGCAGTCATGACTCTTCATTCCTGTTAGCTTGCGTTCATTGAGATCAATGCATCTAGACAAATTCGATACATAGCCGTCAGGAAATCTTAAAGTAGATACCTACTTCCAGATTATTAATCTATCTTCCTTGCTCAATGTGTATTGTGCTATCGGCTTAGTTATTTGTCCACCAGCTCCCCTTTGTATCAAGTTCAGATAAGGACGCTTGCATATCTCGGCAATGTCTTGTCTTGCTTTTGGATTGTCCTTCGTCTTTTCTTTAATATCCATGACGGTATTGAAGACATTATCGAACACATTCTTTTCGATATGTATAACATCAAGATTATGCCTTATAAGATTATCTTTCTAATAAGGCAAGTCCCAGAAGATACTCCGTTTGGTCCAGTTATGGGTTTGTCCGAACACATCGACACGATTGTTCGATGGATCTTCCATTACAGTGGGCAAGTCCTTTACATCTTCCCAAATATCGTATCCCGATAATCTGGCAGCCGGATAAGAAAATTCTTATTTTCCAGCTCTGAACGCGTCCTTATTCTTTCTCCAAGTATGACTCGCGGACAGAAATTGACGATGACAATCAAAGAAAGAAGTTTTTCCACCATGCTTAAGACGGAACGCCTTACTATTTTATATGCATATCGGACAAGACATGGTGCCGTGAGTACTCCATCCCGACAGCATACCGTATGCGAAAAAATTATTGATTGTCCACATCAGTGAAGATCTCATCTGAAAGTTCTGTTTTCTGGAAATATCATAGGTCGCGGCGCCGATCTCCCATAGCTGTTTCAGCTCATCCACTAGCGGCTGTAAATATATATCGATATTCTTCGTCGAATTTTTGGGACCCGGTATGATAGCTATCAAGAACATATAAGGAGTCTTCATACACATCTATGGTGGCAGATTGTAAGGGGTCAGAATGACCGGCCAGCAGGAGAATTGAGATCCCGACTGCCAGAAAGGGGTGAAGCCATCAGAACATAGCCCTATGCGTACATTTTTAGGCTCTGCAGCAAAATCTGGATGACAAAAATCAAAATATTTCCACGCCTCTCCATCCGAAGGATGTGACAATTCTCCATCATCCTTTGTGCGTTCTTCGTTGTGCCACGTCATATGTTCTGCTGTATTCTGAGACATATACATCCTCTGCAAGCGCTTCATGGTCGACAAGTAATGCATATACTTATAAGGACGTCGTTTTCTAGTTGACTTTCCTTTTCCCCTGACTGGCTTGTAACGATATGCATTACAGAAGCTGCAACTTTCTATATCCTCGTTCTCCTTGTAGTACAACATGCATCCGTTGCGACAACAATCTATCTTCTCGTACCCCAGTCCCAGTTGTCGGACCATCATCTTCGACTTGTAAAGTTTTTTGGAAGCTCTTTTGATTCCTTCGGTAACAACTCCTTGATATGTTGTATAATCCGATCATAGCAAGTTTGTAGCAAGTTAAAATCGGACTTTATGTTCAACAACCGCATTGTCACTGATAGTATGGAATGTGGCTCACAACCAGGATATAAAAAAGTTTCAGTATCCTGAAACATATCATAGAACTCCTTCGCCTCGGGATTAGGATCCTCCGAATCAAAATTAGGCCATGCCGTATCGTACACCATATCTCGTGCAAGGTTCTGCAGGTCTCCATAATCAACGGAGCATTCGTCGTCTTCGACGACAAAATCTGTTGCAGCATTATCATCAAAAGCATAAGTAGCAGCATTCACAACCTGTCTTTCCGTATATAGTTTACCTTGCGATGACCACATGTCGTAATCACGTATGAAACCCTTACGGGTCAAATGATCTCTTACACTCACCACTTCTTCATAACGTCTATTACGACAATGACGACATGGACACTTGATTTTGTTACCGTCTATATACTGAGCTTTGCTCATGGCATACTTAAGAAACACTTCCATGCCTGCCTAAAAATTGTCACTCACACC
Source organism: Iris pallida (assembly GCA_029216955.1). Classification (NCBI taxonomy): domain Eukaryota; kingdom Viridiplantae; phylum Streptophyta; class Magnoliopsida; order Asparagales; family Iridaceae; genus Iris; species Iris pallida. The sequence continues at coordinate 4,888,085 of JANAVB010021799.1, forward strand.
TATTCTGCTCTCGTGTTGTCGTTTGTACATCCATATACGATCAACGAAATAACGATCCATCACAGATTGGATGTGAAAATCTGTATCGTAAGACAAACTAAACAGAATTAGTATATAATCATGTAACTGGTGGATCCGCTAGTATATAGGCCGGATGTACTTAGTATCGACCGCATAAGACTAGTATCGGTCTATAGGTTTGGTATAGGCCGTATCAAATTGGTATTGACCTTAGCGAATTGGTATCGTCCTATCCGATATGTATCGGCCGTATAGCTAGGATTCGTACCGGCCTTATCGATTCGGTATCGGCCATATCCGATAGGTATCGGCCGTATCGGATATGTATCGACCGTATCTGATTAGCATGGTAGAAGGTTTAGTAACAACTGTACTTAGATTTCTCTCTTCTCAAGCTAGAATACCATTATAAGAGAGTCACGAGAGAGTAAAAAAAATCTCCTACATATTGATGTTTACGAGAGTGATTGGCCAATTAGAGTAATACACATGCTGTATTTTCCATCAGGGAATGAGAGATTGAAAGCAATAACATATAGAGTTATATTTCGGGAGAAGAACTCGTACAAACTCTTTGTGAACAAAGAGTTTATAGGATTTCGTCTTCTTTCGAAATACAACTCTATATGTTATTGCCTTCAATCTCTCCTTTCCTGATGGAAAATGCATCATGTTGTTACTGTAATTGGCCAATCACTCTCGTAAACATCATTATGTAGGAGATTTTTTTTACTCTCTCGTGACTCTCTTGCAATGGTATTCTAGCTCGAGAAGAGAAAAATCTAAGTACAGTTGTTACTAAACCTTCCACCATGCTAATCTGATACGGCCGTTACATATCCGATACAGCCGATACTTATCGGATATGGCCAATACTATCGGATATGGCCGATACCGAATCGATAAGGCCGGTACAAATCCTAGTTATACGACCGATACATATCGTATAGGACGATACCAATTCGCTAATGTCAATACCATCCGATACGACCTATACCAAACCGATATACCGATACTAATCTGCTACGATCGATACTAAGTACATATGGATACCGATACCGATAGTTCGATACCGATACTGATAGTTCGATACTGATACAGATAGTGCGATACCGATAGTCCGATATCGATAGTGCGATACCGATACCGATAGTGCGATACCGATAGTTCGATACCGATACCGATAGTCCGATACTACCGATATCGTCGATACCAATACTCATAGGAAAAGTCCGATACCGATTCCGATACCGATACTTTGAACCTTGATATATATATATATATTATTTATATATATATATATATATATATATATATATATATATATATATAAAGCAATAGACTTTCTCATCCTATTTCCTAAACTAGGGTTTGTCATATTGCATTTTCTTTAAAGTATCGGCCGATACCGATCCGATACGGCCGATACCGATACGATTTGGCATGTTATACCGACCGATACCAAATATTGACCGATGCCGACATTGGGGGTCTTTGTTCCGGTCAATTCGTCAAAGAAAATTAAACAGCATAGGAATAGTCCGATACCGATTCCAATACCGATATTGTGAACCTAGGTTGAAAGCATAAAAGGTTGTAAAAGCATGTAAAAGAATCCGATACTACGGATAATTATTTATTTTCCAATACCAAAAAATTCGATACTCCGATCCGAAACTGTCGATACTACCGATATCGTCGATACCAATACTCATAGGAAAAGTTCGATACCAATTCCGATACCGATACTTTGAACCTTGATATATATATATATATATATATATATATATATATATATATATATATATATATATATATATATATATATATATATTTTATATATATATAGCAATAGACTTTTTCATCCTATTTCTTAAACTAGGGTTTGTCATATTGCATTTTCTTTAAAGTATCGGCCGATACCGATCCGATACGGCCGATATAGATATGGTTTGGCATGTTCCAATCCAATACCGACCGATACCAAATATTTGACCGATGCCGACATTGGGGGTCTTTGTTCTGGTCAATTTGGCAAAGAAAATTAAACAGCATAGGAATAGTCGGATACCGATTCCGATACCGATATTGTGAACCTAGGTTGAAAGCATAATAAGGTTGTAAAAGCATGTAAAAGAATCCGATACTACCGATAATTATTTGTTTTCCAATACCAAAAAATCCGATACTCCGATCCGAAACTGCCGATACTACCGATATCGCCGATACCAATACTCATAAGAAAAGTTCGATACCGATTCCGATACCGATACTTTGAACCTTGATATATATATATTTTTTCTTTTGAACCTTGATATATATATATAAAAATATATATATATATATATATATATATATATATATATATATATATATATATATATATATAAAGCAATAGACTTTCTCATCCTATTTCTTAAACTAGGGTTTGTCATACTGCATTTTTTTTAAAGTATCGGCCGATACCGATCCTATACGGCCGATACTGATACGGTTTGGCATATTCTGATCCGATACCGACCGATACCAAATATTGACCAATGTCGACATTGGGGGTCTTTGTTCCGGTCAATTCGGCAAAGAGAACTAAACAACATAGGAATAGTCCGATACCGATTCCGATACGAATATTTTGAACCTAGGTTGAAAGCATAATAAGGTTGTAAAAGCATGTAAAAGAATCCGATACTACCGATAATTATTTGTTTTCCAATACACAAAAAATCCGATACTACGATCCGAAACTGCCGATACTACCGATATCGCCGATACCAATACTCATAGGAAAAGTCCGATACCGATTCCGATACCGATACTTTGAACCTTGATAGATATATATATATATATATATATATATATATATATATATATATAATGCAATAGACTTTCTCATCCTATTTCTTAAACTAGGGTTTGTCATATTGCATTTTCTTTAAAGTATCGGCCGATACCGATCCGATACGGTCGATACCGATACGGTTTGGCATGTTCCGGTCCGATACCGACCGATGTTTTCCATAAATAAATTCCTTTATTTATTGTGTATCCGAGAAAATTACAACTGTAGGAATCTGATCTAGAAGACGATCACTCTATCCCTTGGACTATGCGAAGAAGAAAAGCTCTCAAAATTTTGACAGTAGATAACTATGTATCTGTACAATGAATGAGAAAAAGTACTCTATTTATAGAGTCAAAAATAATAACTGAAAAGATAACTGTCTTCACAGCCTGTGCTTAGTTGAAAATCACGCAGGATTTAACATACGCAAGGTTGTGAGCAGTTACTGGACGTGGCCTGTAACTGTTGGACACATGGCAATGATGCATGAGTCGTGTGCAAGTTACAGGACACGCAGGCGAGAGATCAGTGGCATGGCTGCCACGTACTCCAATTTGATGAAATCCATGCAGACTTGTTGAAGACGAAATCCACGCAGACTCGGGGCAGAAAGCTTCAAAATCTACGCAAACTTGGGGCAGGAAGCTTCAGGATCCACGCAGACTCGAGGCAAAAAGCTTCAAAATCTACGCAGACTTGAGGAAAAAAACTTCAGAATCCACGCAAACTTGAGATGAAGATCTCACAATACACGCAGACTTGAGATAAGACTGCCAGCTGTCTTGATTCGACGTGCCTCGATTGACACAAAATCTCTGACAGTGATTGCTTTTGTCAGTCGTATTAAATGACAAGAAACTCTTTTGGTACGCCAATTTGATGAAGGTTGAGTCTTGCTGAAGAAGATTTCAAAAAGTCACGCAATAGACGGCTATGATCTCTCGAGTTCTGTGCATACGTGGCATACGAAGAGACATTCCTCGACTGTCGTGCTGTCAGTCATAATGACCCTCTGACAAATGATGAACTGTTTCCCAGCGTGACTTTTAAATATTGTCCTGATCAACTGAGCGTGACTTTTGACTCTGTCCTGATCAACTCAACGTGACTGTTGGACTTGTTCTGATCAACTCAGCGTGACTGTCATTTTTGAGGCCTACAAAACCCCTTCAAAGTTTTCGAAAAATGATAAATTATTTCGAAATACTTTGAAAACGAGATGATAAAATGAATTCAGTCACGCTGAGATGACTTCAAATTTTTTGGAAGTCGAAAAGACTTCGAAGTTCTTTGAAAACATCCAAATGAACTTATTAAATGTCATAATGACTCTTCGTTCTCCGAGACTGATTGCATCCAATTTATGGTGGAATATGAACCGTCGGCGAGCTCTGTTATATAAACAGGGAGAAGATTCATTTTTAATCTTCATCTTACGTCAACATGACACCAAAGGAAGAAGCTGAAGAAGAAGCACGCAAATTGGGTTTTTGTTCCCATGGTGATCCCACTTTTGAGGGTAAGGAACCGGATCCCCTAGTCTTCGAGTTCAAAGACGATCCCATGCATTTAGCCAAGAATTTCCTGAGCTATTTTGATCTGGATAGCTCATCTTCTTCTGACGGACGCAGCCTTGCAGAGCAGTGTGAAATGTTGAAGGCTCTGTTACACCGCATGGCGGTTAAAAGCGTAGAAGAACTGGGCACTAAGCTCAGTCACTCTGCTAAATAGAGCGTGTCTTTTATGCTTTTGTCTTCTTTTAAAAATGTTGCACTTCTTCTTTTGTCCTTTGTAAGGCCATCAGTGCCTGTCTTGAAGAATGTAGTACAACTTTTGTGTTTGAACAGCGTGCATTAATGAAGAATGTTAATTAGCACTTTTTGACTGTTTTCAATGTTGCGCTATCTTCCAAAGCACACGTGTCATTCATTCCATGGTTTACGAGCGCTATTTACTCGGATCTTTTCCAAGAATAAGCTTGTACTTTGTCCTTTAAATAGATAGCTGAGTTTCAAAGATACTCATCTCCCATTCTTCTTCTTTTTCTCTGAGAATGAAAATTTTGGGAGATTTCATTCTCAAAGAGGAAAGCAATGCTTTCTAATGTTCGATTTCTGCACACTGTATCAAACATGAGTTTGCCAATTCTTAGCACCAATCTTGAAGGTAAGTCCAGTATAGTACGCGTACTATTTTGTTGCTGTTGAAAATGGGCTTTTTGTTTCTGATTGAACAATGCACGCTTGACTAGCCAGTGCGTGCCAAATGACATTTCTGTTGATTAATCTCCTCTTCCTTGATGCTTTCTGCAGGAATTCGGCTGAAAACTTTCTTTAGAACTGGCATTGGTGATGTGGATGCTGTGGAGAATATTCTGCTGACACCTACATCAGGGAGCTCATACGCTTTTGACGCGTACATCAGACAACTCAGAACTCTTCGTGGGATAGAAGGGTCTTCCTCAGATGGTAGGAAGAGCCTTTATACACGAGAGTTGGATGGTGGAGTCAACTCTACCGCGAGAAATCGGGTAGTAGAGTTGCTTTCAAGGCAGAACTAGGAATTGTATCCCAATATGGAATACATTCCTATCTTCCTTGAGAGGTTACCCCCAATCCACCAATTGTATTGGCAGCACCACGACTTCGGGCTGCCATACTCTGTGGTTCTCCTCTCGTCTGAGAGAGAAGACCAGAGTTTGATTCCTGCTGATCTGGTTGTGACTGGGACTCAGACAGTCAGGAACTGCCACCAACAACGAACCTGACGGAGAAGGTCCGACGGAGAAGATCCAAAGAAGAAGATAGATCTCTATTAGGTTATTGTTGTGGTGTAGAATGAAAAATCTAAGTTTGTAATAGATTTCCATTATGATTTGTAAAAAAGTCTAAGAAAATGTAATAGACTTTTTATGGTGAAATGAGAATGGAAATGATAATTCTTCTATGCTCAATAATTTGTATTTGTGGATGAATTGTGGACATGATAGATAATAAAATCTTCTTTTTTGTTTTAGAGTATATGATATTATCAGAGGTAATATGGACGTGATAATATATATGAACTCAAAAGAAAATAGATTGATTTCTATGCAGAGGTCAAAAATGACAAATGAGTAGGTAGATTCGGAATTGATCCAGAGGTTCTGAAAACATGATAAATAACGAATCCCCACTTAATAAATTGATAGAAGATTATGAACGGATGAACCGTTATAAATGAACGGATGAACCGTCAAGTATTAATGAATGTGTGAACCGTCGGATGAACGCAATTAATGAATGGATGAACCGTCGGATGAACGTGACGTTTCATTATTTGTAGAACTTCTGCCTATAAATATAGCAGAAATCTGACAAGAACGAACACTTCTTCTTTCAAACATAAAAATGTCGTCTGAAGAAGCATCCAAGAAAGCTGAAATTGCCATGAAGATTCAGAAAGGCACTGAAGAACGCCCTGCTGATCCAGTTCAATCAAAGAAGGCTGAAGCAGGCGAGGGTTCGTCTGTACCCAAGCTACCAAGGGACATTCTGGACTTTCTGCTCGAACTGGGAAGGACTGAAGAAGAAGAAGCCATGAGGATAGCCGCTTGCAAATTCCTCGTGGGTTCCAGCAAGGAGGTTCTCGGCTCTTTTGCTGACTGCATTTTCGAGAAGGACGACAGTGGCCCGCGTCCAAATATAGAGAAGGATGATAGTGATCTTCCTTAAAGTCATGTACTATCATTCATGATTAAAATAAAATAAAAATTTTATTTATAAGCATGAACTTGTCTGATGATTTACAAGTATTTATGCATAATACTTTTTAAGGAATTTGCCATTAATAGGCATCATAACTTTTCGACCATCCAGTTCTGAGAGTTGATAAGCTCCATTTGAGAAAACTCTGCTTACAACATAGGGACCTTCCCACTTTGCGTCAAATTTGCCCTTGCTCATATGAGTCATAGTCATAGGACGTCTGACTGTTAGAACAAGTTCTCCTTTTTGATACACTCGAACTCTGACTTTCTTATTAAAAGCTCTTGAGATCCTAGCTTGATAGAATTCAATATTCTGTTGAGCAGATAATCACTTTTCATCCAGAGCTTCTAATTCCTGAAGTCGAAGACGATCATTATTTTCAGCAGTGAGTTCATTAGCGATTGCTATCCTTAAAGAAGGAATTTGAATCTCTAATGGAAGAACAGCTTCGCAACCATACACCAGAAAGAAGGGTGTACATTTAGTAGCATTACGAACTGTAGTGCAATAAGCCCACAAACATTCACCAAGCCTCTCACTCCAATTACGTTTGTTAGTAGAGACAAACTTCTTTAGGAGTTTAATGATGGTCTTGTTGAAAGCTTCTGCTAATCCGTTAGCTACCGAATTATACGTAGTAGAAGCCACATTATTGATCCGGTGATCGTCACAGAATCGAGTAAATTTCTGGCTGACGAATTATGGTCCGTTATCATGAATAATGCGTCGGAGAACACCAAATCTGTAGATGACGTGGTGTTTAATAAAGCTGATGACATTAGACGTCTTGACTTCAGATAAAGGAATGGCTTCAGCCCATTTGGAGAAGTAATCGGTTATTGCGAGAATAAACCGATGACCCTTGGATGACGGCGGATTGATCGGGCCGATAATGTCCATGCCCCAAGCTTCGAAGGGCCATGATGCTGCCGTCGGATGTAGAAATTCTGAGGGTTGATGAATAAAATCTGCATGGATTTGACAAGCTTTACACTTCTTTGCATATTCGATGGCGTCTGATACCATAGTGGGCCAATAATAACCCATACGTCGAATACGGTCTTGAAGTTTTGGTCCAGGCTGATGTGCTCCACAAATTCCATCATGTGCTTCGCGAATAATTTGTTGAGCCTCGTCACCGGCAACACATCGAAGAAGTAAACCATCATAAGCTCGACGATATAAGTTTTTTGTTGTATAATTATAATAGAATCTGAGTGATCGTCGTCTAATAGATGCTGCCTCACTCGGATCATCTGGAAGAATATCATACAATACGAAATCTAAGAAAGGAAGTCTCCAATCTTTATCCGTATTTTGATTCTCGACCGAGTTACTGAAGATAAATTCCATGCTGGAATCAGATGAAGATGATAAAGATTTACGACTAAATCCAAATCCTCTTGTGATGTTGACGTCATGAGATATTGATTCTTCAATGTCAACTGGAAGTCCTAGGGTCAGGTTATTTTCCAGATGAAATAATTCTCGATTGCGAACAATAATCATTTGTTGTCGTCTAATCGGAATAGCCAACACCGCCGCAAGATTAGCTAGAGCATCAGCTTCTGTGTTACATGCTCGCTTAACATGTTCAATGAAGAATTCTTCAAACGAAGAAGCCATAGATATAGCTGATCTATGATAAGGAACCAGATCTTGATGGCGAACTTCATAAGTACCCCTTATCTGATTGACAATGAGTTTAGAGTCTCCGTACGCCTCCAAATGTTGAATATTCAGATGTTTAGCGAGTTGAAGACCAATGAGTAATGCATTATACTCAGCTACGTTGTTTGAACACGGCTGATCGAGAGAATAAGCTCTTTGGATAACAAGACCTTCTGGTGATACAAGAACGATTCCAACTCCAGCGACAATATCACCATTTGGACCTATCCTTGAAGCTCCATCAAAAAATAGACGCCATGTAGGATCTTCTTCAGCAATTTAGTTTGAATCTAGGACTTCATCTGGGATTTCGTCATAGAGTTTTGAATTTTCTGGAATTGAATGAGCAGCCAGAAAATCAGCTAAAGCTTGTCCTTTGACTGACTTCTGAGGAATATAATGCATGTCATACTGAGCAAGTAGGATTCCCTAGTTAGCTAATCGAGAATTCAAAACACTGGGTTTCTTTATCATGATCCGTATAGGATTGATCCTGGAGATGACATGAATAGTCTGGCCAATGATATAATGACGTGTCTTTTGAACAGCGAACATCAAGACTAGACATTCTTTTTCGACCGGTGAATATCGAGGTTCAGCTCCGATCATAGTACGACTGAGATAGTAGATGGCTTGTTCATGACCATTTTTATTCTTTTGAGCAAGCAATACACCCAATGAATGACTCATTGCTCGGGTATATAGGAGAAATGGAATTCCTGAGACGGGAGGTACCAATACTGGAGGGCTCATCAGATATTGTTTTATATCATCGAATGCTTTCTGACATTCATTATTCCAGACAAAAGAAACACCTTTCTTCATAAGTTTGTTGAATGGTCTGCAGCGTCCTGATAAATTAGAAATGAATCTCCTGATATAAGCGATCCTTCCTTGAAATTCTCGTAGCTCTTTTAAGGTGCGTAGAGGACGCATCTCTTAGATGGCTTTGATCTTCTCGGGATCCACGTGTATACCTTTAGAGGTAATGACAAAGCCGAGAAATTTACCACTAGAGACGCCTAAGAAGGACTTAGTAGGGTTCATCTTGAATTAATGCTTACGCATTAGATCAAATATAGTCTTCAAATCTTGGATATGATCCTCCTTTTGTCGACTTTTGACTGCAATATCATCAACATAGCATTCGACTGTTTTCCGCAAATGTTTACGGAATATTGTGCTCATAGCTCGTTGATAAGTTGCTCCTGCATTCTTGAGACCAAACGACATAACTGTATAACAGTATGTACCGATCGGCGTTCTAAAAGAAGTGTGCTTCTCGTCATCTGGAAACATTTTAATCTGATTGTATCCAGAATACCCGTCCATGAATGACATCCGTTCAAATCCACATGTATTATCGATCATGACATCAGTGATTGGTAGAGGGAATTCGTCTTTAGGATATGCCGCATTGAGATCGCAGAAGTCTATGCAAACTCTGATCTTGCCAGTCTTTTTAAGAACAGGAACTATGTTAGCCACCCAATCGGGATATTGTTTCTCTCTAATAAACCCAGAGGCCATGAGTTTATTAACTTCAGCTTCAATTGCATCCATGATGTCTGGACGAAATCATTGCTGTTGTTGTTTGACCGGTTTAGCATTCGGCAAGATATTGAGCTTGTGAGTTACAATTTGTGGATCAAGTTCTGGCATATCTTCATAACTCCAAGCGAAGACATCGATGTAATCACGAATGAGTTTAATCATGTCTTGCTTATCAGTTTCTGAAAGACTTTCACTGATGAATATTGGTTTGGGGGATCCCTCTTCACCAACATCTATTTGAACAAGTTTATCTTCAGTCGGAGGTTCTTTTTGCTCAAATCGAAACTCCCATTGATTATCCAACCTTTGGGCCCATTGTTCTGATTCATGTGAGATTTCAAACTCATCTTCGTCTTCATCATCTTTATCAGAACCGTCAATGGAGACCATGTTGGAAGACAGAATGTTGCAGTAGAAATCACCAATACTCGCATCGGAATCCTAAGAGGTAGTACTAGAAGAATCAGATCTCTTATCTTCGTCAGATTCGGGATCTTCATGAACAATATTGATGAAAGGAATAGGAGCAGTATAGCCCAATCCGTATTTCGTCCTCCCGTATTTCAGAGGAGGAATCCGGACAGGCATTTTTCTTTCTTTTCCACTGTTGAGGCCAGTTCTGAAGTCATAGCCCATATTTTTAATGACGTCTTTAGATTGCTGACTATAACGACGTAGTTGTAATCTTCCAGTATCATCATTCTTGTCCTCGTCTTCTAAATCAGAAGGATTTTGGGGCCCTTTGTAGAAGAATATTAGAATGTCTCCTGGCTTTCTGCTGGAAACTAGAAAGTATGAAGATTGTACAGGTTCTAGGGATACATCTGTATGAACAGTCTGTACAACTCCTATGGTTATTGTGCTCAAGTCATCTAACAAATGTAAATAACTATGAACATAATTACACACATCAACATACTGCAAAGATGGAGACTTTTTATTAAATATAAAATCAGCAATATTTACATTGGGAGAAGACTGAGCCTTAGAGATCTTAGCCAAGTCAATGACTAAAGGAGGAGAAGATGAACGAGAAGAAGCATTGTTTCGATTAAGATCAATAACAAATGGCTCAGAAGAGGTGAGCTCCCTTGAAGCTTGAGATGGAAGAGTAATCCGCCCTCCAACTAGAATTAGCAGAGTATTCTGTTTCACATGTAAAGATGCAGGAACTGCAGTACGCCCACTGACAGGAATGATCAGTGTATCTTGAGTAGACGACTGAGGTAATGGAGAAATCCGTCCACTCACCGGAATAATGAAAGAACTTTCTCTAGAGGATTTAGGAGATTGTTGCTGAGTAGTTCGACCTTTAACAGGAATTATTAAAGTCTCACTTTGTGAATCCTCTTTCTCCATAGCTTGTATGACCCTTGTATACTCTTCTTTGTACATTCGGGAATCATTGAAATAAGCTTCAACCCCATGGAAGGGATTTATATCAGCAACTTCTTTTTGTACTCTTCCATTGCTATCAATGTATTTAAAACACTGATGAAGAGTAGAAGGTACCACATTATTTTCATGAAGAAAGGGCCTCCCAAGAAGAAGATTGTAGGATCCCATAATCTCGATCACATAGAAAGTAACTTTGGATCTGAAATCACCTATATGAAGCTTCAGATGAATCTTTCCCAAAGGCTCGCTTCGGCTTTGACTGAATCCCAGGATAGTAGTAACCGTCTTAGAGAGTTTGTGAAGAGGGATTTTTAGTTCATCCAATAAGCTCTTTGGCATTATGCTTATAGCAGACCCTGGATCAATGAGGATACGATCTATCTTCATCGTATCGATATAACCGGTGTAGTAGAGAGGCCGATCATGTCGATTATCCTCCAGTAGCATGTCATCTTGTGTAAAGGTGATATTTGGGATAATCTCCAGTACATTATTGCAATGTAAGCAAGTGGCAGGTTCTGCATCTGGCTTCTTTAAATGTGCAAGACAAGAGTCAGCCTGTAGAAGTGCTTCACTTAACGTCTCCCGAGTCTCTTTGGAAAGACGTAGAAGTTTAAAGAGGGACATTCTAGCTGGAGTATTAGCAAGTTGAGCTAGAATGTCAAAATTATAAGGCTTCTGAAGCCCAAGAGGAGGGGACTTCTTGATTGGCTTATCAAACCGAGCCTGTTGTTTGCCTTTCTCAAGAGCCGTAGGCTTGGAAGAAACAGGTTCAACTGGGGTAGTTGAAGGAACAGGTACGGTGGATGATTCTTCTTCAGAAGGAATATTAGGAGCATCTTTATCAGCTGGAGGGATATCAGGAGTATCCTCAGGATTCTTGGAATAATCCTTTAGATAAGGTTTCCCCGTTCGAGTAGCACTAACAAGTGCTTCTTCTTCATCTTTTGGCTTTGTATCGGAGGTAGATCCAAGAGAAGTCATATGACATGACTTAATCTTTCCAGCCTTCTTGGACTTTTGAGAAGTAGTCTTTTGAGGAGAAGGCGATTCAAAATCTGCCACTAGATCAGGATGTATCCACATGATTTCTCCTGTTTCCAAAGTGATTGGCACTAATCCTTCAGACTGCGGAGGAGGAATATTTACTATGTCAAGAGTTGCCTTGGGAATAGGAACGATCCCACTTTCAAGGAGTTGAGGGGGGAAATCTCCGAATTACATAGAGACGACGTTGGAGGTGACGGTCTTCTCTTTTGGAGTAAGAGAAATAGCTCCAGACTTAATCATTTCTTGGATCTTTCCTTTCAGTACATAACATGTACGAATTGTGTGACCCAGCATTCTGTAATACGGGCAGTATTTGGGATGATCTGTCTTACCAGCTTCATCAGGTTTCTTGATCTCAGGTAATTGTATCTTATTACCTTTCAGCAGATATTCAAAGATACCAAGGACATCGTCGTCGTCAAAAGAGTATTCTTCTTTAGGGCGAGGTGTTCTTGTTTGTTGGGTTGTAGCGGTAGGAGAAGTTTGCACATTTGATGCATCTTTGCTCTGAAGATTAACTTCAAGAGTTTCTTTTCCCTTGCGAGCATTGTTTTTATTGTTAGTACCTTGACCTGTTTCTTTGGGAGTCATCTGTACTCCTAAACCTTCGAAGGTTTCAGCACTAATTTCTGCGGCCTTGGCACTAACTATGAAAGAAGGCCAGTCTTAGAATTGGGTAGATCCTGTCCACATGCTGATGATTGGCAACAAGTTTGATTTGCATGTGTCGATGGTGACAACATCAGGAGTTCCAAGAGGCATCTTCAGAGCTTCTCTTCGAAACCGTTCAATGTACTCTTCTGTAGTTTCATTATTTTTCTGCTTGATTCTAATAAGAGCAGACATAGTCATGTCATTGAGCCCTTCATAGAACCGTTCAAGAAACATCTGTTTGAAACCGACAAATGAGGTAATGCTCCCATCTGGGAGACTTCTATACCATTCATAAGTCGTTCCCTTGAGACATCCAACAAATACCCGAGTAAGGAGGGCGTCGCTTGGTTGCAGCTGATCAGTTATCACTTCAAAGTGATTAATAAACTGACTTGGAGAAGTAGTTCCATCATAGAATGAGATAGTAGGAGACTTGTATTTAGGAGGATACGATACTTGCTTCCATTCTATCGGATAAGGTTGCTTGATGCCTAACCTTTGTAAACCATCTTTCTGTTTGAATGCCTTGAATTGAGTTTTGAGATTCCTCAATTCTTTATTAACAACTTCGGAGGATTGTGGAGTTGTAGCTTGTAGAGAATAGTTGGGAGAAGGAACAGCATTGTAAGCACTACCCCCAACTCTAGAGAGACTAGGATTTGGTTGAGCTGGTCCAGGAGTATTGGATTGTACTGCTGGAGGAACTTGTACTGGACTCATACCAGTGTCAATAGGTATGGCATCTGGTACAGTCTGTCGATTTTGCATCTGAGTTGCCATGAGTTCATACATCGACTTCATAGTATTAGCCATAGACTTCATTTGCTGTTCCAAAGAAGCAATCCTTTGTTCTTGAGGAGTCAAGGAAGAAGAAGGTTCATCAGTATTCCATCAACCATATAAGTCGTGACTGTACGAGGAATCATTGATGAACTGGTGGATGTTGTTTGTTCTGAATCATTGCTTTGTGCATCAAAGTCAATTATAGGAGAACTACTCCCAGTAGGAAGAGGTGGAAAGTTAGATTCTCCAAGGAATTCAGAATCATCTTCAGAAATTAAAGTTCTTTGACTAGAAGCTAAGGCTCTTGCTCTGGTGTTTCTGTATACTCCATCTGGACTATCAGCTCTACCCCCAGTATCCCGAGAGGTCATGTTGACAGAAGCAATCAAAGGCTCATCTTCATCAGGCATAGGTTCACACTGAATCCGATTGAAGACAGATTGTCGTTTTGTTTGACATCTGCATTGCATTGTGACTCTCGGCTGGAAATTACATTCATGATCAACATGGTCTTGAACCATTGATTGATATCTGCATTGAATTATGACTCTTAGGTGGAAGTCACATTCAGCATGATCCATTGTCATAGAATTATTCCTTCTCTTCTGTTGAAGATATTCTCTTAAATCTGTTTGTGAAGATTGAAGAGTATATTTCCTGTTCTTGGGTCTTGATGGCTTTTGATTATATAGAGAATGATTAATATGAGCCACATAGTTTCTTGTATACTCTGCATCTGGATCTCTTATCCTTGTTTCCAACTGGTATAGTTTCTTAACACCAGAAGTGTTAAGTTTTGTTCTTAGATCAGTTGGAGGTAACACATTGGTTTTGGAAACTTGGAGTTTTCCCTCCATTGATCTGGATATTTGCAGAGAAGGAAGAGTTGAACCATCCCTTTGATTAGGAGTTGGTAACAGACCCTCTTTTATGGACAGATTCTGTGCCCAATTTGAAGAAGTTATAGAAGAAGACACTAAGGAATGTTTCTTCTTAGACTCATTCAAGTTTTGAGACATAGAATGTCCAGAAGGAAGAGTAGTCAAAAGACCATCTCCTTTTCTTTGACTAACAAAATTGTCAGTCAAAGCTGTTCCTGAAGTAAAAACTACAGGAACAGAAGAAACAACTAAAGAGTTATTCCTTTTCGAAAGGACTTTGTGTGGAAGACCACCCCCAGTTCTAGTAGAACTTGGCAAAGAAGAAGAGATAGCTAAAGAGCTAGTCTTCTTAGATGAAATACACGCTGAAACAGAATTAGTTAAAGAACCAATACTGTTAGCGTAACTTTTGACTTTGGAAGTACACGCTGGAATAGACTTGGCTAAGGAGCCAGTACTATTAGCATGATTGTTGATTTTAGAATTACACACTGGAACAGACTTGGCTAAGGAACCAGTGCTATCAGCGTGACTTTTGGGGTTGAAATTATATGCTAGAACAGATTTGGCTAAGGAGCCAGTACTGTCAGCGTGACTTTTAATTTTGGAAACACACACTGGAACAGATTTGACTAAGGAGCCAGTACTGTCAGCGTGATTTTTGAATAAGAGATTGCACACTGGAACAGATTTGGCTAAGGAGCCAGTACTGTCAGCGTGACTTTTGGGATTGAATTTGCACGCTGGAACAGATTTGGCTAAGGAGCCACTACTGTCAGCGTGACCTTTGATTACTGTCATCTTCGAGCGCACAAGAGTGTACGTGCTTGCAGTAGAGTCCTTGCCAGTGTTAGGAGTAGACACTGTGGCAGAGACTTCACCATTGACTGCCAACTGATTCTTAGGGACATAGACAGAGTGTCCCTTCGACTTGGCAGTGATGATGGAGGCTGAAGTGGGCTTGCCACTCTTAGCCCGCTGCATTTCTTCATAGGCGAGTTGATCGAATTGGATCGTCATCACCTTCTTCGTCGAGCCGACTGACGAAGTGTCGCATTGAGTTGTTGCCATCTCAGAAGAGGAGATGGTTTTCTCCAGCAGAGTCGCCAATTTGTTTTCCATAAATAAATTCCTTTATTTATTGTGTATCTGGGAAAATTACAACTGTAGGAATCTGATCTAGAAGACGATCACTCTATCCCTTGGACTATGCGAAGAAGAAAAGCTCTCAAAATTTTGACAGTAGATAACTATATATCTGTACAATGAATGAGAAAAAGAACTCTATTTATAGAGTAAAAAATAATAACTGAAAAGATAACTGTCTTCACAGCCTGTGCTTAGTTGAAAATCATGCAGGATTTAACATACGCAAGGTTGTGAGCAGTTACTGGACGTGGCCTGTAACTATTGGACACATGGCAATCATGTATGAGTCGTGTGCAAGTTACAGGACACGCAGACGAGAGATCAGTGGCATGGCTGCCACGTACTCCAATTTGATGAAATCCATGCAGACTTGTTGAAGACGAAATCCACGCAGACTCGGGGCAGAAAGCTTCAAAATCCACACAAACTTGGGGCAGGAAGCTTCAGGATCCACGCAGACTCGAGGCAAAAAGCTTCAAAATCTACGCAGACTTGAGGAAGAAAATTTCAGAATCCACGCAAACTTGAGATGAAGATCTCACAATACACGCAGACTTGAGATAAGACTGCCAGCTGTCTTGATTCGACGTGCCTTGATTGACACAAAATCTCTGACAGTGATTGCTTTTGTCAGTCGTATTAAATGACAAAAAACTCTTTTGGTATGCCAATTTGACGAAGGTTGAGTCTTGCTGAAGAAGATTTCAAAAAGTCACGCAATAGGCGGCTATGATCTCTCGAGTTCTGTGCATACGTGGCATACGAAGAGACATTCTTCGACTGTCGTGTTGTCAGTCATAATGACCCTCTGACAAATGATGAACTGTTTCCCAGCGTGACTTTTAAATATTGTCCTGATCAACTGAGCGTGACTTTTGACTCTGTCCTGATCAACTCAACGTGACTGTTGGACTTGTTCTGATCAACTCAGCGTGACTAACATTTTTGAGGCCTACAACCGATACCAAATATTAACCGATGCCGACATTGGGGGTCTTTGTTTTGGTCAATTCGGCAAAGAAAATGAAACAGCATAGGTATAGTCCGATACCGATTCCGATATCGAGATTGTGAACCTAGATTGAAAGCATAATATGGTTGTAAAAGAATCCGATACTACCGATAATTATTTGTTTTCCAATAAAAAAATCCGATCCTCCGATCCGAAACTGCCGATACTACCGATATCGCCGATACCAATACTCGTAGGAAAAGTCCGATACCGATTATGATACCGATACTTTGAACCTTGAGCGCACCCCACGTCGCCCCCCCCAGCCCCGCGCTGTCCCGTGCGTGCCACCCCCGTCGACCCCGTTGCCCTGGAGCGCACCGCCCCCCGCAGCCCTACGTGCGCCAGTGTACCCCTCCCACCCCCAGCCGTCCCCCCAGCCCCGTGCTTCCCCACACGCGCCACCTCCGCCGCCCCTGCTGCCCCGAAGCGCGCTGCCCCCCGCCGCCCGCCGCAGCCTCGTGCGCCCCCGCCGCTGCCCCGCGTGAGCCACCCCCGCAGTCTCTGTCGCCCTCGCATCCCTCGACGCCCTCGGCAGTCCACGACACCCACGACCATAAAGAGAGAGAGAGAGAAAGAGAGAGAGAGAGAGAGAGAAAGAGAGAGAGATTACCTTTGGGAGAGAGAGAGATGAGAGGTCGCGATCACCGCCGTGGGAGAGAGAGGATAGTGAGGTCCCCGACTACCGCGGGAGAGAGAGAGAGAGAGAGAGAGAGGAGAGAGAATAAAATTTGGGGGGAATAAAAAGTTTCCTCCGTCGTTTCAATTTAAGTCTGGACCCTTTATTTAGCGACGGACTAGCGATGGATTGTATCCGTCGCTAGTCCGTCGCTCTTTTTGATACTTGTCGATGGAATATCCGTCGCTACGTAGTCGAAGAATTGTCCCGCCATTTCTTCCAACAATTCCAGCCAAATATTCGACTGTATAGCGACGGCTACTTATCCGTCGCTATATCTCCGACGCCCTAGCGACGGATGAGCGACCTTTTCTCTCCCTTAAAATAAAATAAAAATTGTATCGTCTTGTCGTCAGTACTCCGTCGGTTATTTGTCGCAAATCCGTCGCTAACGCTGACGAAAATTGTCCGTCGCTAATGTGCTAATTGACTGTATTTTGGTAGTGTTATGTCCCTGTGTATTATTCCAATTACAAATATAAGAACGTCCAAGTCTGGACCTTGATGCATAAGTTAAAACTGACGGGTACATCTTTTGACTTGGATAGAATGGATGGTCGACTATATAGAATTTGTTGTAAATTTTTCAATAATACTTCGTTTTAAATTTGCAATAAAATAAAAAATAATTAAATTGTTACCGGCCTCCGGGAAAGTCGTACACGTAGCACTGCCCTAAGAGTTAGCTCGGGTCTATGTGCAGACTGAATCCGAACGCCCCTGGTGGTAAAATCCCCGCTCTACCAGAATCTCGTTGCTGCATATGACGTTGAGAGAATGACCCCGACTTAGCTCCGCCCAGAGCAAATAAAAGGATAACGGCGATCTTGAGAGTATGAGAATTTTGGATAGGAAAGATTTTTTTGTGTAAAACGAAAGAAGAAAGAGCAGGATATATATAGACGCTCGCCAACGGTTAGGAAAATAATGGCAGATTAATAAGCCAATTAAAGTGAATGTTACAAAATGTTTATAGCACAAATCATTGAACCTGGACGGAATTTGAATAGCGAACGTTACAGAATTTAAAAGTTTGTAACGGTCAGAAATATTTGAAAAAGGAAAAAAAATCTTTTAGGGTCTCGGCCCGAACCCGAAGAGGAAATCGAATCGGCATTCGGCGCCCGCAGATATGGGCATGTACCCGCACCCGTTACGCCTGCCGAACCGAACTGAGCCGAGCCGGGCCGGGGGGCGGCGGCGACACACACGTGTGGCCCATGGAGCTCCTATACACAAATTTTAATAAAGCAAATGAGGGAGTGGTAATATATACACACACTCCTCCTTATTGCAAACCGATGTGGGACTAAAGAATATAATAAACTTGAGCTTTGGCTCAAAGTGAGCATTAGCAACCAACAATCCCCCCAAAAGGTCAAGTTCCAAGATAATAAAAAGAAGGAGAAAGGACAAGAGTAAGAGAATTTCTGGGCAGTTGTATACTATACATAAATGAGATGGACTACAGCCTTGAATCTCACGTAGTGACTATTATCTTTGTCTGAAGAAGAGCTTGATGGACTGTGCCTTGAATCAGTCTTCTTGAACCAGACTCAGAAAATAGCACATATAGTACGCCAGAGGTACTTGGGTCTATCGGGTGGCACGTTTGATTGGCCATGCACACTTTTACACATT
The DNA here is from genome assembly GCA_029216955.1 of Iris pallida. NCBI lineage: Eukaryota > Viridiplantae > Streptophyta > Magnoliopsida > Asparagales > Iridaceae > Iris > Iris pallida. Next base: position 4,907,169 of record JANAVB010021799.1, read on the forward strand.
CATGAGAGTTGTCTAGGATCGCCCTGTCCTATAGTTGCGGCCTTCACGACCTCTCATATAGGTAAGTCCTCAATGGTTTGTGATAGGAATCAACCATGCATATCACGCTTGAACTTATTAAGAGTTTAAACTCACCCAATCCATATCACAAAAGGAACACTGTCACCATAGGGATGAGATATCAATATACACATGTACAGCCTCTTGGCTTTTATTTTAAAGAGAATTTAATCTCAAGGTCAGTGTTCCATAATAGTCACCTAGTCCAGCTTATTTCTGTTGGCCCAATGATTGTATCATATTTTTGAATATGGTTACTATGTTAAGTTTAGCACTTCATTATCACTAATCTTCTACTTATACTTATACCATTGGTGATATGTGCCTATTGGTTTAAATATTAGCTATATGAGCTTACCTATCTTAAATTTAATCGGGTTGCCAAAATTAAAAATATGATTTTGAATGTGGTCATTCAATTAAGTTTAATCATTATGATATCACTAACATTTATGCTATCACCTTAGCACTTATACTTAAACTTAGCAGTATCCTACTGTACTTTATCCTATCATATTTGCTACATGTATATTACTTTGTTCATCTAACATGTACATACAGAAAAGTAATAAGCAAGATCAATATGGACATATGCAAATAAAGAAATCATGGTGGGCCAAAGACAAAGGATCCCACAAGATTTTTCTTAACCACCCGACGACATCTCCGGAGCTACGCACTCGGGGGTTCCGCTGCCCGGTCAGCGGACGGGGTTCGAGGGGACAGCGCCCCTCGTTAGGGGGTTCGGGGGCGAAGCTCCCGAAAGGTATTCAGTTTTCACAAACTGAGTATCTCTGGACTATTGCCGCTAAATAAAAAAGCCAGACCTATCAAAGGAAGAAGCTAAGCCGTGCCATCATCATTTTATGACTCTGAAGAAGCCTGCACCTGCTATAGTATTTCTGGAGTCTGTAATGAGTCTTAGGAATAATTGTAAACACAAGAAATATATGGCAAAATCGAAAGCTAGGGTAGAAATTAGCCCAAGATCATTTTCGGATGTAAATCTGTATACCGACGGTATACCAATTTTTGTTCACAGAAAGTTTATGTCTACAAAATTGACATACCGACGGAATACCGATCTATACTGACGGTATACCGATTCTGTAACGTTAAAAATCCAACGGTCGAATTCCAAACATTTAATGATCCCAACGGCTATATTTCTAGCCGTTACATTCTAGACCGGTATACCGACGGTATGCCGGTTCATACCGACGGTATACCGATCGCTGACTGAAAAGTTGCCTTTGAGTTCTTTTCAATGCTTTAGTTATAAATAGTCTTGAACCCTTTCAGTCAAGGTTGATGCTTTGAGCCTAAAAATTTCTAAACCACCAAAGCCTATCCACAAATAACTCTACAAAGCTTTTATTTTCCATCCACAAATTGTGTTAGAGTTATTGAGTTGAAAAGTAAGATCTTCATCTTGTTGTATAAGGAGATCAAAACCTATTATGAAAGGTTGAAGTTAGAGAGTCTTCGGATCCAAACTTTCGTTTGAAGTTGGAGAGTCTTCGTATCCAAACTCTCGGTTGAAGTCAGAGAGACCTTCGGCTAAAGCTCTCGTATAAGAAGTTGGCAAGTTCATCGGATCCAAACTCGTGTTGAAGTTGACGAGTTCTTCGGATCCAAACTCGTGTGTAATTATTTACTCAAATAGTGGATTAAAGTCGGAGAGGGTTCCGGGACTGGAGTGCCCCTTGGGAGAATACCAGGATATATCGTGTGTCGGTTTTGTTATTGCTTCTTCTTTTACACTTATATTTTTAAATTGTCCATTAGCTTGTGCTAAATGCTTGATTAGTTAGCTTAACCCTATTCACCCCCCTCTAGGGTTTGCTATAGTTGGAATCAGAGCAAGGACTCTATTGTTAGGCTTAACATCCTTAGAGTAGATCCTTGTTATTTTCTATGGCATCGTATTCCTCCTACTCCTCCTCCGATAAAGAGGGTTTTACTTCTAGTAGCATAGACAATCATGTTTCTTCTAAATACAAAAAATGCTCTAAGTGGAAAGTCATGGCTAAACTATCCTTAGATATTCTTGACAATCTTTATTCTACAAATGAAGAACGTTCTGAAAAGGTTATTCATTTAGAAGAAACAAATGAGTTTTTGAGAAATGAAAACAATAATTTATTATCTAAACTTGATTCTCAAAACTCATCATGTATTTCTTTAAAGAGTTTGAATGTGGCTTTAATCTTGAAAATCAAATCTCTTTTCTCATCTATAGAAGTTCTTAAAAGTCAAACGCATGTGTTAACTTCTTCGCACGATTCTTCTATTGATTCTTTAAAGAAATAAAATGATGATTTTATTTCTAGAATTACTTTATTTGGAAAAGAGAATTATGCTTTAAATGCTAAATTTGATTCTCTTACTTGTTTGCATGATGATTTGCTATTAGAACATGATATTCTTAAAACCAAACCCTCTCATGCTCACTCTAGAGATATTCATCATTCTAGTATGTCACATGTTCATAATCATGCTCATTCTGATACATGTGCACACACTAGCATTAGGTGATTTTATTGCTCTCGTATTGGACACATGAGCTTTACTTGTCATATTCGTAGGACCGTTACTACCAATGCTAGAGTAAGTGCTATATGGGTCCCTAAAGCTAATAAATGTGGATCCAAGTTTATTTGGATACCAAAGTCTTTATCTAATGTTGTAGGTGAAGCTTCTTATATCGGGACATAGCACCGAGGAACGAGTTGGTGGTTACAAAGCTCAAAGGTCATCTTCCAAGCAATTATACCAACACAAGCGTGGCCACTAGAGCCACTTTGGTAACATGCTAAACGATTCTCTTTAAATTATTTATATTTGTAGAATCTAGCATGTTTTTCTTGATGTCTTGCTACTAGCTCACATTGATATCCTTCAGTTGCCTTTTATATAAATCAATGTGAGATATAATACTAGCATGCTTAGTTAATTTTCTTATTAATTCTTTTATCTAGCATGACTAGTTACTTAGCTTAAATGATTATTTCATACTATGTAGTTTATCACTCATTTTCTATTAGTATGACACTTTTATAGTTGCATGCTCGTTATTCTTAATTTTTATTTACGAAGCATGCATATCACTCTAGTCCATATGAGCTTGGTTTTGATTTGAGTTAATATGATTATAACTCTCCGTCTTTAAAAGTTTTTAAAATAGTTACTTCTTGCCGGATTGTATTTAATATGTCATATTTATCTTAATCGATATTTGTGAGTATATGTGTTTAGCATAAGCTTCTTATCACTTGGCAAGTATATACTTATACTTTCACTTTAACCTTGTGCTCACATAATATATTCATTATTGATTCTCATGTTTTATTTTGATTAAACCTCTTATGAATCAATTATGTCTTTACCTAATAAAGCTTATTTATACGTGTTTTGAATTTGTGATAGTTTTTCAAACATTCATTAAGGATACATGACTATATTCATTAAATTTTTATTTATATGTAGATTATGTATTTCTTATGTTGATATATATTTTTGTATAAATATCTTTATGTGGGTATATGAGTTAAGCTAAAGTTTTGTATTGACTTGAAGAGTATTTAATTATACTTGCTACCTTCAAACTTGTGCTTATCTCATACTTAGCTATTGATTTTTTTGACCAAATTTGTGCTTCTTGAATCAATTAGCTTCTTCCTTAGAGTCTTCATTTGATGATATCTTCTTGACTTTTTTGGTTGGCATTATGGATACATGTTCTTAATTAATTTTTGATCTTTTCATGTATGCCTATTCGTGTTATATATAGATTCATATATATAAATGATTCCTAACCTTTGATATTTATTTGTTCTATACATTTAAGTTAGGATATTGAGAGATAATGTTTATTAATGACTTGCTCATGACTAATTATGGATGTTCTATTAAGGATCACAAAGTTTTGTGCTTTACCTTGCATGTTAAATTACCTCCTTAATTAGTGCACATTTTCTAGTCTATATCTTTATAATTTACTATGGTGCACTATAAAAACTCTTTGAAAAATGTACTTCTTGATATCTTTAGCATTTAGCTTTCTTGATCTTAATGATATTTCCTTGCTCATTCCTTGGATTTATGCTTCTTTAGAATTATTGTTGCCTAATGATGTTTTCGTAGCACATAAGGACTCTTGTAATTGATACATCATAATTCTTATGTCTTAGCTACTATGGTTTGAGCTTTTGTGTTGAGATTTTTTCATTTCTAAAGAATACACTTATTTCATAATGGCTATAATATTTTGCATTCTCTAAATCGATCTATCATTTTATTATCTTGGATTAATCTTAATACTTGGCAAAGAGATTTATTTTATTATGGTTTCATGAATATCTCTTTTGGCTACTTGATAAGAGATTAATTCATTTATTTGTCATCTTATGCTCTTATTATTGCTTAGTAAAGAGTCTATGAATCATTTTGATCGTTCAAAATGTATACCTTTAATTGTGTACTCTATGCTTAAGCAAATATCTTTAGTGTTTGTGACTTAAGATTTAATGAGCACTTTTATCTTGTTAATGACTTGCCTCATTAATCTTAATTAATTATGTAGCTTGCTTAGTTATGATATATTGTTAAGCTATATAATCTATGTTCACATTCACTCTTCTAGCTATTGTTTTTCGTTTTAATCTATATATGATATGCTACTTTACATAAACAAGATCTGTGATTCTTCTAAATGTAATTTGTATCCTATTTTAGATACATATATTTGTTCTCTAAAACTAGTTTTACAAATTCTTGATTAGATCTTGTTTTTCTTGGAGGTTTGTGATTCTTTTCTTTAAGTCTCCTTTCTTATTAGTCATTAGCAAGTATCTCTTAAATTTCTCTCACTTTTGAGTCATGATTTTATCGTATTATCATTTACATTTCTTTTTGATTGAATTTGTAATCATTTAAATGAGAATGACTCTTTTCCATACTTTCATCAATTTGTGAGATTTTATCATAAATATGGATTTGGGATTTTCTTTATGAGATTTGTTGGATCATGTTTAATTTGTTTATTTTTATTGATAGAAGATCCTAATGGTTGAGTAGTCCTATATTATCTTATTATGTGATTATCAAACAAATTTATTACTCTACTTTGACTACTCATGGATTGCCACATATGGGCCTTTGCTATTTGAACTTTATGGATTATTATTTACCATTAGCAAGGTTTGGATCTTACCTGTTGATGGATACATATATGGTGAAACATACCTAGTCCATGTAAAGTAATAAATTGGTTGATTCTTTATTAATTAGATAATCATGGACATGATATTTGAGTTTTATGTTTATTTTATTTTTGAGCTATATTCTGTCTATCATCATGATTGTTCTTAATTGACTTTATTCTTTTTCATGATGACATTTTCTCAAAGGATAACATACATTGATCTATCATATTTAAATATGAGATCCTTCTACATAGATTAATGTATGCCATCTTTTGATTATATGTGCTTAATTGGAATATTTTTCTAATTTTTTTATCTTTAGCGGCTATTAATTGGATATCTCTTCTTGACTAAAGATGATATTATTCGTCTTTTGACGATATTGTAGCCTTATATGCATTGAGCAAAGGGGAGAAATCCATAGTTGATTTACCCCCAAATCCTTTAGTTATATATTTTATGATATAAGTGCTTTGTAACTATACGCATATTTTGAGGGGGAGCAAATTAATTGATTCAATTCATTTATATCATGTAATATGTCGTATACCTAGTTAATCATGAACCCATACTTTTTTTCAATTTTATATCCTATTGATTGCGGTCATGATATTTTTATTTTGTGAAGGATTTATGAGAGTTTGTGCGATTGTCTTTATTATCTTAACTCTCTTTTATATGAGTTAAATATGTCATCTCGTTAAATATTAACTTTCATATCTTATCTTGATGACTATTGTGCTTTCATTGTTTTGGCTTTTCTTATATACTTAATTGATTTGGCTTTTCTTATTAAGGACTTACCTAAAATTCTTATTTATCTATATTGGTAATACTTTGAGGGAAAGCATTCAAGTCGACTGAATTTCTCCTTCTCAAGTATTTTTTTTCTTTACCTTCATGTTTATCTAAAAGGGTATTCATATAGCATGATAAGGTAATTGAGTTCAAATGCATGAACTCGGGTAAGCATATAAATTTTGCAAATAATGAGATTTTTTTATATCAATTGCTCTATTTTACATTGATCATTCCTTTATTTTATTCCACTATTTATCTGTGGACAATTGTGACTATCATGATTTCATTGATCAATGTTTCAAGTTTATGTATTTCAATTGGTATCAAGTTTATATATCTTCCAACTATCTCAATTGGTTTTTTTTATCAATTACTTTGCAATTATCTAATCCTCATGGACTTTTGACTGGAATCCTTGATTGAAATCTTTTATTTCAATTGGTATATCGCTTCCTTCCAAAACTAAAGTTCTAATTCATATAATATTATGTTTTGGAGTTTCTTTCTTGGATTTCAAGTTGGTAAAACTATTTTTTGACTGTTTATCAATTTTATTTGTTTTACCAACAGTATTGTGTTTTGACATGCTTCTTTTAAAAATTTGATGTTCTATATTGGCAATGTAGCTTTATAAACTTGTCTTTACACTATTCTCCTATTTTTTTCAATTAGTATATCTTGATCATGATTGTCTATGCCTTCTCCATGCTTTGATTTATATGCTGGAGATTGATTTCATTTTATCTCTTAGTACGGGGGAGGCTATTTTTGATCATGTCAAAGGGGCAGAAGTAAGTTTAAGTATGTATTCATAAGTAATCTAAGTAGTATGCTTTTAGTGATATTGCTTATGTCTTTTGTATATTAGTGATACATGCATCTATTGTGTCCATACTAAACTTAACCGATTTACTATAATCAAAAAGTGGGAGATTGTTGGCCCAATGATTGTATCATGTTTTTGAATATGGTTAATATGTTAAGTTTAGCACTTCAGTCACTAATCTTCATACTATCGTTATAGCATTTCTGCTTATACTTATACCTTTGGTGATATGTGCCTATTGGTTTACATATTAGCTATATGAGCTTATCTATCTTAAATTTAATCGGGATGCCAAAATCAAAACTATGATTTTGATTGTGGTCATTCAATTAAGTTTAATTATTATGATATCACTAACATTTATGCTATCACCTTAGCACTTATACTTAAACTTAGCAGTGTCCTACTGTGCTTTATCCTATCATATTTGCTACATGTATATTACTTTGTTCATCTAACATGTACATGCAGAAAAGCAATAAGCAAGATCAATATGGACATATGCAAATAAAGAAATCATGGTGGGCCAAAGACAATGGATCCCACAAGATTTTTCTTAACCACCCGACGACATCTCCGGAGCCACGCACTAGGGGTTTCCGATACCCGGTCAGCGGATGGGGGTCGAGGGGGCAGCGCCCCTCGTCGGGGGTTCGGGGGCAAATCCCCTTAAAGGTATTCAGTTTTCACAAACTGGGTATCTTTGGACTGTTGTTGCTAAAAAAAAGCCAGACCAATCAAAGGAAGAAGCCAAGCCATATCATCATCATTTCAAGACTCTGAAGAAGCCTGCACCTGCTACAGTATTTCTGAAGTCTGTAATGAGTCTTAGAAATAATTGTAAAGACAAAAAATAGATGGCAAAATCGAAAGCTAGGGTAAAAATTAGCCCAGGATCATTTTCGGATGTAAATCGACATACCGACGGTATACCGGTCCATACCAACGGTATACCAATTTTTGTTCACAGAAAGTTTCTGTCTACAAAATCGGCATACCGACGGAATACCGATCTATACCGACGGTATACCGATTCTGTAACGTTAAAAATCCAACGGTCAAATTCTGAGCATTTAATGATCCCAACAGATATATTTCTAGCCTTTGCATTCCAGACCGGTATACCGACGGTATGTCGGTTCATACCGACGGTATACCGATCACTGACTGAAAAGTTGCCTTTGAGCTCGTTTCAATGCTTTGGTTATAAATAGTCTTGAACCCCTTCATTCAAGGTTGATGCTTTGAGCCTAAAAATTTCTAAACCACCAAAGCCTATCCACAAACAACTCTACAAATCTTTCATTTGCCATCCACAAATTGTATTAGAGTTATTGAGTTGAAAAGTAAGATCTTCATCTTGTTGTATAAGGAGATCAAAACCTATTGTGAAAGGTTGAAGTTGGAGAGTCTTCGGATCCAAACTCTCGGTTGAAGTTGAAGCGTCTTCGTATCCAAACTCTCGGTTGAAGTCGGAGAGTCCTTCGGACTAAAGCTCTCATGTAAGAAGTTGGCGAGTTCTTCGGATCCAAACTCGTGTTGAAGTTGACGAGTTCTTCGGATCCAAACTTGTGTGTAACTATTTACTCAAATAGTGGATTAAAGCCGAAAAGAGTTCCGGGACTGGAGTGCCCCTTGGGAGGATACCAGGATATATTATGTGTTGGTATTGTTGTTGCTTTTTCTCTTGCACTTATATTTTTAAATTGTCCATTAGCTTGTGCTAAATGCTTAATTAGTTAGCTTGACCCTATTCACCCCCTCTAGGGTTTACTACAGTTTCTACCTATTGAACCGGCTTCTTGGGATCTCCAGTCAGACTAGATTGGGTTGCCACTGCTGGTGACTATACTATGGGCTTAATCCCATCCCCTTCGATGATTCTAGGATCAATGTCCTAGACAGACCCTTCGTCAAGTGGTCTGCAAGGTTCTTTTCTGACTTTATATAGTCAAGAACCACATATTTGTCCAATAGTCTCTTTATTGACTTGAAGCGTAGGTGCAGATGCCTGTTCATCTTAGCATTCACAGAATCATGCTTTAGTAGTTCTATAACAGATTTATTATCACATTTTATTAAAATTGCTGGAATAGGATGAACGTAAACAGGTATATGCATAATAAGATTTATGAGCCATTCGGCTTTTGTACATGTAGTATCCAAAGCTATCATTTCAGAGTCCATTGTACTTCTGGCTATGGTAGTTTGTTTACATGATCCCCAGGAGATTGCAGCTCCTGCTAGGGTAAAAACATATCCAGTAGTAGATTTCACATCATATGAATCAGTTACCCAATTTGTATCGAAGTAACCTTCTATGATATCAGGATGTCTAGTATAATGAAGTTTATAATCTAGAGTTCCCTTAAGATATCTAAATACTTTGTCCAATGCAGTCCAATGTGATTGATTTGGGTTACTAGTGTACCTACTTAGTCTCCCAATAGCAAATATAATGTCAGGTCTAGTCCTATTTGTTATGTACATAAGGGATCCAATCATTTGTGAATATCTATGTTATTCTATAGGTGATCCTTCGTTCTTTTTGAGAATAATATTACTGTCATAAGGGGTAAGGGCAGGTTTTTTATCAAAATACTCAAACTTCCTTAGCATTTTCTCAATTGAATGTGTTAAGGATAGAGTATAGCCCTCTTTGCTTTTGGACACTTGCATTCCTAGGATCAAATTTGCCTCACCTAGGTCTTTCATATCAAACTGGTTAGATAAATGATTCTTAGTGTTATTTATCAGTTCCAGTGAAGATCCTAGAATAAGGATATCATCAACATACAAGCATAAAATAACACAACTTCCATTTGTATTTTTAGAATACAAACATTTGTTATATTCATTTGGTACAAAACCAAATTCTATAATGATTTTGTCAAATTTGTTGTGCCATTGCTTGGGAGCTTGCTTTAGGCCATAAAGAGATTTTACTAATCTACAAATCTTGTTATCTTGGCCTTTAGCAATAAAACCTTCAGGCTGCTCCATATAAATTTTTTCCTCTAAATCTCCATTTAGAAATGCTGTATTTACATCCATTTGATGGATCAGCAAGTCATAAATGAAAGCTAAGTCTAGGAGGGTTCTAATAGAAGAAATCCTAGCAACAAGAGAATAGGTATCAAAGCAATCTAATCCTTTTTTTCTGGGTAAAACCTTTGGCTACTAATCTAGCCTTATATTTTTCTATGGTACTATCGGCTCTAAGTTTTTTTTTGAAAATCCACTTACAACCTATGAGTTTTGCTACCTATAGGAAGGTCTGCTAAAAACCAAGTATTGTTCTCCATGATGGAGTTGTACTCATTGTTAATAGCTTCTTTCCAGAAAGGGGCATCAGGAGAGGATATGGCTTCTTTATAAGTTGAGGGATCACCCTCTATCAAAAATGTGAGGAATCCTTCTCTTAAATTCTTTTCAATCCATTCTCATTTACTCCTTTTAGGTTCTATGACTTGTTCAGGTTGAGAACTAGGTATTTGATCATGAGAACTAGTAGATGGAGTAAGAAAAGGATTAGAGGAAGATGAAGGGGTTCTATCCTTGAAGAGAAAGATATTCTCAAAGTAAGCTGCATCTCTAGCTTCTATAATTGTGTTATTGGAGATTTCATTTACTTTAAAATGAGTTACAAGAAATCTATTGACATTGTTATCTAGGGCATATCCTATGAACACAACATCTCCAGTTTTAGGTCCTATCTTCCTCGTTTTGGGTTCAGGAATTCCTACCTTGACTAGACATTCCCAAACTTTAAGGTAATTAATCCTAGGGGTTCGACCTTTCCATAACTCATATGGTGTCTTATCATTAGTCTTACTGGGTATCCTATTAAGAATATAACGTGCTGACAACAAGGCTTCCCCTCCAAATATTATCAGGAGCACCTGAGCTGAGAAGCATGGCATTGACCATGTCTAACAGAGTGCGATTTTTTCTTTCAGCAACTCCATTGGACTGTGGTGAATAAGGAGCAATTACCTCATAAATAATTCCATATTTTTCACAGAAGTTAGTCATATCATTTGAGGTGTACTCTCCACCACGATCTGATCTAAGGATCTTAATCTTCTTATCTAGCTGGTTCTCAGCTTCGGACTTACAGACCTTGAATCTGTCTAGAACTTCATTTTTGGTCTTAAGGAGATAGGTGTAACAATACTTTGAATGGTCATTTATAAAATTAACAAAGTATTTCCTACCGCCTCGGGTCAAGACCCTATTGGAATCACAAACATCACTATGGATAAGTTCTAGGAGTTCAGAATCTCTATAGTAAGATTTGAAAGGTAATCTAGTGTGTTTGGCTTGAACACAAATCTCACATTTGTGTTCATCATCTATAGGAGCCTTAGGGATGAGATCTAAGTTCATCATCCTTTTAATAGATCCTAAGTTCACATGACCTAATGTACCATGCCAAACAATTGATGATTCAACATTTGCAACAAAAGAAGGATTTGAACTTTTATTCATAGTACTTAAAATAAAGAGTCCATCTTTCACAAATTCTTTCCCCACAAATAAATTATTCTTAGAGAAAACTACTTTATTGGCCTCCATTACAATTTTTATACTGAGGTTACAAGGGGGATCCACTAACAAGATTTTTTCTGACAGACGGCACATGAAGCACATCATGAAGAGGTAAAATTTTCTCTGATGTCATCTTCAGATCTATGCTTCCTCTTCCTACAATTTGTGTCGTTGAGCCATCTCCTACAGTCACGCCTCCTCCACCTGATTCCTGATAGGATGAAAAACAGGAGCGATCAAATGAAACGTGAACATTAGCTCCAGAATCCAACCACCAATCATTAGAATGGAAAGACAGGTTTACTACAGGTTGAAAACTTACAGACCTGAAGGAGCTGGAAGACCCATTCAGAATCATGTTAGCATCTGGCTTGTCGTTTCCTTTGAAGGAGTTCTGGATAGGTTCTTTCTTCCTTTGGAAGCAGTTGATGGCTGTATGGTTGGTTCTATCACACACAAAACAAAATCTTCTTTGATCCTGAGTCTAACCAAAGTTTCTAGGTTTTTGGGGTCACTACACCATAATAGACGATTACCCACGGTTATTACCGTGACAATTATTTTTCGTCACGGTAATAACCGTTACTAGTGGGGCGTGGTTAATATTTAGTCATGGTAATAACCGTTACAAATATTTGTTTTGGTCACGGTTATAACCGTTACAAACAGTTGTTTTGGTAACGGTTATAACCGTGATAGAAGTCCATTTATGTGACGGTTGTAACCGTGACCAATATTCCATTTGTCACATTTATTAATGTTGCAGTTAGTTTGTTTTGTCACGGTTTTTACTGCGACTATATTATTTTTTTCGTTACTATTCTCCACCAATTGTCACAGTTATAACCATTACAATTGGACTATTTAAATTAAAAAAAAAACTACATTCAACTGGTAACTAAACAATAAACAACACATCCACTTTCATAATATTTCACTTTCATAATAATTCCACCATTCCAAACCAATAACTAAACCACGAAATTTTCAATAACAATTCCGAGCAAGTAACTAAACCACATAATTTGCAATAACAATTCAACCATTCCAAACTAGAAACAAAACCACATAATTTCGAATAACAATTCAACCATTCAAATTAGTAATTAAACCACATAATATTTGATTAATAAGCAACTAAACCACAGGATGTTCAATAGCATCCATACATTAATATTTTAATAAGAAAACATTCCATTGTTGGTTTCAATGACAACAAAACAAGGCTCTAGATGCATGAAACAAACCACAAAACATTTCAAACTTGTGTTTTTGATAATCAAGACGAGGCTCTCTTGAGGAAGAATGAAAGTGCTTGCATCCATGCTAAAACTGTACATATTCCTGCATGTAAGAGTAAAAGAAGTATCAAATAAAAGCATACAAACTAGTAAAAGAAGTTTAAGGAAAAACAGTTGCTTAATAGAATTTTATAACCTGAAATACTCCTGAAAGTAACAATGAAAAACAAAACAAAATAATATAAAATACAAGATGACACGAGCTCCTTCACAAAAATATATGACCTGCAAAATACTGAAAGCAGCCTTCAAAACCACCAACAGTAAAAGTCAAAACCAATACCAAAACAAAGGTTAAGAATCTTAACCCAGACATCCAGGTGCAAACTAGAGATGTGGTGCAAATTATATCTTCCAGACAATATACCTGACAGATCAGGCCAATATGACTATTTAAAAGTCTTTGAATACTTAGAAAGTACACACATCATTTTTATATGAATAGAAAATTGTTGGATAGAGTATGGCCGCCTAGAACATACAGATCAGGCATAGGTTGTCAAGACATTAAAAAGGTCAAAGATATTCTATTCCAATTCATCAACTTGGCTATAAGGTATAACCCAACCTAGTGCCAACAATAAGAACCAAAGGTCTAAAAATCTACCGATAAGTATCAGCTGTTTGTTATAGGATTCAATAGCCAATTGGGAACGGCATAAATACTGACTGTTCTTCACTTTCAACTCAAAATTGGCACCCTCAGGGTTTCAAAAAGTTCACTCTCAAGTGGACAACCAAAGTCCAACTTTAATGCCACAATAATAAAATTTCATTACATACATACATATGAACTGTCATAAAATATCCTAACCCATTCTGGATTAAAACTCAACATCAGTAGTAGAGCAAAAACGAGAGAATTTACTCCAAAAAATTTCCTTGAATCCTCAATAGCATAATTGGTTAAGAAAGAGTCAAACAATATGATATATAATCAACCATTGTATAACCAATAACACTGAAGTATACAAAAAGTATTATGCATGAAACAATATAATCTCATATCAACCATGTTATGACGAAAAATAGCATTGAATTATATGAAATTATAGTGCATGAAACAATATCTTCACTGACAGTACCTTCTGTGTATTTCAAAATAAATGGGTTTGTAAATTGCCAAAATTTTAGAATCCCTAATCTAAAAAGCTGAAATCTAAACTCGTAAATAAAATCAGATACACAGATTTTAAACCTTAAAATGAAACAATAATTCATCAGTTTTTTAAAATCTGTTGGTGGTTTTGAAGGCTGCTTTTAGTATTTTTTAAACATATGATTCGAGTTTCAAATATGGAGATAGAAGCAAACATCCCCATAATATGTTTTGATCGGGTGTAAGTCGTCAGAGAAATACGGTCCACTATAGGCCCCAAATCTCACAACGTTTGAGATGTTATCCGCAGCCACAACACAGCCAGCAGCAACTATTTGCAGTTGCAGCATTGATCTGTCTTGTGATGCCCATCAACGGAGGACAGTAGAGGATGGCATGAATTTTGAATAAGATATCATAAGTATCACTAGCAAAAGTGGCTTTTGGAGATTTGGAAGGAGGAATTGTGTTGGTGGTGGTTGATGTCAAGTGAAGATGGGGCTTGGTTTGGTAAGAGACTAAATCAAATCATATAAAACTAATATAAAAAGCTGTAGACATCAATAATATGTTCTTATTTATTTCTCCTACTTAAAAGTTAAAATAGAGACAATTAATTAACCACCGCTATTCAAAATCAATCTTAAAATTGATCCAATGGGCTAATAAATAGATAGGATTTCTTTTGGAATACTAATGATAGCACCCCAAAAAAATCTTAAACAGGGACACTCAGAACAAAGCACCTGCTTTTGATAAAGCTTTTGGTGGAAGATTAGTGCAGTAGGGAAGGGCGGATGTTTGGGTCAAGATTCCAAATAATCGTCTAAGGTCACACCTTAAATGCCAGCCTTGGCCACATGCTCCATCTTTGTTGGGACCTTTGGATGAGGCCAACATGATGTTTCTTGTCATACACACCCCTTGCAAATATTTATTTGCAAACAAGGTATAATGAACTTACACCTTACACATTCTTCAAGTAAACAAAGATGGATGTAGACAGATGACTCCAACATACATCGCCCCAAAGGGTGTTAAATGTATAATAAATTATTGGAAGAAACAGGTTACCACAATTAGTCAACCATATGTAGAAACATAGTCACCATATTTTGCATCCTACAAAAACAAAATCGACTATGTCATGCTGTAAATCTATTGTATCCAAGTTACTCCATCTCTCTTTCGCTCTTTATTAGTCTATTGCAAATCTATTGTATCCAAGTTAAGAGTGTGAAGAGAAGCTGTAGAAATAAGGGATTGAGATTTATTATGACTGTCATGGATTCGTAATGAAGCGTAACTTTAAGAAGCCTACAAAGCAGTTAATATTAATGGTCAAAGATGAGAGCGATAAGTATAAAATGAGATTCATATCCTTCTCCCCATCAACTTCTTAACCCACCACCCTCCCCATCTTTTCAGCATTCCCTTCACCTGTCATTCTCCCCTTACCTCATCACCTCAACACATCTCTTCTTTCTAAAGAAGTTCCTATAAGTAACAGGCTAGGGTTTAGGTGAAGAAGATGAAAGGGGCATTGCTAGTTTTTAGTCATGTCTGGTTAGCACTAAAACACGAGTTAGTTTACCTCTATCTGGAAGGAGGCAAGGTGTCCTTATAACAAATGCACCTTCTAAAATTGAAGGGCCTTGCATCTAGAAACCCTTTTATTTTTAGTTCATTAAAGGTAGCTTCAAATGGGGATTGAGATGTGCAAGAGAGGTGGTTAAATGATAATATTCACAAATGCTATTAAGGAGAACAATAAACCAAAATGAATATGGATTGGAATTGTTAAAAAGGATGAGAGGATGCTAATGTAAGGAGATGGCCATTAACAGATTCAATAGGCAATCTACAAAAATTGGGACCAAGACTTGGTTGTTGTCGTATTGCACAATTAAACAATGCATATGTAACATAGGCATTTCATGTCTCTTAAAAGACCATATCCTAATTCCCAAATGTAAGTGCCAGTACATGTGATGTTGACATGTGTGTTGGCATGTATATGCATGGGCATAAAATTGAAACCACAATGAGACGTTTTTCCCGAATATAGCACATGTAGACAAAGCGTTGTTGTTAAACAAGAGGATAGCATGTATAGCTAAGTAAAAAAAGTTCACCAGTGTTGATCCTGGAAAGGGTAAAGTCGATTATCGAAATTGTCAATCCAAATGATTTGGCAGTCCGTTTCTTTCCTTCAAGGGTAAAATCTACACATGTTTCTTCATTGCGACATAGTAGAATATTTCCCCTGCAATACCATTTGACATTCGTGACCAATTAGCAAGCAGAACTGCTAATTGTAATCTCATCATGGAAACACTCATTACACATTGAGAGACACGACTATACCAGTGTAAGTCTCGATGCTCAAATTCACATACAGCTTCAGCCGCAGCAAGTGCAGAAGTGACCTGCAATGAATAATTGGTTGAAACTAGTGTAAGCCTTATAAACCACCGGTTAAAAGAAATAATTGATGATGGAACATGCCAATACTTACCTGCACCAGTAAACTTCGAGCCTCATTAAAGTTCAAAAGCACAAAACTTTCAAGGTCTTTACCCCCATCAGCTAGAATAAATACAATATACCGCTGAAATAGAAGTTAATATTTTTGAGTTTGCTGCCTATGTTAGCTATGTATAATTCAGTTGTTCTAAATTATATATCCACTGTAGTCTAAAAGAAACCTGTGTCTCTGAAAAATCCCCAGGGTGATCATTCTCAGAATGATGCTTGGCATCCCAGTCCTCCCATGCACTGATAAGGGCAGGGTCATAGCGACCTTCACATACCCGAAAACTGTATAGGCAAAATAATGTTACAACACTACAAAGAGTACAATGGCAACTAATAAATAGCATTACATACATTGCACATGTTGAGGAAGAAAAGATTTTAACATTGGCAGTGAAAAAAGAACAGTGTATGAGGAACAATACCACATAAAAATAAGGAAAAAACAGTGGCATGCTGAAACTTCCATTAGAAAATAAAAAGATATAAAACTGGCATAACCCAAGAAAAATGTTTAAAAGAATCCATTAGAGAGTGTACATCCATACTAACAGCTCTAGTATGCAAAGACTAAAATGTTTAAGCGAATCCATCAGAGAGTGAAAGTCCATACTAACAGCTCTAGTATGCACAGACTATGACTATGGCATACTCTTTTGTTTCAATGAAGCTCGTGCATAAATTATGACTATGAGGTTCTCCTTCTTTCCCTCTTAGATTATTTAGAGTCAAGGAAAGCAACACTTCTTTAAGTACTTCTTCAGATTTCTACATAAGGGGAAAATGAATCAGAAAACAATGAGATTTTGATAAGCATAAGCTTGGATTATCTCTCAAACCTTCTGAACTTCTCCATTCACTGGTGAATCTCCATCAATTGGAACTAGTTTGCATACAGTCTCACCAGCTCTGAAGGCCTCTCCATACGTGTCTTCTCCTATTTTTACTATGCTACTTGGTTCACTGTTCCAACAATTTAACTCATTTCAGCTTATGGATTAATCAATCTGTTTCAGATAATAAAACCAAATGCCAGAAGAAGATGACCATAACAAAACAGATAAACTAGAGGTGATCGACTGATAAAACTTATAAATTACCAAAGACCATCTTGAATCAAGATAATATGGTCCTTAGAATTTAAGAAATATTTCAGTGAGTACACATACTGATTACATGCTTTCTGGTCAAATTAAACATTTATAATCGTTAAATAACAGAGCTATTATTAGCAGCAAAACAATGGGGATCTGGAATTAAGTACAGAGCTATTTCAGTGAGTACACATAAAAGTTTGGATAGCACAGATGAAGCTCCTGCAGATTTGAATTGTCCAGGTTCAGAAAACCATATGGAAGAACATCTATACAAGTACATACAATTTACAACTCGACTGTGAACTTTTATAATTAACTTAGGTTATTTGCAGATGACTTCCCTCAGTTGAGGCCTAACAGCAACTCTATGTAACTGTGTTACAAATAGATAAATATTCAGCTCAATATGAACCAAACGTAAAAGTTTCTCAGTTGAACATATCGTCTTAGCTTCCCAAAAGAAATTATTACCTGTGTCGTTATACTACTGGTTGGGCTGACCATTCACCAGTACGTCCCACTGAATAATTTCTCTTATCCCAAGAAGTGGTGAAATCTGACACGCAAAGCATTTGTCTACCATAATGTGGGTATTCAAGTGATAAAGGTTCTCTGGATATATACTTGTTTGTCTTCTATATAGATATGAAGATCTTGTTGCATTTGGTCGAACAAGAGTTTACAACAGAACACAAATGTAATCACTAGCACCTACCTGATCAGTAAGTTTGATACATAAGGTGAGAACTGATTTAAGCAAACAGGTGACTTTCTTGATCTAGGCCACCATCATGCTATTATTGCATCGATCTGCTAGCCTCTAAACAGAAACTCATAATCTGATTAATGTGCTCACATAGCTGATAGATAACTAGAATGAGCAATATGGACCCCCCAAGACAAATTACAGTGTTCATGATCCTCAGAGTCAAACCTGGTATCATTCCACAAATGATCACAGGAGCTCTGTAGATTTCTTTTGTAAGCATAATGCCTCTTGCTCCAATTCTCAGATAGTCCCCTTCTTTGAGAGACCAGTCTTGACACACATTAATCATGACCTGTATACTCTAAAAGGCATGTTGCCATGATCAAGGTTAACAGCGATGCCTTGTATAATACGATATTAGGATAACAGAGGTTGGTGTATATGGCAAAATACCAGTATTTGTCCTATTGAGAATCCTCTCTCAGAGTCTTCAATGAGACGAGTTCTGGAGTAGGCATCAAGTACTTGCAAGTTCTGGAGTAGGCATCAATTACTTACCACTCAGATTGGCTCAATCTTCGTCGAACAGTTCAGCAACCTGAGCAACTAAGAAGTGGCAATTAAAAACATCAAGAACATAAACATGAACTAGTCATAAACACTATTCTCCAATAACTCAAAGATAGATACTTAGAAAGGCAGATTAACACAAGGTATAGCTAATATACAAACTACAAAAGTAGATACTAAAAGAAAAAGAAATCCCAATACCTCTGCTGTAAGGTCCAGCAGTTCAACAAAACATAAGATTAAGTACTATCTTACAGTTTTTTTCTACAAGGTCAGAAAAATGATTACAAGAAACAAGCTAAATCCAAGCAAGTGTAGTGCTCAAACGATCCAAGATGGAAACCTCTCATATGGCTAAACTGTGTTGCACGGATACGAGCACGGATATGGATAAAATTAGAAAAACAAGTAACTTTCAACTGTTCAAAATCATAATTATAAGATTTATGATAATTATCCGAAACAAGTAGCCAAAGTAGTATTTTGATCTATTCAATTTACAAAAGAAAAACAACAATGACACCTAATATTAAGTATCATTTTGGAGGAACCGTCGAATGTTTCTATAGAATCTATAACATGTATATACAAATGATTAAATCAAAGCAACTAAACTTTATTTAAGACTAACAAGCACAATATTCCTGTACAATAATTAATTAATTCATTAAATTTCATTTAAGAAGAATAGGCAAAATAGTTTCATACCAGGGAATGAAGCTCGATAGGCCCAAGATTTTCAGAAGCTCAATCTAAAGTATTGCCTAACAAAAATAAGGGGAAAATGTCAAAAAGTAAATTACAACTACAATATATTAAAAATGTATGTTTCATAACAAAGAGAGAACCATTCGTTAGGAAGCCAGAACATAAGAACACAGAAGAAACTTTTGGTATTCATATATGCACAGACATACAAAGACAACAACGCCGACAAAGATTAGTATGACAAAACTATCAGCACATCCAATACAATATTTTAAATCAACACAACCAAAGAGAAATCCAAGATGATTCACCAAGAAAAGAAAACATTATACAACCAAGAAATACCCTCCCATATTTGAAATATTGGAAATTAAGCAGCAAACTCAGATATCAAATGGTAAAAAAACTGCCTCACTTAAATGATCCACCTAAAAAACAATAGCAATAGATAGAATAGGATCATCAAAATGACCTCTCTTGTTCTTCTTATGATGAAAAAGTAAGACCAAGGGAGACAAGAGCCTGGTACACAGACTGCAATCCTGGAAGGTGGCTGGATTTGATAAGGGTGTCATTACCGGAGATAACTTCGATCCGACAGTAATGCAAGTGAGCTGGGTACTAGCAATGTAAGGCTGAAGATGTTGTTGGGTCCACGCCTGAGCATTTACAGGGTTCATCATGGTCGCGACATGCTCATTGCCGATTCCAACTATGAACGCGGCACTAGAATTGATGAAGAAACCTTCAAGAAATTTTTGAAGGTTTAATTTCCTATAGATAAAAACTGACAGACTATGATCGCATAGATGGTTCTTAAAAATGGTGAGGAATATGCAAAGTTAGAAAGAAAGGTTCAGTATCACTTAGTATGAAGGCACAAATACATTTAGACAGGCACAAAGAATAAAATTACAACCACATATCACTGCAATTGCTGGTTAAAGCATATAGTGGCTTACTATGGTGGTAATGAGTCGATCCAAGAACACACAATTTTCTTGAGCTTGACTCCTATATTTTCCAAGTAGGAGCCTGGTTTCAGCTTGAATCGATTGCGGTGGACGCCACGACCGTGACGTCGAGTGAGGCGATCCCCTGGAAAAGAAAAACAAATTAGTCTTAAAATAGAATAAAACCCTAACCCTAACCTCATTGTCGAGCAAGAAAACGGTGCTCCTCCGAAAGGGGTGGCGGTCGACGGGGTTGGCGCCGTCGTCGATCTCGATGCCGCAGATGTCTAAGCCCTGTCCTTGAGGTGGGCCCGGAGGAGTGGAGGTGGAGTTATCGACGATGGGAGGTAGCGTCGTGGCTTCCGTAGGCATTTTGGTCACGTCGACCAACGATGACCGTCTCCTTCACTTGTAGACATCGTTGGACTATGGATCGCCCTAATTTTTTTAGAGAAGAAGAAATTGAGTAGTAGGAATGAGAACTAAGTCGTGGAGAAGGAAAGTCGAGAGAGGGGAATTAGAGGGAACGGTGAAAAATTAGTGCGGGAAGTGAAATTTTCTCAATTGATATTCGGTGTCGGGATATATGAAAAATGGGTGCAGGGATTTTTTTTCTTCGTTCTAACGGTTTCTAGTGTCACCAAAATTTTATAAAATAAAATAAAATAAAATTAGAATTTTAGTGACGATTTTTTATTTATTGTAACGGTTATTACAGTTACAAGACTGTCACGGTAATAACCGTTACTAATTGCAAAAAAATTATGTCACAAATTGTCTATTTTGGTGTAGTGGGTTGAGGGTTTTGATGGTGATGGTTTTGGTGATGATGGTTTTGGTGAGGAGGTTGAAAACTATGCTTCTTTTTGAAGGATTTTTTTCTTGGATTTGAGATGGTTGTTTGACTTAGGTTTTACATGGCTTTCTACAACGTTAACCCTAGCTGTGGCATTTGACCTAGCTTTGGTCATGGACCTATATTCCTCTTCTGTTCTAATTCTGTGTAGAGCTTGAGAGTAAGTAATAGATCCTTGAAGATGTAGTAGGTCCTTTGCGACTTTAGACCAAGACGGAGGGAGTTTGTCTATCAAACATCATATTTTGTGTTCAGTGGAAAAGAATGATCCCTTGGCTTGAACATGTCAAAGGTGTTCTTGAAATTCATGAATTTGGTTATTGATAGGTTTGTTATCTACTATGACATATCAGTTGAATGTGGAAGAATTGAATCTATCAATTCTAGCATCATCACAACCATATTCATCTTCCAAAGCATTCTAGAGTTCTTTAGCGCTTTTATACCCAAAAAATATGTCGTAGAGTGACTCCGACATAGCGCTTAAGATTCTGTGAAAGCAATGGTAGTCTATTTCCTTAGGGGTCTTGGGTTTGGTAGAAAAGGAGGACTTGGAAATCCCTACGTCAGACTCAGTCTCATCAGAATCATTTGAGATGGGCGTGGACCCATCGATGGCAGAAATCAGGCCTAAAGTGGTAAGCCAAAATTTTATCTGGCTCTGCCACCTCTTGAAATATGTGCCATTGAATTTTGCAGGCTTTGCAGAAAAAGTCTATTCTTTGGAAGTCATATTTTCTAAAGTATGTAAAATATATTTACTCAATAAGATGGCTTTAAACTAAAATTAATAATTAAAATAATTTTAGTAATAGACATTTAAATTTTTAGTTTTTCAAGGTTTGATAAGGTTGGCTTAGCTGTAGGGGCCGGATCCCAGCAAACGGAGGTTCACTAGGAACACTTAAGTACCGGTCGCCTAGACGGTTTTCCGCCTTGTTGACAGAAGGGCCCTTTCGGCTTGTTCCCAAACAAATCTTAACTTTAGAACTTTAAAATTAAAGGAATTTTACTAAATCAATTAATTGTTTGATTTAGCCAAAATTAAAATATTGAGTAAAAGAGGTTACTCAACTAGTATCGACAAAAATGTACTAACACAATAATTATTCGTCTAAGATGTCAATTTCTAGAAATAGACTTAAGAAACAATAATTGTTATATAGCTAATAACAATATATTTGTTACTGATATGACAACTAATTGACAAACAGTAAACAATTTCTTAAACAATATCTAAACAAAATTTGTTAAACAATACAGTGCTTACATGATGACAATTCTATAATAAAAATTGTCTTGCAATAATTTTTCGAATACTTTAATGGAATGTATTCCCAATGTAATAAATTGTGATTTTGAAATAAATAGCAGCAATGAATCTTTAAGTTTACCAATATTCTGAAGCTGACCAAAATTGGAAAGGAACAAAATATTGATAATGTTACAGATATCTAACAGTACTAAAATATTAGAGCTAATAGAACAAATTATTGGTAAACTTAATATTGAAGATAGCTAACATTACAAGATATTAATAAAAGTATGGAGGAATATTGTAATAATAGTTAACAGTACAAAATTGATAACTTTGAAATTGTATGAAGGAATTCTGTTAACAGTATTAGAACAAACTTTTATGAATGACTATTTGTAACAACAAGTCACGATTTTGTATAGAACCAACTAACTCTTAGATTGTTGGAAAATTTTCAATAAAACTTCGTTTTATATCTGCAATAAAATAAAAAATAATTAAATTGTTACCGGCCTCCGGGGAAGTCGTGAACGTAGCACTGCCCTAAGAGTTAGCTCGGGTATATGTGCAGACTGAATCCGAACGCCCCTAGTAGTAAAATTCTCGCTCCACCGGAATCTCGTTGCCGCACACGACGTCGAGAGAATGACCCTGACTTAGCTCCGCCAAGAGCAAATAAAAGGATAGCAGCGATCTTGAGAGTATGAGAATTTCAGAGAGGAAAGATTTTTTGTGTAAAACGAAAGAAGAAAGAGTAGGATATATATAGGCGCTTGCCAACAGCAAGAAAAATAATGGCAGATTAATAAGCCAATTAAAGTGAACGTTACAAAATGTTTAAAGCACAAAAAAATCACATGGTTCATTGAACCTGGACGGAATTTGAATAGCGAATATTACGGAATTTAAAAGTTTGTAACGGTCAAAAATATTTAAAAAAGGCAAAAAATCTTTTAGGGTCTCGGCCCGAACCCGAAGAGAAAATTGAATCGGCATTCGGCGCCCGCAGATGTGGGCACGTACCCGCACCCGTTACGCGTGTCGAACCAAACCGAACCGAGCCAGGCTGAGCGGCGGCGGCGGCGCGCGCGTGTGGCCCATGGAGCTCCCACATACAACTTTTAATGAAGCAAAGGAAGGAGTGGTAATATATACACACACTCCTCCTTATGCCAAACCGATGTGGGACTAAAGAATATAATGAACTTGAGCTTTTGCTCACTGTGAGCATTAGCAACCAACAGAATTTACAATCATGATCTACAATAATAGATACACCAAAACATTTGTGAGTTTTGATGCACATGGACCAATATTGTCTACACAACCACTTATCTTGCTATGGAAACACTCATTCCGTGACCACTATATATTTAGGGTGTAAACACAAAGCTATATTTCTAATCTAGATTTTTTTAATTATTAAACCGACACATGACATCTCATGACATGATAATGGAGTCAACAATATTGTATTGATTGTGCATGCGTCCTAGTGTTGCTTTTGGATTATCTTGTGTCTGTTATATCACTACCAAAATAAGTCATATTACCGACGTAATTAGCGACGTTTTAAGAAAACGTCGCAGGAAAAAAACAATTTAGCGACGTTTTTTTATAACGTCACAAGACGTCATTATTAGCGACTGATAGCGACGTTCTGCGACTTATTTAAACTACGTTTGCGTTTTAAAGAGCTCACGTCACGTATAAGTCGGTAAACATCGCTAATATTAGTGATATTAGGAACGTTTACCGACGTATTTATTACTTCATTGCTAATATCACTGATATTAGCGACGTTTACCGACGTTCTAATATGTCGTCGCTAAATTGAAAATATAGGTCAGGTTCGAGTTTTCATTCCCCCCGTTAATTTTTTCCCCAAATTTCTTTCATCCTCTCCCCCTCCCCGACCC
Source organism: Iris pallida (assembly GCA_029216955.1). Taxonomy (NCBI): domain Eukaryota; kingdom Viridiplantae; phylum Streptophyta; class Magnoliopsida; order Asparagales; family Iridaceae; genus Iris; species Iris pallida. The sequence continues at coordinate 4,931,619 of JANAVB010021799.1, forward strand.
CGATCCGGCGACCCCCACCCCCCTCGGCCCCCGACCGACCGCCCTCGGTGACCCCCACCGACCTCGGCGACCCCTACCCCCTTGGCGACCCCTCTCCTCTCCCCAACCCAAACCATTCCTCTCCTCTCCCTAACCCTCTCCATTCCTCCATTAGCTCCCCGACCCCCTCCTTCGGTGACCGCCGCTCCCCGACCCCCTCCTTCGGAGACCGTCGACCCCCTCCTCCCCTCGCCATCGTCGCGCCCGATCCCTCGTTCTAGCGTCCCTCCCGTTCGCCAGAGCCAGCTCCAGCCACCTCCACCGCCGCTCCCCCTCGCCGTTGCCCCTCCCCTCCTGCCACGGTTGATCAGGTAAACCATAACCCTAACCGGCTCGTATACACACGGATACGACACTTTGACACATGACACAACACTTTGACACACACACACACACTTTTACACATGATACAACACTGACGCGCACACACTATGACACCTATGTGCTCAAATTTTGGCTAAATTAGGGTATTCTAGATATATGATAAATAATATGCTAAATTACTACCCAAACTTTATTCTCATATTGATACATAATATTCATAAATACCCTAGTTATTGACATTACTATTAGTGTTATTGGACTCCTAGCTTAGCTTAGCCCATTAAGCCCTAACCCATACCTTATACTTAGTACATGATTATGCAGAGTAACTCCTCTAATATGACTCATGCAGAGTCACAGTCTTTCTACTGAAGCTAACTCATACAAATATCCATCTTCTTTCAAAGTTTTGTTAGTCTACATCTAACACCAACTGTTTGGCCCTCCGCATACTAATATGGTTGTCTAAAATAAATCCAACTACCTAATGTTGATTCACCACTTCATAAACCCTTCCAAACATCATTCCTACTGTTAACATTAGTGCAACCTGTCTAGGTGAGTACTCAATTGGAAACATTAAATGCTTACTCTCAGCTAAGGTTAACATCATTAATTTGACATGGAGAAGGATTCAGTTATGATACTTGACCATAGTGTCAGAGTCTTAATTGTAAAGGATCACTTGCTCGAACCTACCTCTATCCACTTCAATATCTGCAACCTAACATTCTAAACCAACTGATTTGCCAACATCTGATTCAATATGCCTAGGACTATAAGTCCAAAAGTTCTTTTAGTAATACTCTATACTTGACTTATAAAGTTATGTTAGCATAAAGTTGACTCGGTTTAGCTTAGATACAATATAGCTAGATACATAATATATAGACTAATATCCTAAAACTTGACTTATACAACTTAGAAATGGCTAGTTTGACCAAGTTGGACTAGTTTAGCTTAGAGTTGACTCGGTTGGAATATACATAATATATAGACTAATATCCTAAAACTTGACGTATACAACTCAGCCTTTGAGTGATATGCCGCTACGATCGCTGCACCGATGAAGGAGGGGGTCACTGAGGGGGGAGGGGGTCGCCGAGGGGGAGGAGCTCGTTGAGGGAAAAGGAGGCGGGAGAACGAAAATTTTAGGTGAAAAAATAAAATCGATCGAGCAGCCAACCCTATATGAAATATTGTAGCGACGTCCTTATGTAGACACGGGTGATATGCCGCCGCAATAATCTCTGACCATCGCACGCACAAACACGCGAAACAAAAGTTAGCAATACGAAAAGCACGACTTATTCCAAAGCACAACTTGACTTGTTCCAGCTTTGAGACCCTCATTTTCGTGCGTCATCAGTTCATGTCGGTCTTCACTTTCCCAAGTAACTTCCTCCAATTAACTTTATCCCTCGGTTTAGCTACTATTTCAAAGCTTTGACACTTGTATATCATTCACTACCGTGATGTATCTATCTTACAGAATTATGGAGCTGAATTACTATCTGCAAAATCGTACTTGGATGTACAACCATCATCCTAATGACATGTGCGGTGTGCGGGATGAATTCATAGAGGGTGTACACCAGTTCCTGCAGTTTGCCAAGGCGTTCCCTCAGTACATGGACGGTACCAAAATTAAGTGTCCGTGTGTGAGATGTCGCAACATGAAATATCATCCAGAAGTGGATGTCACGTATCATTTATACTCGATGGGTTTCATGCCGAATTACTATCAGTGGAGCGAGCACGGAGAACTTGTGTCTTTAGCATCGGAGTACGAGCCTTATGTGGATGTCCACAACAACGCTTCTTACGACGATGGGTTGGTGAACATGGTTTTTGACGCGGCCGGGCCTAGTTTCGATCCAGATGATCATGATGCACCTGAGGAGGCACCGAACCCCGATGCTGCACAGTTCATGGAGTTGCTGGAGAATGCAAAGACTCCATTATATCCTGGTTGTGAGGATCATTCACCGTTGGAGGTGGTTACATGATTGTTGAGCATCATGTCCGATTTTAACATGTGGCAAGATTGCTACAACCGTATTATGGAGTTGCTTATAGAAATATTGCCTGAGGGTGCGAAGTTGCCTAAAGACTTCTACCAGTCTAAGAGGATGGTTAGATCGCTCTGGATAGGATACGAAAAAATTAATGCCTGTCACAACGGGTGCATGTTGTACTACAAATACGACAAGGATGAAGACTCCTGTAGATTTTGTGGTGTCGATCGCTACAAGGCATGTGGTAGAGGAAAGTCTGTCGGTGCCAGGAAGCCTACCTCTTCGATGCACTACTTGTCGTTGATGCTGCGGTTGCAGCGGTTGTTTATGGTGAAGGAAACTGCAGAAAACATGAGTTGGCATAAGTGGGAACATACCGAAGGAGTGTTGGATCACCCATCTGATGGAGAAGCATGGAAGCACTTTGATCGAGAGTATCCAAATTTTTCTTCTAATCCGCGTAATGTCAGATTGGGTCTCTGCTCCGACGGTTTTACCCCATTAGAACTTTTGGGATCCCAGTATTCGTGTTGGCCTATGATCGTCACCCCGTACAATCTACCGCCTTGGATGTGCATGAAGACTCCGTATATGTTACTCACCGTTATTATCTCAGGTCCGAACAATCCGAAAAGGAACATCGACGTGTATTTACAGCCATTGATTGATGAGTTGAATCATCTGTAGGAAGCAGGTTCCAACACGTACGATGTATCTAGAAAACAAAATTTCCAGATACGGGCAGCACTTATGTGGACCATCAATGACTTTCCGGCCTATGGAATGTTATCTGAATCGAGCACGCATGGTTGTCTTTCAAACCGTGCTTCTTCAATTATCATCGACAATTCCTGCCGAAGGATCATCCGTACCGGAGGAACATGAATGCTTTTCGTGCTGGCGTTGTGGAGAAGGCTAATCCCCAGCCAAGGTGCCCCGGATACACGATATGGGAAGAGGTAAAAGATTTACCAAGAGCTATTGAGCAGCCTGCTACGGGCTACAAGTGTGACGGATTTGGTCGCACTCATAACTGGACGGAGAGGAGTATATTCTGGGATCTTCTATATTGGAGCACCAATCTGATTAGACATAACCTTGATGTCATGTATATCGAGAAGATTATGTTTGACAACATAATTAATACTGTAATGGATGTAAAGGGGAAGACGAAAGACAATCCAAAGGCTAGATTGGACTTGGAAGAAATATGTAGACGTCCTGCATTGCATTTGATAGAGGACGGGAATGGAAAGTTGAAGCAGCCTAAGGCAATTTTTTTACTAGAGAAGGAGGATAAAGTGAGGCTTTGTAGGTGGATTCAAGGTCTGAAATTTCCAGATGGGTATGTTTCGAACTTGAGAAGATGCGTCGACCTCAAGGAGAACAAACTGACAAGTATGAAGAGCCATGATTGTCACGTATTCATGGAGCGGTTAATTCCGATTGCATTTCAGGAATTCTTACCGCAGACAGATTGGGATCCATTAACGGAGCTTAGCATATTCTTCAGGGACCTTTGTTCTAAGAAATTGCTCGTTGATCGTCTAGAAAAGCAAAAGAAGGACATTACGGTAACACTGTGCAAGCTAGAGAGGGTGTTCCCTCCTGGATTCTTCGACTCTATGGAGCATTTGCCGATTTATCTTTCTTACAAGGCACGTGTTGGCGGACCCGTCGAATATCGATGGATGTACCCGTTCGAGCGATATTTGAATCACCTAAAAAGAAAGGTGAAAAATAAGGCTCGGGTCGAGGGTTCTATTTGAGAAGCCTATATTCTCGAGGAGATTATCAATTTCTGCTCCTCCTATTTCAAACCTTATGTTGCTACGAATAGAACGAGGGCTCCGAAAAATGATGACGAATATCAAGAATTTAATGATGAAATACTGAAAGTATTCAATGCGTCCGGAAAGCCTTCGGAGAAAATGAAGAAGCGATATTTGAATGACGAAGAGCTAAGGGCTGCTCAGTTGTATGTATTACTAAATTGCGATGAGGATGAAGTGGAGAAGCTAGAGGGGTAACTAAGAAATGATGAGTTTATGTCATCTCAATGTAATAGTATAAGCTAATATTATTGTACTAATCGGCGGTTGCTTCGTTGTTTTCCAGCACATATAATGATGAGTTGAGGCTGGTTAGATCCTACCTAACAGACGAAGCATTAGAACAAAAAATGAGACGTCATTTTCCTTCTTGGTTGAGCGAATATGTAAGTAGCTCGGTAATTACTGGCCTCTTCTAATGCAACTGCGCAATAAATAACTTATTATCTCTTCTTTGATATTCAGGTCGATCATCTAATTTCACCCGAGATTGAATTAATTAGAACTCTTGCCAAAGGACCAATTACTTTTGTTAAAATATGGCCAAGTTACTGTGTCAATGGCTTTCGGTTCAAGTCGACAAATGCTCCGATCAGAGACAGCTTCCTGGATCTTGATTCCACGAAAAACAGTTGTTTGTGTATCAAGTCTTCGAACTACAAAGACGTCGATCCAGGAAATGATTTCTTTGGCATCTTGCGAGAGATTGTGGAGTTGTCATATAATAATGGCAGAGAACCTACAAAGATCGTGTTGTTCAAGTGTGAATGGTTCGATCCGATTGAAAATCAAGGTTGGAAAATTGACAAGCATGGTCTTGTGGATATAAACTACAAGCGTAGATATCAAGGCTACGAACCGTTTGTCCTAGCAATTCAGGCTCAGCTCATGTACTTCATAGCTTATCCGAGACGGGAAGCAACAAAGTCTGACTGGTGGGCAGTATACAAGACTAAAGCTAGAGATGCTTTTGATGTTGACGAAAAAGCTTACCAGGAGGATGAGCTACCTCTTGTAACCAATATTGTCGATGTGGACTCCACGAAAGTTACGCATTACACGACACATAATATAGAAGATGTAGAATTATCCGAAGAGGAAGACGAAGCCGACGAAGGCGAAGATGAAAGTGAAGATGAGGAAGAAGAGGAAGATGAGGTCGAGGAAGACGAACAAGATAATTATTTTGAAGATGATTGAGAGAGATATACTTATCTGAACTTAGATGTTTCTTCTAGAATATATTATCTAGACTTAGATGTTTATTGTAGAATGTATCATCATATGTTGTCTTGGTTATTATCTTGTCTTTGTTGTACTTTCATATTTTTAGTCTTTATTATTTGTTGTATTATCATATACTGTCATCAGGTATGGCAGGTCGTCGCGGATCGTTCCGTAAAACGGGACGAAGAGGTCATGATCCTTAGGTACTTCCTACATGTACTTCTAGAGGATGGGGTGTCACGCCCTAGAACCAGAATACTGGAGAGCGGGGGCAGACATAGCCAGCTACGTATATGAAATGGATTCCATCTCGCTATACGGTCACGGCTGTCTAGATACATGAGGGTTTATCTACAAGCCAACAGTCTCTTAAGGTCATGAACAAGTATAGTGTCTCAATCACAAGCAAGTAAGTAAAAGGTTACAAGAAGTATGATCATTAAATATACAATAGTAAGGCATCCCAAACATTACATATTCAGCTGATCATGAAGCTAGTCGTTACAAAATGTTAGGACTATCAAGAGTTTAGTCATACATGATCAACCCTAGGATCTGTCAATCATGTTACAGCCCGTAGGCAGACAGTAAGTAAGAGTGCAATCGAGCTAAACAGGTGCTCGTCAGCTAAACGTCTCAAAAGAATATTTTTACAATAGAGTGGGAGAGCCAAAAATAACCTACTCGTTGCCAGGGTTCCGTCTAGTGGCCACCATCTGGCTGGAAGGTCGGTAGATCCTCTGGAGCTGTTCCGAAATCTGGCCACACAAAACCAGCTGGGTCAGTCCCCAGAAAGAGCAAGTGCCACAAAGGAAGCTTCACTTAGGAACTAAAACCAGCAATCAGCACAAGATATAAATAAAAGTAAGAACTGGAAATAAAGAAAATATATCAGGATGATATACGACGAGATAACCATGGAACTATTCCGATAACCAGGTTACAACCCAAAAACCAAACAAGGACCGGGGTTGTAGCCCTTCGTCTGAACAGAACTTAGAATTCTCACCATTTATCGGTAAAATAAATACAAGCATTCTGGTCATTCAATAATCTGGAACAGGATCAGGGCAAAACTAGACTGGTTAGACTCCATCCAATCACTTCACGGCCAAGCAAGAATTACGGCTTGATACTTTAACTAACTAGGGTTGTCACAAGCCTAATTACTAACAAGATGCAGTGAGATTATTCCACAGCCACAAGCCCTGCAGACCATCCAGATTATCCGGGTTAAAAGATTAGAGTTGAATTCAGGTGGGTACATCGTCCAAGAAACGAATGTACCCTTAGGTAGCTTGAAGGGTGCAACATATGACAGTGTGATAGAAATGTGCCCTACTCGACGGCAGGCTACAGATCCCAAGGCGTACCCAGGTAACAGGATTGCCTGTAGCTGGGAAATCTCGTCATAACTAATGTATTTATCTAGTTATTAGCCTTAGTCCATTTTAATGGGTACTCCTGACCGTGGTACTCAGGAGTCTCCTCCTAGACATGATGCAAGACAGGACTAGATTATTTGTACAAGCACAATCGCCCACGGTGTCCAGGACATTTATACAGGTCATGTCATGTCAGGTAGCCGTCGCAACAGCTATTCGAGATAATCATGTCAGGTTTATCATATCAAGTGTACTAGTCAGGAGTACGCCACGACGGGCCACTATCAGGTCATGTCAGGTTATTATGTCAGGAGTGCACCACTACGGGTCACTATCATGTCACTACAGGGTTATAGAAGAGCCATGCGGCTAAGGCATATGCGGGCAGGAAAGATCTCATGCGGCTGGAAGAGAACAGTCCATACGACTGAATTGATATGGGTTCATACGGCTCATGATCCGAGTTCATGCGGCTCGGATAAATCGGTTTCAAGGCAGCGCGGGCGCGCGGCGCTTGCGGCTGCAGGAGCTTATGCGATCAGGAAGGAGGAATCTCATGCGGCTGGGGAGCACGGGGAGCCTGCGGCTAAGAGTAATGGGGAGCAGTCTATGCGGCTCAAATGGTCCTCGCATATGCGGGTGAACGATTAAAGGTCCCTACGGCTCATGGTAGATGGGCCTCATGCGGCCCGAAACAGTGGGCGCATATGCGGCCGAACATAGAGGGTTTATGCGGCTCGCGGAGAGCGGGAACATGCGGCTGTATTGGTCTCAGCCTCATGCGGCTGGGGCTAAGTGATTGCTTATGCGGCTGACGGGGGGGGGACTTCATGCGGCTATAAGGTTCAGGATCTCATGCGGCTGGCGGATATAGGACTCATGCGGCCAGCGAGTGAGTCTAGTTTACGCGGCCAGGAAGGCAAGGGCGCATATACGGCTAAGTGGGGAAAAGTCCATGCGGCTGGAAGAACACTTGCCGCATGAAATGTTCATGTAGTCAAGTCATGTACTGTTCTTCTTCTCCAAATTCTGAGAAGAAGAATGCCATGAGAGCCAAGTTTCCAAGCTCCATAACTCCATCATCCGGAGCCCAAATCCGAACTTCCATAGGTCAAAATGGGGAAGAACGAAATTCTCTACAACATGGAACCATCAAAACTCGGAAATAATAAGATTAAGTAGATCAAACCCAAGAAATCCGAAAATAAAGTAAACTTAGATCTAGAAGAATCTAGCCATGAAAAGTAAAAATGCCAAGTACTAAAGTACTTTAGAATGTAGTAAGAAAGAGAATAAAGTAATAAAATTGGAGTTCCTCCATGAAGCAAGTTGCACTTGCCTAGACCTCTCTCTCCTCTCTCTGGTAGGTAAGGAAGTAAATGAGGAAGAAGAAGATGATAAATGAAGAGAGAGAAGGGGTAATAAATATGAATGGTGGTGGTAGGTAGGGGGTTCATACATGGGTTCATCATGAACCAATAACAATCCCAAACCGAACCAAGCCAACCCGAACCAAGAATAACCAAGCCAAACCAAACCAAGGAGATTTATAAATACAAGATAAAATACGTATACGTATTCCAAATATGTAATACGAACACAGGTATTACACGGGGTTTTCCTTCGGTACCTCCTACTGGTTCCGGCTCTGGATCCTCGTCGCCGATTAATCCGACATATCGGACAGTAGCTAGGCCTGCTGGGATGACGTCACGTAGCATATCTCCTGGGACGAGTAGTTCCAGGCCTAATGAGAGTGCTCGCCCGTCTAGCGTTTCTGCTGCTGATACGACGATGGAGACGGATGAGCAGACGGGGGAGGCTGCATCGACGGTCGAGGCGGCTACGCCGACGGTCGACCAGCATCATGCAGATGATGCATGCGCACCTCCGAAGGAGAGGAGGACGGAGATCTGGGCCGACGGTACAAAGTAGGTATTTTGGTTTATAATTTTTTTCTTCTATTTTTATCATAAATTAACCTTTTTTATGAATATAATATGTCTGTATAGATATCGTCCCCCAGAGGTACAGAGACTTCTAGGCCACATGCTGAGGCATAATTATGGTAGTCCTTGGATTAACTACTCTGATGCTCCAGACGAAAGGAAGAACTACTGGTTTACGCGCTTCAAGGTTAAAATAGATTTGCTTTTAATATGAATCATATAATTAATTCATATTATATATAACTGATAAATATTTGGTTTACGTTCTTCTAGGATATGTTTTTCTATCCACCGCACCGGGCCGAGCTTATCGAGGGGATGTTTCCTGCCGTCGCTGCCAAGCTGATCCGCGACACTATTAATGATCAGAAGGATCTTGATCGTGCCGAAAAGCCGATCCAAGGTTGGATCACCCCTGATCAGTGGAATGCGATGAAGGCTCGATTCGACGAGCCAAGGTACAAGAAGAAGTCGGAGAAGGCCAAGGCGGCTAGGCAACATGCCTCGAAGTGGTACGGTGGGTCGATTCGATGACGGAACATTTCCGTCGTCTGGTATGTCTTTCTCTTTTAAAAATATTATTTTAATGCAAATCCGATAAATTATTACTAAAATAATATATTTAATTACAGGTAAGGAAGGTCGGTAACGCCGACATGGTGACCGTCTTCCTGGCCACCCATCGGAAGGCGAAGGCCTTATTGACGAGAGGGCCGAGCAGACCTATGTAAGTATTATAATACGTTATCTTAATTTAATACTTCGAGTCAATTTTAATATAACTTAGTAAATATGATGCAAATAAATATTCATGTAGTTAGTAATAATAAGTACATTAATTAGAAATTAGAAATTATAGAGTACTATCCATACTTTCTAGGCCGAGTATCAGAGGCTGCGGGAACGGGCGGCTGCTAGTGCACCTAATACAGGAGAGGCCGGTACTTCCTCGCAGCCCACTCAAGCTCCGTCGGTGGACGAGCTGTGGATGGCCGCCGCTGGTGGACTCCATAGGGTACGTACTATGGTACGGGATCCTATGGCACCCTAGTTGCGACCCAGTCCTCTAGGGCATCTCCTGCTAGTGTGCATGGTCCACAGCCGTCCCAGGAGTCTGTCCGAGTCTACCAGATGATGGAGTCTCTCCGTGATGACCTGCTACGACGGATCGAGGAGCAGTCTCAGCACCCTACAGACGATCATGTGCGGCTAGCACGATTGGATGCACTCGACCGCGGCATTATGGAGCTCATGGAGACGACTGAGAGGACATAGCGCAGCGTTGGAGGTTATAGCACACGGTAACGGAGCTGCAGACAGCACAGGTGACCATGACCGACAGGCTAAGATTGGTGACGGATTTGATGGTCCAGAGAGCAGTGATAGACTGTTATCTACCATGGATTCATACAACCAGCGACTTACAGCGTTGGAGCGTGCTGGTCCTCCGGGTGCGCCTTCATCATCGTCGACTCCGTCGCCTCCACCGCCTTCTTCATCGACACCGACTCCACAGACGTCACTGCCTGCTCCATCGGTATCGATTTCACTTAAGGAGTATGAGTTGTTCTTATCCCTTCTTCGCAGTGGTGCCCCTCCTGTACCAGATCCCTAGTAGTCCTAGTTAGGACTGTTTGTTTGTGTTTGTTTGATCCTTTATTTATGACTTGGATATTTGTTGGTTGTGTAGACTTGGATGTTTGGATCCTATTTGTTGGATCCTATTCTATTTGTTGGTTGTGTGTATACTTTGGTTATTTGGTTGTTGACTTTGTTATTTGGTGTAGACTTGGTTATTTGGATACTTGTTGGTTGTGCCTATTCTATTTGTTGGATCCTATTCTATTTGTTGGATCCCATTCTATTTGTTGCCTGCTACATTGTGTTATACCGTTGTTTATGTTATTATTCGTTTCAATTGGATGTTAATGTGCTTCTGTGGTTTACATTTACCGGTGTTGAGTGTTCCACCGAAGGGGTCGGCGAACCCAGGGTGAAAAGGATATCTGTTATACTGTGTCTTTATGGTTATCTTTTTAAACTGCAGGGAGAAAAGGACATTCTGTATTTTATTTTTTTATTTTTTTTGTAGATTTACCGACGTTTACCGACGTCCACCGACGTACGTTTGCGTCGGTAAACGTCGGTAAATCTGTAAAAATTTTCAGGATACCGACGTTTACCGACGTCCTTATACGATGGAGACCGTCAGTAAAAGTCGGTGAACGTCGGTAATAATCCCAGAAATTACCAACATTTAGTGACATAATAGTCGTCGCCAATCCACCGACGTAACAACGGTAAATGTCAACAAATTCCCAGTATTTTACCGACGTTTTGCGACATTTTCAACGACGTTAATTCACCGACTAAACGACGGTAAACGTCGATAAGTTCCCAGGATTTTACCGACGTGTAGCGACTTTCAACACGTCGCTAATCCACCGACGAAACGACGGTAGATGTTGGTAATATCCCAGGATATACCGACGTAATCATACGTCGGTGAACGTCGGTATTTGCGACGTTCGGCGACGTTTTAAAGATCAGCGACTTACGTTTTCGCGACAAGTCCAAAACGTCAGTAATTGCGTCGGTAAATATTTTTAGCGACGTAATTTGTCATTTTAGCGACGTCTTTAGGCGTCGCTAAAATGACTTATTCTGGTAGTGTATGTTGACATGAGGTATGTCTGTGCTCCTTAGTTTAAGGGATATCAGTAGTCTTTAATTATAGTTTATTATTTTCTTTTGTTCTAGTTTTTTTTATATGAAAGAAAATTTTACTTTTTTAGATCTAGCTTGTATAATATGACAGGGTCAGAAAATCTAGTCTTTTTAGGGATGAATTCCTTCTGTCTTACAGATAGTAGCTACGGAGAATATTATAATGTTCTTTTGTATAGTATTTGTAAACTCATAGGTTTACTGGTTGACAATTATGCACTTATTTGCTTAGGATTTTCAAGTTCTAAGTTGATATTGGATGGTAATGAATCTGTCCATTTTCCATCATGTAATATGCTACAGTATGATTATGTCTAGAGTATAATGATGTAAGAAAAAAAATTCTTAATAATCGTAATGTTCTTGACAATAGTGAATGTTATATTTCTCTGTGTTCAAATTCCTAAAGTTGTCTTCACTCTTCTTCTTTAGTCTTCTAATTATGAAAAAAAAAAATTAGCCCTCCATGACTTGGAACTTGTGGGTTTTAATTTTTAAATGCTATTAGTACATTGCAATTTGTTATGACTCAAGTAGTTGCATAATGCATAAATATTTTGTTATAAATTAAAATTAAATAATTATTTGATATTTGAGCGCTTTATATACTCTTTTCTGTGACATCTTATGATGATTTGTTATTTGCATATATGTTAACTATAAATTTGGCAACCATATCCTTATTTTGTTTTCCTTATTTTGTTTTCCTTTGGATTCAAGCGATTGGTACAACCAGAGCTAATATGGTAACAAGCTTACTCTCTTCAAGATCCTCGTAATATTTATGAATCAGACAACATAAAGATACCTTACTTGTTACACTTCACCATCCCATTTAGTCAGAAATTATTATACTAAATATGGGACGTCATGATGCATTTTCCTAGTCTTGCGTACAAATAAAATAGTTCTTCTTTGTTCTATCTTTAGTTAACACTTTTCGATACTTGCTATTTTAAACGAGTAACTTTTACATATTGTGACATTAGTAAATTTGTTTATATACTTACTAGTCTGTCTCCTATTGTATATAGTGTAAATGTAAATAATTGTCACACAAATATTTTGTTAGTGCGCTAATTTTTGTTTTACCAATTTGTTCGTATGATTTAACACTAATTGATGTAAAATAATAGCAGACAAACATTTACGTTATATATTTACTTTGATTAAAGAAATATTCTGCTTTGGTTCCAATTTTGATATTTTGATATTATATGTCTCTCTTGAAAACAATTTACAGATTGCAACTACAACAAATAAATAGAATATTCTATTTGGTGGAAAATTGTATTTATTTTTTTGAGAAATAATTTCTGGAAATAATTTTATTTCTTTAAGAAACAATTTATCTCATTTACCATGATATTTAGCAATAGGTGTATAGATGAAATGGAAAGAAATTTTTTTTTACTTCATCAACAATCTAGTTGGGATAAACATTCTAATGCATGAGTAATTTAGTAGTGTGTTTAATATTATGATCCAGAATCAAGTATCAGTATACATCTGATTTGCTTTTGCATAACATTTATGTGATGCTTCTTTTTCATTTTATTGAGTGAACATACCTTGTATCAAGTATCAAGTATCAATATTATTTTGTGGCTGTTCCCTGGGATACCTAATGTTCACTTATTCTTTGTTACTTATTACCTTGTGATGCAACATACCTTGTAGGAGCATCTCTCTAATGTAGCAATATTGATCGTGGAAACACTTCAAAAGAAGACATTATGCCATAGATGTCATCTTTTATAATTATTAATAGCTCTTAAGCACATTTTTTTAATATTATGTACATTAGCCAATGGCTACCTCTTGAATGTTGAATGTTTTGGACTCTTCAATTGTGCTAAACAGTTACAAATTGAGTACCTTCAATTCTCCACATGGCTGAGCATTCAATAATTTAATAATAACCATGAAACCACTTCATGTTAGAATAGTAAGCATGAAATTGATTATCGAATAGAAAAATATAAGAAGGAATAATAGTGCATTAAACTCAACATCCTACCCTTGATGAATATTTGGTTAGACTTTACTGTTAAGTAGAACATTGTACAAACATGGAAAGCTTTTATTTCTTTGTCCACTAGTTTAACACAATACATTGACATTTTGTCAAATATAAAACATATGTTATCTTCAAAATTCTACATGATTGAAACTACGCAAAATGTATTGTTGTGCAAGAATGAACAAGTTTATGCATCATATAAGTTATGTTTCTTGCTAATATATATAAACTATCTTCTATTTTCTTGATGACAAAATTATTTGAAATACTTTTAACTTTTAGAAAGGAGCAAAATGTTTACGATGACCGTAATACAAAATTATTTTTGTACTCACTTATTCTTAACATGATCTTTGTAATGTTCTCTCTCTAAGACAGAAGCATTAGATATTGTGACTTGTTAGAAAAGTCTCGAACATGCTAAGGGTGAAGGTACGTAAAACAAAAGCTCTTTACTCTATATTCTGATATTAATGGATGTTTAGCAAGAATAATTAAACTATCTCTAAATAATGTATAAAAATAACATATCTTTTGTGTTATTAATAATAAGTCTTGATCATTTGGAAATGATTATGGTACTATTCATTATTGTATTAAAGTGATGTTATACGATATTTTTGAGATTTTGTCAGTTTGTTTGAACCTTAGCTGACCAAATAGTCACAAATTAGAATTTCTATTCAGGCAAAAAAAATCACAATATTGTTATGTCATAATATTTAAATTATATTAGACAAATACTGCTTTGCATATAATCTGTGATATTATAATTCTTTTGATTCATTTACATAATTTAGTTAAAAGAAAATAGTTTAGTGATATTGCAAATTCCAATAAATATAAAGTTTTAAAAGTTGAGATTTTTTTGGGTACAAGCTGAAAGGGTCCTTCTGTCAACCGGGCGTAAATATCCCTAAGTGACACGGTACTTAATCGTCCCCTTATGGACCTCCGCTAGTTGGGAACTGACTCCTACAGCTAACGCAAGTTGATCAAAACTTGATAAACTAAAGATTCGATAAGGTTAATTAGCAAAAATCACTTAAACTATTATTCTAGTACTTTATACTGTCATTTTTGTAAACATGGCTTGTAAAGATAAACCTTTAGAGACAACGCTAAAAATTATTGTATCATACTTTAAATGGTGATAGAGTCATATAAGTTTTGGCTCACTATCCTAAGATTTATATCAGCAAATAGTGAAACCACACATTTGTTAAACAATTATGATGTCACCAAATATGATTTAGGAAGAAAACAAATCAGTCAAACTAGTTATTTTGTTTTATATTATAAAGAATATTTTTAAAGGTATTCTAGACTATAAATTGTATCATATTAGATACACTTATGTTGTTGAAGGTCATGCAAATACAAACTGGGTAACTGACTCATATGACATCTAATCCATTTATGGATTTTTTTTATTTTATGAGGAGTTGTCATCTCTTGAGGTTTATGTAACAGATCTACCATTGCTAAGAGTATTATATACTTTGAAATGTTATCTTCAGTCACATCGTGTATTGAAGCTGTATGGCTCAGACATTTTATATACTTTGCATAATTTATATATTTTGTACATGTTATTTGTTTTAAAACTATGCCAAAAGCATGATCTTGTGAATTCTAAGAAGAACAGATACATGCATCTGCGTATCAAGGCATTAAAAGAGCCAAAAAGGAAAAAAGTTGTTATTGACTATAAAAGTCATAAAAGAACTTTACAGATCTTTTGACAAAGAGTCTGTTTACTCTTGACGAAGAGTTTGTCTAGAAAATTAATGCTAGAATCATCGAGGGGGATAGGATTATGCCCATAAGTTAGTCAGCAGCAGTGGCAACCCAATCGAGTCTGACTGGAGATCCCAAGAAGCCGGTTCAATGGGTAGAAACAAGCTAGACTAGGTGACTATTATGGAACACTGACTCTGAGATTAAATTCTCTTAAAATAATTGTCCAAGAGGCTGTACATGTGTACATGGATATCCCATCCCTATGGGAATAGTATTCTGGTGTGATTTGGTTAGGATAAGTTTTTTAAAACTCTTAATAGGTTTAAGCATTATTATGCAGGGTTGACTCCAATCACTAACCATTTGCGGACTTACCTATGTGAGTGGTCGTGAAGGCCGCGACTATAGGACATGGCGATCCTAGACAACTCTCATGAATATGGTAAAGTGCACATGGCCAATCAAATGCGCAATCTGATAGACCCAAAAACCTCTAGCGTATTATTGTACAAAATTAAGTACAACTCCGACGGAAGTGTTGAGCGCTTAAAGGTATCATTATTTCGTACATAGTATCAGAGCCTCCCAAAAAACCCTAGCCGCCAAACCCTACATCTCCACCTGAATCCGGCGCCCGATCCGGCGCCCCTCCTCTCCGGCGAACCCTAAATACCGGGGTCCGACTGCTACGTCCGGCTGCCGAACAGCTGAACGCCCGGCGTCCGACTGCTCCGCCCGACGTCCGCCCGGTCCGCCCGGCCCCATCCGTCCATCCGACTCCATTCGTCTGGCGGCGTCAGGATCCGTCTGGCCCGCTCCCGCGCCGATCCGCCGATCCACCGCTGTACGTGCCAGCCTTACGGCATGACCGTATGCGGCCGATCTTGCGACGATCCCGCGCCTGACCGTGCCTGACCCTGCTACCGACCGAGACCCCTATGTGCCAGATCCGACGCCCCGATAGCGGCCGATTCGCCGCCGACCCCGTACAACAACGACCGATTCGCCGCTCGTTCGATCGATCCGTCGGAGTTGTACTTTATTTTGTACACCCAACTTCGGCGATGGCTGATGATGCTGCGTCCAGCTACTCCATCGCGACTGGGGGTGGCGGTGCACACAACCCAAATTATCCTAATTCGAAGGATC
Organism: Iris pallida; assembly: GCA_029216955.1. Taxonomy (NCBI): domain Eukaryota; kingdom Viridiplantae; phylum Streptophyta; class Magnoliopsida; order Asparagales; family Iridaceae; genus Iris; species Iris pallida. Next base: position 4,948,035 of record JANAVB010021799.1, read on the forward strand.
CATATTTTCTGAGTTCTATTGATCAACCAGGAAATATCATTACTCCTATTGTTTTCCGTGGACAGAACTATGCTGAGTAGTCTCGGTCGATATGTCTCTCCCTGATCTCTAGGCGAAAGATCACCTTTTTGGAAGGTACTGAAATCAAACCTGTTAATGATGCTAGTAAATTGCTTGATTGGAGATGTGTGCAAGCGCTGTTGGTTCAATGGGTTCTTAATACCTTTGATCCGTCTCTGAAGAAATCTTTGTCGTACTTTGAGGAGGTCTATCCATTATGAAACTTGTTGGAGAAAAGATTTATTGTTAGTAATGGCACTCGAAAGCAACAAATTAAGGTAGCTTTGGCCGAGTGCAAACAAACGGCGTCGATGTTTGTGGAAACCTACTTTAAAAATTTGCAGTCTTTGTGGGATGAGCAAGCTGCTTATTTTCCATTGCCTACTTGTACCTGTGGTGAACTTGCTGCAAAGCTACAGGCTATGAGGGATGAAGACCACTTTCAGGACTTTATATATGGGCTGAATGCTGAGTTGTATGGTCAAACCCGATCTAATCTTCTGGCTCAGGATCCTCAGCCAAGTATAGATCGGGCATACCAGGCAGTCCGTGAGGAGGAGGATATGCGAAAATTTTAGGTCTAATCCGCTACTGAGGAGGTGTTGGCGCTGGCTATCAAGACTTCACCTCGTCTTTTCACTACTTCTAATAGTAGAACCATAGATTCCAGGGACAAATCAGGTATAATCTGTACTCATTGCAAGAAAACAGGTCATGATGTTACAACTTGCTTTGCCAAGATTGGCTATCCAGAGTGGTGGGAGACTCGTCCTCGGCGTGAGGGCGGACGTGGTGCTGATGGTGGCGGAGGCCCGGCACTACAGTAGAGACGTGATGGGGGACGCGGTGCTGGTGGCGCAGGGGTTGTTCATCATGTCGCCGCTGCTGGTCATGGAGGGTATCCTTCACCACTCTCAGGTGAACAATGGCAGAAACTGATGAGCTTGCTGGGTAACGACAATCCTTTCAACCCTGGTTCTTCAAACTCTGATCGTCTGATGGGTAAGAATTCATCTGTCACTTAGATATTTGATACTGGGGCTACTCTTCATGCGATAGGTTCTCGTGACTGTTTAGTTGATTGCTTTGAGGGCCCTGTCTGTCCTGTGATTTTGTCTGATAGGAGCACTATTGAGGCTGTTCTAAGAGGCAAAGTATTTTTTGACTACTTCATTATTGTTGACGGATGTTCTTTATGTTCTGTCATTGACTTACAACTTGATCTCTGTCTCACAATTGATTGGTGCCAGAAATTATGATATGTTATTTACTCCTGATTTGTGTTTTGTTCAGGACCGAAGTACGAGGATGGTGATTGGAGCAGGTGAACAAAGGGGTGGACTTTACTTCTTGGAGGAGGTTCCAGCTTCTTTAGCTTCGGTGATTCTGGCATGCAGAGAGAGTGATTCTGAGGTTTGGCATAGTAGACTGGGGCATCCTTCAGATAAAGTAATGCATACTTTACCTTTTCTCTCTGGTTGTAGTGTGTTTTCTCATAAGACTTGTGATAGTTGTCATCAAGCTAAACAGACTCCTGATGCTCTTCCTGATAGTAGTAGTCGTGCTTTGAGATACTTTGAACTTATACACTGTGATCTGTGGGGACCATATCGTGTTCTGTCATCTAATGGGGCACGATATTTTTTGACATTGGTGGATGATTTTTCTAGAGCTGTTTAGGTTATTTTATTGAAGGATAAGTGTGCTGTTTATTCTATATTTCTTAAATTCATTGCTATGGTGAAGCGTCAGTTTGGGGCCGATGTACGTCGTGTGCGGAGTGACAATGGCACTGAATTTAATTGTTTATGAGATTATTTTTATCTCAAGGTATATTGTTCCAAACATCCTGTGTTGGGACACCTCAACAGAATGGAAGAGTGGAAAGAAAACATCGACATATTTTAAATGTAGCCAGGGCATTGAGATTTTAGGGTTCTCTTTCTGTGGATTTTTTGGGGGAATGTATTCTCGGTGCATGTTATTTGATAAATAGAACACCTTCTAGTATTTTGTATTTTAAGTCTCCTTATGAAATTTTATATGGTTCGGCTCCTTCGTATGATCATCTACGTATTTTTGGTTGTCTGTGCTATGCGTATGATTTGAAATTCCGACATGATAAATTTGCTAGCAGGAGTAGAAAATGTATCTTTGTTGGGTATCCACTTGATAAAAAGGGATGAAAATTGTATAATTTGGAGACTGGTGAATTTTTGTGTCCCGTGATGTTACGTTTTATGAAAAAGAATTTCCTGGGTGTGGCTCTGCTAGCGAGATGTCTTCTGCGATACGCCATACATCTGTTGAGGTGCCGGGAGACGATATAGAGGCTTTTGGGATGGTGCCGGCTATGGTGGCTGAGGCCGGAGTGGTTGCTGGCGGCTCGGCACCGAGTGGCGAGGATGCACAGGTAGCTGTAGAAGTATTGACAGGAGAGTCCGCTGGGGGTGATACGGATACTACCGATGATACAGGGGATACAGTGTTGCCAGAGGTGCCCGATGAGGTAGTATTGGGAAGAGGAATGAGAAAACAATTACAGCCAGTGCGATTACAGGATTTTGTAACGAATGCTGTTCGAAGTAAAAGTTTCCCCTTCACCACAGTTCATCTGTTCCCGTCACTTCCTCAGGTACTTCGTATCCTCTAACACAATTTCTAAGTTATGACATATTTACTACTGGACACAGAGATTTTCTTGCAGCTATCACTGCAGGTGTTGAGCCTACTTCATATCGCCAGGCCTCGCGAGATTCAGGCTGGCGTGCGGCTATGCAAACTGAAATATATGCTCTGGAAGATAATGGGACATAGAGTCTTGTCGATTTGGCTCCTGGAAAGAAAGCATTGGGAAGTCGATGGGTGTACAAAATTAAGTACAACTCCGATGGAAGTGTTGAGCGCTTAAAGGCATCATTATTTCTTACAATTATGTATGTTATTTTCTGAATCTGGTTCAAGAAATCTGATTCAAGGCGTAGTCCATCAAGCTCTTCTTCAGATAAAAACAATAGTCACTAAGTGAGATTCAAGGCTGTAGTTTATCTCATCTATGCATAGTATATAATTGCCCAGAAATTCTCTATTTTCTACTCTTTTGAATATTGTTTTCTCAGTTTTTTGAAACTTGAATTTTTGGGTGGAATTGTTGTAATTATTGGCAATAATAATTAAAAAAAACTAATTTTCAATCAACATTTTTTCTAATCAATGCCTTAATTGTTGTTTTTATTTGGTTGTTTATCAGGTGGTTTTTATGTCCATTAACCCCTATTAATTTCTATTAAAACCTATTGTTATAAGGTAGCCTATATATTCTCGTAGTTTTGTTGTTTAATAAAGGGTGAAGAATTTGGTCTTCTTCTTCCTCTATACACCATAAAAAAATTTGAGAATTTTTGAGTGGCACCCCACTTTGTTTAGCCTTATTTAAGGTGCACCCCACAACTTTACACTATTGTAATTCACCCCCCACTTTTGACGGTTTCCGTCCAAAATGGACGGTCAACTGGGTTAACCCAATTTTTTTGACAAAAATACCCCCCGACCAATTGTCTTCTTTCCCGTCTCTCGTCACCCCCCTCGCCGACCTAGCCTGCCCCCCCTCCCCCCCACCCGATCTCAGCACCACCACCATCACCACCAACATCTTCACCAACACTACCATTACCACCGCCGCCGCCCCCTCCGCCGCGCTCCCGCTTCGCCGCGCCCTAGCTCCGCCCCCCTTCCTCTCCATCACCAGCACCTTCACCAACCCCACAATCACCACCACCACCGCTTCTCCCCCTCTCCCCTACCTCGCCGCTGCCACACCGACCTCACCGCTGCCACCGACACCTACGACAACCAGTTCTCTCTCGAGAATCTTCCTCGCTTTACAGAGGACAAACCCAAAAAACCCAGCCAAGTTGATGAGGAGGAGAAAGATGCTCACAATTCCCCTCCCACCGGCAGCTACAACAACAAGTTCTCTTCCGAGAATGCTCCTCGTCTCACAGAGGACAAACCCAAAAAACCTAGGCAAGTTGACGAAGAGAGAGAGGCGCTCATGTTACCCCCCCGCCGACATCCACGCCAACAAGTTCGATCTCGATAATCCTCCTCGCATCACGGAGGACAAACCCGAAGAAGCCAGCCAAGTTGACGAGGAGGAGAAAGAGGCTCTCAAGTCACCTCCTTTTGACGACTACGACAACAAGTTCTCTTCCGAGAATCCTCCTCATCTCAAGGAGGACAAACCCACAGAACCCAGCCAAGTCGACGAGAAGGAGGAGAAAGAGGCTCTCAAGTCGCCTCCCACCGGCACCTACGATAATAAGTTACCCCCTCGTCAATGGCCGAGTTCCTTGGGTTTGAACTGGTTGTCGTGGGTTCCAGTAAGAGGCGACTTGAGAGCCTCTTTTTTGCCTTGGCCTTTGTTAGAAACGGCCATGTTTGGGAAGGAGTGGCTGACTGGGGATTCTCCGACTATGTCGCTACCTGCATGTTCTTCACCATTTGTATTAATTTACAGAAAATTGTATGCAGAGCAAAAAACTTAGCTAGAATTTCTGCGACAGTATAAAGTTTTTAAAAAAATTCGGAAAGGGGGGAGCAGCAGCGAGGTCGGGGAGGGGGGCATCAGCTAGGTCAGGGAGGGGACAGAGCAGCGGCGAGGTCGGAGAGGGGAGGTGGCAGCGACGAGGTAGGGAGGGTGGAGGGGGCGGAGCAGCGGTGAGAGACACGGGGAAGAAGACCAAAGGTCGGGGGTATTTTTGTCAAAAAAATTGGGTCAACCCAGTTGACCGTCCAAATTGGACGAAAACCATCAAAAGTGGGGGTAAGTTATAATAGTGTAAATTTGTGGGGTGCACCTTCAATAAGGCTAAACAAAGTGGGGTGCCACTCAAAAATTCTCAAAAAATTTCCCCATTCCATTCCTCTAATTTTTCATTCTATCTTCTGGGCAAAACCTAAGTTCGGGTCAATTTTTCGAGTTTTGTGCGACGACGGGATACCGGTAGTACGAAATTTTACCACTAGAAGCATTCGAAATAGTCTGTAAATAGATCTGGATTAACTCTTAGGGCAGTGCTTCGTGCGTGATTTTCCTAGAGGCCGGTAACATTTAATTTTGTTTATTTTGTTTACTAATTATTAAAGGAGAAATGCAAATATTTCTAACAGGATATACTTAGTAAAAATAACTAGTATATTTTTTTTCACCCTGGACTATAGTCCATTCCAGACCACTCTATCCACCGCCAGTGGGAGCAGGATACAGCTCTACGAGGAAGCGAGAAAAAACAGACCATACAGGTAAGGAAAACGTCCAACTTCTTAATGTGTTTGTGTTTCTGGAAAGAGTAGTCATTGGATTTCTGGAAAAGGGACATGTGGAATGAAAATATCACATTATTAAGGATATTCCAAAGAATAATGATATTTGTACCTCCAAACTGTACTTCCAAACCGTCCCTCCTTACGTGGCAGCTGACGTGATATGTTAAAATGGCAGCTGGCGTGGCAAATTTTAAAATATACATTAAAATTAATGTTAACAATAACATTAACATTAACATTAATATTATTGTTAACATTAACAATAATATTAATATTAACATTAATTAATAGTAATATTAACATTAAATTAATATTAATTAATATTAACATTAAATTAATATGGACAAAATTGGATAATTAACTTTTTGGGTTAAAATTTGTCATGTCATCGGTCATGTCAGATGACACATAATATTAGACCATCTCCAATGGTGATTTCTAAAATTGAGTTCTTATCCTACTTAGCATTGTACTTTAAGGAGATTTCTATCCTAGTTGGAAGAGTTTCTATCATAGTTGGAAGAGTTTCTACATATAAAAATGCTCTCCAATGGTTCTCCATTTCTATCCTATGTGTCACATAGTAAAATAATCAATTTAATGGTGTGGGGCCCAATAATAATTGTCATGAGAGAGGAGAATTTCTATGAGAGTTTCTACATGTAGAAATCCTCCTAGAAAGTTTCCATCCTACATCATTGCCACCTAGGATAGAAATGGTGATAGAAATCACCATTGGGAGAAGTTTTTTCTAAAATGGATTTCTTCAATAGAAATAGGGAAGATAGAAACCCCCACTGGAGATGGTCTTATTTAACATGCCACGTCAGCTGCCACATAAGGAAGAATGTATTGGAGGAACAATTTGAAGGTACGAATATTATTATTCTATTCCAAATCCACAAGTTTCTACATATAGTATTGCAGAACAATGAAAATATGCCTGTTACTAAAGAGCCGAGATACACAAGGAAAAAAAAAGACTGTCACCACTGTCACGAAAAGAAAGAGTATACATACACAATCATGAAAGAAAGAAGAAAGAATAATTATATGATAACAAGACTACATGTATAATATATTTTCATGCTTATAAGTTCTTGTGATTGAGAGTTAAGAGGGAACCGCCCAAGTCAACCAAGTATGACAATCTATTGTTAAGGCCATACAAAAGTTGCATACTTTGCAAGATCAATAGCTCCCTCGGACGGAATATATGGGTATGGACGGGCACGATCGAAGCTGGGTTCACATTCAAAAAAGTTTACGTTAAAATCAGACAGCCTCACGATAAGATGACAAACGGCGACTTTCTATGGATGTTGGGGATCCCTCGCAAGATACAGCTATGCTTATATAAACTTGTGCTCAAGAGATTTCTGACTAAAGACAGACTTCAACGATTTGGTATGCATCTAACAGACCACACAAGTCCGTTGTGCCAGTGAGACCCAGAATCCATTGTTCATATATTCTTCATATGTTGGAAGACATTTGGCACACGCAATTGACCATGATGAGATTGACAGTTGGAACAGAAGAAGATATTGAAGGGGCAATCCAAAGTATCCTGGATCACAGAGGACGAGGAGCTACATGGTACCGAGAAGTTTGTGCGAGGCTCGCATCTACAGTCTGGCACATATGGAAAGAACGAAACGACATGGTGTTTCTGGGCACAAACGCGGTAATCATAGGAATAGTACACAATATTGAACAAGATGTAAGAGGGATGGGACTTGCAGGGATGACAGGATGATGAGTGTAGCATAAATGTTTTTATTAATAAAAGTACCTGGTTCCCCAAAAAATAAAAAAATCAACTTGCATACTTGAAATACCTGCCAATGGATAAATAGAAAAAAAAAGAAAAAAAGAGAAGCTTCAAAATTACAAAAGGTTGCAATACTCAAACTACAAGTAGAAAGAAGCAGATTGATGGAGATAAACTTCTTCAGGAGATGTAAAAGCACAAGAGGAATGTGTTCTCTTGTTTCTAAAACACTAGAAGAGGATACTCAAAATATGGAAGTGGAATAATGTTTATTGATTTTGCTTGATAAAAATGGATACAAGATGATGCTCTTATATAGCATATGTATTTGCATAAGTTACATGTTTATTAAAGGTGTAAGTTAAATAGAAAATGAGGAAACCGAAATGATACTTGTCATGCATATGAACATAACATATAACATAGGATGTTTCTTTATTTAAAACTTGTAACTCTCTAGCTTATATTTCCAATAGCCTCCCTTAAGCTAGATCTTCACCATGCCTAGTTCTTCTTTCATCTTCTGGAAAATATCATACTTCAAGGCTTTTGTAAATATATCAGCAACTTGATCTTTTGTTCTGCAATGTCTGACATGAATCTCACCATTTTTAACTAGATCACGAATGAAATGGTACTTGATCCTGATGTGCTTACTTTTTCCATGGAAAACAGGATTCTTGGTAAGAGAAATGGCTGAAGAATTATCACAAAATAGTATTGTACTTTCAACTTGTTTATGTTTGAGCTCACCCAAGATCCATCTAATCCATAATGATTGACAAGATGCTAATGCCAAAGCAATATATTCTGCTTCAGCTGTTGAAAGAGCAACGACCTTTTGTTTCTTGGATGCCCATGAGACTGCACCAGAACCAAGATGAAAAACATAGCCAGAAGTACTTCTAGAATCATCAACACTTCCTGCCCAGTCACTATCACAATAGCCAATCAACCTTGAATCTTCAAAACTTTTGTAATGTATGCCTTCATTGATGGTTCCACACAGATACTTTAGTACCCTTTTTCCTGCATCCCAATAGCTCCTTTTTGGTGATTCCATGAATCGACTAAGCATGCTCACAACGAACATAAGATCCGGTCTTGTTGCAGTCAAGTACATAAGACTACCAACAAGACTACGATAGAGAATTGCATCAACATCTTCTTCATTTTTAAATTTGCATAACTTCAAACCAACTTCCATTAGAGTGCTAAGTGGGATGGCGCCCTTCATTTGGAATTTCTTCAAAATATCATTGGCATACTTCTTTTGTGAAATAAAAATTCCATCTTCTTCTTGCTTGACTTCAATTCCAAGAAAGAAATAAAGCAAACCCATGTCAGTCCTCTCGAATTCATGCATCAATGCCTTCTTAAATTCTTCACATATGCTTGTAGTATTGCTAGTAAAAATTAGATCATCCATATATAAGCAAACTATCAAGAATTTACCTTGATCTCCTTCTTTGATATAAAGTGTATGCTCAAAGGGACATCTTTTGAAACCAGTCTTCAAAAAATAGCTGTCAATGCGACTATACCATGCTTTTGGAGCCTGCTTGAGCCCATATAGTGCCTTCTTCAAATGACATACCTTCTCTTCTTCACCCTCTACTACATAACCAGGTGGCTGGTGCACATAGACTTCTTCTTCAAGAAAATCATTCAAGAATACCGACTTGACATCCATTTGATGAACCTTCCATCCTCTTTGAGCCGATAAAGCTAAAACAATTCGTATGGTTTCAAGACGAGCAATAGGGGCAAACATATCTTGGTAATCAGTACCAAATTTTTGTTTATAACCTTTCACAACTAGACGAGCCTTGTGTTTTTCAGCTTCACCTTTAGAATTCAGCTTGGTCTTGTACACCCACTTCACATCAATTGCTTCTTTCCCACTTGGAAGGCTCACAAGCTTCCAAGTTTTATTTTTTTGAATAGAATCGATTTTTTTATCCATAGCATACTTCCACTTCTCTTCTTTTGAAGCATCTTCAAAAGTAATTGGATCAGCATCGACAAATAAGGCAAAATTAACCAAATCTTCTTCCAAATTTTTTTTGCCTCATATAGCTCTTGTATGCTCCTTGTCTTCTTTGGAGGAGGATGCGAACTCGAAGACGAAGAAGATGAAGATGGAGAGGAATGAGGAGAAAGAGGTGGAGTGTTTACCTCATCTTCATCATGCTGAATTTGGGATCCTTTTTCTTCTTCTTCCACATGGACTACTTTGCTTTTTGTATTACCTTCATTCCAATTCCAAGTTGCTGCTTCATCAAATTTTACATCCCTACTTATGACAAGCTTCTTGGTAACTGGATTAAATAACTTGTACGCCTTTGAGTGCTCGCTATATCCCAAGAAGATACATTTTTCAGATTTGTCATCCAACTTCTTCCTTCTCTCGTCTGGAATATGAGAATAAGCAATGCTACCAAAAACTCTTAAATGAGCCACACTTGGCTTATGACCACTCCAAGCTTCTTGAGGAGTCTTGTCTTGCAAACTTTTAGATGATGCACGGTTCAAAAGATAGCGCATGCAACAGATTCAGTCCAGAAGTCATTAGGAATACCTTTTGCCTTCAACATGCTTTGAGCTAAGTCCACAATTGTTCTGTTCTTCCTCTCTGCGATCCCATTCTGCTGAGGAGTATATCGAGCAGTAAGCTGATGGCGAATTCTATTTTTCTTCAAATAAGTTTGAAAATCATGCCCAACATATTCACCTCCGCGATCAGTACGCAAAGTCTTCAATGGGAAGCCACTTTTCTTTTCCACCAACGCCTTAAAGTTTTTGAAATATCCATATACTTCTGATTTTTCTTTAAGGAAGAAAACCCATGTCTTTCTACTATAGTCATCAATAAAGGTAAGAAAATAATGATTACCTCCAATTGAAGTAGTTTGCATTGGACCACAAAGATCTGAATGTATAAGCTCAAGTGGTTGTGATGCTCTCCAAGATTTTCCAATTGGAAAAGAATTTCTGTGATGCTTGCCAAGTGCACATCCGTCACATACTTTCTCTTGAATATCAACCTTCGGCATGCCTTCAATAATATTCTTGCCAGCCATGAGTGAAAGAGTTTTAAAACTCAGATGTCCAAATCTAAAATGCCATAGCCACGAGTTGTCTTGGATAGTATGCATGCATAAGTCAATTTGAGAATGAAGCTTCAAAGGAAACATCTTGCTTAGTGTCATCTTTACCTTCGTGATAAGAGCACCATTCTTATCTTTTATCTCACACAGATCTTCTTTAAAATGACGTTGGAATCCCTTCAATAGAAGCTGGCCAACACTCAGAAGATTGTGCTTGAGTCCGGGAACATAGAAAATGCTAGAGATGCGCTTTACTCCTTTCTTTGATTGGACAAGAATATCACCTTTACCTTTTACTGAGAGTCTCTTGTCATCCCCAGTTCGAACTTCACTTGTAATTGATTCATCAAGCTCCATGAACACCTTTTTGTTTCCAGTTATATGTTTGCTACAGCCGCTGTCGATGTACCATACTTCGTCATGTGTAACTTCTTCAACATTGCAAGTGAGAAAGAGAGTATCGTTCTCACTTTTCTTTTCTTCTTCATACATGAAAGTTGAGCTTCCTTCTTTATTATTAGTCTTCTTGGACCAACAATCTGTTTGATAATGGCCATATTTTCCACAATTGTAATATTGAACATGATAAAAATCTTCATGACTTCTACCTTGGCCTCTACTTGCAGCTCTTCCTCTTCCTCTTGTTCTCCTCCAATTTGAAGAATCAATATCTTTCTTTTTCTCAGCTTCGATGTATCTGCCTCCATTGTGTCTTCCTCTTCCACGACCTCGTGGACCACCTCTTCTTCCTCTCGAACCGCCTCCGAAAGACATATGTGTTTAGAAAGATTGCTCTAGAGGAGTGGAATCATATTGTTTCATACGGAGTTCATGGGACTGAAGTGAACCCAATAAACTCTCTACTGAAAGTGTAGACAAATCTTTGGATTCTTCAATGGCTACTACAGTAGACTCTGTAGGAGCGTAAAAAGTGTCTCATAGACTGAATCAAAGAGATAGAGCTTTTTACTCAAAATGAGCTATTTTATGCCAACTACTTTACGCTAGGGATAAGTCATCTACTTTACGCCAGGGACAGATCAGCTACTTTATGCCAGGGACAGGTCAGCTACTTTACGCCAGGGACACGCCAACCACTTTACGCCAAGGACAGGTTGTCAAATCATGCATTTAATGAAAGTGATGATGGATCTGACATAAAGATCTACTGACAGCGTATAACACAGAATTCGAAGGGATTTGTTTTACACAGAAACCAATATTATTGTTTAGTATGTGGACTGAGCTATTTTACGCTCACAGGATGGCTTCTTTTACGCATGAATACTATATGAGCTTTTTACGCTCAAAGTTGACGTGTGCATAAAGTTTATTTGGGCTACTTTTACGCTCAAGGTTGTTTTATCAACCACTTTACGCGAGAAGTCCATTTTAGGGCTATTTTACGCCTAGTCTACTACTTTACGCTCATAGTATATTTGGGCTGTTTTTACGCCCGATCCTTCCTGACTACTTTGGAACGTGGTTTGCCTACGTGGCTTTCATGCCACATATCTCGAAGAACGTGTGTACGTACATCCTATTCTTATTGAGATGATGGGACACGTGTCAACGTATGTAGAGGATGACTTCAGTTATGGGTGGCAGTTACCAGCGTAAAGATAGGACTTTGCTGAGTTTTACGCACAAAAAGCCAAGTCTATAAATAGACTTATTTTTTTATATAACACACACAGAGAGAGACAGAGGAGAATACATAGAGATCAGAGCCCAGAAACTTTGATTTTCCAGAGCATTCTTCTTCAACCTTTCTTCCAGAACAGAGTGAAGCAAAGCAGGAAAGCATTCGACCTCGCCATCAGTGCCCAAGTGCGTCGATATCTTTCTGGTGACTTAGTTCTTCCAGTTGTTCATCTTCTAGCAGTGATCTTCATCATCATCGTATAGTCCAAGGAACAAAGTGACCGCCTTCAGATCAGACTTCCATAGCAATACTTCCCAGATCAAATTGTACTTTTTTGTACTCTTTCAAGTTTTATTTTCAAAAGCCGATTTTCAGGCATTTTGTTAAGTGAAACAAAATGGCGACTCTGCTGGGGTCGACCTTCTCCTCTGACGAGGAGGCAATTGCTCAATACGATGATGTGTCGATTGGATCGACAAAGAAGACTCTGGTTGTGCACTTCGACCAGACTGCCTATGGAGAAATGCTCTGGACTGGGGGTAGCACTCGCTGCTCCAATGTTCAGAAATCGCGGAAGGCGCAAAAAGTTTGGGTTCCCAAATCCAAGGCATCCTCGGATCTCCCTACTGTCACTACAGGCAAAGAAATCCTTCCTACTCCTGTTGTAGAGGCTCCCATCTGTGATGAGGCAGTCTCTACTTCGGTGATACGTCATGCGCGTAAAAACAAGTCTCCCGTTTGTAACATGGCAGACTCTCCAGTGTTACGCTCTGGGCGTAAAAATCAGGTTTTACGCCTTGGGCGTAAAAATCAGGTTTTATGTCCTGGGCGTAAAAACATGTCTCCCGTCTGTGACGTGGCAGACTCCAATGCCTTATGTTCTGAACGTAACAATAAGTCTCCCGTATATGACGTGGTAGACACACAAAATTTATGTTCTACACGTAAAGGAAAATCTCCCGTCTATGACGTGGTAGATACTCATGTTTTGTGCTCTATGCGTAAAGGTAAATCTCCTGTCTGTGACAGTGTAGATAAAATTCATAATGATGCTTTTGCATCTAAAGTGAATGTACCTGTACGCATGAAGCATAAAAACATTGTTGGTAAAACTTCTGTTTTCAACCAACAACCTTCTTATACTGCTGTATGCAAAGTACCAAACTTACAAATTACACGCAATGAAGACGGAGTCCTTCGTGCTCAAAAATCTCAGGATTTACGTGCGCAACTCCAAGCACGTAAAAATGTACAGTTTGGTTCTGCGAATGCAGCCAGTAACCTTCTTTATACACAAGGGACTAAACGTTTTTCTACCCCAAATGTCATAAAGAAGACTACTCCATCTACTCCTTCTGATTTACGTGAATTGCTAATACAAAAGCGTAAAAATATACAATCTCCCGTGACAGTCCTCCAAGAAAATCACCATTGTGAGTGTCACCAGATTGCAATTAAATGTTGTTGTTCGGCTTCTAAACGATCAGTTTTTGACCGGTTAAGTTTTAATGCGCCTCAACAACAAGATGATGACCAAGAACATGAGTTGTCATATGCATCAGTCAACATGGCATCTCATACCAATAGAGGACGACGTCCTAGACGGAACACGTCCCAAACTCCAGGTTAACAACAATTCAACAGACTTCTTGATTCCTTTGAAGGAGTATATCAGAATACTCGATCAAGAAGACAAACACAGTTGCAGACTTCTGATTCAGATGCTGGGGATACTCAATCTTTTGAGTCCGAAACTGATAGTGTCGATTCATACCTCTATACTAATCCCTCTGTATCTTCAAGAGAGGTTGAATCCTATGCTATTGGAGATGAATCAGAGACGTCATATGCTAATACAGAACAACGTCTCACTGCCGTTGAGCAATCACTGAAAGACATGCTTAACATGATGCAAAGCATGCACCAGATAATAACGGCTCAACAAACTACTCAACCGGCAATAGTAACACCGGTGCAGGTAGCAGCACAAACTCAAGATAGTCAAGGGGCTGATATACCTTTGAATATTCAAGAGCCTGCAGTTAACCAAAATTCTGCATCTCCAGATCCCATCATTCCAGAAGATATACCAACTCTAGTGGGGTTACGGTACATCCAACAACCATTCAATCAAATGTGCTTCCTCAAACCAGTGAAGCCATTCAAGCAGTACGTGAGCTCAAAGTACAGTTTGAAGTTTTAAAGCACAAGGATCAGCCCTAGAGGTTAGGAATTAAGCAACCTTATCCTCCTCATTGGAATGATGTACCCTTTCCACAGAAATTTAAGCCACAATCAATGGTATTGTTTGATGGAAAGGCTTCTCCTAGTCAGTATATCAATTACTTTGATATTATGACTGTACATCTGCAGAAAAATGATGCTCTTCTCACTCCAGTGTTCATTGGGTGCTTGACGGGTTCAGCTTACGACTGGTATCATAGTTTACCCGACAATTACATTTCGTCTTTTGACGAATTTAAGACAATGTTTCTCTCCTGCTTCTATGAAGGAGGTATGGACATGAACATGTCCTCCTTAATAGAAATCAAACAAAAGGAGAAAGAAGATACTCGGACGTTCATTGAACGTTTCCGACAGGCGACTCTAAAGATGCCTCCTGGTATGCCAGATTCAGCGTTAATTGATACATGTAAGATGAATCTGCGACCATCCATTGCTGTCTTTACGGGTTCCCAATTCACAGATTGGGCTTCGTTTATTATAGCAGCAGTTTCTGCCGAGACCAATGGTAGGTTGGCTCGTAAACATGGGATGATTTTTGCCTCAAAGGATAAAGGAAAGAAAGGTAATCGTGGTAATAATTCTGGCAATCATAATACAAAAGGAAAGGACACCTTTATGGTTAATCTTTCCAAAAATAAAATGACGCCGAATAATCAGGAGTCTTCTAAGCCAAAAGAAGAATATTCTTTTGACGAGAGTGATATCCCAGGGATATTCCAATGTCTGGTAAAGAGTGGCAAACTCCAGATCCCGGAGCCAAAGAGGCCTAATGAGGTGAATCTGACTGACAACTCTAAATATTGTATTTATCACAGATACATCAATCATTCCACCAGGGCTTGTCATGTCCTACAGAAGAAAATCCAAGAGCTGATTAATGCCAATGCCATCTCTTTAACTAACGATGAGCATACGGTCACAACCAATATGGTTTCTCTTCAATTCGAAGATTTTCCTTCTCAACAAATACCAGATGGAATTATCCCAATTCCGAAGGCGACGATGAAGATTGTGAATATCCCGCCTGCCAGGGAAAAAAATAAAAGATTGTTGCCTCTCACATTAAAGAATAGGGAAATTATGTGGGTACATCCTGACTTAGTACCTGAAATGGAAGATGAAGGTAAAACTTCAAAATCCAAGAAAGGTAAGAAAGTCAAAACCTGCAACATGATTTCTCACATTATTCCAGATCCTGATGATTTGGATCATCTATGGGATGGCATTCCTTAGGAAGATAGACTGAGAGGATTGAACATATGTCCTCCAAGTCTGGCTCCTCCTACAAAGCTCAAGCTTACTCATCAGCAGTAGCTAGCCATGAATAGTGTTCCCTTATACAGGGCACAACAAGTCTTCGCTGCTTATGAAAATGCTCATGTAGGGATTTTTTCTCGTATCCCGAATCCTTCTCCTCCCGTAGCTACAGAGACTTATATTCCTCATTCTCCTGTAGTTACAGAGATCTCTTCTTCTTTCTCTGTTGAACCACCTGTTAAAAGTCCGCTGCCCACTCACTTGTACAGTCAGCAATCTGTCCTTCTCATGAAGAAGATGGGTTATGACTTTCAAAAGGCAGAAGATTTGAATTATGATAAAGGAATACGACTTCCTTTACAAATTCAAAGTCGAAAATCTACTGTTGGATTGGGTTCTGAGGTTCCTCCTAACAAATCTCGCAAGAAGAAGGCTAAGGGAAGGAAGACTAAATCCTGCAATATGGTACTTCCTTCTTCTGAGTCTGAAGAAGAAACCTTTGCTGGTACAAGATCTGGGAAAGAGTACCACAAATATTATGAGAGATCCTCCAAAGAAGCAGAGAATGTTGAAACACCACCAACTCAACCGTCTCCTGTTCCTGCTAAACCATCCGTGGTTGAAAAGGGAAAACAGAGAGCAGTACGCTTTGACGTCCCGTTGAAGTCTGCTTCCAGTCAGGGGATGGTGATGAAACCCTATAAATTTGACATTCTAGTCCAGTTAGCCAATACTCCGTCTAGACTATCTATCTTCGAGTTGCTTCGCCTTTCTAAAGAAAGTCGCAAAACCTTGAGTAAAGCTTTGTTGCAAGCTGACTCCTGCTTAGCTCAACTCAAGACTCCTGATAATATACCAGTGTCATGCCCACAATGTCATAGTATGATGGAGGTAATTCCTAATATTACCTTTACATAAGAAGATATGCTGTTGAAGCATAACAAACACGATAGGCCTTTGTGCTATACTGGGTATATTGAATCCACTGAAGTTGACAGGATTTATATTGATCCTGGGTCTTCCATTAGCATAATTCTTCAAAGTATGCTAAGACCGTTGGGGATTCCTACTAGTGACTTGACTTATACTAGTACCACAATCGTTGGTTTCAACTCTGGAAAGAGTAAACCACTGGGGAAGATTCGTCTGAAAATCTAGATTGGTGATCTTCGAATGATGGCAACATTCTATGTTATTAATTCAGACGTATCCTACAACATCCTTCTTGGAAGACCGTGGTTACATGAGCATAACATCGTGCCTTCAACTCTCCACCAATACTTCAAGTACGTGGATTCCCAAAGGGTTGTGAAGACTGAGTTTGCTGATATCAATCCTTTCAAGGGTGTCGAAGCCTATTTTTCTGATTCAATGCTCTACAAACAAGAGCATGTGAAAGAGATATCAGACATAGCTGAAGATCGATCATCTGCCGAAGATTAGTCTATTAATGAAGATCCGCCAAAAGAGCAACCTTTGAAGATCAAAGTCAAAGGGCGAATCCAACCCCAACCTGTCAACAATCAACCTCTGATGATCAAGGTCAAAGGAAGAACTCAAGTTTCATCTAAGAAATCAGTGAATGTTCCTGCTAAAAGCCAAGTTCAACCTCTTGTGATCAAGGTCAAAGGGCGTACTTCTCGTACGAATAATTCAGAACCACCATTGATCGTCAATCTTGGCAAGTCTACGCAGAAGACGGATGATAGTCCATTAGTGATTAATCCGAAGCGTAGCAGTCAAATTGTAAATGATGTAAATATTGATCATTCTGTACTTTCTAATATCAATAAAGATTTTCTTTTTGAGTATATGGCTGTCAAATTTGTTGAAAGAATGACTTTATCTTCTGATAATCAAAGTTATCAGTATAAAGACGGCATAGACACAGTAGAAACCTTATACATTGACCATAAGAAAAATTCCTTTCCTCCTCATGTCGATGTTGGACCTTATGCTCAAAGGTTCCTAACATCTTCTCCCTATCTTCTTCCTGTAGTCGCTTCATCGCAAGCTTGTGTAACTTGTAGACATCATGAAGAATCTTATTTCGTGATTCCGTCTGATAAGAAAAATAAGCACCAAATTGTGTTTGGCCTGGCTAGAAATATCCTTGTTACTCAGACAGATGATCTGAGAGATAAAGATAAAGGAAGAATCCGAATTGACAAATATAGTCAACAATCTCTCAAGATTATCCAGAATATGGGATATAATTTGAAGACTATGCAAGGTCTCAATCAAGGCAAGGGTAGACGATTACCATTAAGTGGTGATCCGTTTTATCAGAAAACTCGTCATGGGTTAGGATATGATCCGTTCCACACGTTTAACGACGATTTACAAGAAGAATTCTCTTCTAGCTCTTCACAATCATCAGATTCAGAAGAAATTCAATTTATCGAATCTGATACGTCTCACTCCTCATATGTTAGAGGAGGTTATTATGATGAATCTGAACAAATATTCTCAGTAAACATGGCTCAAACTGATGGTGAATCTGAACCATTTGAGAATGATCCTTGGGCTCAACAGATGGACACTCAATGGGAACTTCGTTTTGAACAGCGACAGCCACCTACGGAGGATGAGATTGTCCAGATTGATGTTGGAGATGGAACTACGTCCAAACCAATATTCATCAGTAAAAACCTTTCTGAAGATGAAAAGAAAGAGTTGATTAAACTGATCAAAGAATATATTGATATTTTTGCATGGAGTTATGAGGATATGCCAGGTCTAGATCCTAAAGTTACTACTCATAAACTTAATATTCTTCCTAATGCCAAGCCTGTAAAACAACAGCAACGATATTTTCGACCAGATATGATGGATACAATTGAGATGGAAGTCAAAAAACTGATCACATGTGGCTTTGTTCGTGAAGAACAACACCCGGATTGGGTTGCCAACATTGTTCCTGTTATGAAGAAGAACGGAAAAGTCTGAGTTTGCATAGATTTTCGAGATCTTAATGCAGCTTGTCCAAAGGATGAATTTCCACTTTCGATTACCGATGTCATGATAGACAATACATGCGGTTTTGAACGCATGTCTTTCATGGATGGATTCTCAGGATATAATCAAATTAAGATGCATCCAGAAGATGAGAAGCATACTGCTTTTCGTACACCTCTTGGGGTTTACTGCTATACAGTTATGCCGTTTGGTCTTAAAAATGCCGGTGCCACGTATCAACGGGCTATGAGCAACATCTTTCAAGAATATCTACGGAAGACAGTTGAATGTTACGTAGATGATATTGCTGTTAAGAGTCGATCAAAGGATGATCATATTCACGACTTGAAGACAGTATTTGAATTGATGCGTCAACATCAATTGAAAATGAACCCTACTAAGTCTTTCTTAGGGGTTTCCAGTGGCAAATTTTTAGGATTTGTCATTACTTCTCAGGGTATCCATGTTGATCCTGATAAAGTTAAAGCAATTCTTGAAATGCGTCCTCCTCATAATCTGAAAGAACTCCGTGGCTTTCAGGGTCGCATTGCTTATATCAGGAGATTTATATTTAATCTCTCTGGGAGATGTCAACCTTTCTCCCGTCTATTAAAGAAGGGTTTATCATTTGTTTGGGATGAAGCGTGTCAGAAAGCCTTCAATGACATCAAGCAATACCTTACAAATCCACCTGTTCTGGTACCTCCAGTGGTAGGAAGACCATTTTTGCTATATGTTCGAGCTTTGGATCATTCACTTAGTGCTCTTCTTGCAAAAAAAAGTGATATGGGGCATGAACAAGCAATTTATTATCTTAGCCGAATGATGGTCGGAGCTGAACATAGGTATACTCCTATAGAAAAGGAATGTCTGGCCTTGGTTTTTGCAGTCCAAAAGACAAGACATTATGTGACAGGACAGACTATTCATGTTATCTCCAGAATAAATCCCATTCGGGTATTAATGAAAAAACTGAGCATTCTTAACTCTAGGTTAGCTACCTGGGCGATGTTGCTCACTCCTTATGACATGGTTTATGTACCTCAAAAATCAGTGAAGGGTCAAGCATTAGCTGATTTCTTAACTGCTCACCCTATACCTGAAACATCGAAGTTATATGAGGATATTCTAAATGAGGTCGTGGATTGCAACATGACTTTAAAGGATGACATCTGGCAATTATATTTTGATGGAGCATCACGGGTTGGACCTAAAGGTAATATTGTCTCTGGAGTAGGAATCGTCTTGGTTTCTCCTGATAAAATGGTCATATACCGTGCCTACTCTCTCAATGAGCCATGCTCTAATAATGTAGCAGAATATAATGCTTTGCTGATTGGTCTCCAAGTAGCAAAACAATTGGATATTGAGTTCCTAGAAGCTTATGGAGATTCTCAACTAATTGTTAATCAAGTTAGAGGAACTTATGAAGTCAGAAATCCTGATCTCATCCCTTATCATCAAGTGGTAATCGAGTTGATCCTTTTATTCAAAGGATTCTTCATCGAATTCGTGCCACGATCTCAGAATGTGGAAGCTGATGCTCTTGCTAGCTTAGCTTCAGACTTGGCTGTTCCAATTCGAAGACAAAATATAATTACTTTGTTGGACCGAGACTTATTCTGTGTCAAAAATAATCTGTATATTAAACAGAGTTATACTACAGAGTCAAGTTCCCAGCAGAAGGATTGGAGAAGTCCATTCATTGATTATGCGGTTCATGGAATTTTACCTGAAGATCCAAAAGAAGCTGCATCAATCAAGAGACGATCATTTCGATTTTACTATGAATCATCTTTACATATGTTATATCGTCGTTCATACGACGGACTCTTGTTGCGCTGTCTCTCAGAAAGTGAAGCTAAACAGACACTCTATGAGGCTCGTGATGGTGTCTGTGGCGCTCATCAACCAGGTCCGAAGTTACAAGATCGTATTCGAAGAATGGGGTATTATTGGCCTTCTATGATAGCTGATGCTGTAGATTACGCCAGAAGGTGTAAAGCATGTCAGATTCATGCTGACTTTATCCACCAACCTTCTGAATTTCTACATCCTACAGCAGCTTCTTGGCCCTTCGAAGCTTGGGGTATGGATATCATTGGTCCGATTAACCCTCCTTCTGTTAAAGGACATCGGTTTATATTGGCTATAACCGATTACTTTTCTAAGTGGGCAGAAGCAGTTCCCCTTACTGAAGTGAAAACATCTAATGTGATCAGCTTCATCAAACACCATGTCATTTATCGTTTCGGGATTCCTCGACGGATAATTCATGACAATGGACCACAATTTGCCAGTCAGGCATTTTATCAGTTCTGTGATAAGAATCGAATTCAAAATCTGGCTTCTACAGCTTATAATCCAGCTGCTAATGGTTTAGCCGAAGCTTTCAACAAGACAATCATCAAACTTTTCAAAAAGTTTGTCTCTTCCAATAAACGTGATTGGAATGAGAAACTTGGAGAATGTTTATGGGCTTATCGAACAACAGTCCGAATTTCTACTGGTTTTACACCATTCTCACTAGTTTATGGATGTGAGGCTGTCCTTCCATTGGAAATCTAGATTCCATCCCTTCGAATAGCCATTGCTAATGAGCTAACTATAGAGAATAATGATCGCTTACGACTCCAAGAACTTGAAGGATTGGACGAGAAGCGTCTTCAAGCACAATAGCATATTGAGCTATATTAAGCCCGTATATCTTGAACTTTCAATCGTAAAGTTAAGGAGAGGATATTCAAGGTTGGCGAACTGGTATTAGCTGTTCGAAGACTGATGGTGATGACTCACAAAAGCAAAAGAAAATTCCAAGCAAAATGGGAAGGCCTTTATGTAATCGAGACCGTGTTTTCCAATGGCGCTTATCGGTTATCCAAGCCCAATGGAGATCTACTCATGATGCCGATCAATGGCAAATTTCTTAAGAAGTACTATGTATAAAAAAAATAGAATAAAAATAAAATTTCTTTTATTATTATTTTTGTTCTGAACAAAGGATTAAGGACGAGGACCACTGCCTTCCTTATTAAATACATAGTCGGCCAATGCATTGAAGGCATCGTTGCCTGAGTTCACAAAAAACTTGCAGGCAGCCATCCTCAGCGCCTCTTCTTCAGGAGTTTTTCTTGGCTCTACTAAGAAAGTGAGGATGTCTTGTGCTGGCTTGGATGTAGAACAGCTTTTGCCTGCTTCGGTCGGGCCTGACACAATTGGCTCAACGGAGCGCGTCTCGATGACGTCCTCAACCTTCATAGAGACTTCATTCTTTTGCTGCACGTCCTTAGAAGACATTTTTTAATAGAGGAATGAAAACAAGAATGAATCTTTACGAAGAGTTCTCATCTATTTATAGGAGAAAGCTATTAATGGATTGGTCTTGGAAATTGAAACAACTTGTCATTCCCAAAAAGAACTGTTCATTCATTACGGCAGATTCATTCATTTAATTGTAGAATTGAATTGACCTTTCGTTTCCCAAAAGAAACGCTGGTTTATTCATTCTTTCATTGATATTGGCATATATCCTTAATGACATCTGTTTTCTTATTCCCCAGCTACCAATGTTTGGTTAAGCTGATTATTTGTCTCTTTGGAGAAATTTTTTAATCTTCTATCTTATCAGTTGATTAAAAAGTTGGACTTATTATTTATCATGTTCATTTGACCTCTGAATAAATATTACATATGCTTGTATTTCCTATCTATCATGTTCATTTGACCTCTGAATAGATATTAATCTATATTTCTTTGAGTTATTACGATCGGTCATGTCCATATTACCTCTGATAGTATTGTATACTCTAAACAAGAAAACGAGATTTTATTATCTATCATGTCCATATTACCTCTGGATAGATACAATTTATTGAATTTCGAAAACTTATCATGTCCATATTACCTCTGATAAGTACTTTCTAACTCATGCCTATTATTTAATTGCAAAATAAATGATAGGATCACAAAACAAATATTTTATTCATTTCTTGGATAAGATCAAAAGTTACAAAAGCTCCTTAGTTTCCTAAGGTGGAGCAGAAATATCTTGAAGTAATTTTTGCAGTTCTGCCAGGCGCCTATCACGAGAGCTCAATATTTTCTTAGTCGCTTCAGCATGTCGAGCTTCGGTAGTGCAAAGATTAGAAAGTCCAGCAAAGCTGATTATCAGATTATCCTTGGCTTCATCAAGGGTCTTGATAGTTGATTCGGCTACGTAGGCCTGTTCTTCTAAAATAGAGCCCTGAGCAAGATGCTGATTCCTAGCAGCGATCATCTGTTCCCTCTCTGCCTTTAACCGAGCCAATTCAGCCTCAACTTTTTGGATTTTATCATTCTGCTGCTGAATCTCCTGGTTTAAGGTGTCATAGACTGCTCTATGACCATCCAGCTCGGGCTGTATTCCAGCTAAAAAGGTTTTCTCTTTGGCAACCTTTATACTATAATCATGGAGAGCTTCATTATATCTTGTCTTCCGATCAAGATAATCAGCCGTTAAGGCGTCATACTCTTCTTGTATGAGACTTTCAACAGTCTCACTTGACAACTTAAGGTACTCTTGGATGGGTTGTTCAAGACCCTCCACAATTTTCTCTAATGTTGCTGCTCTTCCCATATCATTGAACATAGCAACGTTCCTGATGGTAAGAGCCATAGACGCTTTCAAGCTCTTATAACTAAGACCCTTATTCAGGACCATCTTGATTAGGGTCGTCAAAGTTTTATAAAAAGTTTCAGTATGAATCTCAACTAGGAGATTCATTTCTATGCTTGAACTTGGCGTCGCGGCAATATCTACTAGATCTCTTCTTTGGAGACTAGGAACAGATGATGTTGGTGTGACAGCAGATTGAGATGAAGCAATTCTTGTTACTGTTGTCACAGCCATTTGATCCCTAAGAGCTTCAGGAATTGTGTCTTCAACATTTGCAAATGTAGTTGCTCTGATAGCAAGCTGAGATGAAGCCATTGTAGTTACTGCTATCATAGTCAACTGGTTCCCAGCAGCTTCGGAATCAATGTCTTCAATGTTAGTTACTCCACCTGTTTCTGGAGCTGAAACTACTAGAGTTTCAGTGGCGATGATGGGTACAGGTAGAATGATGGTGGTGGCAACAGACTCAAGTTCAGGCATACTCTCCTTCGGAACTTCTACAGGATCAGTAGTAATAGCAGAGGATGCTATCACAACATTCTCAGTTTCGGTTGGTAATTTGACTATGCTTCCATCGTCTCCTTTGACTTCTGGCTGTTCAGGTTCTGGAGGTACTTCAAGTTCTTCATCGAGGCCAGTTCCTCCCTCAACAGCTGTTTCATGGTCTGCAGTTGGTTTTTTTGCAGCTTGTTCTTTTTATCGGTCATCAATACGAGAAGATAATTCGGACTGAGCCTCTGCTTCAACCTCTGTTTCAACCTCTGCTTCAAGCTCTTTCTATACTTCTTGTTGCTCATCTTCTTGTTGGATTACTTCTACTTCGTCTGAAGAAGAAGCATCTTCATCAGATTCCTCGTTTTCCTCATGGATATCTTCTTGAGGAGGAGGAAGAGCCACAGGCTTTGGTGCAATGATGGTATCTACAAAATGAACAAAATAAGTTAATATACAAAATCATGATACATAATTCCGTATAGGTTTTGCATAGTACCTGGAATATGTGCGTTTTGTTCAAGGTATGAATCATAATCACCATCCCAGTCATCATCGTCAAAGGTGAGAGCCGGCTCGTCTGATGGGATACGGTCTCGATCAGCAATGTTTGCAGCAGTAGCATCCTCCGTAACTTGTACCTTTCGAAGCAAAGATAAATGGAGTGAGGAGCTAAGGCGTCCAGGGGATAAAAGTTTTACAACTTCTGATGCTGCTGCTGGTTGAGGTGTTGAAGACCCTTCTCCCGGATGGACTGAAGGGGAAGCAACAAATTGGTCCTCTTCGACCGAGATGTCATCTTCTGGAATAAAGGCTTTGGGTTTGGAATGCCCTTTAGTAGTATCTTTTTCTTCTTCTCAGGTGACTTCACTGGAAGAGTGGTAGTTGTAGTTTGCTTTCGTTTGCGGGTTTTTCCAATAACTATTGGTCCTGCGGCTATTGTAGGTCCTAAAAATTAAGTTGCATCCATCAAAAAGTCATGAAAATCAAATTGGACATCCTTCAAGTGAACTGCACAGAAGACAGATTGCACAACAATTCGATTACGCAGGCTGAACTGCACACTCATCCAAGTGCGCAAGCTGACGTATCCTCGTCATCATTACCTGACAGAGAATCAGATCTTCTGACAACTGACAGCACAGAGAACGAGGAAACTGTTCGTTTATCGTACAGCACAGCGCTCGAGGACAGCTGTACATGCTGCGCAATCAGCCAGACTCTCTGCAGCGCAGTCCATCCCAGCACGGTCCATCCCAGCGCGGTCCATCCCGGTGCAATCTGAAGCCAACGCAATTCAGGTGGCGCACTCCATCAAGACAACTGACAATGTATACGTGGCCTTCATGCCATCAATTACTCACCATGTGGCAACCGTCTGTACACGATCAAGCGCATTTCAATCAAACAATGCCACGCGTCACATACAGATGGTCCACGATCGAGTAACTGCCAGCGCAGTTCATTGCCTGCGCAATCCAAAGTGTGCGCAATCCAACCTGCGCAAGTCAGAATAACTAAAAGTTAGTTATTTCTAGAACTCTATAAATAGAGTTTCAAGCCTTCATCAGACACAGACACACACATATATCAGAGATCATCACCAGAGATCAGGAGTTCTTGCCAAAGTGCTGCTGCAATCTTCAGAGGCTATCGTCTTCAAAGTTCACATCGTCCAAGGGATAAGGCGATCGTCTTCAGATCGGATTCCTATAGTTGTACTTTCCCAGAATTCTTGTAATCTTCTTACAAAGTTTGTTGAAATAAAGATCAACTTTTGTTTTTGCAAACAAAATGGCGACTCTGCTGGGGACGACTTTCTCCTTCGACGAGGAAGTGACAACTCAATGTGACGTTGCATCTATCGGAAAGACGCAGAAGACGCTGGTTGTAAAGGTCAAACAGACGGCCTACGAGGCGATGATCAACGCCATGACCACCCCTCGCACTGTAATAACTTCTGCCACGAGCAAAGTGCGCCCAGTGTGGGTCTCCAAGACTGTTGCGCAGTCCACTACTTCTGCTGCCCAGCCTGCTCCGCAGTCCAATGCCTCTGTTCCCAAGACTGCTGTCTCTATTGCACAGTCTACTGCTACTGCTCATGCGCAGTGTGCTGCTTCCCTTGCCAGTACACAAACTACTTCATATGATGCTCTGTCAAAGCGCAAGACTCCTATTCCTCTGGCGTAGTTGGCTGTAAATCTGCCTACGCAATCCATCACTCCAGCAACCAGAGTACAACCCAAACACTCTGGCAACAAGACTCCTGCTGCACAAGCCACTGTGACTGAGGCCAGAAGACTTTCTGCCAGAGTTACTCATGTGCAACCTGCCAGTGCGCCATCAACCCATGCGCAAACTGCGCCAGCGCAGTCAAAAAGAGACAGCCCTTTGGCTAATCTCTTCTCTTCCCACAGCAAGGGGAAAAGCTCTGCTCCTCCTCTTAAGCACCTTGTTGCTCCTACGTAATCCACTGGGGGTAGTCTTTTGGCTATTCCTCCTCCTCCCCAAAACAAGAGAAAAGGCCCGTTGGTCTTTTCTCAAACTTTCTCGTCCCACGACTTGGAAGACAACAGAGGGAAACGCTCTTTAGCTAACCCTTCTTCACAAAACAAAGGAAAAGGCCCTTTGGTCTTTTCTCAGTCTTCCTCGGTGTTTACCGAAGAATATCAATCTGAACGTGCTCCGGCACTAGTCAGTACAAGAACTCTTTCCAATAAGGGTTCTTCTTCCCTCATTGCCAAAGGGAAGTGTACTGATCAGAGAGGTATTCTGCCTACTCCGGTAGCAGAGTTCCAAGATCTCCCAACTCTCAAGATATCCCGTTCAAGATAGGGAAAATTACTGGTGTCTCAGACAGAAACCCCTGGGGGTGAGTTTGCTGATCTAAGAACTTATCTCAATCGACCAACTTCGGTAAAACGCAAACAGCCAATGCCGAAGACCAACCAGCATCAAAAGCAAACTTCCAGGATTAAAAATTCGGATACCTATGCCAATGAAATGAGTACTTCCCTGTACACTCAAGGGACAAAACATTTGAAGAACCGAAACCATGTTCCGAATATTGTCAAAGAACACATCCCTCGAACTTCTTCTCGTCTCGTTGCTGTTCCCGATCTCCGAGGACACCTCAAGCAAAAACGGGACAATATCTCAACATCCCCAGTGCAACCACTTGGACACCATTGTAATCACAAAGTTGTCATCAAATGTTGTTGTCAGACAACAAGACGATCTGTCTTCGATCGTCTGAACTATTCAAACTCTGAACCTATGTCAGAAGACGAAGACGAAGTTTTGTACGCTTCCGTCAACATGACTACCAGAGACACTAGGGGTAGGAAGTGCTCCAAGCACGGCAAGCCTCGCAAGCCAAGCCAACGGTATTTGGATTTACTCCAAGAATCCTCGGAAGGAGTATTCCAACATAGCCGATCCCGAAGCCGAGAAACAATCGGTCAAAGGAATCTTCAGGATCCTTCCGGTCATCTTCCTCTTTCCCACTCAGGAGATGATTCTTTCTCCGACTACGATGCATACAGCGAAAGTTCTGAACAGACGGTGTCCTCCACTGTACCTAGAGAGGTGACTGCTT
This sequence comes from Iris pallida, assembly GCA_029216955.1. Taxonomy (NCBI): domain Eukaryota; kingdom Viridiplantae; phylum Streptophyta; class Magnoliopsida; order Asparagales; family Iridaceae; genus Iris; species Iris pallida. Next base: position 4,975,158 of record JANAVB010021799.1, read on the forward strand.
ATGTTGTCACTGAAGATCCCGATGCTTCTAGTTCGACTAATCAAGAACAACGAATAGCTGCACTAGAAGACAAGTTGAAGACCATGGCTGAAATGGTCGCAAGTATGCATTCCATCATTGTGGCCCATCATACGGTACCGCCGACCGTACCTGCTACAAATCCTAAAATCATAGCATCGTCGGTGCCTGTCAATGCAGGGCTGGGGGTAGCATCTCTTCAAGTACCTCCTGTACAGATCCAACCTACACCCAGTCAATTAGGTGCTGGGGGTAGTGCTTATCACGCTGTTCCTCCCCCTAACATTATGATTCAGTATGCTCCTTCTACATTAGTGGAAGATGCCAATGAAGCTTTCAAGCTCCTGCGCACTCAGTTTGAGGCCTTCAAAGAGAAGGACAACTTGCAGAGGTTGGGGATCAAACAACCCTACCCAGTTGAATGGAAGAAAGTCCCATTTCCTCCTAAATACAAGATTCCAACAATCTCGCTGTTTGATGGCAGCACTTCTCCCAGTCAGTTCATTAACCACTTTGAGGTAATGACTGTCCAACTTCAGTCAAATGACGCTCTTCTTACCAGAGTATTCGTCGGTTGTTTAGCTGGCGTAGCATACGATTGGTACAGAAGCTTGCCCGATGGCTATATCACTTCCTTCTCAGGTCTGAAGCAAATCTTCTTGGAATGATTCTATGAGGGGATCAACGACATGACTATGTCAGCCCTCAATAAAATCAAGCAAAGACATAATGAAACTGCTGAGAGTTTCATTGAAAGGTTCTGCCGGGAAGCTTTGAAGATGCCTCCTGGGACTCCGGCCGCTGTAACAATAGACACCTGCAAGGCAAATCTTTTGCCTATCATCAGCATGTGGACGGGATCTACTCAGTTCCAAGACTGGCCATCCTTCATTGTCAATGCTAAAACAGCTGAAGTTAGCGCTGACAAATTCAAGCAGCTAGGGGTACAAATGTCTAACCCCGACCGGGATGAACATCAGACATCAGGTGGTGGCAATCGCCAGAACAACCGCAAGGGAAAAAAACTTTGAATATCAACTTGACGAATAAGAACAAAGAATCCTTAGCGGTCAACGTAGCTCCTCCTACATCCATTTCTACTCCTTCAGCACCTCCATCGAGGGAACCTCGTTCGAAAGTAGAGTACTCTTTTGACGAGAATGACACAGTAAGCATCTTTGATTGCTTGATCAAAAGCAACAAGCTCCAGCTCCCAGATCCGAAGAAGCCTGATAAAGTCGGTAAGACTGATCATCCTAAGTACTGTGTACTGTGTTTATCACAGGTTCATTGGGCATCCCACTCGAGCATGTTATGTGCTCAAAGGCAAAATTCAGGAGCTGGTCAATGCTGGTGTTGTCACTTTGCAGCAAGACGAGAAGACTGTTACCGCAAACTTGGTCTCAGTTCAGTTCGGTGACTTCCCGCCGCAGATGGTACAGCATGGTGTCATTCCTATCCCCAAAGCTACTCTTGAGATCGAGAATCTCCCTCCTCCACGAAGTGAAGGTCTCGTCCCCTTGTCTCTTGACAATGGCGAGATTATATGGATTCATCCAGATCCTGCTTCAGAGTTCGAACTTCCTTCTTCCTCCAAGAAGAAAGACCGTTCCAAAGGCAAGACAAAGACTTGCAATATGGTGTCTTTTGACCCCATAGTTGATGAGGAAATCCTGTTGGGCACCAGATCAGGGAAAGCCTATCTAAAGGATTACCCCGAAGCTCAAGAAAATCCTGCTTCTTCTTCTGAGCCTGCTCCAGGGCAGCCTGCTTCCACTGAGGATATTCCTACTGCATCCTCACCGGTTGTAGAACCCATTCCCCTCAAACCGACGGTCGCTGACAAAGGCAAACAACAAGTCCGCTTCGACAAACCTTTGAAGAAGTCATCTCCTTCCGGACTTGAAAAGCCTTACATCTTTGATATCTTGGCTCAATTAGCCAATACACCGGCCCGGCTGTCCATTTTCGAGCTCTTACGCCTCTCCAAAGAGACTCGGGAAACTCTGAGTGAGGCTCTCATGCAGGCAGAAACCTGTCTAGCCCTTCTAAAGAAGCCAAAAGCAGAGCCAGTCTCTTGTCTTCATTGTCATAGTGTGTTGGAATTAATTCCAAACATCACTTTCACACAGGATGACATGCTAATGGAAGACAATAGGCACGACCATCTCCTATACTATATAGGATATGTCGACTCGATGAAAGTCGATCGTATTCTAATAGATCCAGGGTCTGCTCTCAACATCATGCCAAAGACAATGTTGGATGCATTGAAGATCCTAGTGCATAGTCTTTCCAGTACAATCACCACCATCCTCGGATTTAACCAGGGAAGGAGTGAACCTCTGGGCAAGATTCGCTTAAAACTCTAAATAGGCAATCTTCGCACAAAGGTGACCTTCAATATCATTGACAAACATGGTTGTTCTTACAATACTTTGTTGGGAAGACCATTTCTGCATGAGCATAACATTGTTCCTTCGACTCTCCATCAATGTTTCAAATATGTTGATGATAATGGAGAGGTTCAAAAGGAGGTTGCTGATCTCTATCCTTTCAAAGGCGTCGAAGCATACTGCAACGATGCTCGTATGTACAAGGATGAATTCATGAAGGTTGTTCTGTCTCTGGACACTGAAGAAGAGCAAGAAACAGTACCTAATGACACCCTCATCATACCTGTCAAAGGGCGTATTTCTCGTCCTCAGTCCTCCAAGCCACTGGCTATTCACTCGCCAGTCCAGAAGCAACCAACTGATGATGATCAGGATCAAAGGAAGCTCACCTCTTCTGAGCCACTTGTTATAGACTTACGTCGTAACAAGGAAAAAAGGCAGCTCATCTCTTCTGAGCCACTTGTTATAGATTTATCTCATAACAAGAATAAAAGGGAGCTCACCTCCTCTGAGCCGCTTGTTATTGACCTCCGTCGTAACAAGGCCAATCCTCCTCCACGTTCTTTTTCTCCCCCTCTTGTAATCAATCTGACCAAGCCTGCTAAGGCTAAAGGTCCTGCTGTAAATACAAATGTACAAATCAATGAAAAAACATCTACTTTCCAGTATACTGATGTCATTTATCATGCTAAGTGCTATTTGGATATGTTAAATAGCTTTCAGTCATTTACGATGGGAGTTGTACAATCTCTTCAAACAGAAGTCTCATTTGAACACCCAAAGGATTCATATCGTATTGTTCCCGCTCGTAAGAAAGGCGAGAGTCCAATATTTTTTAGTAGAGGACCGGAACAACAATTCAGCTATACGGATGATAGTAAAAGTAATGACACGGGGCACCTTCAACTCCGTCGTTATAGTCAACAATCAAAAGACATCATCCGAAAGATGGGTTATGACTTCAAGAATGGCCTCAACTACGGTAAGGGTAGAAGAACTCCTATCCGTACGGCTGTGCCGAAAGAAAAGTCAGAGATGTACTACAGCAGGACCAAAAGAGGTCTCGGATATGCTTCACCTCTGGTATTATCCCCAGCAGCCTCCGAATCTGATAGTGAAGAGCGCTCTAACTCTTCTGATTCCAGATCATGGAATTCTGACACCAGCATCGGTCAAGTTTATCGATTGACTGTATCTTCTAACATGGTCTCCGTCGAACTTCCAGAAGGCTATGACGAGGATGTTGAAGAAAGTCCTGAAACAGATCCTTGGGCTCAACGAATGGATACCCAATGGGAACTCCGATTCGAACAAAGGGAACCTCCTACCGAAGATCAATTAGTTCAAATTGATGTAGGAGAGAGCGGGTCACCTTGTCCAATATTCATCAGCAAGAATCTTCCCGAGGCAGATAAGCAAGAATTAATTCTTCTTATTCAAGAATATATTGACGTCTTTGCCTGGCGCTATGAAGACATGCCAGGTCTAGATCCTAAAGTTGCTACTCACAAATTAAACATCTTGTCGAATGCAAAACCGGTCAAATAGCAACAACGGTGCTTCAAACCAGAAATGATGGATGCCATCGATGATGAAGTCAAGAAGCTCATCGCTTGTGGCTTTATTCGAGAAGAACAACATCCTGATTGGGTAGCCAATGTCGTCCCAGTTCTAAAGAAAACCGGAAAAGTTCGAGTCTGTATCAACTTTCGGGATCTTAATGAAGCATGTCCAAAAGATGAATTTCCTCTTCCTATCACGGACGTCATGATTGACAACACCTGTGGATTTGAAAGAATATCTTTCATGGACTAATTTTTCGGATATAATCAGATTCGGATGAATCCTGAAGATGAAAAACATACTTCTTTCCGTACTCCTCGCGGAGTCTACTGCTATACTGTAATGCCATTTGGTTTCAAGAACGCTGGTGCAACATACCAACGAGCCATGAGTACCATCTTTCGAGATCATCTGCGCAAGATTATCGAATGCTACGTCGACGATATTGCTGTCAAAAGTCGTCTAAAGGAAGATCACCTCCAAGACTTGAGAACTATCTTCAATCTCATGCGCCAACACCAACTCAAAATGAATCCCACCAAGTCATTTTTGGTTGTCTCTAGTGGCAAATTTCTCGGCTTCGTCATTACCTCTAAGGGCATACACGTGGATCCCGAGAAGATCAAAGCCATTCAAGAGATGCGTCATCCACGCAACCTAAAAGAGCTACAAGGATTCCAAGGTCGACTTGCGTACATCAGGAGATTCATTTCGAATCTGTCTGGATGCTGCAGACCATTTACTCAACTAATGAAGAAGGGTGTATCTTTTGTTTGGACGGAAGAATGTCAACGAGCATTCGACGATATAAAGCGGTATCTCATGAATCCACCAGTCTTGGTGCCACCAATCTCGGGCATACCATTCTTAATGTATGTCCGTGCTATGGACCATTCATTGGGTGCTTTACTTGCCCAAAAGAACAAAGAAGGCCACGAACAAGCCATTTACTACCTCAGTCGTACTATGATTGGTGCTGAACACCGTTATAGTCCGGTCGAAAAGGAATGTCTAGCTCTTATGTTTGCTGTTCAGAAGACTCGGCATTACATCATTGGCCAAACTATTCATGTCATATCCCGAGTTAATCATCTTCGGGTACTGATGAAGAAGCCTTGTACACTTAATTCTCGGCTGGCTACATCGGCCATTCTGCTAGCCCAATATGACATAGTATATGTCCCTCAAAAGTCTGTCAAAGGCCAAGCACTGGCAGATTTCTTAACAGCTCATCCTATTCCAGAGACGTCCAAACTCCATGATGAAATTCCAGACGAGACTTTGGAATCTAATACAATCTCTGAAGAATTTCCTACTTGGCGTCTATTCTTTGATGGTGCATCCAGGATTGGACCAAATGGTGCCATTGTCGCAGGAGTTGGAGTTGTCCTTGTTTCTCCAGACGGGTCAGCTATTCAAAGAGCCTACTCCTTAGATGAGCCTTGCTCCAACAATGTGGCAGAATACAATGCTCTACTCATTGGCCTTCAGCTAGCCAAACAACTAGACGTCGAGTATCTTGAAGTCTATAGTGACTCTAAGTTGGTCGTTAACCAGGTTAGAGGGACCTATCAAGTTCGCCATCGAGATCTAGTACCTTACTTTGAAGCGGCAATTAACAGGGCTACATCATTCAAAGCCTTCTTCATTGAATATGTACGTCGAGCTTGCAATACTGAAGCCGATGCTTTGGCCAATCTTGCGGCAGTCCTAGCCATCCCTATCAAAAGACAGCAAGTGGTGGTTGTCTCTAATCGGGAATTGTTTTGCATCGAAAACAATCGTAATATTGAGTTCAGTAATCTTACTGAAGTCAATGTTATCGGTGAAGATTGGAGAGCTCCTTTCATCGACTTCGTGGTCCATGACATACTCCCTGAAGATCCCAAGGAGGCTACGAGTATTCGTCGGCGGTCTCTACGATTCTACTACAATCAGACCACCAAAACTCTTTACCGGCGAACGTATGACGGCCTACTCTTGTGCTGTCTTGCTGGTGATGAAGCAAAACAAGTATTACGTGAAGCTCACGACGGTATCTGCGGAGCACATCAACCCAGTCCTAAACTACAGGATCGCATCCGACGCATGGGTTACTATTGGCCCTCTATGGTATCTGATGCCATCGAATATGCAAGAAAGTGTCGAGCTTGTCAAATCTACGCAGATTTTATTCATCAACCGTCAGAATTCCTTCATCCGACTGCTGCTTCCTGACCTTTTAAAGCTTGGGGCATGGACAATATCGGTCCCATCAACCCTCTTTCTTCTAAAGGACATCGGTTTATATTGGCAATAGCCGACTACTTCTCCAAATAGGCTGAAGCTATACCCTTGGCTGAAGTCAAGACCAGCAGCGTCATCAACTTCGTCAAACACCATGTCATCTATCGATTTGGTGTACCTCGAAGGATCATTCATGACAACGGACCTCAATTCATCAGCCAAAAGTTCACAAGGTTCTTTGACGATCACCGGATTGATAATGTCGCTTCGACAGCCTACAATCCTGCTGCTAATGGCTTAGCTGAAGCCTTCAACAAGACTATCATCAAGCTCCTCAAAAAGTTTGTATCTACTAACAAACAAAATTGGAGTAAAAAGCTTAGGGAATGTCTTTGGGCCTACCGCACTACAGTCCGTAACCCTACAGGCTGTACACCCTTCTCTTTGGTGTACGGCTGTGAAGCAGTTCTACCTCTGGTACTTCAAATTCCATCTTTTAGGATTGCCATCGCCAACGAACTCACGACAGAGAACAACGACCTTCTTCGACTCCAAGAATTAGAAGCGCTCGATGAGAAATGGCTATTGGCTCAACAGCATATTGAGTTATACCAAGCCCGTATCTCAAAGACTTTCAACCGCAAAGTTAAGGTCAGAGCCTTTCAAAAAGGAGAGCTTGTTCTAACCGTCAGACGTCCTATGACTATGACTCACTCGAGTAAAGGCAAGTTCGATGCAAAGTGGGAAGGGCCATATATCGTGAGCAAAGTCTTCTCAAATGGAGCCTATCAACTCACAGAGCTAGACGGTCGAGTTGCGATGATGCCTATCAATGGCAAGTTCCTCAAAAAGTATTATGTATAAATATAATAGACATTGCTTGTAATTATCAGACAAGTTCATAAATAAAATTCTATTTTATTTTATCTTGAATGATAGTACATAATATCAAGGAAGGTCACTATCATCTTTCTCAAAATTGGGACGCGGGCCACTACCGTCCTTATCAAAAACATGATCAGCAAAAGAGCCGAGAACACTCTTGCTCGAGCCCACTAGGAATTTACAAGCAGTCATCCTTATGGCTTCTTCTTCTTCAGTCTCTCCTGGTTCGAGAAGGAAGTCCAAGATGTCCTTTGACGGTTTGGGGGCAGACGAACCTTCGCCCGCTGCTATCTGCTTTAGTGGAGCAGGTTCGACTAGACGTTCCCCAGTACCTACTTCAACCTTCGGGGCGATCTTAGCCTTCTTGGATGCATCTCCAGACGACATCTTTATGTTAAAAAGTAAAAGTGACCATCCCATCTGATTTTCTGTTCTATTTATAGACAGAGAGTCGTAAGACAACGAAGCGACACATTCATCCGACGGTTTGTCCGTTCATCATCTGACGGTTTACCCGTTCATCACATTCATTCGACGGTTCACCCGTTCATCATTCGACGGTTCGCCCGTTCATTATCTGACGGTTTGTTCGTTCATCACATTCATCTGACGGTTCGCCCGTTCACCATCTGACGGTTTACCCATTCATCACATTCATCTGACGGTTCGTCCGTTCATCACATTCATCCGACGGTTCACCCGTTCATTCCATCCATCCGACGATTCACCCGTTCATTCCATTCATCTGACGGTTTACCCGTTCATCACATTCATCTGACGGTTTACCCGTTCATTACATTCATCTGACGGTTTACCCGTTCGTTATATTCATCTCGACGATTCATTTCGTTCATTTATTTCGTTCACATTTTGACGAATCATCTAGTTCGTTCTTATCAGCAACTTGTCATCTTTGATTAAGTTGTCTATTGAAATAATGATATTCGATAAATTATATTTGCCACGTCCATATTACCTTTGAGCAGATATAACTGAATATGATTATTTTCCAGAATCAGGAAATATATCATGTCTTGCACCTCTGAATATATTTTCTATCGCTATTATTTATATCTGAATAAGATATACAACAAATAATAGAGGCACAAAAAAAAATCTTTTTATTGATCAAAGATGAAAGACATTACAAAGATACATATTACAAAAATAAGAAGATACAGAAAATCTTTTTATTCAGTCGGTGGTGTCATCAAGTTAACCATCTGCTGCTTTAAAGATTTTAGTCGCTCCTCACGGGATTCTATCACTCGTCTACTAGCTTCCTCCATTCCAGACTTTTCATTAAAAGTCGGTAAGGTCATTAAGCAGCGGGAGATTTCAGCCTGATGAGTTGTGATATATTCATTTCGTTCCTGAGTCAGAATGTCCAATTGCTGAGTGGCAGCTTGATGCTGTGTGACTTCATCTTCTAGAGTATGTTGAACCAGTTTTAACTCTTCTTGGAGACGGACAATCTTCTCTTGAAGATGAACAGATTTCGCTTTCAACTCAGTAACTTTCTCCTCTTCTCTCCAACAGCAGAGGTGGCTATCTCCATTTGAGAATCATATTCTGAAGCCTTGGCAGTATAAGTGTCTATGAAAGTCTGGAAATTAGCCTTCTCAATGACAATTTCTTGAGACATCCTTTCAAATTCAGCTTGTACTAAGGATTTCACTTCCCCTCGATTAAGATCTTTGTAGATCTTAACCGATGCTTCTAGCTCATCCAGTATGTGCTCAAGAAAAACAGCTTGAGCTTCATCTCCTTGACCTCGGATGACATTTATCAAATGAGCGGTTGGGCTTCTAACAGTAGTGAAATCAACAACTTCTTTCTCTAGTACCCTATCTACTAGGGGTCCCAATGCATTAAAGAACAGGTTGCTGAAAGAACTAATGATAAATTGGTTAGTTGCTAAAGCTCCAGGGGTAGCAGCTACTCCCATTGATGATGAAGCAGCATGTGCCTGTACAGATGGACATTCTTGCACTTGAATAGAGGGTTCTTTAAACAAGGGAGCTAAAGTAGAACTGGTTGCTCCTCCCGGTTGTTCTTCTGCAAGGACAAATAAACCTATCATTGATTGTTGTTGTCATTAATAATTAATTAAAAAGGATCAAAAGATCAAAGGCAATCTTTCCATGACTTGCCCCAGCAACAAGCCTTTCGTTTGCGGGTACAGATTCCAGTCTAGCAGAGGTAGCCTCAGACATTACTGCCTGGCTATTTTCGGCCTCAGAACCGCCCGACAGATGTCGGCTGCCACTGGCTATTGCTGTTATCGGCACTATATCAGTGCAAGGAGGAACCGGAGATGATTCGATTTCTACATGGATCAAAAATAAAGATGTTAGCCATTAATCTATGAAAAGAAGAATGATAATTTTGCTTAATACCTTTAGGATCAGCGGTAGTAGCTTCCTCCGGCGCTACTTCCTCACCCATATTCTTTTCAGGAGACACATCCACCTCAACATCCTTTTTAGGAGCTAGTGTGTCTTCAACAGCTTCAGGAGATTTATGGACATCAATGTCCTCTTCTTGATTCAAAGTATCATCAATAACCTCTATTGATGTATCTTCAGTTCTCATGCTATCCTCAGGTACTTCCTCGCTGGCAGTTGCAGCGGTATGATCAACATCATCTTGTAAACCGAAGTCGCAATCATTTAATGCTTCAATCATTAAACGATCCTCCTCTTCGCGGATTATTCCTGGTGTAACAGGAAGCTGAGTAGTTTCTACCACTGGTGAAGGAGATCGCAGAGCTTCATGCTCCTCCTCTACAATATCCTCCCTAGGCTCTGCAGCCTCCTCTCTCTGATCAGTCTCGTCTCTCTGTTCTGGACTAGGAGTTTCATGCCTAGACTCAGAGACAGGGGTAGGAGATGACATAGTAATTCCAACAGCAGCACTGGCCACCACCGAGGACAGGATCACCTTCTTTCTTTTCCTAAAAGCCAGTTTCTTTTGATGAAGAGGTCTTTCTGGACTCTCAACATTTACTACATCAACCCGCTGCGAAAGAGAAGTCGGTGTGGTCGTTTCTTCTCGGGTCGACTCGGCCAGTTGCCGAGACTGCGACTTGGTAGTGACTTTCTCTGATGGGTTTAAGAGGAGTTTCTTCTTTGCAACCGGGGAGGAAGGCTCATTAATCCTTCTCTTCCTTTCCCTGGCCGGAGACTTAACAACTTTCAAAGAAATTCTCAGTGGTTCATTAACTTCCTCAGGGAAGTTAGCTTCCCTTGAGGCTTCCAAGGGATCATCCACTGGTTCATGTTGTTCATTATTTCCTGGAGCTAGCATAGCAGTTGCTCCTTTCTTCAAATGCGTCGCCGTCGCGAAGCTATCCACCAGATTAAAGTTCTCGACGAAAGTATTTGTAGCTGTATAAAACAGTGAATATGTATATAACATTCTAGGGCCATGATCATTCTTGGTTGGCATCGAGAACACTGTCCTTGTGTCTCGAACGTTGTAATAGGCCCATGCTCTGGCACCATCAATCAGATACCCCTTTTCTTGTAGGCAAGTTATAGCGTTGCCTACATGGAACTGGTCGTAACCAAATTGACGAGCGAAGCGGCTTGGAAGATAAGGTTCCAAGAAATACTCATCTTCAAATCTGTACACCAAATGTGATGGCCTGATCGTCTTCAGCCAGTTAAAAGCTGTTTTACCCAACGGCTGCCTCCCAAGGTCAACTAAATTTGTCGACATATGTTCATAGCCGGTTAGAGGAGCAACGCAGTAAAAATTCCATCCCTTCCCAAGGTTCAATATACGTCTGCAGTCCTTCAGACTAGTGTACACCCACTTGCTCCGGGAGAATCTTCGCAGAAAGCTGTCGCCGACTGCTCCCATGTCGGGGTTTATTAAGGACAGATGGTGCAGAAGCAACCACCCGAATAAATAGGTGTAAGGCAACTCCAGTCGAGGGAAGTTCCCCTTCTTACCCTTCTATTTGATCATGGAGTCAACATAAAAACGAAGACCTGCATTCACTCTGCAGGTCATCGCTGTCAGCAAATCCATCCGGTAGCCAAAGACTAACTGGACAGCAGCAAAAAGTACGCCGTGGTGGAAGCGGTCCACGACGCTTGCTCCGGGTACGACGAATCGACGGAGCTAGTATGTCAGGAAACCCGCCAGCTGGGCTTCTCTTGACATGGGCCTGTAGCCCATTTTTATAAAGCTCTCAATAAAATCTCCGGTCTTGAGTGGAGGGTATTAATGTTCATCATTAACTTTGATATCCATTTTCTTATTTTCTTCCATCAGTCTTATTACTTCACTGTGGCTGAGGGATTGGAAGAAAGTTGGGTTGCATGTGTCATAATCTTTAGTCTTTTTCCCAATGATATGATTAAGAAAAAGATAAGGCAACCACTTTGATGAATAACAGGTGCCGGAAGAACCGCTCTTATAGTACAGGGAGCATATGTTGTAATGGCACAATAGTTCGTCGAAAACAGCCACCATCTCTGTATTTTCTCGACGTAGTCTGTCTAACTCGTCGTTTGTCGGAACATACTCCTCATAAGGGAAGTCTCCCATTAGTAAACATGAGATGTATTTTATCTCATGGAGGGCTAATCCAATTTCCCCGCAGGGTGTCATGAATGTCCCTGTTCTATAGTTATACCTCTCTGCCAAGGCCAGAAACAGATGAGGGTTTGGGAGGAATCCATAAACGGTTGCATATACCGCATGATAAAGCTCGATCTCTTTAAGCTCGTCTTCGAACTGGACCAATATCCAGTTGGCTATGCAATTCCACCTTCTGTTGTCTGGGTTTACCAGACCGGTCAGCCGGATGTCCTGATCCGGATATCTGCCCTCAACCCTTGCGTATTCATTAGCAAAGATTGGTGTCCTCATCGGCAGCAGCAAAGAAGAGTTCTCTGGAGGGATGCAGCCTGGCTTCAACCCTCTGAGTAAAGTGCTATATCGCTCAGAGGAGCTAAAGAACATGTCTCTGTTGTTTGGTCCTTTCTTGACACAAATCTTTCCTGTCCTTGCCTGCTGGAGGGGAGTAATATCCCAGTCCATCCTCCTGGGATGGCTTGCATGGGCATAGCAGGCTAGAGGGAGGCATCTGGCATTATCCGGTAATAGGATTAATTTCTCCTTCCTTTGGAAAGTTCTCTGTTCCACACGGGGTCTTGGCTGAGAACTCTTGTCAATAGCTTCACCAAATAAGAACATGGGTTTCTTATGGGTAATGGCGTCAGCAGACTGTATGGGCTGCCCATTCATCAGACTTAATAAAGTCTCATTGTCCTGAGCTACCAAGATGGCTTGGCGGGAGGATGGCAGAGCGTATTGGGGAAAAAGCACATGGGACAAATCTTCTTTAAATTTCGGTTCAACAAGGGACCCTGCAAATATTTTATACTCAGGGTCCTCTCTGATGTTAACTGTATCAAACAGAAAAAATAGAATTCAGTTCAAGTAAAATCAAAGATTCTGTCAGCAAATTGCGTAAGCATCAGATTGCACAAGCATCAGATTGCACAACAATAGCTTCTATGCGCAAACTATCCAGTAGCGCCAACTCATCCACTTGCGCAAGCCATCAGATTATGCTGAATAACTTACGCAAAGCATCAGTTTGCGCTGGACAGCCTTGCGCAAATCAGCAGACTGCGCTGACTTTTGCCAGCGCATTCTAACCGATTGCGCAAGAAAATAGTCTTCATAAAAATGAAAATTATTTGGGTTTGTGCAACCGAAACCCTAAACAGGGCGACGCAGTATGACCAAATCTCTAAAAAGAGACAGGTTCGAAGGATCAACAGTGATAAAGAACCCTAAAAAGGGTCTTTCGATCGGGTTTACTACCTTGCAGTGCAGGATGAGCAACTTCATGTCGAGAAGGGCGCGGCGCAACCTGAACCGAAGACTCGGCGGGGGCCTTGCCTTTCTCGGCGGTGGAGCGCTTTGGGGCCATCTGAAGTCGACGGAGAAGAAGGAAGAAAGTCGAAGAAGGCTCGGGAACTTTTTCTCTCTTTAACAAAGTGAAAACAAGTAAAGAAAAATAAGAAGAACAAAAAGAACTATTTGTAGTTTTTCAAAGAGCAACGGTCGCCTCAGATTGTGCCGAAGAAATGGGAGCTAACTCCTCCAATTGCGCAGACAAGTCATTACTTGCACAACTTGATTTTTTAATAAAAAATTCAAAGTATTTCGAAGCTTTGACTATTTTCAAACTTCGAAAACTTTGAAGGGGGTCTTTTAGGTCCTAAAAATCAAGTTGCATCCATCAAAAAAGTTATGAAAATCAAATTGGACATCCTTCAAGTGAACTGCGCAGAAGATAGATTGTGCAACAATTCGATTGCGCAGGCTGAATTGCGCACTAATCCAGGTGCGCAAGCTGACGTGTCCTCGTCATCATTACCTGACAGAGAATCAGATCTTCTGACAACTGACAGCACGAAGAACGAGGAAACTGTTCGTTTATCGTGCAGCACAGCGCTCGAGGACAGCTGTACATGCAACGCAATCTGCCAGACTCTCTGCAGTGCAGTCCATCCCAGTGCGGTCCATCCCAGCGCAATCTGAAGCCAGCGCAATTCAGGTGGCGCACTACATTAAGACAACTGACAATCTACACGTGGCCTTCATGCCATCAATTACTCACCATGTGGCAACCGTCTGTACACGATCAAGCGCATTTCAATCAAACAATACCACACGTCACATACAGATGGTCCACGATCGAGTAACTGCCTGTACAGTTCATTGCCTGCGTAATCCAAAGTGTGCACAATCCAACCTGCGTATGTCAGAATAACTAAAAGTTAGTTATTTCTAGAACTCTATAAATAGAGTTTCAAGCCTTCATCAGACACAGACACACACATATATCAGAGATCATCACCAGAGATCAGGAGTTCTTGCCAAAGTGCCGCTGCAATCTTCAGAGGCTATCGTCTTCAAAGTTCACATCGTCCAAGGGATAAAGCGATCGTCTTCAGATCGGATTCCTATAGTTGTACTTTCCCAGAATTCTTGTAATCTTCTTACAAAGTTTGTTGAAATAAAGATCAACTTTTGTTTTTGTAAACAGCTATCTCCCCAACTCTTCTAGGAATTACTGTCAGAAATTTATCTATAGCAGAAGTATTATCTGGTACGTCAGGAGTTATTCTGATAGGTTCTTCAATATTTCCCTCCTGGGCCCATCGCAGACTTCCTTGCATGCTATAACCGTCTTCGAAGGAGCGAATGGATGTATAAAAACGAGCATACGTGTAAAGTATACGTAACTCAGTTGTACTAGTAGCTGTAGATATGGTGAATCTAGCACCAGTACATGCAGTGCTGAAATATCTCCATGCTCGTGCACCGTCAATCAGCTTTCCATAATGATAAAAGCTGGTGGAAGGATTACCAACGTGAAGTTGGTCATATCCAAATTGGCGAGCGAACCTACTTGGTAGGTAAGGTTTAAACACGCAGTAGTCTTCATTCCTGTACATCAGATGGGAGGGTCTGATGTACGCCAGCCATCGGAAGACAGATCTTGGCAATAAAGCTGATTTATCTACTCTATCTTCAAATTGCACGTCAAGGCAGTCGGCTGGAACTGGTGGCCTTGTGCAGAAGTTCCAGCCGTGAGAGTAATTTAATGCTGCTCGGGTGTCTGCCACCGTTGTAGCTCTCCATGTGGATTTGCTAAATTTTTGGAAGAAAATCCTCGCTTCATCTTCAGGGCCCGGTGGCAGCAAATTACAATTGTGGTGTAGTAACCAACCCATCAGATAGGTGTAGGGTAACTCCACCCTTAGAAAATTGTCTCGATGAGGAGCATTATTAATCAGCTCTTTACCGAAAGTCCGTAGACCTGCATTTATTCGGTATACCATTGCCGACAGCAGGTTGATTCTGTTTTTGAATACTAAACATACCGCTGGCTACAATACATTACGGTGAATCCTGGCCATGGTACTGATCCCTGGCACGACCCATCTTCGTAGCCATAAGGATAGGAAGCCTGCCAGCAAGGCCTTCTTTGACATTTTTTGACTACCCTGCCTCAGGTAGCTTAAAGCCTCTGTCCCCGCAGGGATGTATCCGATTTTGGTAGTTAGATATTGGTCGCAAGCTTTCTGTGAAGCCATCAACTCTTGGATTACATCTGCAGGAATTATTGAGCAAGGTTTAATGGTTTGAGTTTTGTCTTCTCGAAACCTGCTCTTCTCAGTCTTGGACACTCTATTTTCATGGTAAAATAGATAGGTTGTCCATTTGGTTATGTATGCCAAATGTGACCCGGTTTCGTACATACTGGTACAAATCAGATAATGGCACATAAGTTCTTCATAGACTTGCACCAGTTCAGGGCTCTTCTCTCGAACTTCTGCTAATTCCCGATTGGAAGGAATGTATTCTTCTTAAGGGAATTCGCCCATCGGCAGCTTCAAGATGAATTGCATCTCATGCAAAGTAAGGCCCATTTCGCCGTGTGGAGTTGAAAAAGTTCCTGTCGAACTCATATACAATTCCAGTAAAGCTAGAAATAAGTTACTGTTCGGTGGAATGCCATAACTGGTAGAGGCCACCGCTTCATACAGGCCAATATCGTCTAATTCTGTTTTAAAATGCTTCATGACCCAATTACTGATCTGAATCTAGTTACTACTGTAAGGGGTTAGCCACCCTGTCAGCCTTGGGTTGGTCTGAGAAAATAAGACTCCTTCCCTTAGAAATTTATTTATGAACATGGGAATTTGTATCGGCTGGATAAGAATTGAGTCCTCACTCGGTGTAAACCCTGGCAATAGACCAAAAAATGGAATGACACCACCACAGGGAGTGCTAATGTGATAACCTATGTCATTTGCTCTCTCTCTTCTGAAAATGATCCTATCCGGTCTACTATAGCTATTGGGAGTCAAATTCCATAGCATTTGACGGTGATGGCTAGCATGGAAGAAAGCAGATAATGGGTAATCCTTGTCCATGTCAGGGAGATACATTACCCTTTCTCCAGATCTAAATACCCAGGCCTCCTTTTTGGGATGAGTTTGCGATTTGAAATCTATCGCATCCCCGAACAAGAAAGATGGCTTTAAGAATTGTTGATTGTCTAGTGACACCAGCACTTTTCCGTCGATCATGGATAATAGCATCCTATCTCCTTGGGCAGATATCAGCTGTGCCCTCGCTGCAGGGTATTCGGGGTTGGATTGAGGAAATTTAATATGAGATAAATCCTCCAGATAGTTCGAGCCCACCATGCCCGCTGATGAGCCAAAAACTTCTTCAAGAGGATGAGCTTGTAAATCCACTGACAAAAGGAAAAAAAAGATCAAGTTAGTGAGAAATCTAATTTGAAGTTTTATGAGTAAAGACATTGACTTTTACGCTTACTAAAATTGATTAAAAAAATTTAAGTGTAAAAAAGTCTTTGTTTTACAAAGTTTTTCATTTTATGCTAGCACATGCTAAAGTGAGCGTATTTGAAAATTTTACGCTGGCATGAATAGACATGAGCGTAATTCGAATTTTACGCTGACACGTATAACGTGGGCGTATTTTACGCTGGCATGAATAGATATGAGCGTAATTCGAATTTTACGCTGACACGTATAACGTAGGCATATTTCTTTTTACGCTGACACGTACAACGTGGGCGTATTTTGTTATTTCAGTTTCTACGCTAACACGAATGACGTGGACGTGAAATCTGAAAGTTCGGGTTGTCTTCTTCTTCTTCTCCGATGAAAGTTCCGGCCAAAAGATAGGGTTTTACCCTTCATAGGTGGAGCTACGGCGGGATTGGGTTTTCGGAGTGGTGTCGATGACCGAATGGGAGTTTGTGCACGGTCGGCTGATGAAGAGTCAACGGCGAGTTTTTTTCCCTTATTGCCGGCAGCGGTTTTCTTGGGAGCCATCGAGTTCAAGTGAGGGAGATTTCGAAGAAAGGGGGGCAAAGAGATACGGGATTGCAAAGAGACAAGTAAAGTCCTTATCGAACTCGAAAAGCTCTATTTATAGAGATTTTTGAATCGGTTAAAATTCTCTATTTTTATGCCGACTGTTGGATATCCCTATTTTTACGCAAATGACCGCTGGATATCCCAAATTTTACGAGGACTTATGAAAACCCGAATTTTACGCGTCTGTTCAAAGTATTTCAAATTTTGAAAATATTTAAAAACTTTGAAGGGGGTCTTGTAGGAGCGTAAAAAGTGTCTCATAGACTGAATCAAAGAGATAGAGCTTTTTACTCAAAATGAGTTATTTTATGCAAACTACTTTACGCTAGGGACAAGTCAGCTACTTTACGCCAGGGACAGATCAGCTACTTTACGCCAGGGACAGGTCAGCTACTTAACGCCAGGGACACGCCAACCACTTTACGCCAAGGACAGGTTGTCAAATCATGCATTTAATGAAAGTGATGATGGGTCTGACATAAAGATCTACTGACAGCGTATAACACAGAATTCGAAGAAATTTGTTTTACACAGAAACCAATATTATCGTTTAGTATGTGGACTGAGCTATTTTACGCTCACAGGATGGCTTCTTTTACGCATGAATACTATATGAGCTTTTTATGCTCAAAGTTGACGTGTGCATAAAGTTTATTTGGGCTACTTTTACGCTCAAGGTTGTTTTATCAACCACTTTACGCAAGAAGTCCATTTTAGGGTTATTTTACGCCTAGTCTACTACTTTACGCTCAGAGTATATTTGGGTTGTTTTTACGCCCGATCCTTCCTGGCTACTTTGGAACGTAGTTTGCCAACGTGGCTTTCATGCCACATATCTCGAAGAACGTGTGTACATGCATCCTATTCTTATTGAGATAATAGGACACGTGTCAACGTATGTAGAGGATGACTTCAGTTATGGGTGGCAGTTACCAGTGTAAAGACAGGACTTTGCTGAGTTTTACGCACAAAAAGCCAAGTATATAAATAGACTTATTTTTTTATATAACACACACACACACAGAGACAGAGGAGAATACATAAAGATCAGAGCCCAGAAACTTTGATTTTCCAGAGCATTCTTCTTCAACCTTTCTTCCAGAACAGAATGAAGCAAAGCAGGAAAGCATTCGACCTCGCCATCAGTGCCCAAGTGCGTCGATACCTTTCTGGTGACTTAGTTCTTCCAGTTGTTCATCTTCTAGCAGTGATCTTCATCATCATCGTATAGTCCAAGGAACAAAGTGATCGCCTTCAGATAAGACTTCCATAGCAATACTTCCCAGATCAAATTGTACTTTTTTGTACTCTTTCAAGTTTTATTTTCAAAAGCCGATTTTCAGGCATTTTGTTAAGTGAAACAGACTCAAATTTTCGAGTCAAGCTTCGTAGAATCTTCTCAACAATTCTTTGATCTTCAACTTTCTCACCATTCACTTTCAATTGGTTAACAATTGAAATAACCCGATTGGAATAATCTTCAATGGATTCTACATCTTTCATCTTTAGTGTATCAAATTCGCTACGAAGAGTTTGTAGCCGTACCATTTTCACCTTGTCATCTCCCTTGTATGAAGAATGAAGTGTGTCCCATGCTTCCTTTGCCGAAATCATCGTTGATATCCTTTCAAAGATAACCTCATCCACTGCTTGATAGATGAAAAACAATGCTTTCTTGTCCTTCTTGCGACCTTCCTTCAATTCTTGAAGTTGTTGTGCATTGAGACTAGCCACATCAGCGGGTCCGCTCTCTACGATATCCCAAATATCTTGAGATTGGTAGAGGACATTCATTTGAATACTCCATTGGTTGTAATTCTTGCCGGTGAAGCGAGGTAGTTGGGGTTGCAACATGTTGTTGTTGTTGTTGGAAGCCATGACACACCTTTCTGGCTTTGATACCACTTTAATGGTGATAAACTTCTTCAGGAGATGTGAAAGCACAAGAGGAATGTGTTTTCTTGTTTCTAAAACACTAGAAGAGGATACTCAAAATATGGAAGTGGAATAATGTTTATTGATTTTGCTTGATGAAAATGGACACAAGATGATGCTCTTATATAGCATATGTATTTGCATAAGTTACATGTTTATTAAAGGTGTAAGTTAAATAGAAAATGAGGAAACCGAAATGATACTTGTCATGCATATGAACATAACATATAACATAGGATGTTTCTTTATTTAAAACTTATAACTCTCTAGCTTATATTTCCAACACAGATAACCACTTGATCCCCTGTTTGTTGAAACTAATCGAGGCTAAATTGATTTTCGTTAAGAAGGTAGCCTTAGGGTAGTAGTATTTTTGAAAGCCCGACGTAAATGCTCGGGACTTGAACAACACAGAACATGTTGCATCTCTGACCATATCAATTAGTGAATAGAGGAACTTGAATCAGTTCCTCAGTACATCCTACTTCTATGACAATTTCTGTCTTAAATGGTAGCTGAAAGTACAATTTCTTTATCTTGGCAACTTGCTGGCAAGATTTCAAATTTTTACTATAAATTCTCTCTGATATCAAACTTTCTCTCTCTTTGCCTCTTTACATGCCAAACAATATATATCCATTATGAACTAACAGAAATGATCAAAAAGTAAGAAGATACACTCCATACGAGTTTGACCAACAGGAAGGCCTAGCCCGAAGGCTACATCCCGACCGCCTATATATACAATTCTTAGCCCGAAGGCTACATCCCAGTCCGAAAACTACAACCGGCCCAACGCATCACGCAGTCGTAGGCACGACGCGACCATCACGACCGCTACAATTCTTAGGCACCTGCAATGCACCCAACCGCCACCCCACCATTTAATATGTTCAAAGGAGAATTAAATGACGTCCCCCTTGCTCGAACCCACAACCTCGTTGGGGGGGGAGGAGTGCACCTGTCATATATATATATATATATATATATATATATATATATATATATATATATATATATATATATATATATATAAAATATATATGAAGTCTAGCCTAACTGTTAAAACAGATGCATGGGGTGGCAGTTGGAAGCTCCATTTTTGGAGCCCTGCCAAAGTCCCGCGCCCCTAGGCCGCTGGATCGCACGGCATCGTGTGGGCCCCGTGTAGGCCCGTTCGATCCTACGGTGCAGGAGGGCCGAATATATATATATATATATATATATATATATATATATATATATATATATATATATATATATATATATATATATATATATATATATATATATTGAGTACAAACTTCGATTCGAGAACGGACAACCCGTGCTACCCTCCGGACCCAAGACCCGCGATGACCACGAATAACCCGTGAGGCCCTCGCCCAAAATGAAAGTAACAGCCAAACAATAATGGGCTGCAGAAAAGGACCAAAAACCAACAAGGAACAAACCACAACCCGACTTTACGGGAGCACAGCAGGACAAGGAGCCCCTGAATCATGATGCCAAGAATTGATAAGAACTTTGTCCAATTGACTGCTAACTTCTCCGATGAGCTAAAGATGCGGCCACCTACGACCCTCGTATCTCACTTTGTTCCGATTTTTCCAAATGACCGAAATGATCATCGCGGCCAAGACCTAACGGGTGTGACGGTGAGGAGAGCTCCACCACCGACACAGACGCCCCATGAAAGTCTCCTCAGAGGAGATCCCCATATTGCTTTCAAAGAGTTCCTATAGAAGCTGTTACAAATTCTAGTGTCTAACAGCCTTCACAGTTCAAACTGCAGTAGTTTTTTAGTGTAATCATTTAAATATTTTTCTGTTAGTATTCCTTAAGAATAGCTCTGCTTCTTATTGCTGAAATATAGGAAGTAGTTATTACTTTCAGTTTTGATTTATTGTACTATTTATATGAGTTGATTCTAATGAAAAGAATGCTGAGTTCATCCAATTATCAATCTCTTAATGGTATCAGAGCAGTTCCCCTCTCTCTGCTAATTTTTTTCCCTCTCCCTTCACATCCCGTAATGACTACTATAAATGGTACACTCATTATCCCAACCACCAATGAATCTTAGCTCCTCTCATTTAATTATCCTCAAAGCGCTCAATGGTTCTCTCTCACCAACAATCATTCCCTGTATCGCTCGTGCCAACACCTCCCATGAAGCATGGAGTGTTCTAGCAAATACATATGCCAAGCCATCCCGTGGTCGCATCAAACAAGTCAAGAACCTTCTCAAAATCCTACTAAAGGTACTATGACAGTCACTGATTTTCTTTACTCTATCAAAGCCCGTGCAGATGAATTAATCCTCAATGCGCTCATTGGTTCTCTCTCACCAACAACCATTCACTTTATCGCTCGTGCCAACACCTCCCTTGAAGCATGGAGTGTTCTAGCAAATACATATGCCAAGCCATCTCATGGTCACATCAAACAAGTCAAGAACGTTCTTAAAAATCCTACTACAGGTACTATGACAGTCACTAATTTTCTTTATTCTGTCAAAGTCCGTGCAGATGAATTGGCCATATATACTCGGCACCCCTGTTTCACTTAACAAAATGCCTAAAAAATTGGCTTTTGAAGATAAAACGAGAAAAAGTACAAGAAGTACAAATTATTCTGGAAAGTATTGCTATGGAAGTCTAATCTAAAAGCGATCACTTTGTTCCTTGGACCATACGATGATGATGAAGATCACTGCTAGAAGATGAACAACTGGAAGAACTAAGTCACCAGAAAGGTATCGACGCACTTGGGCACTGATGGCGAGGTCGAATGCTTTCCTGCTTTGCTTCACTCTATTCTGGAAGAAAAGTTGAAGAAGAATGCTCTGGAAAATCAAAGTCTCTGGGCTCTGATCTCTGTATTCTCTCTTCTGTCTCCGTGTGTCCCTTCATATGAAAAAAATAAGTCTATTTATAGACTTGGCTTTTTGTGCGTAAAACTCAGCAAAGTCCTGTCTTTACGCTAGTAACTGCCACCCATGACTGAAGTCATCCTCTACACACGTTGACACGTGTTCCATTATTTCAATAAAAATAGGATGCACGTACACACGTTCTTCGAGATGTGTGGCATAAAAGCCACGTAGGCAAACCACGTTCCAAAGTAGTCAGGAAGGATAGGGCGTAAAAACAACCCAAATCTACTCTGAGCGTAAAGTAGTAGACTAGGCGTAAAATAGTCCTAAAATGGACTTCTCGCGTAAAGTGGTTGATAAAACAACCGTGAGCGTAAAAAGTGGCCCAAATAAACTTTATGCACACGTCAACTTTGAGCGTAAAAAGCTCGTATAGTATTCATGCGTAAAAGAAGCCATCTTGTGAGCGTAAAATAGCTCAGTCTACATACTAAACGACAATATTGGTTTCTGTGTAAAACAAATCCCTTCGAATTCTGTGTTATACGCGATCAGTAGATCTTTATGTCAGACCCATTATCACTTTTTATTAAATGCATGATTTGATAACCTGTCTCTGGCGTAACGTAGTTGGCCTGTCCCTGGCGTAAAGTAGTTGGCGTAAAACAGCTCATTTGAGTGTAAAGCTCTATCTCTTTGACTCAGTTTATGAAGCACTTTTTACGCTCCTACAAGACCCCCTTCAAAGTTTTTAAATATTTTTTAAAATTTGAAATACTTTGAACAGAAGCGTAAAGTCCGGGTTTTGACCATTCAGCGTAAAAATTGGGAAATAGCGCCGATCAATACTCACCGTCATAATGAATTTCCTCTCGAAACATTTGAACGCCTCTTCGTCTCCCCGAGTTGTATTGATAATGTTCAATTTCCCATAGGGAATATGAATTGTTAATTGATTGTATATATGAAAAAGCTTTTCATTCTCAATTCTCATCTTCATATTGTCATGGCATCGAAGAAAGAAATAGAGGCTGAAAAGACTCAAGGATCAAAGCTCAACCTAGAGGCAGAGGTCGATCAGTCGCTGCGAGCGCACAACTTTATGGAGTGCTTTGGATTGACTCCAGCGAGCTTCGATCGTATAAATGGTGGTCCCTCAACTGCATACGAAGGATCAGGTGATGCTGAAGCATTCCTTAATTTAATGTATCGTTCTGGAATCCACAATGTACATGAGTTGGGCGCCTCCCTTCATCAGCCCAACGAAGGAGAAAAGAAAAAAAATAATGTTTTGTGATCCTATCATTTAATTTGCAATTAAACAATAGGCATGAGATAGAAAATACTTATCAGAGGTAATATGGACATGATAAGTTTTCGAAACGCAATAAATTGTATCTATCCAGAGGTAATATGGACATGATAGATAATAAAATCTTATTTTCTGTTTAGAGTATATAATACTATCAGAGGTAATATGGACATGATAGATCATAACAACTCAAAGAAAAAATAGATTAATATCTATTCAGAGGCCAAATGGACATGATAGATAGGAAAAGAAGTAGATTTAATATTTATTCAGAGGTCATAAGAACGTGATAAATAATAAATCCAACTTTTTACACCAACTGGTAAGGTAAAAGATTAAAATTTCTTTCCGAAGAGACAAGTTACCAGCTTAACCAAACATTGGTAGCTGGGAAAGAAGACAGATGTCATGCCAATATCGATGAAAGAATGAATGAACCAATGTTTCTTTTGGAAAAAGGTAGATCAATTCAATTCCACATTTAAATGAATGAATCTAATGTAATGAATGAACAGGTCTTTTCGAGAATGAAAAGTTATTTTCAATTTCCCAGACCGGTTCATTAATAGCTCTCTCCTATAAATAGATGAGAACTTTCTGTAAAGCTTCATCCTTATTTCTACTTCTCTATCGAAAATGTCTTCTAAGGACGTGCAGCAAAAGAATGAAGTCTCCATGAAGTTTGAGGACGTCATCGAGACGTGCCCCGTTGAGCCAATTGTGTCAGGCCCAACCGAAATAGGTGAAAAGCTCTTCTACGGCCAAGCCACCACAAGACATCCTCGCTTTCTTAGTAGAACCAGGGAAAACTCCTGAAGAAGAGACGCTGAGGGTGGCTGCCTGCAAGTTTTTCGTTAACTCAGGTAATGATGTCTTCGATGCATTGGCCGACTATGTATTTAATAAGGAAGGCAGTGGTCCTCGTCCTTAATCCTTTGTTTTGAACAAAAATAATAATAAAAGAGATTTTATTTTCATTCTGTCTTTTTTTTATACATAGTACTTCTTAAGAAATTTGCCATTGATCGGCATCATGAGTAGATCTCCATTGGGCTTGGATAACCGATAGGCGCCATTGGAAAACACGGTCTCGATTACATAAGGGTCTTCCCATTTTGCTTGGAATTTCCCTTTGCTTTTGTGAGTTATCACCATCGGTCTTCGAACAACTAATACCAGCTCACCAACCTTGAATACCCTCTCTTTAACTTTACGATTGAAAGTTCGAGATATACGGGCTTGATATAGCTCAATATGCTGTTGTGCTTGAAGACGCTTCTCGTCCAATCTTTTAAGTTCTTGGAGTCGTAAGCGATCATTATTCTCTATAGTTAGCTCATTAGCAATGGCTATTCGAAGAGATGGAATCTGGATTTCTAATGGAAGAACAGCCTCACACCCATAAACCAGTAAAAATAGTGTAAAACCAGTAGGAGTTCGGACTGTTGTTCGATAAGCCCATAAACATTCTCCAAGTTTCTAATTCCAATCACGTTTATTAGAAGAGACAAACTTTTTGAGAAGTTTGATGATTGTCTTGTTGAAAGCTTCGGCTAAACCATTAGCAGCTGGATTATAAGCCGTAGAAGCCAGATTTTGAATTATATTCTGATCACAGAACCGATAAAATGTCTGACTGGCAAATTGTGGTCCATTGTCATGAATTATCCGTCGAGGAATCCCGAAACGATAAATGATATGATGTTTGATAAAGCTGATCACATTAGATGTTTTCACTTCAGCAAGGGGAACTGCTTCTGCCCACTTAGAAAAGTAATCGGTTATAGCCAATATAAACCGATGTCCTTTAACATAAGGGGGGTTAATAGGCCCAATAATATCCATGCCCCAAGCTTCGTAGGGCCAAGAGGCTGCTGTAGGATATAGAAATTCAGAAGGTTGGTGAATAAAGACAGCATGAATCTGACATGCTTTACACCTTCTAGCATAGTCTACAGCATCTGCTATCATAGAAGGCCAATAATACCCCATTCTTCGAATGCGGTCTTGTAATTTCGGACCTGGTTGATGAGTACCACAAACACCATCATGAGCTTCACGGAGTGTTGTTTAGCTTAACTTTCTGAGAGACAGCACAGCAAAAGTCCATCATATAAACGACGGTGTAGCATATGTAAAGACGAATCATAATAAAATTGAAATGATCGTCTCTTGATTGATACAACTTCTTTTGGATCTTCAGGTAAAATCCCATGAACCGCATAATCAATGAATGGACTTCTCCAATCCCTCTGCTGGGAACTTAACTCTGTAGTATAACTCTGTTCAATATACAGATTATTTTTAACACAGAATAAGTCACGGTCCAATAAAGTAATTGTATTTTGTCTTCGAATTGGAACAGCCAAGTCTGCAGCTAAGCTAGCAAGAGCATCAGCTTCCACATTCTGAGAACATGGTACGAATTCGATGAAGAATCCTTTGAATGAAACGACCAACTCGATTACCACTTGATGATAAGGGATGAGATCAGGATTTCTGACTTCATAAGTCCCTCTAACTTGATTAAAAATTAGTTGAGAATCTCCATAAGCTTCTAGGGATTCAATATCCAATTGTTTTGCTACTTGGAGACCAATCAATAGAGCATTATATTCTGCTACATTGTTGGAGCATGGCTCATTGAGAGAATAGGCACGGTATATGACCATCTTATCAGGAGAAACCAAGACGATTCCTACCCCAGAGACAATATTACCTTTAGGTCCAACCCGTGATGCTCCATCAAAATATAATTGCCAGATGTCATCCTTCAAAGTCATGTTGCAATCCACGACTTCATCTGGAATGTCCTCATATAACTTCGATATTTCAGGTATAGGGTGAGCAGCTAAGAAATCAGCTAATGCTTGACCCTTCACTGATTTTTGAGTTACATAAACCATGTCATAAGGAGTGAGCAAGATCGCCCAGGTAACTAACCTAGAGTTAAGAATGCTCGGTTTTCTCATCAATACCCGAATGAGATTTATTCTGAAGATGACATAAATAGTCTGTCCTGTCACATAATGTCTTATCTTTTGGACAGCAAAAACCAAAGCCAGACATTCCTTTTCTACAGAAGTATACCTGTGTTCAGCTCCGACCATCATTCGGCTGAGATAATAAATTGCTTGTTCATGACCCATATCACTTTTCTGTGTAAGAAGAGCACCAAGTTAATGATCTAAGGCTCGAACATATAGCAAAAATGGTCTTTCTACCACTGGAGGTACCAGAACAGGTGGATTTGTAAGGTATTGCTTGATATCATTGAAGGCTTTCTGACACGCTTCATCCTAAACAAATGAGACACCCTTCTTTAATAGACGGGAGAAAGGTTGACATCTCCCAGAGAGATTAGATATAAATCTCCTGATATAAGCAATACGACCCTGAAAGCCACGAAGTTCTTTCAGATTACGAGGAGGACGCATTTCAAGAATTGATTTAACCTTATCAGGATCAACATGGATACCCTGAGAAGTAAGGACAAATCCTAAAAACTTGCCACTGGAAACTCCTAAGAAAGACTTAGTAGGGTTCATTTTCAATTGATGTTAATGCATCAATTCAAATACTGTCTTCAAGTCTTGAATGTGATCATCTTTTGATCGACTCTTAACAGCAATGTCATCTACGTAACATTCAACTGTCTTCCATAGATGTTCTTGAAAGATGTTGCTCATAGCCCGTTGATACGTGACACCGGCGTTTTTAAGACCAAATGGCATAACCGTATAGCAGTAAACCCCAAGGGGTGTACGAAAAGCAGTATGCTTCTCATCTTCTGGATGCATCTTAATCTGATTGTATCCTGAGAATCCATCCATGAAAGACATGCGTTCAAAACCGCATGTATTGTCTATCATGACATCGGTAATCGGAAGTGGAAATTCATCCTTTGTATAAGCTGCATTAAGATCTCGAAAATCTATACAAACTCGGACTTTTCGTTCTTCTTCATAACAGGAACAATGTTGGCAACCCAGTCCGGGTGTTGTTCTTCACGAACAAAGCCATATGTGATCAGCTTTTTGACTTTTGCCTCAATTGCATCTATCATATCTGGTCGAAAATGCCGTTGCTGTTGTTTTACAGGCTTGGCATTAGGAAGAATATTGAGTTTATGAGTAGCAACTTTAGGATCTAGACCCGGCATATCCTCATAACTCCATGTAAAGATATCAATATACTCTTTGATCAGTTTTATCAACTCTTCCTTTTCATCCTTAGAAAGGTTTTTACTGATGAATATTGGTTTGGACGTAGTTCCATATCTAACATCAATCTGGACAATCTCATCCTCTGTAGGTGGCTGTCGATGTTCAAAACGAAGTTCCCATTGAGTGTCCATCTGTTGAGCCCAAGAATTATTCTCAAATGGTTCAGATTCACCATCAGTTTGAACCATATTGACAGAGAATATTTGCTCAGATTCATCATAATAATCTCCTCTAACATATGAGGAGTGAGACGTATCAGATTCGATGAATTGGATTTCTTCTGAATCTGATGATTGTAAAGAGCTAGAAGAGAATTCTTCTTGTATATCATCATTAAACATGTGGAACGGATCATATCCCAACCCATAACGAGTTTTTTGGTAAAACAGATCACCACATGATGGTAATCGTCTACCCTTGTCTTGATTGAGACCTTGCATTATCTTCAAATCATATCCCATATTCTGGATAATCTTGAGAGATTGTTGACTATATTTGTCAATTCGGATTTTTTTCTTTATCTTTATCTCTCAGATCATCTGTCTGAGCAACAGGGATATTTCTAGCCAGGCCAAACACAATTTGGTGCTTATTTTTCTTATCAGACGGAATCACGAAATAAGATTCTTCGTGACGTCTATAAGTTACACAAGCTTGCGATGAAGCGACTAAAGGAAGAAGATAGGGAGAAGATTTTAGGAACCTTTGAGCATAAGGTCCAACATCGACATGAGGAGGAAAGGAATTTTCCTTATGGTCAATGTATAAGGTTTTTTCTGTGTCTATGTCGTCTTTACACTGATGACTTTGATCATCAGAAGATAAAGTCATTCTTTCAACAAATTTGACAGCCATATACTCAAAAAAGAAATCTTCATTGATATTAGAAAGTACAAAATAATTAATATTTACATCATTTACAATTTGACTGCTACGCTTTGGATTAATCACTAATGGACCATCATCCATTTTCTGCGTAGACTTGCCAAGATTTACGATCAATGGTGGTTCTGGATCATTCGTACGAGAAGTACGCCCTTTGACCTTGATCATAATAGGTTAAATTTGGCTTTTAGCAGGAACATTCACTGATTCCTCAGATGAAGCTTGAGTTTTTCCTTTGACCTTGATCATCAGAGGTTGATTGTTGACAGGTTGGGGTTGAATTCGCCCTTTGACTTTGATCTTCAAAGGTTGCTCTTCTGGCGGATCTTCATTAATAGACTGATCTTTGGCAGATGATCGATCTTCAGCTATGTCTGATATCTCTTTCACATGCTCTTATTTGTAGAGCATTAAATCAGAAAAATAGGCTTTGACACCCTTGAAAGGATTGATATCAACAAATTCAGTCTTTACAACCCCTTGGAAATCCACGTACTTGAAGCATTGGTGGAGAGTTGAAGGCACGATGTTATGCTCATGTATCCACGGTCTTTCAAGAAGGATGTTGTAGGATACGTCTGAGTTAATAACATAGAATGTTGCCATAGTTCGAAGATCACCAATCTGAATCTTCAGACGAATTTTTTCCAGTGGTTTACTCTTTCCAGAGTTGAAACCAACTATTGTGGTACTAGTGTAAGTCAAGTCACTAGTAGGAATCCTCAACGGTCTTAGCATACTTTAAAGAATTATACTAATGGAAGACCCAGGTTCAATGTAAATCCTGTCAACTTTAGTGGATTCAATATACCCAGTGTAGCACAAAGGCCTGTCATGTTTGTTATGCTTCAACAGCATATCTTCTTGTGTGAAGGTAATATTAGGAATTACCTCCATCATACTATGGCATTGTGGGCATGACACTGGTATATTATCAGGAGTCTTGAGTTGAACTAAGCAGGAGTCAGCTTGCAGCAAAGCTTCACTCAAGGTTTCACAACTTTCTTTAGAAAGGTGAAGCAACTCGAAGATAGATAGTCTAGCCGGAGTATTAGCTAACTGGGCTAGAATATCAAATTTATAGGGTTTCATCACCACCCCCTGACTGGAAGCAGACTTCAACGGGACGTCAAAGCGTACTGTTTTCTGTTTCCCCTTTTCAACCACAGATGGTTTAGCATGAACAGGAGACGGTTGAGTTGGTGGTGCTTCAATATCCTCTGCTTTTTTGGAGGATCCTTCATAATCTTTGTGGTACTCTCTCCCAGATCTTGTACCAGCAAAGGTTTCTTCTTCAGACTCAGAAGAAGGAAGTACCATATTACAGGATTTAGTCTTCCTTTTCTTAGCCTTCTTCTTGCGAGGATTATTATGAGAAACCTCAGAACCCAATCCAATAGTAGATTTTTGACTTTGAAT
Organism: Iris pallida; assembly: GCA_029216955.1. Taxonomy (NCBI): domain Eukaryota; kingdom Viridiplantae; phylum Streptophyta; class Magnoliopsida; order Asparagales; family Iridaceae; genus Iris; species Iris pallida. The sequence goes on from JANAVB010021799.1 coordinate 5,004,854, forward strand.
TTATAAAGGAAGTCGTATTCCTTTACCATAATTCAAACCTTCTGCCTTTTGAAAGTCATAACCCATCTTCTTCATGAGAAGGACAGATTGCTGACTGTACAAGTGAGTAGGCAGCGGACTCTTAACAGGTGGTTCAACAGAAAAAGAAGAAGAGATCTCTGTAACTACAGGAGAATGAGGAATAGAAGTCTCTGTAGCTACGGGAGGAGAAGGATTTGAGATACGAGGAAAAATCTCTATAGGAGCTTTTTTATTAGCAGCGAAAACTTGTTGTGTCCTGTATAAAGGAACACTATTCATGGCTAGCCACTACTGATGAGTAAGCTTGAGCTTGGTAGGAGGAGCCAGACATAGAGGACACATGTTCAATCCTCTCAGTCTATCTTCCAAAGGAATGTCATCCCATAGATGATCCAAATCATCAGGATCTGGGATAACATGAGAAATCATGTTGCAGGTTTTGACTTTCTCACCTTTCTTGGATTTTGAAGTTTTACCTTTATCTTTCATTTCAGGTACTAAGTCAGGATGTACCTACATAATTTCACCATTCTTTAATGTGAGAGGCAACAATCCTTCATTTTCCTCCCTGTCAGGCGAGATATTCACAATCTTCATCGTCGCCTTCAGAATTGGGACAATCCCATCTGGTACTTGTTGAGAAGGAAAATCTCTAAATTGAAGAGAAACCATATGGGTTGTGACCGTATGCTCATCGTTAGTTAAAGAGATAGCATTGGCATTAATCAGCTCTTGAATTTTCTTCTTTAGGACATAACAAGCCCTGGTGGGATGATTTATGTATCTATGATAGATACAATATTTGGGATTGTCAGTCAGATTCACCTCATTAGGCCTTTTTGCCTCCAGGATCTGGAGTTTGCCACTCTTCACCAGATATTGGAATATCCTTGGGATATCACTCTCGTCAAAAGAATATTCTTCTTTTGGCTTAGAAGACTCCTGATTATTCGGCGTCATTTTGTTTTTGGAAAGATTAACCAAAAGGGTATCCTTTCCTTTTGTATTACGATTGCTAGAATTATTACCAGGATTACCTTTCTTTCCTTTATCCTCTGAGGCAAAAATTATCCCATGTTCACGAGCCAACCTACCATTGGTCTCGGTAGAAACTGCTACTATAATAAACGAAGCCCAATCAGTGAATTGGGAACCCGTGAAGACAGCAATGGATGGTCGCAGATTCATCTTGCATGTATCAATTAACGCTGAATCTGGCATACCAGGAGGCATCTTTAGAGTCGCTTGTCGGAAACGTTCAATGAACGTCCAAGTATCTTCTTTCTCTTTTTGTTTGATTTCTATTAAGGAGGACATGTTCATGTCCATACCTCCTTCATAGAAGTGGGAGAGAAATATTGCCTTAAATTCGTCAAAAGACGAAATGCAATTATCGGGTAAACTACGATACCAGTCGTAAGCTGAACCCGTCAAGCACCCGATGAACACCCGAGTGAGAAGAGCATCATTTTTCTGCAGATGTACAGTCATAATATCAAAGTAATTGATATACTGACTAGGAGAAGCCTTTCCATCAAACAATACCATTAATTGTGGCTTGAATTTCGGTGGAAAGGGTACATCATTCCAATAAGGAGGATAAGGTTGCTTAATCCCTAACCTCTGGAGCTGATCCTTGTGCTTCAACACTTCAAACAGTGCTTTGAGCTCACGTACTGCTTGAATGGCTTCACTGGTTTGAGGAAGCACATTTGATTGAATAGTTGTTGGATGTACCGTAACCCCCACCGGAGATGGTACATCTTCTGGAATGATGGGATCTGGAGATGCAGAATTTTGGTTAACAGTAAGCTCTTGAATATTCAAAGGTATATCAGCCCCTTGACTATCTTGAGTTTGTGCTGCTACCTGCACCGGTGTTACTATTGCCGGTTGAGCAGCTTGTTGAGCCATTATTATCTGGTGTATGCTTTGCATCATGGTAAGCATGTCTTTCAGTGATTGCTCAACGGCAGTGAGACGTTGTTCTGTATTAGCAGATGACATCTCTGGTTCATCTCCAATAGCGTAGGTTTCAACCTCTCTTGAAGATACAGAGGGATTAGTATAGAAGTATGAATCGACACTATCAGTTTCGGACTCAAAAGATTGAGTACCCCCAGCTTCTGAATCAGAAGTCTGCAATTGTCTTTGTCTTCTTGATCGAGTATTCTGATATACTCCTTCAAAGGAATCAAGAAGTCTGTTGAATTATTGTTGACCTGGAGTTTGGGACGTATTCCGTCTAGGACGTCGTCCTCTGTTGGTATGAGATGCCATGTTGACTGACGCATATGACAACTCATGTTCTTGGTCATCAGCTTGTTGTTGAGGTGCATTAAAACTTAATCGGTCAAAAACTGATCGTTTAGAAGCCGAACAACAATATTTAATTACAATCTGGTGACACTCACAATGATGATTTTCTTGTTGGGGGAGTGTCACGGGAGATTGTCTACTTTTACGCTTTTGCATTAGCAATTCACGTAAATCCGAAGGAGTAGAGGGAATAGTCTTCTTTATTACATTTGGGGTAGAAAAACGTTTAGTCCCTTGTGTATAAAGAAGATTACTGGCTGCATTCGCAGAACCAAACTGTACATTTTTACGCGCTTAGAGTTGCGTGCGTAAATCCTGAGATATTTTAGCACGAAGGACTCCATCTTCATTATGTGTAATTTGTAGGTTTGGTACCTTGCGTACAGCAGTATAAGAAGGTTGTTGGTTGAAAACAGAAGTTTTACCAACTATGTTTTTATGCTTCATGCGTGCAGGTACATTCACTTTAGATGCAGAAACATCATTGTGAATTTTATCTACACTGTCACAGACAGGAGATTTACCTTTACGCATAGAGTGCAAAACATGAGTATCTGCCACGTCATAGACGGGAGATTTTCCTTTACGCGTAGAGCGTAAATTTTGTGTGTCTACCACGTCACAGACGGGAGACTTATTGTTACGCTCAGAAAGTAAAGCATTAGAGTCTGCCACGTTACAGACGGGAGACATGTTTTTACGCTCAGAGTGTAAAACCTGATTTTTACGCCCAGGGCGTAAAACCTGATTTTTACGCTGAGAGCATAACACTGGAGAGTCTGCCACGTTACAAACGGGAGACTTGTTTTTACGCGCATGGCGTATCACCAAAGTAGAGACTGCCTCATCGCAAATGGGAGCCTCTACAACAGGAGTAGGAAGGATTCCTTTGCCTGCAGAGACAGTAGGGAGATTCGAGAATGCCTTAGATTTGGGACCCAAACTTTTTGCGCCTTCCGCGATTTCTGAACATTAGAGCAGTGAGTGCTACCCCTAGTCCTGAGCATTTCTTCGTAGGCAGTCTGGTCGAAGTGCACAACCAGAGTCTTCTTTGTCGATCCGATCGACACATCATCATATTGAGCAATTGCCTCCTTGTCAGAGGAGAAGGTCGTCCCCAGCAGAGTCGCCATTTTGTTTCACTTAACAAAATGCCTAAAAAATTAGCTTTTGAAGATAAAACGAGAAAAAGTACAAGAAGTACAAATTGTTCTGGGAAGTATTGCTATGGAAGTCTGATCTGAAAGCGATCACTTTGTTCCTTGGACCATACGATGATGATGAAGATCACTGCTAGAAGATGAACAACTGGAAGAACAAAGTCACCTGTCCTGTCTTTACGCTAGTAACTGCCACCCATGACTGAAGTCATCCTCTACACACGTTGACACGTGTCCCATTATTTCAATAAAAATAGGATGCACGTACACACGTTCTTCGAAATGTGTGGCATGAAAGCAACGTAGGCAAACCACGTTCTAAAGTAGTCAGGAAGGATAGGGCGTAAAAATAACCCAAATCTACTCTGAGCGTAAAGTAGTAGACTAGGCGTAAAATAGCCCTAAAATGGACTTCTCGCGTAAAGTGGTTGATAAAACAACCTTGAGCGTAAAAAGTAGCCCAATAAACTTTATGCACACGTCAACTTTGAGCGTAAAAAGCTCATATAGTATTCATGCGTAAAAAAAGCCATCTTGTGAGCGTAAAATAGCTCAGTCTACATACTAAACGACAATATTGGTTTCTGTGTAAAACAAATCCCTTCGAATTCTGTGTTATACGCTGTCAGTAGATCTTTATGTCAGACCCATTATCACTTTTCATTAAATGCGTGATTTGACAACCTGTCTCTGGCGTAAAGTAGTTGGCCTGTCCCTGGCGTAAAGTAGTTGGCGTAAAACAGCTCATTTGAGTGTAAAGCTCTATCTCTTTGACTCAGTCTATGAAGCACTTTTTATGCTCCTACAGCCCCAATGGAGGAAGATCTAACAGAGAAGATCTTGGATGGACTAGGTGATGACTACAAAGAGCTTGTCTGTGTTGTGCAAGCCCGTGACACCTCCATAACATTTAACGAACTCTATGAGAAACTCTTATCCTTTGAAGCCTCCCTCTCAGCCAACACCAAATCTGTGGTACATCTTTCCATTACTGCCAATACTACAAACAGGACCACTCCCATGAACACCAATTGGCGGCCACACAGGACCAACACCAACAGGCGTCCCAACCACTCACACTCTACCGGTAACATAGGTTGGCGTCCACCTGCAACCTACTCTGGCCGACCACCTATAGCCACCAACTCAGGTGCTCTAGCTAGTAACAATCGCTCTTCATTTCGTCCATACCAGGAATTTTGCCAAATCTGTAGCATTCAAGGTCACACCGCCAAGCACTGTCCATCTTTTAAGTTTGTAACAATCTAATCATCCATTGCAAGTACTCCTCCTCCACCAAACTCTGCCACACCTTGGCAGCCACGGGCTCACTATGCTGCAAATACTACCAACAATAATCCATCATGGCTACTAAATACTGAGCCTCTCATCATGTCACTGCAGACTTAAGCAACATGTCTCTTCATGCACCATATATTGGATCAGATGATGTTATGATTGGTGATGGTACAGGTTTATCCATTTCTTATACCGGTTCTACTTCCCTTCTAGTAGGCAACCACTACTCCATCTGCAGTCAGCTCTCCAGGATTGACTCTGTCTGAGTCTACTTCACAACCAGTTGGCTCTTTACCACAGCAAGCTCCCCTTGTCCGCCAACTATCTCCTCCACCTTCACATCCTACTGCCCCATCTCCACAACCAGCTTCCCCTGCCCGCCACCCATCTCCTCAACCTTCCCATCCAACCACCGAATCGCACATCACTGTTCCACCTCCTACTCAATACTGCATGACAACCTACTCCAAGAATAACATCACCAAACCGATTCAAAAACAAAACTTGCACACCCATAAATCGAATTCCTAAAATACTGCTCCTACATCTATATCGCAAGCTCTCAAATACAATAATTGGCATCAAGCTATGTCCGAAGAGTATGATGCACTTGTTCGTAATGGAACTTGGGAACTAGTTCCCCCCGATGGCATTTCTAACCTGGTTGGTTGCAAATAGATCTTCCGTATTAAAAGACACTCTGATGGTTCTATTGATCGGTTCAAAGCTCATCTAGTAGCAAAGGGATTTCATCAAAGACCGGGTGTGGACTACCATGAAACTTTTAGTCCAGTTGCCAAACCAACTACAGTATAACTTGTGCTTAGTATCGCAGTATGTAGTGGCTGGTCTCTCCGCCAATTGGATGTCAATAATGCTTTTCTTCAAGGTAGACTCTCTAAAACTGTCTTTATGGCTCAACCACCGGGTTTTGTGGACTCTGATCATCCCTCATATGTCTGTAAACTTCACAAAGCAATCTATGGTCTTAAACAAGCTCCTCGGGCATGGTATCACGAATTGTGTTAGTATTTGCTAGCCTCTGGTTTCAAGAATTCACACTCAGATGCCTCTTTTTTTGTTCTTCACAGCAGCAATCATGTTTTGTACCTTCTTGTGTATGTTGATGATATTATCCTAACCGGAAGCAATGATGCTCTTGTTTCATAGTTTTTTGAATGCCTTGCTCAATGTTTCTCTCTAAAAGATCTTGGTTCACTCTCCTATTTTCTTGGAGTTGAAGTTATCCCCTAACGACTTGGAATACTGCTCTCTCAAAGAAGATACATCCAGGACTTACTCAAACGGACCAATATGGAGGATGCAAAACATGTTCTCACTCCCTTACCAACTAGATCAGCAGCTATCTCCTTAACCTCTGGCACACCTCTCTCAGACCCTACACCCTATCGTGCAGTAGTTGGTAGTCTGTAGTATCTTTCCTTAACACGCCCAGACATCTCCTTTACAGTCAATCGAATGGCCCAATTCATGCATCAACCTACCACTGAGCATTGGGTTCTTGTTAAGCATATTTTACGCTATTTGGGCGAAACACTAGACAAGGGGCTTCTTCTCTATCGTGATTCTCCCCTCACCCTCCATGGCTTCTCTGATGCGGATTGGGCTGGTAATAAAGACGATTATTCTTCCACCAGTGCTTATCTTGTTAACCTTGGGCGAAACCTTGTCTCTTGGAGTTCGAAGAAGCAACAAATTGTTGCACATTCTTCCATAAAAGTTGAGTATCATTCTGTTGCTGCCACTTCTGCTGAACATAGATGGGTTTGTTCTCTTCTTTCAGAGCTTGGTATTGGCTTAACAAATTCTCTAATTGTTTATTGTGATAATGTTGGTGCTACCCAATTAAATTCCAATCCTCTATTTCACTCCCACATGAAACATGTTGTCGTAGATTATCATTTTATCAGAGATCAAGTTCAATCTGGCCTACTTCGAGTAGCTCATGTATCCTCTGCTGATCAGCTTGCTGATCTTCTCACCAAGCCACTGCCCACTTCTCAGTTCATGCTGCTACGGGACAAGATTGGCCTCTCTATTCGTGGCCTATCTTGAGAGGGCATATAGAAGTTGTTACAAATTCTGGTGTCTAACAGCCTTCACAGTTTAAACTGTAGTAGTTTTTGAATGTAATCATTTAAATATTTTTTCTGTTAGTATTCCTTAAGAATAGCTCAGCTTCTTATTGCTGAAATATAGGAAGTAGTTATTACTTTCAGTTTTGATTCATTGTACTATTTATATGAGTTGATTCTAATGAAAAGAATGTTGAGTTCATCCATTTATCAATCTCTTTAGTTCCCATATAGAGGAGGCCAATTCTCCCTGCGAGAATAAGTGAGGACTATGCTCCTCCTGACAGTTCATAGAGCAGCAGGGGCATTTGGAAGCGAGGGAGAAGCCAATCTTTTGCATGCCTCGATCGACTGGTAGTTTGTCCTTCACAGCCCTCCACATCACCATCGACCACTTAAGAGAAATACAGGGATTCTATAATTCCAATGTCGTCGCGTCCCGAAAGCTGATCAGTCTTCCAATTTTTTATGCCGAGGCGAGAGCAAACCGCCCAGCCGCCCCCGGATTCTAGAGAAACCGGTCCGGCTCCGTCGAAATGGCCACGCCCGAGTTTAGGAGGCACCGACCCGCCTTCGGAGCAAGCACCTCGATGCAACGTCCCTCGTCCCAACCCATATATATATTTCGAACATGTAATTTTTTTACAGACTCCTGGTTTGAAGAAATACAAACTCGGCCGGAAGGCCCGCACCTATACTTGTATCTCACCGCATCAGGCTCAACCTGATGGTCCGTACCAGCACTTGTATCTCACCGCATCCGGCCCGTACTCATATTTATGCCTCAACATGGAATTAAATATGCTTCTCCCGTTGCTCGAACCTGCAACCTCTTGGGAGGATCTGCATCACTCTAACCACTTAAGCTAGAGGTCATTGGATATATATATATATATATATATATATATATATATATATATATATATATATATATATATATATATATATATGAGTAGAGATCCACATTCCCTCACTTTTGTATCCCCTAAACATCTCCTCTTTCACATCCATTGGTCTTATTTAAGTCATCTAATCTTAACCGTTAATTTTCAATGGTTCAGATTAGATGACTTAAACAAAATCCAACGGGTGTTACCATGGGGATGCTTGGAGGATAAAAAAGTGAGGGGATGTGGATCCTTCTTCTCTCTCTCTTTCTCTTTATATATATATATATATATATATATATATATATATATATATATATATATATATATATTGTTGGTGTTTTTGCCTTTAAACTAGGAAAGATAGTCCTACATCGGCTATACCAAATGATAAGTATCTCAATATAATGCATTGCTTGTGTTGAGGTGTGCACATGAGGTGTAATGGGGCACTAGTGTGTGCTATGTGGGAGTATTTTCCTAGAAGGAAAAATGATTAATTCAAACAATGATGTAAGTTGATTTTTGTCGATCGGACTCGGACTCCATGATGCCTCGTGCAAGCACGATCGTGTGTCCGGGGGGTAGGCGTGGGCTAGCACTCGACTATGTTGATTGTGGGATGATGTAAAACATCAAACTCTTTTTTAGAGTATTGGTATTTTAGTCCCACATAGGATATGAGAGATGGTGAAGTCTCACTCAACTCTATAAATAGAGCCCCTTGACCTCCTTTTTAAGATGCACCAAAGAAGAGAGTTAAGCGAGTCCGTAAAGTTCAGGAAGCCCGTTCAAGTCTCAAAAATTGACTGACGAGTGTTCCAGAAGTTCTCTAAGAACTTGTTGGTTCTTGGAAGCGGATCGTATATAGGCGAATCTTGCTTTGAGCAACGTTAATCTGATCATCCCAGGAAAGCTGCCTTTCTTTTTCTTCTTTCCTTCTCTTCTTCTTTGATCTAATAAGAAACTGCTTTTGGGCTTTCTTCGTTGTTGCTGCTAGCAATTCGATTTGTACCTTCTTTTTAGAAGTATTACATTTGTTTGCTACAGTAACGAAATCTTTTTAGATCTTCGTTACCCAGAATCCTTCAAGGATCTCTGTAGTACACCTTATTTGAAGAGTTGCTACGAAACGTTATTTTTATAAATCGTTTCATGTTTCAGTTTTCCATCGAAAATTAAGCCTCGGGAATAACAATCTCAAAGTAAGATTTATATTCGATGGAAAATAACCGTGCAAACCTTCTCGACACAAGTTTTAACAAACTTGAGAAGTTTGACAGGGAGCATTACAACGTCTGAAAGAGAAAGGTCAGCCTTAATCTTCAACTCGTGAGCGTTGACTACGTGTTGACAGATCCTGAGCCTTTAAGTCCAGAAGGTAAAAATACTCTAAGGGTCGCTGAGGCCACTGCTCTGTAATCCAAGTAGAGGAGAGAGAACAACATTTACAAGTTGCTTATCTTAAACTCTATGGAAGACTCTCTGACAGAGTCGTACAGCAAGACGGTCCATGCTAATGACGTCTGGGAGTCTGTAGAGAATCTCTACAAGGAAGATGAGAACAGGAACAAGATCCACGTGACCGAAAAGGTCTGGAAGATGCGATTTGAGGACGATAAGACAATGTTGTCTCAAGTCAAAGAGTTTCTCAAGTTACGTCAGAAACTTGAGGATGACGGCATACCTTTGTCGGTGCATTTGTCGTCGGGGGCATTGTCGCCAAGCTCCCACCTAGGTTGAGCAATTTCATTGTGGACTTGCACCGCAAGAAGATGGAGGGGGATCTTGGACGCCTCTTGTACTGGATTCATGTTGAAGACGAGCTAAGGACTCTCACCAGCTGTAGGTGAAGTTAGCTCAATTCAAGCCAAAAACCTAAGGGCGGTGGTGCTTGCTTTAACTGTGGTAAGAAAGGTCACTTCAAGAAGGATTGCAGGGCCAAGCCTAAACCAAAATAGCAGGTATAGCTAAACTTGGTTATTTTGATTACTTAACTTGGTTGCTATTGTTGCACAGGTTGAGTTATCTAGCATGGTAGCTGACTAGTGGTCTGACACTAGTGCATCTGACCAAGTGTGCTCTCGAAGGAGACGCTCACCAAGGACGAGCCATGTTATGACGAAGGTCTCGATGGCGAATATGTACCTAGCAGAATATCTAAAGATCGAGACATTGGTTATGAACCACCGACAAGGATACTAGAATGCGTGTTACACGTACCAGAGATTTTCGAAGATCTGATCTCTGGAAGTCTGTTATTTGATACAGACATGAAAGATAACATTCGTACTAGCTAGATGGTAATTTCTTGGCGAGGAACATGCTTCGAAAAGATGTTCGGCACTGAAGGGATGTTCGAACTTCTGCTGATGGTGATGAAGTTACTTCATTGAATGGACTGAGTGTTCGCCTATAATAGAAGCCACTACAAGAATAAAGGCTTCTCTTGACGGATTTTTCCCGTCAAAAAATGGGTATCTTGACGGTTGCGAATCCGTCAACTAGGCCGGAGTCAAGAAAAGATCCCCCCTTTTCTTGACGGTCGCTGGTAGAACTTTTCTTGACAGTTTTTTGTCGTCATATTAAGTAGTTTTCTTGACTGTTTTTAGCCGCCAAGATAGCAGTTTTTTGAAACAGTCAATGTAGGTGAAAACTTTTCTTGACTCCGGCCCAGATGACGGCTATTAGCCGTCAAGAAAAGCCCTCTTGTAGCAGGATTGAGTTAATTGTTGACGTTTTATAACCGTCAAGAGAAGCTAAATTTTGTGTAGCCAAAATTTTATTTATAATTATATATAATGAATCTAACACACACATAATATCAGTAATCCAGAAGATATACACACATCAAATAAATGTAATATCTAATTATTATATTAATAAACTGTATTGTTCATACACCACAAACTTTCAATACATCCAACTACAAACATCAAACACACGTCCAACCACAAACATATCCAACTAAAGTATGTATTTTTCGTACATCTTAAACATCAAAAACCTATATTTATATAAGTAAAACTAGAATATGTAGCGAACCCGGAGCAATCCCTCCTATATTCACAGCACCTTTATTTTTCATGTAGTTCCTGAAAAAACAAAAGAAATATATTTAATCATCTATGTGTACATGTTTGTATAAACTGGTAACAACTAAGAACAAAAAAAAATGACCACAAGGTCTACAAGTCAACACATTAAGAGCAACAAATAACCTTTAAACTAAAAATATTCGTAGTAGTAGGGAGGAAACAATCAATGCTCAAAGCTGAGCATAAGATTTAAAAGCAAGATACAAAAAATTTTGGGAACAACACTCGTCATAGGCTAAACCGAAATATATTATGTGTAGAGTTCCTGCAGCAGTTGGCTGCATCTAAATTGCACCGGCAATTTGCAAATCTGGAAACAAAAACAAGTACCAAGTACCAGCAGTCTGTGCCTGAGTGCTAGCATACTAATTTTTCTAGTATTAGTGAAAGAAGTGTGTGTTGGAGAAAGGTTTTGTTATTAAAACTTATATGAGTTATATATATGTTGAAGGTATTTAAGCTTCTAGCTGCTTGCTTGAATCTTCAAGAGGCAAAAATGTTTCTTCTGTTATATGTCAACATCCTAATATCAATTTCAGGAGCATGTTATATTGGGCATAATGGACGTGAGAGTAGAATCCATTATGTTATATTTATCTATAAAATCATGTAGTTACTTTTTCTATTGGGCATCTTGGAAATTTGCCCAGAGAATGAATGTAGAAAGGAATAATCTTGTAGAAGGAGAACTATATCCCCACTTAGGCAAGATACAAAACAAAGGCATATACTAAAAATCCATGCTCAACAATAAGGTTAGGCTATATAGTATTTGTATTTTTAGCATTCTGTTTATAACCGTTCTTTCTTGCTCTAATGTATTTCATTTCTTTCTCCTTATACCTCATTTCTCCTTTCCAGACTGGCCATCAGTAAAACATTACATGATACCACTATTTATTTGCCCTCAAGTTTGTGTTTTGAAGAATATCCTTTCACTGCAATTGCATCCACACACAATAGGTCTTCACCATCAAGAATTCATATATTTGTCATCAAATCCTAAGGTGAATGATAAAAATTATACTCTACTAATCCAATAAGAAACTGTGCCAATTAACTAAAAATATCTGAATCTAGAATACAAGCTTACCAAGAGTCGTACACAACCCTTAAGATAGAAAAATATATAAATTGGATGAAATATTTCGTCATACATGAGCCCTTAAACTAAATGTAACTTGGTAACTGGTGAAATATAAGCTTATCAGCAGCAATGTAGTATCTCGACATCCCTACAGTATTATATTAGATATCGAAATGATTTGACTTTCCTATTTATTGTGTAAATGTGTAGAGATTTTTGTTCATTCTTGAAATTGAAAGCAAACTGAAGCATGCAAGAAGGTAGACAACATACTTCCTATATGAGAACTCATTCCTCTCAATGTACTTGTATGGTGGTGGCCCTTCCCCTTATTGTTCCTGCAAAAATTACACATCCATTATTGATGTTACAGTGAAGAACAAAGAGCTAGAATCTTAACACTGTCATTGGGTCTTTATATAATATATGATCCTGATAATAAGAATACATAAAAAAGGAGCTTTAACGGAATATTAACTACTAGTTAAACAAAAGTGTGAACAAAAAGATAAAAAAAAATGGGAGAAAGAAGTTCCAATACCACGCAAATTAAGAAAGTGGAACAAAAAGATAAGAAAACGGAATATTAACTACTAGTTTATAACTTAGCCCTGACCAAATCCGTGCTTAATAGCACACAACATAGCATCTAGGTTAATACCAGCTATACTCTGATTAAACCCGTAGACTAAAATCTCTCTTATATAAATCATGCTAAATTTAATATATAAGGACATGAATTCTAATGTAGATTGCCTCTTCTATCCATAACCTTATTTTAGTTTCATAAATAAAGATCTAACCATAATGATTGACATTCTAAGAACTCAAGAAGGCATGATACAATATATAAGAAAAAATATGGTAATGATATGATAAAAAATTAGGGATAGTCACACAAAACGCTTAATATTTCCAAACAATGTGAAAAAAATTTAGGAACAGTCACACAGAAGGCTTAATATTTTCAAACAATGTAAAATTGCCTCTGAACAGGCTATTGTAAGATTACTCCAAAAACTGTTCAAACCAATGGGCTGTGATACCTCAACCAGATAGTTGATTGTGGAAACTGATCACCATCAGAACTGTTGATATTTGAAAGGGAATTTAGCAGTACAAACTTACCAAGTCAGCCGATGAAACCATGATCAAAACCCAGAATTTGAAGAACCCATTATTTTAAGAAATAGACTTAAAAGACTAGCATGCAGTTTAAGTTGTAGATGAACTAGCTGAAATCTACTTGCCAGTCCAAAGAGAAATACCTATTTACATTTGCTCTGATACCAGAAAGCAATACTGATTTGTGTTTAGAATTACCAATACCTTCACTTGGACATACAAAGAAGAGCCTGGTCTAGATCTAAGGTAGCAATAGGCCCCTGATACCAGAAAGCAATACCATTTGTGTCTAGGTTCACTGATACTTTCATTTGGACATACAAAGAAAATCCTGGTATAGATCTAAGGTACCAATAGGCTAGTCAGCCATCTGTCCTATTCCAAAGGCTAAAGAAATCAAGCAAGAAGAATGGCAAATAAGAACAAGATGGAGGATCAAGCCGCTGTTGAAAGACTCAAAACCAAAAGGTTCAATGAATTCAATTGCAGACTGAAGAGATATAATAACCAAGTTCCCAGTATCTTTTTGACAGAGTACAAAAATAGTAGATAATTTTGAATGTAATAAAATTACAATGAATGAATATCTAATTGATTACAACTTCGATAAATGGGGTCACATTGTGTCGATAACCGTGGTGGCTTGTCGATAACCGTGGTGGCTTGTGAAAAAATATCTAAGTTCATTCCCCCTTCCCCGTCACACCGACAACCTATATACAGTTATGCACAAATACTTAGAAATTCTTAAATTAGTTTCACAAGCCATATGTTCTTCAATATGGCTTGTGGAACTAATCAACTAAAGTCCAGTTGCCTCAAGCCATATGTTTTTCAATATGATTTTAACAATTCATTTGGCATATGCAGAGGTGTTGTCAGTGTAAGGCTTGCTCATGGGACTAACTGGAAAGTAGTTTAGATACATAGATAGAAAGCAGGCAATTATCTTCCCATGTACAAGTTTAAGAAGTAATTTGAGAAAGTTTACTTTGGCTTGGAACCTTGTCCAAATTTCGAATACAATTCTTTTTCGATTCAGATCTGGAACACTAACCCTAGAATTTTTGGATCCTCCACGAGATCAAATCACCAGCCACTAGATCCAACGAAAAAATACATCAGAAAAAAAACCTCCACGAGATCCGATCTAGGAATTAAAAAAATTATAGGGGATCGAGGAAATATCGTAGAAAGACTACACTTAATATCGTAGAAAGACTATACACCACGAAGTATAAATAAGTAATTTTATCGTGATACATACCAAAATTGTAAACAATCTTAGAAAGGAAAATGTTGGGGCGCCACTTGCTCTTCGCCGAGAGCTTGCACGAGCTCAACGACGAGATCCCCGACGACATAGAATATGGTAGGAGTAGGAGAGGGAGGGGCGTCGGAGTCGCTGAAGCCACGGAGGTTGGGCGCCACCGTACAGTAGCTTCGGTCGGCTAGGCCGAGGATCTGGTGGGGACATGAGTACCACAGCTCAGGAAAGCTGTGGAGGAGGAGGACCTCCGACTTCAATGACCACCGACTTCGCCATGGACATCATAACTCTAGACTCTGATGGATCTAGGGTTAGGGTTTGGGACGACATTGAATAGATTTGGGGTTAGGGTTTTGGGATTGAGAAAGAAGGAAGAGAAAGAAGATGAGAAGGGAGATGAGAGGATGAAGAGGAAGATTTTTGGTTTGGGTTCTAATTCTCCATCAACAAGAACATCGAGGGAGAAATAAAGTGGAGAGGAAAGGATCGAAAATTAAATAGAATGGGATTGAAGGACAACCGTCAAGATAAAAATGCAATAAAAATTATTTCAAAAAAATTACCAAAATGGCAGCTGAAAAAATCTCGCCAAGTTTTTCACACATATATTAGTTGACGGTTATCACCAAATCGCCAATAAATAAAATGATATTTCTTGACGGATCATCTAAAGCCGTCAACTATTATGCTATAAAATTGGTAAATTACCATAAAATGTGTCCTTTCTTGACGTAAGGCTAAATCCGTCAAGATAACCCATTTTCTCGATGGTTTTTTACGACCGTCAACTTATAAACCGTCAAGAATCGTCATTTTTCTTTTAGTGAGCAGACTCAAGCTGTCCTACCGGGACCTTATCTTCAGGATGTGGGGGTAAGGAGATGAAGGGATTTAAGGTCTATATAGATACAAGATTGACGGGAAGCTGCTCAGACGATTGAACTAAAGTACTGGTCATCTGGAGTTAGTACACTCAGACATCTGTGACTTTTATCAATTCTCCACAGAGCCAATTCGAAGTGTTTCTCGAAGTGCATGTTCGCATGACTTATCAAGTAGAAGGATGCAGCGTTCGAGTAGTTCAGAGACATCAGGGCTGAAGCTGAACGTTAAACCGATCTATAACTACTCAGAAGTGATCGAGATGTAGAGTATAGGTCTCATAAATTCGTATCATTTTACAGAGTACATGAAATTATTAATGAGACGACTGCTCCGTACTTCCCTCAATCAAATGGTGTTGCAGAAAAAAAGAACAGAACGTTAACGAGATGATGAACTCAATGTTGTTGACAGCGGGTCTTCCAAATTGCTTTTGGAGCGAAGTAGTGCTTTCTGCTACTCTCATTCTGTATAGAGTACCGTATACAACTTTCGATGTCACTCCTCATGAACTTTGGTTCAAGGTCAGACCCAACTTGAATGATATTCGAATATGGGGGTGTCTGGCGTATGTGAAGCTTTCGAATTTGAAGATTCAGAAGCTAGGTTCAAGGACTATGAAGCCAATCTTCCTGGATTATGCCAATAAGAGTGATGCTAGGAGGTTCCTTGATATTGAATCTAATCATATCATTGAGTCTCGCGATGCATAATTCTTTGAAGATAAATTTACAAGGCACAAGAACAATATTTTTACGGATATTCTGGAGAACAGTATGAGTGCACAGGAGGCTGAAGCTCCTTATAGTGATGTACTCCAAGAAGTTGTTATTGTAATAACAACTATTGAACCAGAACTCATAGAACCTGTGTCTAAACAAATAAGGAGACGGAAGGACTTCGGAGAGAATTTTGTCACCTATCATGTAGAAGCAGATCCGCTTACCTATGATGAGGCTATGAAGACCAGAGACGCTGTCCTCTGGAAGGAGGCTATTAATGATGAGTATGACTCGATAATCTCTAATAACACGTGGGTGTTGGTCGATCTAACTAAAGGAGCAAAACCAATCGAATGTAAATGGATCTTCAAGAAGAAGTTAAAATTTGATGGAACTGTTGATAAGTTCAAGGCTATGTTGGTAGCCAAGAGATTTTCTCAGAAGCAGAGGATTGATTAATCTGACACTTATGCTCCAGTAGCACGGATGACGACCATGATTAGGATGTTGATTGCTATAAGTGTAATTCACAATCTAGTTATTCATCAGATGGATGTTAAAACTGCTTTCCAGAATGGTGAGTTGACTAAAAAGATTTATTTGCAACAACTAGAAGGATTCGTCATCAAGGGCTTCGAAGACAAAGTCTGTAAGTTGGTAAAATCTCTGTATGGTCTGAAGCAAGCTCCCAAGATGTGGTATGAGAAGTTTGATAAAGTCAAAAGATCAAACGGCTACAGGCTCAGCGAGACGAACAAATGTGTATACACAAAGTTTGGTGACGGGAGAGGAGTTGTCATTTGTCTGTACGTAGACAACATGCTGATCTTGGGTACAAATCTAGCAAGTGTCAATGAGACAAAGGAGTTCCTCTCGTCTAAGTTCAGCATGAAGGACTTAGGGGAAGCTGATGTTATCCTAGGAATAAAGATCATCCGAACAGAAACTGAAGTGGCATTGTTAGTCTCATTACATTGAGAAGATGCTCACACGCTATGGGTATCAAGATCTTCCAGGGATAGATACGTTGTATAGGTATGACAAGAAGCTGAAGCCAAAACTAAGAGAAAGTGTCAGACAATTGGAGTATTCATGCGTCATCGGGAGTTTGATGTATGTGACTACTGCCACAAGATCTGACATAGCTTTTGTCGTGAGGATGCTGAGTCAGTTTACGAGCAATCCAGGTATGAAGTACTGGAAAACTGTGAAGAGGGTTATGAGATACCTCAAAATGACTCAGAAGTATGCACTACCGTAGAGATCCAACAGTAGTAGAAGGCTTTAGTGATGCAATCTGGTGTTCAGAAGCAGAAAGTGAAAGGTCCAGGAGGAAACATATTCTAAATGGATGGAGCTGCTATATCGTTGAAGTCGAGAAGCAGTCTATGTTCTCACACTCGTCTATGGAAACTGAGTTTTATGCACTAGCAGCTGCAGCAAATGAAGCAGAATGACTTCAAAAGCTCATGTATGATCTTTCTATGGTTGGTATGCAGATTTCGACAGTGCCAATTTACTGCAACAACTAGACGACTACAACAGTGGCATCAAATGACCTCTTCAATGATAAGAAGAGAACTGTGTGATTAAGGCACATATCGGTCAATGATCGTATTAAAAAATGAGTTATTGTCGTGGTAGATATTCGGAGGCAGAAGAATTTGGCGGATCCAATCACCTAAGGTCTCAAGCGTCAGCTGTGACTTGCAAAAAAATTGGGCTTGAAGATGTTTTGATATTGTGTTTCTGCAATCCTACCATAAAGTTTTATGCTATTAGTTCAAAGAAAAATCTACTAGGTATCTAGCTTTTGGTTCAAGGGAGGAACATTGGCTGGAAGAATATCAGGTGCAGTGAGCAATCCTTTGGTATACTGTGGGATCACGGACCTAGAACCACTGTTAGTGGGCAGTCCTCTGGATATTATGCGGTCACGTACCCAGAACCACTGTTAGTGGGCAATCCCTTGGGATATTGCGGGGTTTCAGACCCAGAACTATTGTGAGTAGGCAATCCTTTGGGACCTGGCGGGATTGTGAACCTAGAATCGCTGTTGTCTACTGTTTGTTCATTGTAGAGAACAAAGTCCTATGAGAGGTTGGCTTGGAAGCCTTAATGTGTTCTCGGACATTTGGAATGTCTAGTCACAACTAAAATCTGCTCAATTGGCGACGTAAATTTAGCGACATTCTAATAACGTCGCTAAATTATGCACATTAGCGACATTTAATTGAAACGTCGATAATAGTTGCTACTAGCGACAAAAATAACGACGTGACAACGACGTATATTAGTTACATGAGCTAGTCGTCGCGAAACGTCGCTATGACGTCGCTAAAGCGACTAATTTAGCGATGTTTGGATGAACGTCGCTAAATTCTAATTAAATTCCCCTCCAACGATTTATTTCCTCCATTTTACTCTCTCACTCTCTCTCCTCCCCCCTCCGGCGCTCTCACTCTCTCCGGCGACTCTCCTCTATATCCGGTACGTGACATTCCCCCTCCCTCTCTCTCTCTCTCTCTCTCTATTTTTCTCTCTATTTTGGTTGTTGGTGGTTGGGAGGGTACGGTTAGATAGGGGGAAGGGCAGGGGGATGCGGGTGGTTGGAGGTGGCTAGGGGGTGGGGCAGGAGGGGTGAGGGTGGCTGGGGGAGGGGAGCTAGGGTTAGGGTTCGGGTTAGGGGTGGGTATATGTGGGGGGAGGGACGGGAGAGAGGGCGACTAGGGGAGGGAAGCAGGGGTGTGGGGACGGCTGGGGGAGGGGAGTAGTGGGGGTGGAGGCGGTTGGAGGAGGGGATCAAGGGGTGGGGGCGGTTGGGGGAAGGGAGCAGTGGGGGTGGGGGCAGTTGGAAAAGGGGAGCAGGGGGTGGGGCTGGCTGGGGGAGGGGAGCAGTGGGGGTGGCGGCGGCTGGGCGAAGGAAACAAGGGGGTGGGGGTGGCTGGTGGAGGGGAGCAGTGGGGGGTGGGGGCGGCTGGGGAAGGGGAGCAGGGGGGAGGGGATGTCACCCCATGCTCCCGTAGGAGCGATCGTCCTCGCTAAGGCATGATGCCGTACGGGCCTAGGTTGCGCCCGTGCAAGGCCAAGTCCAAAAACGGCCGATTTGAGCTAGGCCACAGAGTCGCACAGAGTGTTCCCATTTGCAGCGGAAAGTAAATGAACACAAGTAGAAGCGAATTCAAACTCTTTTATTGATATTCAAGAAGTTTACAAGCGGCGCTAGGCCGAGTTTACAAGTCTCTCAAGCTCTCTCTCTCTCTCTGAAACATAAAAGGCGTGCCAAGTGGCTTACAAGATGGAATAATTCATGGCGATGTTCAGATACATTATGTCCTGTATAGGGTGCTTCAGCTTCTTATAACGTTCCAAGGCCCCAGAGTTGGCTCCGCACCTTAGCACGTTCGATGGAAGCTCTGCACCCGCCGACGTCTCCTGCATCCTGCAAGCAGACTGTAGGGTTATCAGTATATTGTTATGCACTGGTGGGGAGGCTAGCTCGTCCACAATGCTATCATTACCAAACACGTTTTATTTACTTTCGTGCACCGTCTATCATTCATTGTCTTTCTAATCTTGCCTTAGGATCAGTTTCATGGCATATTCCAAACCTATCTCATGTTGCCGAATTCAAGTGTCTGCATGGAAATGCATGCACGACTTACCCATACTTACCGTCCGGCCTTCTCTGTCCAAAGTAAACTAAGTTAGTCAATAATTCACATGTAGTAACTTAAAGTGATTCATGTAACATTCAATGTTAAGGGCGTGTCCCTGTCTCGGGTTCTAGCATGTCGTAGGTACGTTCTAGCACGTCGTAGGCATGTTCTAGCACGTCGTAGGCATGTTCAGAGTGTTACATTTCAAGCATGTTCAGGAGTGTTACATTTCGAGCATATTCAGGAGTGTTACATTTCGAGCATGTTCAGGAGTGTTACATTTCAAGCATGTTCAGGAGGCACTTCATTTAGTTAACTTAGACTACTTGTTTCAATGCAAGGACTTGCACGTGGATTGCCACCAGCATATCCCACTTAATCTACATGTATGGGTCGCTGGCATCACAAGCCATTTAGGATATATCACTTGGGCATTCTTACCTATCGAAGCGTGATGGCTGATACACCTTGATAGTCTCTTGAAATGCCTGGCCTTACGTCTCCATGAGTGGCCGAGCCCCCACTCAAAGCAGCCCGTAAGCCCCATGTCTGATTACGCCTAGGCCGGCCACGGTATTTCCCTCCATCGCCCGTGCCGCAGAATCCTTCCTCATGACGGCCACGGTATTCTTCCCATCGCCCGTGCCGTTTGTCCACGACTATTTCGTATTGACTTGTCATTTAACTTAACGGCTGTCTTTGAGCCATAATGCGTTATCGACCAGGTTGCCGTCCGTGCAGCGCGGGTAGCGAGCCCCGTTGCACGTGCCCGTCATACCTGTCGTTAACCATTCTTTCATGTCTTATCTTTTATTCTCTCTTTCATTTCTTTCTTTCACTTGTTCGTTCATTCATTCATTTTTTTTGTATTCATTCATTCATTCGTGGATTCATTCATTCACTTGCTCGTTCATTCATTCATTACGCAACTCGGTCCTGAAGTCTTTCAATGTTGCTATACTCTACTCGAAACGACTATGTCGATAGTCTTCTGTTTCATTATTGTAAACCATTTATTGTTTCGTTGTTGTACGCGTAAGGGATTTGAACGTAAGCTTGTGCCTTAGCATGAACGTAGAGCGCGGCACGAGGGTTTCTATATTTGCCGAGTTCTTTTCCATGTTCTAAACAAGCATACAAGATGGGATTATTTCCTTAGCTAGGTACGTTGAGTCATTTATTAGCATGCACGGTGTTATCGCCTAGCGATTCAAGCCATAGAGTCCGTATTGTTATATGTATAGGCTAAGCACAGACGGGTTCATCGGAGCCACCCACCTTAGCGATGTTCGCATCGGCCGAGCGATACTCCGAGCGCGCCTTTGAAAGTCTAAGTCAGGATTCATCTTGACAGGCCAATGTAAGCCTTGCATCGATTTTTCATCAGGTCGATGCCAACTCTTCGGGTCGACGGCTCGTTTGAGTCGGTGTACTTGCCGTTTGAATCGACGTTCCGCTAGGGTGGAGCGGGTCATTATATTTTAGGCCAGGCATTTCAAGAGACTATCAAGGTGTACCAGCCATCACGCTTCGATAGGTGAGAATGCCCAAGTGATATGTCCTAAATGGCTTGTGATGCCAGCGACCCATGTATGTTGATTAAGTGGGCTATGCTGGTGGCAATCCACGTGCAAGTCCTTGCATTGAAATAAGTAGTCTAAGTTAACTAAATGAAGTGCCTCCTGAACATGCTTGAAATGTAACACTCCTGAACATGCTCGAAATGTAACACTCCTGAACATGCTCGAAATGTAACACTCCTGAACATGCTTGAAATGTAACACTCTGAACATGCCTACGACGTGCTAGAACATGCCTACGACGTGCTAGAACGTGTCTACGACGTGCTAGAACCTGAGGCAGGGACACGCCCTTAACATTGAATGTTACATGAATCACGTTAAGTTACTACATATGAATTATTGACTAACTTGGTTTACTTTGGACAGGGAAGGCCGGACGGTAAGTATGGGTAAGTCGTACATGCATTTCCATGCAGACACTTGAATTCGGCAACACGAGATAGGTTTAGAATATGCCATGAAACTGATCCTAAGGCAAGATTAGAAAGACAATGAATGATAAACGGTGCACGAAAGTAAATAGAACGTGTTTGGTAATGATAGCATTGTGGGCGAGCTAGCCTCTCCACCAGTGCATAACAATGTACTGATAACCCCACAGTCTGCTTGCAGGATGCAGGAGACGCCGGCGGGTGCGGAGCTTCCATCGAACGTGCTAAGGCACGGAGCCAACTCTGGGGCCTTGGAACGTTGCAAGAAGTTGAAGTACCCTATACAGGACATAATGTATCGGAACATGTCCATGAATCATTCCATCTTGTAAGCCACTTGGCACGCCTTTTATGTTTCAGAGAGAGAGAGCTTGAGAGACTTGTAAACTCGGCCTAGCGCCGTGTCACGACCCGCTACCCAAATTGTTGGGCCAGGCCGAGCCATGCGCAGCCTACGCTTGAGATAAAACGTAGTAAGCTGTTCTAAAGACACAGTATAAGACTAAATGTGCTAACAGTTCTATAAGTGAATAAAAGTCATAAATGCTCCAAACACAAAAGTCGTCTCATATAGAAATAAGTCCAAAGTACAAGTGATCTGAAATGTAAAACTGGATACATGTCCAGTTACAAAATATGTAGCCTAATACATGACTACTCTCAAACTGTCTAAAGCAAAAAGACAACTAGGCGAGGTTCTTCGCAGGAACATCCTCGTAAAGCAAAGCCGGGTCCTCGGCAGTATCTCCATAATATGTATCGCAGAGTAACTCCTCCTCAGTAAGGATACCTACAACGTTATCCTGTCAGGACGGAAGCAAGTACTAAATCTAATAAACATATAATACTGATCATGTGACGAAAGGAAAAGACATATCATGCATGTTCAGTTTTAGGTACATTTTATCATGGCAATAGATATTCATTTTAAAGTTTAAAATTATAGTAGGTGAGTGATCAGTCAATAGGTAATCAGGATGTACAGCGGTACATATCAATTTTTTGATGTGCACATACGTACACATAACGGCATCGGTGTATATCCATACACAAACGCGGGACCAGACATACGACACAGATATATATAGAATGTAACGGTGCTCGGTAAATACATACGGAGAAGGGGGTCATGATCACGTACACTACTAGCAGTTTCCCCTTAACCCGTTATTTAAGCATGTGAGAGATATGAGATACGGTATAAACATGGTAGAGACTGAAAGTAATACAACATGTAAAGTTCTAACTTGCTACCCCATGGATCAGTATTTAACATGGTTGATAAATCACAATTTATTGTTTATAGCAGTATGTAAAGTTCGTAGAAAGTACTTGCCTCTAGTAAAGCAAAGCAAAACAAGCTGCGATAAAAGTGCTATAGATGTCCGATAACTCGTCACTGTAGAAGTAAATGCAATAACATAGTTTTTACACTAAGTAAAAACGCTAAGACACTAATCTGTGAAACACGACTTGTGACTGGGCACCTAGCCAAAATGATGATTTTAGCATAGGAGACCAATGTGGGGTGACACACTACTTTAACTAACTTTCCAGGGTCTTTACACTAGTCAGGGGTGAGGTCCAATACGGCTAAAACTCAAGATAACACAAAAAGTTACAAGTCGTAATTAATCAATAAATAAGTCAAATGATCATTGTGTTCCAACATTTTTTTTTAAGATAGACAAAAAGCTTAATTTATACATAAAACAAAGTACCAAAATGATCCTTGCTAATTGTAGAAATTTATTATAATTTTTCTGGAACTTATTAACCAGTACAAGTATTTTATAAAAATCAGTTTTCTTAAGTATACAGAAAATGAGTTTTGGTCTCATATGCCAAACTAGTGGCAAAACTGTAAATTAAATACTATAAAAATTATACTAAGTTAGCTAAATTAACATAGTATCTAAATACTATTTTTTCAGAATTTTAACAGTACTTTAAGTATTTTTAGAAATCTAAAAACAGCATTGCACACAATTGAAATTAATTAATTAATTATCTGCGTATTTTGTCCATGTATATAATTTGAACCAAAGTTCAAATATAGGACCCAAGGCCATGAATCAAGTCCAATATGACTTGTACAGGTCTTGAATGTGTGAAAACACATTTGGGTCCAAAAACCCATGCTAGGCTTGGACACCAAATGGTTGTAGTAATTTAAATACACTAAAAATACAATTTGGTAAAAGTGCAAAAATAAATATTAATATTTTAATAAGGTAAAATTACACATAATAGTTATAAAAATATGATAAGTATATTTACATAGGAAAATAACTTACACTAAGTATAGTGAAATACATATATAAAATGGTATACATAAATAATAATATATATACACATAAATATATAGATATTTACATAAAGGATATATATATATATGTTTAAAAATTACATATATATATATATATATATATATATATATATATATATATATATATATATATATATATATGTATAAGAAAATACTTAACTATAAAATATATATATATATATATATATATATATATATATATATATATATATATATATATATATATATATTTTATATATATAATATATATATATATACATATAATAGTATATATATATATAATAATATATATATATACAAGGAAATATATACATATATACATATGTGTACATAATACATATATATATATACATACATAATATAATAAAGTAAAAAAAATACATAATATAATAAAGCACTAAAAATGAAGTATATATATATAAAAAAACAACATATATATATATATAATATAGTATATATAATAATACATATATATATACAAATACATGTATACATATATATAATTATATATATAAAACAAAAAAAAAAGAAAAAGGAAAAGAAAAAGGAATAACAGCAGTAAAGGGGGGCTCGAACTCGAGCCAGCGCTGGGGGGGTGAGTTTAGGCTAGGTCGGGCTGGCCAAGGGGTCAGCCCGAGGGTTGTGTTAGGGTTAGGGTTTTGTTTAATTTATTTAGGTTAGGTTTAACATTAAACATAAAAAAAATAATAAACTCGATCCCGTGTCCGGACAGTTAGGGACACAGGATTTCTACGTGTTCGGGTCGATTTCGACACACACGACACGAGTTTTACGTGTCCAGTTCCACACTCGTGCTCGCCAGGACACGGCGAACAACATATGTGGACACGAGCCTCACACGACACAATTTAACATAGCTACTCACGTGTCCGGTCGTCGAAGGGGGATTTCGAGGGTCGTGGACGGGCGGAGGAGCGGTCGGGACGGCGGCGCTCGGGTGGCGACGCGTTCGCCTTGTCACGGCGAACCCTTTGGTGGTGGTGGTAGGGGTGGCGTTCGTCGTAGGGGCGGCGCTGGGGGTTTAGCCGGAGTTAGGGTTCCGGTGGGGGAAAAGTGGAGGAGACGGTGGCGTGGGCGGTCGTAGTGGGGTTTTAGGGTTAGGGTCAGGACTGGAAAGAGGGAGGGGGTTTAAGTAGGGGCTTGAGGCGGTCGGGGGCAGCCGGAAAGGGCGGGGGCAGGCTGCGCTGGCGGTCGTCGGTCAGCAGAGTGGGTGAGGAGAGAGAGTATGGTCGTGGGGGGGGGGGTAGTGTAGATTTACAGTGGGGTCCCTAGATTTAGGTTATTTACCAATAGGTCCCTAAAGCTACTGAATGCAAAATAGGATTTGCAAAATGATATTAAAAAGATTTAATTATTTGCATAAACTATTTAAAATATTTAAAGTAATTACAAATATACATTAAAACAAATTCTAAAATTTACAAAATGGTATTAAAACATTTAAATAAATTGCAAAGAGATATTTTAATATATAAAACTTATTTAAAAATCATTTAAAAATTCTAGAAAAATTCCTAAAAATCCTAATAATTATTTTAAGGCTATAAATGACATTAAAAATTAATTAATACTTAATTAACTAAAATTTGAAAAACAGGGGCTTACAAGTCTTCCCTCCTTGAAAAATTTCGTCCTCGAAATTCACAAGGATTGAAGACCCTACAATATTCTAACATAGCGAGCAATGCAACAAAATGACTAAGGCTGCGATCGAAACTAACCTCTAAGGTATCAAGCGGGAACGGGTGGTTCCCTCGCAGCGGTTGGATCGAACAAGTAAGGGTATCTCTCCCTCATGTTCGACTCCCTCTCCCAAGTAGATTCACCTAGAGAGTGACGGCTCCAAGCTACTCGTACTAAGGAGATAACCTTGTTCCTCAGCCTCTTCTCTCTCCTGTCTAATATCTTCATTGGCTGCTCAGAAACTGTAAGGCTCGGTCCGACCTCCAACTCTGAGTGATCTAGCACATGACTGGGGTCTGGAACATATCTCCTCAGCTGAGATACGTGAAAGACATCGTGAACTCCTGCTAGGTTGGGTGGAAGTGCAACCTTGTAAGCTACCTCTCCAATCCTGCCAAGTATTTCGAATGGCCAGATATATCTGGGGCTCAGCTTCCCTCCTCGTCCGAACCTGATCGTCCCTCTAGTAGGTGATATCTTCACTAGCACCATATCACCGTCTGCGAACTCCATCGGTCTGCGACTAGTATCAGCCCAGTGTTTCTGCCTATCCTGAGCTACTCTGAGCCTGTCTCTGATCATCCCGACTTTTCTGCTGCATCTGTGATCATCTCTGGCCCAAGCATAACTCTGTCTCCAACATCATCCCAAAAGTGCGGTGTACGGTATCGTCGTCCATATAGCGCCTCGAAAGGAGATATACCGATACTGGCTTGGTAGCTATTGTTGTATGAAAACTCTACCAAGTGCAGATGGCTCTCCCATGATCCTCCGAAGTCCAGCACGCAGGTCCTCAGCATATCCTCCAGTGTCTGTATCGTCCTCTCGGACTGCCCATCTATCTGCGGGTGGTACGCCATACTGAACTTGAGCCTACTGTCCAAACCCTCCTGCAAGCTCCTCCAGTAGTGGGATGTAAATCTGTTGTCTCTGTCTGACACGATGCTCACTGGCACTCCGTGTAGGCGAACTATCTGCTGCATGTATAGCTCCGCCAACTTCTCGGTGGAAAGCCCCACCTTGAAGGGTATGAAGTGCGCACACTTCGTCAGCCTGTCCACGATGACCCAAATGGCATCCTTTCCTCCTTGGGAACGAGGAAGCCCTGAGACGAAGTCCATCGTAATATGTTCCCACTTCCACTCAGGAATAGGTAACGGCTGCAACAAACCAGCTGGCCTCTGGAGCTCCGCCTTGACCTGCTGGCAAACTAGGCATCTCGAGATGAAACGTGATACATCCCTCTTCATTCCGTGCCACCAAAGATGTTCCCGCAAGTCACGGTACATCTTGTTAGCACCAGGGTGAATAGAATATCTCGATCGGTGCACCTCCTACAAGACTGCCTCTACCAGCTCTCCCTTCGGCACGCACAATCGGCTGCCATACCTCAAGGATCCATCCTCTGCTATCGTGAAGTCATCCAGCAGTCCTGCTAATGCCTGGGCTCGAAGTCTGTGAAGGCTCTCATCTGTAGACTGTGCCTCCCTGATCTGCTTCATCAAACCTGACTGGATGTCAAGCGCCATCATCTGTATCACTGATCCTGGCCGAACTAGCTCGATGCCGAGCTTCTCCTGATCCTTCCGTAAATACCGATCAATCATCAGGTACCATGCCATCGGATGCTTGCTCAGCGCATCCGCCACCACATTTTCCTTCCCAGGGTGATACTGTAAATCGATGTCGAAGTCTTTCATCAACTCCAACCATCGTCTTTGCCTCATGTTCAGCTCTTTCTGCGTGAACACATACTTCAAGCTTTTGTGGTCAGTAAAGATCTCCACACGCTCTTTGTATAAGTAATGTTTCCATAACTTGAGTGCAAAGATCACCGCAGCTAACTCTAGGTCATGGATAGGATAATTCCTCTCATGAGTTCGCAATTACCTAGATGCATAAGCAATCACTTTCCCATGCTGCTGTAGGACACATCCTAGCCCTTTTCCAGAAGCATCGCTGTAAATGGTGAAACCTTCAGAACCTGAAGGTAAAGTCAGGACTGGAGCGATCGTCAGCCTCCTCTTCAGCTCCTCAAACGCTGCCTGGCAGTCCTCTGACCAAATATACTCTGCGTCCTTCCGTGTCAGCTTCGTCATGGGTTCAGCTATCCTAGCAAAGTCCTGGACGAACTTTCTATAATAGCCTGCTAAACCCAGAAAGCTCCTGATCTCTGAAACTGACGTCGGAGCCTTCCATGTCTCAACTGCAGCAATCTTCCTGGGATCCACCGAGATTCCATCTCCAGTAACTACATGGCCGAGAAACTCCACTCGGTCTAAAAAGAACTCGTACTTCGGTAATTTGGCAAACAATCTCTCCTGCCTCAGAATCCCCAAAACTATCCGCAAGTGCTCTGCATGCTCCTCTAGCGTCTTCGAGTATATCAGGATGTCGTCGATAAATACTACGATGAACTTATCCAGATACTGGTAAAATGTCTTATTCATCAGATTCATAAAGACAGCTGGCGCATTTGTGAGACCAAATGGCATCACCAGAAACTCGTACTGCCCGTACTTCGTGTTGAACGCCGTCTTCTGGATGTCTGCTGCCCTAACCTTCACCTGGTGGTACCCGGATCTCAAGTCTATCCTGGAAAACACCTTTGCCCCGATGAACTGGTTGAACAAATTATCTATCCTGGGCAGAGGATATTTGTTCTTGATGGTGATGGCATTCAAGGCCCGGTAGTCAATGCACAACCGGACTGTACCATCCTTCTTAGGCACAAAGAGCACTAGTGCTCCCCATGGAGAAGCACTGGATCGAATGAAACCCTTTTTCAACAGGTCATCAATCTGCTCTTTCATCTCTACGGCCTCCTTGGGATTCACTCTATAGCAAGCCCGGGATACTGGTGATGAACCCGGCACTAAATCTATGGTGAACTCCACATCTCTGTCAGACAAAAGCCCTGGAAGATCCTCTGAGAATACATCCATAAACTCCCTGATGATAGGGTGTGGCGGTGCTACGTCTCCAACTGTCGCACAACAGTTCGGCTCTAGGCTGATCTCCGGCCCTGTCCTCCTGACACTGAATGGTGCTGTGCCTGGGGGACTGAACAAAATACTACCCTCATGACAGTCTATAGATGCATGGGCATAGCTAAGCCAGTCCATCCCCAATATGATATCATAACCGGGGAGTGGCAACACAAAGAATCGTCCCCTGAACTCTCTCCCGGCTATAAAAATAGAACATCTATAGATAGATCTAATAGGCACTGGTCCTCCTTCCATCATCACTCTACTAATCTCCGCAGTAGGTGTAGCTACTAGATGGTGTTTATGCATAAACTCTAATGATAGGAAGCTATGAGATGACCAGAATCAAATAAACATACAGCTAGAAAAGTATGCAAATAAACATGACCCGTGATGACGTCAGCTAAGTAATTTGGCTCTGAAACCTGCTCCGGCTCCGGCTCAAGGGCTAGACTATAAACCTTTCCCTGAGGTCCCTTCTGCTGCTGCAGATGCTGCCCAAACCTCTGCTGCTGAGTCGGAAGCGGTCCTCTAGGTATCCTGGCTGCTGGGCACTCTCGAAGCTGATGGGTGGCAGACCTACAGGCCAAACACTGCCCCAACTTCTTCCTGCAGATGGAAGCGTTGTGGCCTACCCTCTTGCAGAATACACAAAAATCTCCCTTCGGTTGCTGCTGCTGATGTCGGGGTCCCGGGGCTCTAACTGGAGGGGTCTAATGATGTGGTGTAGGGGGACGGCAAGTCTGCTGGGGTGGCGTCGGTGCTCTCTGCTGGAAAGCCTGACGCTTGGACGGTCCCTCATGATGTACAGAAGCCGGCCTCTTGCTAGACAGAAGACGCTCCTCAATGCTCCGGGCCAACTCTAGGCTCTGGTAATAGTCAGTCGTACCGTTCGCCACTATAAGAATGCCAATGTCTGGAACTACACCATGGCAAAACCTACGGGTCATCTCCTCTGGATCGGCAACCAGACTAGGAGCAAAACGGCTCAGTCGGCTAAACTCTGCCGCATACTCGTCAACAGAACGGTTCCCCTGCTGGATGTTCTGGAATCGTAGCCCCATGGCTACTCTAACAGTGGTCGAGAAGAATTTCTTCTTGAACTGGGTCTTGAACTGATCCCAAGTGGCTCTTCCTCTCGCAAACAACGGCCTATTCCGGAACCAAACTCCTGCCAAGTCTATCAGCAGAAATCCCGCTGCCTCGACCTGGAGGTCATCCGGCATCCTGACTCCGAGAAGCTTCCTCTCTACCGAGTCTAGCTAGTCATCTGCTACTACTATGCCCTCAGTCCCTGAGAACTCCTTGGAATTCAGACCCATGAAGTCCTTGATCGTCCCCGCTCTCTGCCGTGGCTCTACAGGTGGTAGGACCACGGGACGTCCCTCAGAACGCTCCATGCTCTGGCGGAGTAGGGTAGTCTGCTCCTGATGGGTTGTTAGGAACCCCTGGATCATAGTGAGCAGCTGGTTCCCGTCGAGTGTGACGGAAGCCTGGGTGGATATAGTGATAGGGGGTAGTGGAAGTATCGGGGCCTGCTGGGACTGTGATATGGAAGGTGGTGGAGGCATCTGGGTCTGTGGATCTGTGGAGTGGGGGAATGTGGTAGGTGGAGGTGGGGGTATATCAGTCAACTGGTCAGCTGACTGGATAGGGAGTGCGCCATTCTCAGGTGTAACATACTGGGATGAACGAGTAAGCACCATCTAATTTACAATCAAAAGTACTTATAAGGACTTGTCAAAGTAAGCAATCATAGACAAGAAAATCTAATTATAATAGCAAGCACGTGATGTATTTCCTATGTTGCAATCCTAGCATTCCTCTAGGTGTTCTAAGCGTCATTCCTTATGTTGTCTAATTACCTTAAGTTCCTAATTGGAGGCATGCTTGGTACAATAACGTAACCAAACAATTTAGTCAGGACCTGCATGGGCCACCACTAAAAACATGTTACGACCCGCTACCCAAATTGTTGGGCCAGGCCGAGCCATGCCCAGCCTACGCTTGAGATAAAACGTAGTAAGCTGTTCTAAAGACACAGTATAAGACTAAATGTGCTAACAGTTCTATAAGTGAATAAAAGTCATAAATGCTCCAAACACAAAAGTCGTCTCATATAGAAATAAGTCCAAAGTACAAGTGATCTGAAATGTAAAACTGGATACATGTCCAGTTATAAAATAGGTAGCCTAATACATGACTACTCTCAAACTGTCTAAAGCAAAAAGACAACTAGGCGAGGTTCCCCGCAGGAACATCCTCGTAAAGCAAAGCCGGGTCCTCGGTAGTATCTCCATAATATGTATCGCAGAGTAACTCCTCCTCAGTAAGGATACCTACAACGTTATCCTGTCAGGACGGGAGCAAGTACTAAATCTAACAAACATATAATACTGATCATGTAACGATAGGAAAAGACATATCATGCATGTTCAGTTTTAGGTGCATTTTATCATGGCAATAGATATTCATTTTAAAGTTTAAAACTGTAGTAGGTGAGTGATCAGTCAATAGGTAATCAGGATGTACAGCGGTACATATCAATTTTCTGATGTGCACATACGTACACATAACGGCATCGGTGTATATCCATACACAAACGCGGGACCAGACATACGACACAGATACATATAGAATGTAACGGTGCTCGATAAATACATATGGAGAAGGGGGTCATGATCACGTACACTACTACTAGTTTCCCCTTAACCCGTTATTTAAGCATGTGAGAGATATGAGATACGGTATAAACATGGTAGAGACTGAAAGTAATACAACATGTAATGTTCTAACTTGCTACCCCAAGGATCAGCATTTAACATGGTTAGTAAATCACAGTTTATTGTTTATAGCAGTATGTAAAGTTCGTAGAAAGTACTTGCCTCTAGCAAATCAATACAAAACAAGCTGCGATAAAAGTGCTATAGATGTCCGATAACTCGTCACTGTAGAAGTAAATGCAATAACTTAGTTTTTACACTAAGCAAAAATGCTAAGACATTAATCTGTGAAACACGACTTGTGACTGGGCACCTAGCCAAAATGATGATTTTAGCATAGGAGACCAATGTGGGGTGACACACTACTTTAACTAACTTTCCAGGGTCTTTACACTAGTGAGGGGTGAGGTCCAATACGGCTAAAACTCAAGATAACACAAAAAGTTATAAGTCGTAATTAATCAATAAATAAATCAAATAATCATTGTGTTCCAACAATTTTTTTTAAGATAGACAAAAAGCTTAATTTATACATAAAACAGAGTACCAAAATAATCCTTGCTAATTGTAGAAATTTATTATAATTTTTCTGGAACTTATTAACCAGTACAAGTATTTTATAAAAATCAGTTTTCCTAAGTATACAGAAAATGAGTTTTGGTTTCATATGCCAAACTAGTGGCAAAACTATAAATTAAATATTATAAAAATTATACTAAGTTAGCTAAATTAACATAGTATCTAAATACTATTTTTCCAGAATTTTAACAGTACCTTAAGTATTTTTAGAATTCTAAAAACAGCATTGCACACAATTGAAATTAATTAATTAATTATCTGCGTATTTTGTCCATGTATATAATTTGAACCAAAGTTCAAATACAGGACCCAAGGCCATGAATCAAGACTAATATGACTTGTACAGGTCTTGAATGTGTGAAAACATATTTGGGCCCAAAAATCCATGCTAGGCTTGGACACCAAATGGTTGCAGTAATTTAAATACACTAAAAATACAATTTGGTAAAAGTGCAAAAATGAATATTAATATTTTAATAAGGTAAAATTACACATAATAGTTATAAAAATATGATAAGTATATTTACATAGGAAAATAACTTACACTAAGTATAGTGAAATACATATATAAATGGTATACATATATAATAATATATATACACATAAATATATAGATATTTACATAAAGGATATATATATGTTTAAAAATTACATATATATATATATATATATATATATATATATATATATATATTTTTTACATATATATATATATATATATATATATATATATATATATATATATATATATATATATATATATATATATTATATATATATATATATATATATATATATATATAAAAAAAAAAAAAAAAAATATATATATATATATATATATATATATATATATATATATATATATATATATATATATATATATATATATATATAAAATATATATATATATATATATATATATATATATATAAAATATATATATATATATATATATATATATATATATATATATAAAAATATTTTATACATATACATATAATAGTATATATATATATAATAATATATATATATACAGGAAGTATATACATATATACATATGTGTACATAATACATATATATATATATACATACATAATATAATAAAGTACTAAAAATGAAGTATATATATATATATATATATATATATATATATATATATATATATATATATATATATATATATAAATAGCATATATATATAATATAGTATATATAATAATACATATATATATATATATATACAAATACATGTATACATATATATAATTATATATATAAAACAAAAAGAAAAAGAAAAAGGAAAAGAAAAATGAATAACAGCAGTAAAGGGGGGCTCGAACTCGAGCCAGCGCTGGGGGGTACGTTTAGGCTAGGTCGGGCTGGCCAGGGGGTCAGTCCGAGGGTTGTGTTAGGGTTAGGGTTTTGTTTAATTTATTTAGGTTAGGTTTAACATTAAACATAAAAAAAATAATAAACTCGATCATGTGTCCGGACAGTTAGGGACACCGGATTTCTACGTGTCCGGGTCGATTTCGACACGCACGACACGAGTTTCACGTGTCCAGCTCCACACTCGTGCTCGCCAGGACACGACGAACAACATATGTGGACACGAGCCTCACACGACACGATTTAACACAGCTACTCACGTGTCCGGTCGTCGAAGGGGGATTTCGCGGGTCGTGGACGCGCGGAGGAGCGGTCGGGACGGCGGCGCTCGGGTGGCGACGCGTTCGCCTTGTCACGGCGAACCCTTTGGTGGTGGTGGTAGGGGGTGTCGTTCGTCGTCGGGGCGGCGCTGGGGGTTTAGCCGGAGTTAGGGTTCCGGTGGGGGAAAAGTGGAGGAGACGGTGGCGTGGGCGGTCGTGGTGGGGTTTTAGGGTTAGGGTCAGGACTGGGAAGAGAAAGGGGGTTTAAGTAGGGGCTTGAGGCGGTCGGGGGCAGCCGGAAAGGGCGGGGGCAGGCTGCGCTGGCGGTCGTCGGTCAGCGGAGTAGGTGAGGAGAGAGAGTGTGTTCATGGGGGGAGGTAGTGTAGATTTACAGTGGGGTCCCTAGATTTAGGTTATTTACCAATAGGTCCCTAAAGCTACTGAATGCAAAATAGGATTTGCAAAACGATATTAAAAAGATTTAAGTATTTGCAGAAACTATTTAAAACATTTAAAGTAATTACAAATCTACAATAAAACAATTCTAAAATTTATAAAATGGTATTAAAACATTTAAATAAATTGCAAAGAGATATTTTTAATATATAAAACTCATTTAAAAATCATTTAAAAATTCTAGAAAAATTTCTAAAAATCGTAATAATTATTTTAAGGCTATAAATGACATTAAAAATTAATTAATACTTAATTAACTAAAATTTGAAAAACAGGGGCTTACACGCCTCTTATAAACTTCTTGAATATCAATAAAAGAGTTTGAATTCGCTTCTACTTGTGTTCATTTACATTCCGCTGCAAATGGGGACACTTTGTGCGACTCTGTGGCCTAGCTCAAATCGACCGTTTCTGGACTTGGTCTTTCACGGGCGCAACCTAGGCCCGTGCGGCATCACGCCTTAGCGAGGACGATCGCTCCTACGGGAACGGGGCGTGACAGATTGGTATCAGAGCACGGCTTTACGTCCTTGGACTTCACGTCGATTTCTCAGTTTTGAAAGCTCGTCGTTGGAAAAAGAAGTGTACGCTCTCTCTCATTGTGCCTTGGGATGTTCCATACAATAAGTCTAATATTTTCAAAAGCTCGTTCAGGCGTTCAAACGAACGCATTGGTAGGCTATCGCCGAATGCATCGGTAGGCCTTTGTGCCGAACGGTGTCAACTTGCCTTGAATGAAAACACGTGCTAAAGTTAACATGTCGCGTGCATGTCAAACTAGTCCTACGATGACCCTAGCAATTGAGCGTGCAAACTCGGAATATAGTCCGTACGAGATAGTTATGCGGCACAACTTAGTCCGCGTGTCGCGCACCTTGACTTTTGGTGCAATCGAGTTGCGAGCGATATCAAGTACCGCTCGGTCGGGAGTAAAGCTACACATAGAGTGTATATCGATAGGAACGCTATCGAGTCCACGCTTAGGCATGCATGGAAGATTGACTTAGATTTTGAAGAATAGTGCGAACGACTTGGTGCGTCGATACGACGTGAGCAATTACGCTAGAGAATTCGTTGAATGAATCTGAAATATGTCTTAGCAAATGATACGAATGTGATTATGGATTAAATAGGATGACTCGAACCCGAGTGGTGTATGTGATAGCTTCAAGAAAGAATAAGAATGAGTGTCGATGACTAGTCGAGTGGCTCGACCCCTGAGTGGTGTATGGAGACATAGAAATTGTTCGAGCAAGACTAAAGGATTTACGGATAGAACGAGTATATCGGCAAGCGATGGTATCACGCAAAGCCTTAGAACGCGTCACGCTTAGTTGGTCGTAACTTCGAATGTCCCAAACGAGATGTCGTTCGGACAACTTGTCAATGGGCAACGCAAAAGAAAACGACTCGAAACGATGAATAAAGATGTACGTCTTGATCAAGGAAGCTAGAGGATAGCACTTGTGATTTCGGATTGTGTCAAATGAAATGTGACTTGAGTTTTGGAGAACGATATTGAAACTAGCTCGAGGAATAGCGATCAAACTTGATCTTGGATTGAATTGAGTGGAATTGTGGTATATCCAGTTCGAACAATAGCATCAGTCGCACGACTCGAAATTGGTTGCAAAGGAAGATCGTCAGGTTACGCATATCGTCGATGGTATTGAGGCGTATCAAAGATCGATATACGATAACTCGGGAGTACTCTGACCCGGCGAATGACGATCGTGCAAATGTCATTGTTCTGACGGATGCTATACTCGGGATATTGAAACGTGTCGAGGAAAATATAGACGTGGCTCGAGGATTTTCTGGTTGAATGAATGATAGTCGAACTATCGAATAGAGATCTTAACTTGGAAGGAAATGAAATGTTGGATTTGCTTCGTCGATAACCACAACTTGACGTTCTTGTCTTATGCGAGCGCAACTCCAGCCTTGCACAGGCGTCGCGCCGATTAGGGCGATCACTCCGCGTGAGCGCTGGTATGGCGATTCATACAGTGGGGGTGATTGTCATGACCCGCACCCACTGTGAGGGTACGAGAACGTAACAACGCCCAGCCTATGCCGCAGTGTCGGCGGTAGAACGTTGTTCTAGGTCATGAACTATAACTTAGCATAATATGAATACTCTCCATAAGGAGGCCAACACAGAAGTACAACTCAATCACAATCTAAGGTAGAATGTAGCACGATGAAATAGATAATAAATCCTCAACAGAGATACAACAGAAAAGGAATACAAGTCTTAACATCTCTAAAAATATACAAACTCTGAATCAAGAACAACAACTAAATATGAAAAGGAAAACAGTCTAAACTATCTATACTAAGCAAGGTATCGTCCTCAGCAGCTGCCTGAACCTCCCCTAGGATCCAGGTCGCGAGTGTCAACTAGGCAAGCTCCAAGTAAGGGTGCAGGGTTCCTCATCATCCTCTGTAAAATTTTTAACAGGTCTAGTCATGACGGGAGCGAGCACAAAACATCTCACGCAGTTCATATCATGTTCGGAAATATAAAGCATACAATAGAGTAAGGTACATGAAACGCTGAAAGAAAGAAGTATATGAAAAACAGTAGAGATTTGATAACAGGGAATATCTAAATATGATAAGTAAGAATTGTAAGCCTACTATGATTTAGAGTACAATATGGTTATGTAAACGGTCTAGGAAAATGCAATGGTAACTCTATTGTACGTGGATGTACAATAGACATATACAATAGTTATACAATGTTGTACAATAGGATTTGAGTACATAACCAATTCTACTCCCCCTTTCCAATCAATACACAAGGATCCACTCCTGTTACGTTATCTTGCACAATAGTGTACAATGTTATACAATAGATGTACAATATTATACAACAGATATACAATATTATACAATAGTTGTACAATGTTATACAATAGTGTACAATGGTCTATCCCTGGGACTCATTTGATACTGAGAGTACAATATGCACAAGGAGTATACAAGGATATAGGTATTCAATAAATACAATATGGAAGTGAAACGCACATCACAATATGTATCTAGTGAATACAAGGGGATAACATCCCAAAAGAAGATCCGTATAGTACTAATCCGTGATAACAACGTATCAGCATCAAGTACAGTAATCTAGAGCAAGAATGTAAATCCAGACAAGTATGAAACGGTCAGAGAATGTACTCGCCTCGTATCTGAATGTCTGAAGTAAATGTACTGTCCGAGATGAGATACCTGACTCCTAGTTAGAGCAACACAAGTCAAGATGTATACAGGGGATGATATATGAAATGTACAATGCATCTGTATGCTGTCTAGGTCAAACTAGACCAAAGTTAACTCTCGGTCAACTCTAGTCAACTAGACTAGTCAAACTAGGTCAACTAGGTCAAGTCCTAGCCCAACAAGTCTAATAAGTCTCACAAGTCCTAACCAAACATAGTCTAGTAATCACACACCAATCACAAGGCTATACAAGCCAAACACATCAAGCCACACATCAAGAGTTCATTCACATTGAGCTATGATCAACATTGTATAATGAGAGAGAAAGGGTTGCATGTATTGCTATGTGTGTGTGTGAACATGGAGGTGCACAACAAAGGGAAAATCAAATACTAGTTATAGATTACACTAGAACATGGCACAAGTTAACAAGGTTACATCCATTTTTATCATGGAAATCATCAGAGGAGGGTTACATGGCATGGTGGTTTACATATGAAATCTGAATTTAACTATCATTTCAATTTAAGGGTTATGGGTTGCATTATACACAGGCATTCAATTAGGCACTCTATATTAGGCTAACAATATTAGGCTATATACATTACTCACACATTACATAGAAAATACTATATATACATTAATGTATATAGCTACACTACAAGATTGACATGTATACATATAATATCTATTACATGCATACATTACTTACATATATAGAAAGAGAGAGAGAGAGCATGAGTGTGTGGTGTAATGTGAGAACATGTATGTAGGGCTTTGTGTGTGTGTGTTAAAGAGAGGCAAGTGTGACAGTTAAAAGAACTGAAAAATCTGGAAAAACAGTGCTAGTGTATGTGTGTAATGTTTGTGTGTGATGAGGGAGAGGGGTGAGCAAAGTATGCATCAAAACTGGACTGAAAGAGGAATGGAACCAAGCACATCAATTAGAAACTGAATTAACTCAGTCCAAAACCAATCCCAGGTTTTGAAGAACAACATTTCACATCAAAATCAGTTGGCAGTTTGCAAATTGATTCAACCCAAGTTCATAAACAAACAGTCATATAAGTTCAGTTTTAACAAATCAGTCCTCAAACCTAAACATTCTCAGATTTATAAATCAGTGAAGGCATTTCAATTCCAGGTTAGTACAATATAGAAGGCATTGAAATCAACTGTTGACAGGGCTTAATGGTATAAAGGGAAATACAAGTTCAGGCCCCATTCAATCTCAGAAAACTGTGAAAACTGAACTAATTCAGTTTCTCCCCAATCATCAACCCATTTAAAATCAATATCCAACCAAAACACACCAAATTCGAACCAATGA
The DNA here is from genome assembly GCA_029216955.1 of Iris pallida. NCBI lineage: Eukaryota > Viridiplantae > Streptophyta > Magnoliopsida > Asparagales > Iridaceae > Iris > Iris pallida. The sequence goes on from JANAVB010021799.1 coordinate 5,043,481, forward strand.
TAGAATACAAGTAGGAGGTCCATACCAGGGACTAAAATCATGCTAATAACAACAATTAAGAGATTAATTAGGCTGCCATGTTCAAAAATGAAAACTAAAATATATAGGGAAAAATTATGTTTCAGAAATTAGGGAAAAAATGAGAAAATGAATTCGAACTTGATTAATTTGCAAAGTTAATGGTTGGTAATTGAAAAACCCCATGTGCACAAGCCCCACACTCTAATTCGTGTCACCCAAGGCCAGACACGGCGTGTCCAATACAAAGAAACTCAACAATAGACATACGGTGCACTGTCCAGTGCACTGTCTCGTGCACACGTGCACTTGTGTCGTACACACGACACAGGACACTTCGTGTCTCATGCTCGTGTCAGAAGATACATCTAGTGTCTAGCTAAGTGTGTGTCAGCCTGCAATAGGTCCTAGCGTGTCGTGTCCAAAGTAATGAGGCCGTATCAGTGGCAAATAATTAACAGTGCACAGACAGTGCAATACACGTGCACGGTTGATTCCTCCCTCGACACGACACGGGGACACGTGGGACTTGACATGTAGCATGTCAGTCAGTGCCCCATGGCTCGTGTCAAGTTTCACGTGTCCTAGAGGCGTGTCGTGTCCGCTACAGGCCCCGAGTAGCAGGGGAACACTGTAGCGCGTGCGCGAGCGTGTGCACGCGCGTGTCCAAGCCAAGATTCCGACATAACCCGACACTAAAACTACCACATAAGAACAGGAATCAATAAGCAAGATTAAAACTAAATTTCCTATTTAAAAGTAATGCACAAACAAGATCGGAATGCCCTCAGTGGCATTTCGACAAACACCTAGGCTACAGTCCTGATATGTGTCCAAATGGACACGAAACTTAGGATACCCGACACGAAACCTATACTGATACTTAGGGGACTCCTAGGGTTCTCTAATCATGAAGACCAATTGAAATTTCATGGAGTGTAGAGAAAGTTACCTAAGCTTGAACTTCTCAAGAAAACCCCTCTTTCAATGGCTCTCCTCTTGATGTCCCAATCCACTAAAATCACCTCAAACTGAAATGGAACATTTATGACAGCAAGAGTGGGTAGATTAGAACCTAAAGGAAAAGATTTGAATGGAAAAGGAAGAGGAATGGAATTCTAGAAATTAATTGAATAGGAAACAAACCTTGTTCTCTAACTTGAGCTTTCCTAAAAAGAGGCAACCCTAAAAATTAGGAGAGTATTTATAGGGTGATGTTCCCAATGATGATATGGTGGCTGGCCACTTAGTCTTGGGCTTAGGATTTTGGAATTTGTCTTGGGCTTTGGGCCAAACTACAAGGTTATGAGCTAAATGATTTAATAAAGGTCCTAAATCACAAACCATGACTTATGACTTTCTAATTCTTATTGCTAACTAGAGTCTAATGACCAAACCAAGGATTAGCTTAGGTTAGACTAGAGTCATATATCCTAACCAAGCCCATACTAACTAGGGTTAGCTTCTAGGTTGGTCTACAAGGGTCAAAACTAGTCAAAGTCAACCTAGTCTAAACAATTCCAAAATAATCCCTAAAAATTCCCATAAATTCAAATAAATTATTATAAATCCAAATGATCCTAAAAATGTCAAAAATATCCTAATCACATGGCTTGGCTCTAGGGTAGGCAGTCTCTACTGTTCACTAGCAAACACCAAAAATCACAAGTCATGAATTTAAATAGTTTAAAAATAATTAAAAATCACTAAAAATCATAATATGAAATAAATACCATTAAATAATAATTTTAATTATAAAATTTCAAAATTATCCTCTTCTGGAAAACTGGGTGTTACAATCCTACCCACCTTATAAAAATTTCGTCCTCGAAATTAAGATGATCGCACCCCTTCTAGGTCAAACATAGTCAAGGGTCAATTACTAGCCAATTTTCTCAACACCCTAGTACTTGGTCATCAGCTGGTCAACTTCTTAGGATTTACTTATGCTAGCTACCTAGTGTTGGCAACTAGGGATTAGCAAAGAAAACTCTATAATAGACTAGCTCTTAACTTTTCAATCCTATCAAGTCACCCATAACCAAATACCCAAAATCTAAGCACACAATCCCAATACCACATATATATAAGCTCAGGAACAATAATCCATCACATATATCCTAAGTATATCATCTATATATATAGACCTCTCAGTTCTAGGTGAAACTACAACTATGCTCAAGGGCAGGCTCTGGTTACTGGGTGCCTTACTGGAAGGGTAAAGGAAAACTATAATAAATCATCAAGGTTGTATGGCATACTAACATCCTATACGTAACTGGTTGATATCATAATAACATGGAATTATCTGCAATGGGTTACTATTCTAGCACCAATGCTAACTATCACCTCTAGGGTACAGACACTCTACAAGTCACCATATCTATATACTATGAAGGAACTACCTATGAACAAGCTCTACAAACTAAATATCCCTACTCCTAAGTCATTTATAACAATAAAAAGGGTATGATATTTTAAACCTTCTCAAGATACAATCTGCTAATCATATGCGTCTGCCCAAAATCATGTTGTCTAGAGTCTTCATCATGCTAGTGAGCAAGGCTACGATAATCACAGAGTCCTTGACTAAGGTACGTACCTCTAGGTTCATGGTATTTAAAATTTTCGCATTGCCGCATGCGACGGCAAAAACCTTAAATTCTCATACCCAAAAAATATATCCAAAATCTGACTACATGTCCTCACTATGCCAACTAATACGACTGTCGAAGATTCTAGATCCCATGATTTAGGTGACCTAGTCCATATGATTCTGAAGAAAAATAACATAACAAAAGAACAACATGACAAAATAAATTAATCAGCAAGGAACAGATGGAATCGGATTCCAAGGGAGTTATAAAAAGACAATTTCGGGAATAGAATTGAGAAGAACGAAACTTGCAGCAAGATCTCTAATGGTCTGTGCATCCTTGACTGTCCTGACGATAGCTCGCCCTGCTAGTTTTTCTTGGTCTGCTGCTGATGCTGCATGAATCACCGCTGCTGAGAGAAATCAGAAATAACGGGAGAAAATCTCTGTACAGATAGAGGTGCACCTCCAATGTAGCAGAAATGCCAACCTGAGTCGGCACAACAGGAGCTGCGGTCTCGAGGCCCTGATGAACAGGACGAGAGGTGGCCAGCCTCTCGATAGTATTCCCCGAACCGAAGTGATGAGATCGTGTCTTCATAACCATCATGAAAACAGATCAAAACAAGAAGCAATTTCTGAGAATGAAGCGAAAATTCAAAGGAGGACAGTTTATATTCAAAGGGAAGTCAATAAGCAGCAATTTAGACAAAAGGAATCTGATCAAGAGTTTTTCCTAATGTGATTGAGTACCTCCAAAAATAATCCTAATCCTACTGCAGGCTGTAGTGATACCCTAGTTCGAATACCACTACATAAACTCGACCTGCATGGGCCACCACTAAAAACGTGTCACGACCCGCACCCACTGTGAGGGTACGAGAACGTAACAACGCCCAGCCTACGCCGCAGTGTCGGCGGTAGAACGCTGTTCTAGGTCATGAACTATAACTTAGCATAATATGAATACTCTCTATAAGGAGGCCAACACAGAGGTACAACTCAATCACAATCTAAGGTAGAATGTAGCACGATAAAATAATAAGAAATCCTCAACTGAGGTATAACAGAAAAGAAATACAAGTCTTAACATCTCTAAAAATATACAAACTCTGAATCAAGAACAACAACTAAACATGAAAAGGAAAACAGTCTAAACTATCTATACTAAGCAAGGTATCGTCCTCAGCAGCTGCCTGAACCTCCCCTAGGGTCCAGGTCGCGAGTGTCAACTAGGCAAGCTCCAAGTAAGGATGCAGGGTTCCTCATCATCCTCTATAAAATTTTCAACAGGTACAGTCTGGACGGGAGCGAGCACAAAACATCTCACGCAGTTCATATCATGTTAGGAAATATAAAGCATGCAATAGAGTAAGGTACATGAAACGCTGAAAGAAAGAAGTATATGAAAAACAGTAGAGATTTGATAACAGGAAATATCTAAATATGATAAGTAAGAACTGTAAGCCTACTGTGATTTAGAGTACAATATGGTTATGTAAACGGTCTAGAAAAATACAATGGTAACTCTATTATACGTGGGTGTACAATAGACATATACAATAGTTATACAATGTTGTACAATAGGATTTGAGTACATAACCAATTCTACTCCCCTTCTCCAATCAATACACAAGGATCCACTCCTGTTACGTTATCTTGTACAATAGTGTACAATGTTATACAATAGATGTACAATATTATACAATAGATGTACAATATTATACAATAGTTGTACAATGTTATACAATAGTGTACAATGGTCTATCCCTGGAACTCATGTGATACTGAGAGTACAATATGCACAAGGAGTATACAAGGATATAGGTATTCAATAAATACAATATGGAAGTGAAACGTACATCACAATATGTATCTAGTGAATACAAGGGGATAATATCCCAAAAGAAGATCCGTATAGTACTAATCCGTGATAACAATGTGTCAGCATCAAGTACAATAATCTAGAGCAAGAATGTAAATCCAGACAAGTATGAAACGGTCAGAGAATGTACTCGCCTCGTATCTGAATGTCTGAAGTAAATGTACTATCCGAGATGAGATACCTGACTCCTAGTTAGAGCAACACAAGTCAAGATGTATACAGGGGATGATATATGAAATGTACAATGCATCTGTATGCTGTCTAGGTCAAACTAGACCAAAGTCAACTCTCGGTCAACTCTAGTCAACTAGACTAGTCAAACTAGGTCAACTAGGTCAAGTCCTAGCCCAACAAGTCTAGTAAGTCTCACTAGTCCTAACCAAACCTAGTCTAGTAATCACACACCAATCACAAGGCTATACTAGCCAAACACATCAAGCCACACATCAAGAGTTCATTCACATTGAGCTATAATCAACATTGTATAATGAGAGAGAAAGGGTTGCATGTATTGCTATGTGTGTGTGTGAACATGGAGGTGTACAACAAAGGGAAAATCAAACACTAGTTATAGATTACACTAGAACATGGCACAAGTTAACAAGGTTACATCCATTTTCATTATGGAAATCATCAGAGGAGGGTTACATGGCATGGTGGTTTACATATGAAATCTGAATTTAACTATTATTTCAATTTAAGGGTTATGGGTTGCATTATACACAGGCATTCAATTAGGCACTCTATATTAGGCTAACAATATTAGGCTATATACATTACACTCACATTACATAGAAAATACTATATATACATTAATGTATATAGCTACACTACAAGATTGACATGTATACATATAATATCTATTACATGCATACATTACTTACATATATAGAAAGAGAGAGAGAGCATGAGTGTGTGGTGTAATGTGAGAACATGTATGTAGGGCTTTGTGTGTGTGTGTGTGTTAAAGAGAGGCAAGTATGACAGTTAAAAGAACTGAAAAATCTAGAAAAACAGTGCTAGTGTATGTGTGTAATGTTTGTGTGTGATGAGGGAGAGGGGTGAGCAAAGTATGCATCAAAACTGGACTGAAAGAGGAATGGAACCAAGCACATCAATTAGAAACTGAATTAACTCAGTCCAAAACCAATCCCAGGTTTTGAAGAACAACATTTCTCATCAAAATCAGTTGGCAGTTTGCAAATTGATTCAACCCAAGTTCATAAACAAATAGTCACATAAGTTCAGTTTTAACAAATCAGTCCTCAAACCTAAACATTCTCAGATTTGTAAATCAGTGAAGGCATTTCAATTCCAGGTTAGTACAATATAGGAGGCATTGAAATCAACTGTTGACAGGGCTTAATGGTGTAAAGGGAAATACAAGTTCAGGCCCCATTCAATCTCAGAAAACTGTGAAAACTGAACTAATTCAGTTTCCCCCCAATCATCAACCCATTTGAAATCAATATCCAACCAAAACACACCAAATTCGAACCAATGATAGAATACAAGTAGGAGGTCCATACCAGGGACTAAAATCATGCTAATAACAACAATTAAGAGATTAATTAGGCTTCCAAGTTCAAAAATGAAAACTGAAAAATACAGGAAAAAATCATGTTTCAGAAATTAGGGAAAAAATGAGAAATTGAATTCGAACTTGATTAATTTGCAAAGTTAATGGTTGGTAATTGAAAAACCCCTTGTGCACAAGCCCCACACTCCAATTCGTGTCACCCAAGGCCGGACACGGCGTGTCCAATACAAAGAAACTTAAAAACAGACACACAGTGAACTGTCCAGTGTACTGTCTCATGCACACGTGCACTTGTGTCGTGCACACGACACAGGACACTTCGTGTCTCGTGCTCGTGTCAGAAGATACACCTAGTGTCCAGCTAAGTGTGTGTCAGCCTGCAATAGGTCCTAGCGTGTCGTGTCCAAAGTAATGAGGCCGTATCAGTGGCAAATAATTAACAGTGCACAGACAGTGCAATACACGTACACGGTTGATTCCTTCCTCGACACGACACGAGGATACGTGGGACTTGACACGTAGCATGCCAGTAAGTGCCCCATGGCTCGTGTCAAGTTTCACGTGTCCTAGAGGCGTGTCGTGTCCGCTACAGGCCCCGAGTAGCAGGGGAACACTGTAGCGCGCGCGCGAGCGTGTGCACGCGCTTGTCCAAGCCAAGATTCTGACACAACCCGACACTAAAACTACCACATAAGAACAGGAATCAATAAGCAAGATTAAAACTAAATTTTCTATTTAAAAGTAATGCACAAACAAGATCGGAATGCCCTCAGTGGCATATCGACAAACACCTAGGCTACAGTCCTGATATGTGTCCAAATGGACACGAAACTTAGGATACCCGACACGAAACCTATACTGATACTTAGGGGACTCCTAGGGCTCCCTAATCAAGAAGACCAATCAAAATTTCATGGAGTGTAGAGAAAGTTACCTAAGCTTGAACTTCTCAAAAAAAAACCCTCTTTCTTGATGTCCCAATCCACTAAAATCACCTCAAACTGAAATGGAATATTTATGACAGCAAGAGTGGGTAGATTAGAACCTAAAGGAAAAGATTTGAATGGAAAAGGAGGAGGAATGGAATTCTAGGAATTAATTGAATAGGAAACAAACCTTGTTCTCTAACTTGAGCTTTCCTAAAAAGAGGCAACCCTAAAAATTAGGAGAGTATTTATAGGGTGATGTTCCCAATGATGATATGGTGGCTGGCTACTTAGTCTAGGGCTTAGGGTTTTGGAATTTGTCTTGGGCTTTGGGCCAAACTACAAGGCTATGAGCTAAATGATTTAATAAAGGTCCTAAATCAAAAACCATGACTTATGACTTTCTAATTCTTATTGCTAACTAGAGTCTAATGACCAAACCAAGGATTAGCTTAGGTTAGACTAGAGTCATATATCCTAACCAAGCCCATACTAACTAGGGTTAGCTTCTAGGTTGGTCTACAAGGGTCAAAACTAGTCAAAGTCAACCTAGTCTAAACAATTCCATAGTAATCCCTAAAAATTCCCATAAATTCAAATAAATTATAATAAATCCAAATGATCCTAAAAATATCAAAAATACCCTAATCACATGGCTAGGCTCTAGGGTAGGCAGTCTCTACTGTTCACTAGCAAACACCAAAAATTACAAGTCATGAATTTAAATAGTTTAAAAATAATTAAAAATCACTAAAAATCATAATATGAAATAAATACCATTAAATAATAATTATAATTACAAAATTTCAAAATTACCCTCTTCTGGAAAACTGGGTGTTACAGTGATTGAACTGGCATGGCATGGCAATTTGTATGGTTCGATTTGTGGTTTGACGTGAAGGTGGACTCGGGAATGACTTAGCGTGCTTAATGATCGAACTTGAGGATTGAGTAGGTCCAATCTACGTATCGAGAATGAATTAGTCTGGACTCAAACAAGAGTTACGCCCCAATGAGAATGATTATTCCGCGGGTGCGTTGTATGGTGATTCATGAACCACCGTGGATAATCGGACTTGCGTGAGATTGGGGCACAATATATTGTCAAAGCTAGATGACCTCGTGATCGAATACATGAATTGGTTAGAATTGGTGAGTTAAATGGATTCGAATACGTACAACGAATGCATTAATGTGAATAGGTGATCGTGCTTGATGTTTAGAAATCGGAGTGACGCGAGCTTGGGTAGAAAATCTCGTACTACTGACTTTGGTGTGACCCTAGGATTGGGGTCAGTATTGACATTATTGTTGGGGAACTATGATTCCAATCCTGACATTGACTTAGCCTTGAGAAATGGCCTAGCGGTTAGACGAGACGTCCTGTTTCAAGTGTTAGCAATCAAAAGATTGATCTTGAGGATTGACATGGATGGATTAAATGATACAAGAATAGGAAACCCTGCTCACGAGATTCGGCTGACATACATATATTTCAGGGACGCCTAAGTATGTGTACGATGCGACTCGAGTGAGAATGACGAATTCTCTATCATACGGCTTGGCTGAATACATATATTTTGGGGACGCCTGAAATGCGTGCACGATCCAGCCAAGTGATACATTGAGTTCAAGCATGACTTGAGGAATGGATGAGTGTCGAGAACATGAGATTGTGTTAAAAGAAAGGAATGATACTAGTACGAGCGTGGCTCAGAAATCAAATAAACGTGTGAACAGAGTGTGCGTGAACAATAATGAGATTGGCCCTAAATAAGTGAATGATATGGAATCGATACCGTGCAAGTAAAAGTTGGTATAACGAATTGAACCATTGATAGAAAGATATACTCGATGATAGTGCAATACTTGGTCTTGAATCGGACGGAAATTACTTAGACTTGGTCGACCCTCGTATTTGATGAATTTTAACGCACCTCGTGCGACCATTTCAGTCCCATGACACGAAGAAATAGCAACCAAGAAAAAGAAACACTTGAATTGAATAAGTACCATCAGCTCTAAAATGAACGAAAAGTTACTCAATAAAATCGACTAAACGTATGCGACACGGAACTTAGAAAGGTATCAAGTATGGTTCAATGCAATCGAAAGATAGAGCCGTTCGATAAAATTGTCTAAGAAATACGACGACACGAGTTAAGGAATGGTAGGATGACCTGCACTCAAGAAGTCTCGAGGACGAGACTTATTTTGAGTGGTGTATAATGTAATGACCCGCTCCGTCCTAGCGGAACGCCGATTCAAATAGCAAGTGCAACGACTCAAACGAGCCGTCGACCCGAAGAGTTGGCATCGACCTGATGAAGAATCGATGCAAGGCTTATATTGGCCCGTCAAGATGAATCCAGACTTAGACTTTCAGAGGCGCGCTCGGAGTATCGCTCAGCCGATGCGAACATCGCTAAGGTGGGTGGCTCCGATGAACCCGTCTTTGCTTAGCCTATACACATAACAATACGGACACTATGGCTTGAATCGCTAGGCGATAACACCGCGCATGCTAATAAATGACTCAACGCACCTAGATAAGGGAATAATCCTATCTTGTATGCTTGTTTAGAACATGGAAAAGAATTCGGCAAATATAGAAACTCTCGTGCCGCGCTCTACGCTCGTGCTAAGGCACAAGCTTACGTTCAAGTCCCTTACACGTTCAACAACGAAACAATAAATGGTTTACAACAATGAAACAGAAGACTATCGACATAGTCGTTTCGAGTAGAGTATAGCAACATTGAAAGACTTCGGGACCGATGGGTCGCCAAGGCGACTCCCGTACGAAGAGTTGCGTAATGAATGAATGATCGAGTAAGTGAATGAATGAATCCATGAATGAATGAATGAATACGTGAAAAATGAATGAATGAACGAACAAGTGAAAGAAAGAAATGAAAGAGAGAATAAAAGAAAGACATGAAAGAATGGTTAGCGACAGGTATGACGGGCACGTGCAACGGGGCTCGCTACCCGCGCTGCACGAACGCCAACCTAGTCAATAACGTATTATGGCTCAAAGACAGCCGTTAAGTTAAATAACAAGTCAATACGAAATGGTCATGGACAAACAGCACGGGCGATGGAGGGAATACCGTGGCCGTCATGAGGAAGGATTATGCGGTACGGGTGTTGGGAGGGAATACCGTGGCCGGCCTAGGCAGAATCAGACATGGGGCTTACAGGCTGCTTTGAGTGGGGGCTCGACCACTCAAGGAGACGTAAGGCCAGGCATTTCAAGAGACTATCAAGGTGTACCAGCCATCCCGCTTCGATAGGTGAGAATGCCCAAGTGATATGTCCTAAATGGCTTGTGATGCCAGCGACCCATGCATGTAGATTAAGTGCGCTATGCTGGTGGCAATCCACGTGCAAGTCCTTGTATTGAAATAAGTAGTCTAAGTTAACTAAATGAAGTGCCTCCTAAACATGCTCGAAATGTAACACTCCTGAACATGCTCGAAATGTAACACTCCTGAACATGCTCAAAATGTAACACTCCTAAACATGCTTGAAATGTAACACTCTGAACATGCCTACGACATGCTAGAACATGCCTACAACGTGCTAGAACGTGCCTACGACGTGCTAGAACCTGAGGCAGGGACACGCCCTTAACATTGAATGTTACATGAATCACGTTAAGTTACTACATGTGAATTATTGACTAACTTGGTTTACTTTGGACAGGGAAGGCCGGACGGTAAGTATGGGTAAGTCGTGCATGCATTTCCATGCAAACACTTGAATTCGCCAATACGAGATAGGTTTGGAATATGCTATGAAACTAATCCTAAAACAAGATTAGAAAGATAATGAATGATAGACGGTGCACGAAAGTAAATAGAACGTGTTTGGTAATGATAGCATTATGGGCGAGCTAGCCTCCCCACCAGTGCATAACAATGTACTGATAACCCCACAGTCTGCTTGCAGGATGCAGGAGACGCCGGCGGGTGCGGAGCTTCCATCGAACGTGCTAAGGTACGGAGCCAACTCTGGGGCCTTGGAACGTTGCAAGAAGCTGAAGCACCCTATACAGGACATAATGTATCAGAACATTGCCATGAATCATTCCATCTTGTAAGCCACTTGGCATGCCTTTTATGTTTCAGAGAGAGAGAGCTTGAGAGACTTATAAACTCGGCCTAGCACCGCTTGTAAACTTCTTGAATATCAATAAAAGAGTTTGAATTCGCTTCTACTTGTGTTCATTTACTTTTTGCTGCAAATGGGGACACTCTGTACGACTCTGTGGCCTAGCTCAAATTGGCTGTTTCTGGACTTGGCCTTGCACGGGCGCAACCTAGGCCCGTGCGGTATCACGCCTTAGCGAGGACGATCGCTCCTTTGGGAGTGGGGCGTGACAGGGGAGGGTTAGGGTTCGGGTTTGGGGTGGGGGTGAGGAGGGGGGCTGTGGGGATGGGAGGGTTAGGGTTAGGGTTCGGGTTAGGGTTAGGGGTGGTTGGTGGGGGGACTGGGGAGGGAAGGGGGGCTGGTGGGAGAGGGGGGGCTGGTGGGGGAGGGGTTAGGGATAGGGTTCAGGTTAGGGTTAGGGGTGGTGTAGGGGTGGAGGGGGGCTTGGTCAGGGGCACCGATAGTGCCAAAAAATCTGATAATTTAGTAATAATTATTTATTTTCCGACACCGAAAAATATGATACTCCGATTCGAAAGCACCGATAGTACCAATATTTATAACAAGTAGTTTTGTTGGTTGGTTAATTGGTAGCATGGTGATCAGGACATATAGTCCCTGCAACCATTCTATTGGCGAGGCAGAAAGTTTGTAGCCGTATATAAAGTTGACTGTCCTCCGACCCTCATCCCTCGACAATGATGATACGACAACCTATCACTATATCTTTTGGTAGTAGATGATGTCTTAGTATTACATTATGTGGGTTCATCTTGATTCTGTTATATCCTTCAGATACTAGATTCGATAAGAACATATACTACACCATATGTACAGAACATAGATGATTCACACTAATGTATGCTAGAATGAATTTTGGGTTGTGTTCTGAGCCATCCATTCTTACACTTAAAATAGATATGAATTAGTACTGTGTGTCAATCTTTGTTTTTGTATTTTCGGCGAACCTAGGGATTGGATTCTGTATTTTATATTTTAAATTCTGTATTTTGTCTCCAGCTCTATCTCTATTTGCATTAATCTACGGTACGACATGGTGATCAGGACATACTCCCTACAGCCATTCGACTGGCGAGGCAGAAACTATGTAGCCGTAGATAAAGTTGACTGTCCTCCGGCCCTCATCTCTCGGCAATGATGATACGACAACCTATCACTATATCTTTTAGTTGTATATGATGTCTTAGTATTGCATTATGTGGGTTCATCTTGATTCTGTTATATCCTTCAGATACTAGATTCGATAAGAATATATACTACACCATATGTACAGAACATAGATGATTCATACTAATGTATGCTAGAATGAATTTTGGGTTGTATTCTGAGCCATCCGTTCTTATACTTGGCAAAAAATCAAATTTTCTATATTTTATCTGATTTCAAAAATGTACTCAAACGAGATGATGGTTCCTTTAGTTAGCTTGCTTATGTTACAATTATATTATTTATGAATATCGATCTTACCAGATGGCACCCATGACCCATGGAGCGGCACGTCGTTTGAGGAAAACACTGAATATTGAGGTGGCTCCTCCTACTGTTAAGGAGGAAGTGGCACTGGTAGCTAGTGAAACCGGGAGTTCTATTCATCCAGCACCTGCAATGGACTACATCTCTCCTTCCGCCGTCGATCCCACCTATTCGAGTGGTTGCGTGATCGTATCACTAAGCGTTTGCGTGAGCTGCGTGGTTTTCATTAGCTATTAGTACTTATTTGTATTGGACTATTTGTATTGGGTTGTGTTTGTATTAAACTATTTGTATTGGACTATATATATGAATTAGTACTGTGTCAATCTCTGGATTGTATCTCCAGCTCCAGCTCCATCTCCATTTGCATTCTGGATTCTGTATTTTGTATTTTAGATTCTGTATTTTGGCTCCAGCTCCTTTTATATTTATCTACGGTACGACATGGTGATCAGGACATAGTCCCTACAGCCATTCGACTGGCGATGCAGAAACTATGTAGCCGTAGATAAAGTTGACTATCCTTCAACCCTCATCCCTCGACAATGATGATATGACAACCTATCACTTATATAGTAGTAGATGATGTCTTAGTATTACATTATGTGAGTTCATCTAGATTCTGTTACATTCTTCAAATACTAGATATGATAAGAACATATACTACACCATATGTACAGAACATAGACGATTCACACTAATATATACTAGAATGAATTTGGATTGTGTTCTGAGCCATTCGTCCCCACACTTGGAAATTAAGCATGTGAAATATATCGTTGAAGAACATAAAACTTGTGGTTGTTACTGCAGAATATACAGATTGACATGAACTGACGCACGAAAAGGAGGAGATCAAAGCTGTAACAAGTAAAGTTGTGTTTTGGATGTTCTACTCTTGTAAGCTCTTTGTTCACAAAGCAAGATATAATGAATACAGAACAAGTATCGAGTTTATAACTCTTGTAAGCTCTATACTTGAGTTACGAACTCGATACTTGTTCTGTATTCTTTAATTATAGCTTGCTTTGTGAACAAAGAGTTTACAAGAGTTCTTTTTCCAAAGCACAACTTTACTTGTTCCAGCTTAGAGCTCATCATTTTCGTGCATCAGTTCATGTCGGTCTTCAATTTCTACAGTAACTTCCTCTAATTAACCTCCATCCCTTGGCAATGATGATACGACAACCTATCTTGATTCTATTAATATAGTAGATGATGTCTTAGTATTACATTATGTGGGTTCATCTTGATTCTGTTATATCCTTCAGATACTAGATTCGATAAGAACATATACTACACCATATGTACAGAACATAGATGATTCACACTAATGTATGCTAGAATAAATTTTAGGTTCTGTTCTGAGCCATCCATTCTCACACTTAAAACAGATATGAATTAGTACTGTGTGTCAATCTTTTTTTTTGTATTTTTGGCGAACCCAGGAATTGGATTCTGTATTTTATATTTTGGATTCTGTATTTTGGCTCCAGCTCCATTTGCATTAATCTACGGTACGACATGGTGATCAGGACATAGTCCCTGCAGCCATTCGACTGGCGAGGCAGAAACTATGTAGCCGTAGATGAAGTTGACTGTCCTTCGACCCTCATCTCTCGGCAATGATGATACGATAAACTATCACTATATCTTTTAGTAGTAGATGATGTCTTAGTATTATATTATGTCGGTTCATCTTGATTTTGTTATATCCTTCAGATACTATATTCGACAGGAGTGAGAGCGCCGGAGAGAGTGAGAGCGCCGGAGGGGGGGGGAGGAGAGAGAGTGAGAGAGTAAAATAGAGGGAAATGAATTGGGGGGAATATAATTAGAATTTAGTGACGTTCATACTAACGTCGCTAAATTAGTCGCTATTAGCGACGTCATAGCGACATTTCACGACGACTAGCTCATGTAACTAATATACGTCATTGTCGGTTGTGTTCTGAGCCATCCGTTCTTACACTTAAAATAGATATGAATTAGTACTGTATGTTGTAGGGTGTGAAAAATTATGACACGCTGACATAAGACTCAGCCAAAGTCATACGCTCAAGGCCATACGCTCAGCCAAAGTCATACGCTCAAGGCCATACGCTCAGCCAAAGTCATACGCTCAAGGCCATACGCTCAGCCAAGGCCCTACGCTCATCTAAAGGCCGTACGCTCAGTGAATATTTTAATATTTCTTGAGATGACAGCACAGCATGTATTTAATGAAGGATGAATCTGACACTTCGTCTTTCATGCAAAGACAGCTGCCCTATGAAGATTAGCCATCGTATAGGTTTTCGAGAAATGATTTTGTCTCTTACGAGGACAGCTCAGCAGCCATCATAAATAAAGAGCCATCATTACTGTCATTTCTGACAGTCTGTCAGCCATCATATCTGCAGCACGATGCTCAAGAAATATTTGTCAGTATTTGAAGATATGGTGTATTTGAGAAGATTGAGAACAGCCACGTGTCTACTCCCTCAATGCATACGGCTCCTTGCCTAACCAAGAGAGCGTATGGACTCCATACGACTCCTTCCCAACCAAGTGAGCGTATGGACTCCATACGACTCCTTCCCAACCAAGTGAGCGTATGGACCTCATACGACTCCTTGCCCAACCAAGTGAGCGTATGGACTCCATACGACTCCTTCCCAACCAAGTGAGCGTATGGACCTCATACGAGTCCTTCCCAACCAAGTGAGCGTATGGACCTCATACGACTCCTTGCCAACCAAGTGAGCGTATGGACCTCATACGACTCCTTGCTAACCAAGTGAGCGTATGGATCCCATACGACTCCTTATCAATAAAGTAAGCGTATCAGCCTTCTATGGCTCTATGCTGTCCAAGTCAGCGTATGCAAGACATGTGCCTTCAAAAGCTAGCGTATGACTCTTCTTCAACAAAGACAGCGTATCACAGCAAAGGCATCCAGGATAATTTTCAATGTACAGTCAACACACGTTCTCACGTGTCCTGTACTCAGTAACTCAGTTATTCAGAAGTTATGCAACGTGGCATCTATGCCACCAATCTCTCCTAGATATATTCTACTACTTTCAACCGTACTCCAACGTGTCTCTACCAGAATTTGCCATGCGTCCCTGCAGTTATGCATACGTCAAGTAACTGACTGAGCGTATGCTTCAGAACAGTTATCCGAAACTCTATAAAAGAGAGTTTCTTCATCTTCATCAGACACTACACTCAATTTCAGAGAGAACAGAGAGATTGCCCAGTTGCTGTCCAAGTTCTTCGAAGTTCGAGTTTTCTTCATCGCATCGTCCAAGGGATAAAGTAATCGTCTTCTAGATTAGATTCCTACAGTTGTAATTTTCTCAGATACAAAATAAATAAAGTAAATTTATTTATGGAAAACAAATTGGCGACTCTGCTGGAGAAAGCTGTCTCCTCCAATGAGATAGCAACAACTCAATGCGATACCTCGTCGATCGGCTCGACGAAGAAGACGATGGTCGTACAATTCGACCAATCTGCTTACGAAGAAATGCTCAAGGCGAAAGAGGGCCGAACTGCTTCCTCCGCTCTTTCTGCTGCTAAGAAGAAGGGACGCTCTATCTATGTCCCTAAGTCTTCTTCGACAGCCCGAGACATTTCTGTCACTTCTCACGCTGACAAGAACACGTCTTCAACTTCAACGAAGCACACTTCGGCTTCTCTGAACACGGCAACAGTGGCTTCTCCTAGTCACGCTGACAAAGTGGGTTCTTTAACCAAGTCAGCATGTCCAAGGAAAACCATCTCTGGACAAGTCAAAGTCCCTTCTCCCTCTACTCTTACGACAGCAGTCGGCTCTTTAGCCATTAATGACTCTGCATGTATAACAGTCAAAAGGCAGCGTACGGCAAAGTTAGCGTACAAAAGCCAACAGCAGGCTGCGTACGCTAAGCCAAAGCCAGCGTATGCTAATAAAAAGGCAGCGTATGACCAGAAGTCCAAATTGAAGTCAGCGTATGCTAACAGATACAGTCCTTTGGCTGTTTCTCAAAATCAGGCTGGGGGTTCTCTTTCACAGAACATACAAATGATTCCCCCTCAACTTGCACATCTTGTGCCAACCAAGGAGAAAGACTCTTTAGTCAACTCCTCTACTCCTAAGGTCTTTACCTCTGGAGTTAATTTGACTAGTACTCTTACTAGATCAAACAAAGGAAAACGCCTTTCGGCTACTTCCTCTAAAGATGGATTATTACCGACTCCTAGTCGAAATAATGTCCATCTTCCTTCTCTTAAAATTTCTCGATCTGAGAAAGGCAAATTACAAGTATCCAAGACTGATACCAAAGTCATATCTCCTACGGATCTTCGTAACAAGCTTAACCAGAATCATCTCGGTTCCACTGAGACAAGTATATTAGACCCTGATGCAGAATATGCCAAGAACTATGTGGCTCAAATTAATCAGTCTTTATACACTCAAGAACCGAGAAGACAGAAGAACAAAAGACAAGTTTCTACACAGAAACTATCTTCAAGTACTTCCCAATCTGTTCCTACAGATCTCCGGGAGTATTTGTAAAATAAATGGAGAATCGACACTCCATCAGGCTATGACATTGCTCATATTTGCCATGAAAAGCATGGTTGCAACTTCCAACCTCGGGTTGTGATTCAGTGTTGTTGTTTACCAAAAAGACGATCTGTTTTCGAACGGATTCAATATGAACCAATATTGAATGAAGATGAACCTCTTTATGCTTCTGTCAACATGACCTCCAGAAATATTGGGGGTAGCATACGGTCTGATGCTATATCAGATTCTGAAGATGGTGTTTATCTCGGCACCCGATCCAGGACCGGAGCCTTGGCCAGGGTCTCTTCTTCTTCTCATCCAAGTGGTAATCCGGAGATCACAGAGGACTTCCTTGGAGAATCCAACTTTCCAGTATTGACTCCCGTAAATAGCCCCGGGAAAGATACTGACTCACACAGTGATGATTCAGAACAGACTGTTTCATCATCTATTCCTCGAATGATTACCACTTACATGGCGGAGGGCAATCATGAACCTTCAACTAGCACCGAAGCTCATGAACAAAGGATTTCTTCCTTAGAACAACAGTTGCGAGCTATGGCAGATACATTGAATGCTATGCACACTTTTATGCAAGCTCAGCATCAAACTCAGCAAGTCCAACAAACAGTCCCTCCAGTTGTATTAAATACTCCTGTTGCTCCAAACCCAGAACCCTCTACTATTCCGGGGGTACAATCTAATGTTCCTGTACAACCCACTCCAAGTCAGTCTGGAGCTGGAGGTGGTACATATGCTACAGTACCTCCTCCCAATTACACTCAACAAGTTACAACTCCACAATCCTCCGAAATTGTTACTGAAGAGTTAAGGAATCTCCGAACTCAATTTGAGGCATTTAAACAAAAGGATGGTTTACAAAGGTTAGGTATCAAGCAACCTTACCCGATAGAATGGAAGCAAGTATCATATCCTCCTAAATACAAGCCTTCGACTATCTCTTTCTTTGATGGGACAACCTCCCTAAGTCAGTTCACTAATCACTTTGAAGTAATGACTGATCAACTGCAACCAAGTGACGCCCTCCTTACTCGGGTGTTTGTTGGGTGCCTCAAAGGAACGGCTTATGACTGGTATAGAAGTCTCCCTGACGGGTGCATTACCTCATTTGCCGGTTTCAAGCAAATGTTTCTTGAACAGTTCTATGAAGGACTCAATGACATGACCATGTCAACCCTCATAAGAATTAAACAGAAAAATAATGAGACTACTGAGGACTTCATTGAAAGATTCAGAAGAGAAGCCCTCAAAATGCCTCTTGGAACTCCCGATGCTGTTACTATCGACACTTGCAAGTCGAATCTCTTACCAATCATCAGCATGTGGACAGGGTCCACTCAGTTTCAAGATTGGCCTTCATTCATCGTCAGTGCTAAAGCTGCCGAGGTCAGTGCTGAGACCTTCAAAGGCTTGGGGATACAAATGGCTCCCAAAGAATCAAATCAGAGTGCTAGCAATAGTACTCGACCCAACAATCGCAAAGGGAAAGAGGCTCTTAAAGTCAATCTCCAGAGCAGTAGTCAAGAGGTAAAGGCTACCCAAGCTACCCCAGCTCCAACAAATCAACAACAGAGACCTCCTCGGCCGAAGGAAGAATATTCTTTCGACGATGATGATGTTCAGGGTATCTTTGAATGCTTGCTCAAAGGTAACAAGATTAAATTGCCAGAAATCAAAAAGCCTGATAAGCCAATAAGACAGATCATCCAAAATACTATCCATATCATAGAATGCTGGGTCATACAATCCGGTCTTGCTATGTATTAAAAGGAAAGATCCAAGAGATGATTAAATCAGGAGCTGTGACACTGACACCCAAAGACAAGACAGTCACAGCAAATGTAATTGCAATGCAGTTCGGTGACTTCCCTCCTTTAATGGTGGAAAGTGGGATTGTTCCTATCCCCAAAGCAACTCTCGAAGTTGTAAACATCCCACCAGCACAGAATGAAGGACTTGTTCCTGTCACAACTAAGAAGGGAGAGATCATGTGGATCCACCCGGATTTAATGACGGAGTTTGAGGCGTCTTCCTCTTCTCCTCGGAAGACTCCTTTATCTAAAAAGAAACTCGGGAAGACTAAGTCATGCAATGTGACTTCTAGTTTCATACCCGATTTTTATCTAACCTCTACTTTCATCTTGGCAGGAAATTTACTCCCTACGGAGATAAAATTTGTACCTCAATCTGAAGATAGGTACAAGCCTGCATTTCATCTATACAGTTCACAATCTCGTGAATTAATGGCGAAGATGGGTTATGATCTAGCCACTGCACCTGGTTTGAACTCAGGCAAAGGACTCCGAGCACCTTTAGCCATCACTATGAGGCATAATCAATCTCGTGTTGGCCTTGGTTTCTGGAATGAAGCTCTCATCAAGCATAAAAGAACCAAGAGCAAGATAAAGAATTACAACATGGTTTCCATAGACCCTGAACCGAAATCTGAAGTCGAAGTTCATGCTGGAACTCGGTCAGGAAAAATATATCTGAAAGATTATGCTGACATTCCTGGAGAAACTCCTGATGTCCCTCCGGTTACAGCTCCAACACCAGTCTCTACTGAAGAGCCTTCAAATGATCCTATTGAGACAGTTCCTTCTAAGCCAACTACATCTGACAAAGGCAAACAACAAGTCCGTTTCGACAAACCATTGAAGAAGTCATCTCCTACATGACTTGAAAAGCCTTATAATTTTGATATATTGGCTCAACTAGCCAATACACCAGCTAAATTATCAATTTTTGAGCTCTTACGCCTCTCTAAAGAGACTCGAGAAACTCTGAGTGAAGCACTGTTGCAAGCAGAAACCTGCTTAACTCTCCTCAAGAAGTTGGAAACAGAACCTGTCTCTCATTGCCATAATGTATTGGAATTTATTCCAAACATTACCTTTACGCAGGACGATATGCTGTTAGAGGATAATCGACATGATCGTCCTTTATATCATACAGGATATATCGATTCTATGAAGGTTGACCGTCTACTAATTGATCCAGGATCCGCTCTCAATATTATGCCAAAAGCTATGCTAGATGCACTGAAGATACCTGTGCATAGTCTTTCCAGCACTATCACTACCATCTTGGGATTCAATCAAGGAAAAAGTGAGCCTTTGGGCAAGATTCGCCTCAAATTTCAAATAGGCGATCTTCGTACTAAAGTTACTTTTTACATCATCGACAATCATGGTTGCTCATACAATGCTCTATTAGGGAGACCATTCTTGCATGAACATAATGTCGTTTCTTCGACTCTTCATCAGTGCTTCAAATATGTTGATGATAATGGAGAAGTTCAAAAGGAGGTTGCAGATCTCTATCCATTCAAAGGAGTTGAAGCTTACTTCAATGACGCTCGCATGTACAAGGATGAATATTCAAAAGTCTTACAAGCTATGGATAATGATGATGAGATATCAAAAGTTGATACTTTTGTTATTCCTGTAAAAGGGCATATCACTCCTCCGCAGTCTGCTAAATCATCTGAAGAAGGCTCACTGATAATTCCGGTCAGTGGACGTACTACTGTATCGTCTTCCCAAGCTCCATAAAGTTCGCTGATAATTCCCGTCAGTGGACGTGCTACTCCCCCTCCATCTTTTCAGACTAGACCAGATACTCTAGTCATTCCAGTCAGTGGACGTACTACTTACCCACGATCTTCTTCAAGGGAGCTCACCTCTTCTGAGCCTTTTATTATCGATCTTAATCGAAACAAAACTTCTGATCGCTCTTCCTCTCCCCCTTTTTGTCATTAATTTGACTAAGTCTGATAAAGCTCAGCCTTCTGTTGTAAATACAGTATCTAATATTAATGAAGCATCTCCTTTACAGTATATTGATGTCTGTAATCATGTACAAAGTTATTTACAATTGCTAGATAGCTTAGAGCCACTAACTATAGGAGTTGTTCAAACTCTTCATACAGACGTATCATTGGAGTCCATACAAAAATCATACTTCGTGGTCCCTATTAGAAAGAAGGGAGAAAATCTTATATTCTTCTATAAAGGACCCCAGAATCCTCCTAACCTGGAAGAAGATGACACAAACGACGATACTGGAAGGTTACAACTGCGTCGATACAGTCAACAGTCCAAAAATATCATCAAGAATATGGGTTATGACTTCAGAACCAGTCTCAATAATGGAAAAGGAAGAAGAATGCATGTTCGAATTCCTCCATTAAAATACGGAAGGACAAAATGTGGTTTAGGTTACATTGCTCCTACCTCCTTTATCAACATAGTCCATAAAGATTCAAAATCCGATGAAGACGAACGATCTGAGTCTTCTGATTCCCTCTCTTGGGATTCTGACACGAGTATTGGCGATCTTCATCGCTCTATCCTATCCATCAATATGGTCTCTGTTGATGGCCCGCAAGAAAATAACGAAGATGAGGATGATTTTAAAATATCACCCGAATCAGAACAATGGGCTCAAAGATTAGATAATCAATAGGAATTCAGGTTCGAGCAGAGAGAACCTCCTACTGAAGATAAACTGATCCAAATTGATGTTGGTGAAGAAGGGTCCCCTAAACCAATATTCATCAGTGAAAGTCTTTCAGAAACAGATAAACAAGACATGATCAAGCTTATTCATGATTATATTGATGTCTTCGCCTGGAGTTATGAGGATATGCCAGGACTAGATCCAAAGATCGCAATGCACAAACTTAATATCATGCCAAATGCTAAACTAGTCAAACAACAACAGCGACGATTTCGTTCAGACATTATGGATGCAATTGAAGCTGAAGTCAACAAACTTATGGCTTCTGGATTTATTCGAGAGGAACAACATCCTGAATGGGTGGCTAACATCGTTCTTGTCCTTAAAAAGACCGGCAAGATTCGAGTTTGTATAGACTTTCGCGATCTCAATGCAGCTTGTCCTAAAGACGAGTTTCCTCTTCCAATTACCGATGTCATGATCGATAACACATGTGGTTTCGAACGAATGTCATTCATGGATGGGTATTCGGGGTACAATTAAATCAAAATGTTTCCAGACGACGAAAAGCACACTTCTTTAGAACGCCGATCGGTACATACTGTTATACAGTGATGCCGTTTGGTCTCAAGAATGCAGGAGCAACATATCAGCGAGCAATGAGCACTATATTCCGCGAACATCTTCGAAAAATAGTCGAATGCTATGTTGATGATATTGCAGTCAAAAGTCGACGAAAGGAGGATCATATCCAAGATTTGAAGACTATCTTTGATTTAATACGTCAGCATCAACTTAAAATGAACCCTACTAAGTCCTTCCTGGGCGTCTCTAGTGGTAAATTTCTCGGCTTCGTCATTACCGCTAAAGGTATACACGTGGATCCCGAGAAGATCAAAGCCATTCAAGAGATGCGTCCTCCACGCACCTTAAAAGAGCTACGAGGATTTCAAGAAAGAATTGCTTATATTAGGAGATTCATTTCCAACTTATCAGGACGCTGCAGACCATTCAACAAACTTTTGAAGAAAGGTGTATCTTTCATCTGGAATGAAGAATGTCAAAAAGCATTTGACGATATCAAATAGTATCTCATGAACCCTCCAGTTTTGGTACCTCCCGTTTCGGGAATACCATTCCTTCTATATGTTCGAGCCATGGATCATTCTCTTGGTGCATTACTCGCCCAGAAAAATAAAGATGGCCATGAACAGGCTATTTATTATCTCAGTCGCACAATGACAGGCGCTGAACAGCGTTATTCTCCAATCGAGAAAGAATGCCTAGCATTAATGTTTGCTGTTCAAAAAACGCGACATTATATTATCGGTCAAACGATTCACGTCATTTCCAGAGTGAATCCCATCAGGATTATGATGAAGAAACCCGGTATTCTCAACTCCAGACTAGCTAATTGGGGAATCTTGTTAGCTCAATATGATATGCATTATATTCCTCAGAAGTCAGTTAAAGGACAGGCTCTTGCTGATTTTCTGGCAGCTCATGCGGTTCCAGAAGATTCTAAATTATATGATGAGATTCCTGATGAAGCCCTGGATTCAAATCTAGTTTCTGAAGAAATTCCTACCTGGTGTCTATTCTTTGATGGAGCATCTAGAATAGGTCCTAACGGTGATATTGTCGTCGGAGTTGGAATTGTTCTCGTATCCCCAGAAGGACCAACTATTCAGAGGGCTTATTCTCTGGATCAATCATGTTCAAACAATGTAGCTGAATACAATGCATTGCTCATCGGTCTTCAACTTGCTAAACATCTAGATATTCAATATTTGGAAGTTTATGGAGACTCCAAGCTTATCATCAATCAGATCAGAGGAACATATAAAGTTCGTCATCAGGATTTGATACCTTATCATCGAGTAGCACTCTCTATGGCCTCCTCCTTTGAAGGTTTCTTTATTGAACATGTTCGACGAGCCTATAATACAGAAGCTGATGCTTTGGCTAATCTTGCCGCTGTGTTAGCCATACCAATCAGACGTCAGCAAGTAACAGTGGTTTATAACCGAGAACTATTCTGCGTTGAGAATAATCTGGCTTTGGCTTTTCCTCATAATCCAGAAAAAGATTCTCTCAACCTTGATGCTGGATTAAAGTTTGACAAAGTGTCCTCGTCTTCTTCCGATTCTACTATGGAATATGTCTTTTCTAATGAAACAGAAGCCATAACTGAAGACTGGAGATGCCCATTTCTAGACTTTGTATTATATGACATACTTCCCGATAATCCGAGTGAAGCAGTGTCTATCCGGCGTCGATCTCTCAGATTCTATTATAATCATACTACAAAGACATTATATCGTCGGGCCTACGATGGTCTTCTCCTCCGATGCATCGCTGGTGAAGAAGCACAGTAGATTATCCGTGAAGCACATGATGGTGTTTGCGGAGCCCATCAACCAGGTCCTAAGCTTCAAGATCGTATCCGACGTATGGGTTATTATTGGCCCACGATGGTGGCTGACGCTATTCAATATGCTCGAAAAAAAACCTGTCAAATTCATGCAGACTTTATCCATCAACCGTCAGAATTCTTACACCCAACAGCGGCATCATGGCCCTTTGAAGCTTGGGGCATGGATGTCATTGGTCCTATTAACCCACCATCATCAAAAGGACATCGGTTTATTCTAGCAATAACCGATTACTTTTCCAAATGGGTTGAAGCAATCCCGTTATCTGAAGTCAAAACTTCTAATGTTATTAACTTCGTCAAACATCATGTTATTTATCGATTTGGTGTTCCTCGGCGTATTATCCATGATAACGGACCGCAGTTCGTCAGTCAGAAATTTACTCGATTCTGCGATGATCATCGGATCAATAATTTAGCTTCTACAGCATATAATCCAGCAGCTAATGGATTGGCAGAAGCTTTCAATAAAACGATCATCAAACTCTTAAAAAAGTTCGTTTCTTCCAACAAACGCAACTGGAGCGAGAAGCTTGGTGAATGTTTATGGGCCTACCGCACCACAGTTCGCAATGCGACCGGATGTACGCCTTTCTCTTTGGTATATGGATGTGAAGCTGTTCTTCCCCTTAAGATCCAGATTCCTTCTCTGAGAATTGCAATCTCTAATGAACTTACAACAGAAAATAATGATCGTCTTCGACTTCAAGAATTGGAAGCTCTAGATGAAAAGCGATTGTATGCTCAACAAAATATCGAGCTGTATCAGGCCCGAATCTCAAAAGCTTTTAACCGGAAAGTCAAAGTCAAAGCATATCAGAAGGGAGAACTGGTCCTTACTGTCAGACATCCTATGACCATGACACATATGAGCAAAGGCAAATTTGACGCGAAATGGGAAGGCCCATTCGTAGTAAACAAAGTCTTCTCTAATGGAGCATACCAGCTTGCCTCTATGGATGGAAAAGTCACGATGATGCCTATCAATGGCAAATTCTTAAAGAAATATTATGTATAATATTTTCATCATTTCCCAGCAAATATAAAATCAAAGTTAATTCTTCTCTACAAAAGTTATCTCGATATCGTTATCCCCAGAGGAAACTGATATTCTACCATGTATCATTTTCCTAGAGAATTTGATATTTTGTCTTATTAGATCCCCAGTGGATTTAATAAAGATCTTGTATAGAAAATCATGTCCATATTACCTCTGAATTTTCTATTTCAGTATGTATCATATTTTCTATTCTATGAAAATGATATCTCGTCTTTTGATTTTCGAGTCCAAAGATCATGGAAAATAGAATCCAAAGATATCTTTATATCTGAATTCTGTTTTTTCTAATAAGTATTAAACTAAAATTATCTTTGGTTTAATATCATGATAGAGTTACAAAGTTTATTTGTATATTCTATTTTATTGAAATATGTCATATATTATTTACCTCTGAACATGTTTTCTACAAAAATATCATCCACAGAATTGAAATCAAGTCAAAATATTCATTTCAATCAAAATCAGAACATTGATTACAAATGGGTACCAAAACTGCAATACATGATAAATGTAAAAGATCTATTTAGGAGGAGTAATTATCTCCTGAATACGAACGATTACATTATTTATCTTTTCTTCATGAGCTTTCTTGATTCGCTCTGCTGTTTCAGCTCCAATCATCCGTTGGTCATATTCCACAATAATAGAGCTACGGCGATTGGTCTCTTCAATCTGATTGGTTTGCATCAAATCTCGTTCTTGCTGTAAAAATTGACAGCGTTCAGTTACAGATTTACGATCAGTAGTAATCTCTGATTGTTCTTTTTCCACGGAGGCAATTTGCTCCTGAAGACGAGCTAGCTCTTCCCTCAACTTTCTAAGCTCTTCAGCTTTTGACGCTTCATCTTTCTCTAGGCGTTCCATATTCTGACGAGTACTTATTATTTCTTCATCTTTCGCCATTAACTCTTTAGAAGACTGAGCAAGGAATTCTGTCAGAGCAATGTGCTGAGCTTGAGCTTCATTCTCTAATTGAGCAATCTCAGCTGCAGTTAGAGACTTAATATCTTCCTTTTTAATCTCTCAGTATTTATGGATGTTTGCTTCTAAATCATTCAGGAGATGTTCAAAAAAGACACATTGGGTCCCATAACCAGCCTGTCTCAAAGCTGAAAGTGGAAAACTAGTCGCCTCTCGAAGACTCGAAAATGGCATAGTCTCATCCTTCATAAGTCGTCTTGAGAATGTATCCAGATACGAATAGATAATATCTGAATACATCCCCATGATCTTTGCTATCCCTGTATCAAAATCGGGAGTCGCTGCAATAGTAGGGAAAGGAGCAGGAGGAGCCTCTATTCTGGGAGCTGAAGTGAGTACTTGTGGAGAACTCGGCAAATGTGAACTCCCCTCACCCACATCAGTTTGGACAAGTGGGGCTTGAGTAGAACTCATAGCCGGTACAGTTCCTACAGCTGTTGGAATCAAAGAAGCATGATCAAAACTAAAAGACAATAAAGCAGAGACAAGACAAAACTTTGATGAATAAAATATTACCTGGAGCTGGTTCATATTCAGTTTCCTTCAGATCATTCAGCCCGGCTCGTAGTCTGTTCAGAGTGCTTTCTGACACAGGATTTATTTCACTACTGCCCGCCCCAGAAGTACTCGGAACTTGAACTTCTATTTCTATATGCCTCTCCAGCTCTGGTGTTAACCCTGAGTGTTGACCAATTGTCTTCAGTACATCAATTGGAGTTTTAGACGGTGATTCATCGTCTATCTCCATGTCTTCTTCTCCAAAAGAATGAGACGAAGGTTCATAATCAACTTGTTCGTCATCACTCTTATTACTCTCTGAAGCTTCAGCAATTGATCTGAGAGTAGTGGCTTCCTTCACTGATTCTCCCGAAATCAGTAAGTCATTAGCTGTTTCAGTCTGATGCTCGGCCTCTACCGTAGGTTGACTAATCACCTGCGCATCATCAGCCATTGGCGGAATCGATTCTATATCAGAAGGCATGGATGACCCAGCAAGTTCAGGAATATCTTCTTCAACAGGTTCTGTCTTTACAGAAAAATCAAAGGCAGCTTGTTTTTCTGAAGCCAATCGCACAGCACGATCGGTGGGACTCTCTGCATCGAGACAAATTACGGATTTAGTTTTTAAAACTATCACTTTCCTTCCTATTCTTTTTGTGAATAGAACAGTAGGATAATTGTCTTTTGGATCACTACCTGCTTCATCAGCATCTCTGACTCGAGTGGAAACAGGAGAAGCCCCCGGAATAGTAATTCCTCCACGATTTCGAGCCTCTGCCCGAGTAACTCTTTTTGGGGCAGGCCCAGCAGCACCTTTGCCCCGCTTCCTCTTCGGGGTATTATCAGCAGATATACTTTCTTCAGCACTCCCGATGGGTACATGTAATGGTTGATGAAGGTCATCAGAGAAGAAAGTTTCTAAAACTTCATCATCAACTTCATCAGTAGCCAAAGGATCTTCTTGATCATGACAATCTCTAGGCAGAGCTGATTTGGTTGATTTCTTTTCAATATGAATAAAGCTTCTACCTAAGATGCTGAATTTTTCATCAAAGGTATTAGCTGATACATAGAATTTGGCATAAGATGCCAATATTCTAGCTCCTCTCTGATAGATGACCGGATCTGGCATGGAAAAGGTAGCCCCTGTACCTTTAGCAATGTAATATATCCAAGCTCTGGCACCATCAATCAACCCGCCTTGATAACCAAAACACGTCGTTGCATTGTCTACATGCAACTGATCGTAACCAAATTGCCGAGCAAACCTGCTCAGAAGATATGGTTCTAGATAAGTGATGTTGTCACGGCGGCAGATTAAATGAGATAGCCTGATCCTCTTCAGCCATTCATGTTGAATCTCATCCAATTCATTGCCACCAATGCCATCAATCAACCTTTCAGGCATGGTCTCATAACCAATAGGTGGAGGAACACAAGTGAAGCTCCATAGTTCTCCCCTGTTTAATATAGTTCTCCAATCTGTCAAAGTGTCATATTTCTACTTTGGTGTGTGACTGTATCTTTCCAGAAAGGTGTCATCTGGTCTAGCCATCCCAGCATTCATAAGAGATTCGAAGTACAGAAGCAGCCACCCAAATAAATATGTAAAGGGCATTTCTACCCGAGGAAAGGATGTAAGGCTCTTCCTTGCCAATTCGAACATTCTGTCTGTATATGCCCTTAATCCAGCATTCAGACGCACTACCAAAAAAACCAACTTTAGCGACGGCCAGATCCGTCGCTTATCCGTCGGTAACATAAATTACCGACGTAATGGCGACGGATATTTGATGAAAATGGCCGTCGGGAAAAACGTCGTCGCTAAAAAATGTCCGTCGCTAAGCCGTCGGACAAATAATTATCCGACGGACTAGCGACTGGTTAGCGACGGTTGTCTTTCACCTACTTAGCGATGGATTAGCGACATGTTCCCGTCGGTTTACATGCCATATAATATTAAAATATCCGTCGCTAATCCGTCGTCAATAGGTCGGTAAAAGCGTATCAGAGAGGTTCCTGATACGCAAAATCAGTCGCTATTCCGTCGCCATTCCGTCGTTAACCTCGATGTTATAGCGACGTATTAGCGACGGGTAGGTCGTCGGCCTGGTTCTGGAAAGCTTCCATATTTCCAGAACCATGTCGACGGATAATTGGTCGCTCATCCGTCGCTAGTCCGTCGTCATCCTCGACAGATTAGCAACGGATTAGCGACCAACTATCCGTCGCTAAGTCTCTGGAAACCTACCATATTTCCAGAACCATGTCGACGGATTCGCCGTCGCTAGGTAGTCGCTCTTCCGTCGGTAACTGTAAAATATTTTATATCACCCAGTTAGCGACGGATATTCCGTCGCTCTTCCGTCGGTAACTACAAAATATTTTATATCACCCAGTTAGCGACGGATATTCCGTCGCTCTTCCGTCGGTATCTGCAAATATTTATATAATCCGTCGCTAGTTAGTCGCTAGTCCGTCGCTAAATGTAACATCAATTAAAAAAAATTACAGAAACATTCTATTTCCTTTTCGTAAATATTACACATTCATAATATCCAATATCCAAACATCCATGTACGATCAACAAATATCCAAATATCCATCCAAACATCCATGTACGATCAACAAATATCCAAATATCCAAATTCATGATATCCAATATCAAATATCCAATAACAAATATCCAAATATCCAAATTCATAATATCCAAATATCCAAATTCATAATATCAAAAAACAGTACAAATATCATTTTCCCGGAGATGGATCGCGTGGTCGTCTCGGCGCCGCCTCGGCTCTGCGGATGTACTCTTCCACCATGTACGCCGGCACCTGGGACAACACATGCTCTGGAAGCGTGCAGAGCTGCTCTGCCGACATCATGTCCATGAGCCCAATGAGCGCAGTATCCGGTACCAGGTGGACCTCGGCATTACGGTCAAATGAATAACGTCCAGGGTCGGAAGGACCGGCAACCGCAGTAGACGTACCGGGAGCAGACGGATCTGGACCGGGAGCAGAAGGACGCGGAAGGCGCTCCAGCACATCCGACATTAGACTCCGCATTTCCGACATATCGGAGGTGAGAGTCACAAGCTGCGTCCTCATATCGTCCGACGGGGGCGCGGGAGGAGGCGGGGGCGTGGATATCTCGGAGTCGCGTCCTGCAACGACGCCGCCATGGAACCTACGCCGTAGACGCGCCCTTTATTAAAGCCGCCGACAGACTCTACGAACACGTCGTCGTAGCGAGCGGCCATAGAAGAGGGCGTCTGGGTAGGCGTCGTTTCGCCGACAACCTCGGCAGGGGGCTCAATCTGACTAAGGGCCTCACGATATGCAGCCTATCCAATGAATGTGTTTATACTATAAGTTTTCCTAAGTTATAATCTAAATCCTATGTTTCCCTAAGTTATAATTTGAATCCTACGTTCACCTAATTAAGTTAACAATAATTATATTACTAATATAAATCTCATAAACGTAATTACTTACATCAGTCGCCTGGGCCCTCGCGTCGACGAAGCTCCCGTCTGCCCGCCTCTTGTGTGTATGCAGGAATACATCGTAGGCGGTGACCGACTCCGGCTCTCTCCCCTCCTTTACCGCCTGTCGTGCCTGCATACGAAATATACGTCGAATTTAATTAACTACGTATATTAATAGTACCGAATTTAATAGTGAAATGAATTTGCGGTATCTCACCAAATCTGCACGCGTCGCTGCGTGGGGCTTTGAACCTCCCGTATGCAGAGCAGCGACCTGTCTGCTCGCCTTCGCTTTCTCTGATTTCTCCCTGTACTGAGCAGTATTCATCTTATCCAACATCTGCTCGTAGTACTCCTCCCGGAGCCACTTCTTCCTCGAATGCGCCGTACGAACGTCGTACACCGCATCCCGTATCTTCTTCCCGGCGGCGGCTTTGTAGGCCTTGCGAATCAACTCCTCGCGATGGGGGGGCCACCAGAACGTCGTCTGACATACAAATTAAATTATCACGTAATTAAAAAATTAGTGGATTAAAGAATAATTAATAATTAACCAAAAGATATATATATACCTTCATCTCCTCGAGCCAGACGTACTGCATGTTCTGAGGCACCTCAGAAAAATTGAGGTAGGGGCCATGGTAGTTTTCCCGGATAATTTGCCCGAGTATCCGGGCAGCATCAAACGGGAAAAACCTACAAAGAAGCAAAGACTGGATTATTAACTTGAATAAATGAAACAAATTTAATAAATTAACTTAAATTTACTTACGTATCACCCGCGGGCCATAGCTCTCGTCGGTTCTCGCCTATCGGCCTCTCTGGAGGCGTCGGAGGATCTGCGGGTCCGCGGATGTACTCACCGGTAGCAGGATGAAGCTGAATCCGGGGGTACTCCGGAGCCCACCCTGCAGTAACTGATGGTGTACCCGCTGGTGCATCCGGGGGCGGAACGGATCCGCTAGCGGATGGAGTCTCAGGCCTCGATGAAGATGAATGTAGCGCAGAGGTAGATCGACGGCGGGAAGAGTCTGTGGCCGGGCTCTCCAGGTCGGGATCGGAGGACTCTATATCCGGGGAATGTGGAAGGCGACCACGACCGCTACCACCACGACCGCTACCATCACGTCCACCACGGCCAGTGCCGCTACCACCACGCCCACCACGGCCAGTACCGCCACCACCAGCACCACCACGGCCAGTACCGCCACCACCAGCACGAGTGGTAGTGACCATGACCTGTAAATAGAACACATAAATATAATTAACAATATAGAAGTATAAATGAATATAAAACTGAACTAAAATATATATACCAGCAGCAGGGCGGCGAGTGCCGTCAAGACAATGAGAACTAAGAGTGCCATCTGTAAAAAGAAAATCATACAATAAGTAGATGATCGAACGACAAAAACATAAACTGAAATAAGAATGTGTCCGTCTAAACTGAATTCACTAAGTTAGTTGTAAGTGCTTCTAATATATACCGATATTTAATCTAATCATCGTTATCGTCCTCGTCCTCATCGTCATCGTCATCGTTCTCATCCTCATTCTCATCGTCGACTTCATCTATATCATCATCCTCATCGTCGACTTCATCTGTATCATCATCCTCATCCTCATCCTCATCCTCTTCTTCTTCTTCTTCTTCTTCTTCTTCTTCTTCTACTTCTTCTTCAGGCTCAATACTTGGGACAAGACGCCTCTTTCTTCCCTGGTTGACAGCTAAGTCTTGTATATCAACCTCTTCCTCCCCTCTATTTTCCTCAGCATGAGGTATATCGACATCTTCCACGTCCATGGTATCCGACTGTTGTCCCATGTATTGGGGCTTCTCGATTTGGTCCTCTTGGTATGCTGGGTCTCCAACGTTGAATGTATTTCTAGATTTAATCTTGCATACTGCCCACCAGTCAAATCGATCTCTACGACGCCTTGGGTAGCTTGTATAGTAGACTTGAACAGCCTGACTTGCTATCGCAAACGTGTCGGACCCTCTATACCTCCTGCGATGATTTATATCGACGAATCCAAATTGTTTATCGATTCTCCAACCGATATTTGGTCTCGTATCGAACCACTCACATTTGAACATCACAATATGCATATCATATGGGGCACTATATTGTAAATCTACAATCTCCCGAAGCACTCCATAATAGTCAAAGTCCGGCTCGTCGTCATAGATGGTGCCTCTTATGCAAACACCAGAATTCTTGGTATCGAAGCCGTCATTGAGAAATTCGGCATTTATAGCATGCTGAGTTGACTTAAACTTGAAGCCATTAACGACATAGCCTGACAAAGTCTTTGCATGCTTCTTCGGTCCCAATGCCAAATAACGAATGCTCTCATTTATGAGTGTTGTTTCAGGCAATAAAACCTGTAAACATGTATTGATAATTTAAATATTTTAGTTGCATATATTTTAATGGTAGCCGCATAACATATTATCTCAATTACTTACGTATTTACGAAACCAGGACGGAAACTTACAATCAACCTCTCTTTGAAGTCCCTCATCTGTAATATATGGTGTCCTCATTTTGACTTCACCTCTAAATACACTGTTAGAGAGAATAAAAATAAGTGTAGTCACTTAATTCACCAAATTAGAGATTATAACGAGGCGTAGTCACTTACTTCTCCAAATCTCTCACTTCTTGTATGTCACAATTTAACAAGACATATCGGTGAGCGGTATCATACTCATCGTCGGTCAACCACCGTTTCTTACTAGCCCCAATAGGCTTGCCCCTTAAATTGAATATACCTCCATCCTCAACGTCTTCTTCATTCCTTTGAGGTCTATTTCGATTTGTCTCGACATGAGTATCGAAATAAATGGAGCAGAAATTTGACACCTCCTCGATAAGATATGACTCGCATATCGAAGCCTCTATATGAGCCTTGTTGCCAACTTTTTTCTTTAGATGGTGTAGGTACCTAAAGAGACAAATTATCTTGAGAATTAACAATGAATTATAAAATGCACTTAAATTTCACTTAAATTATATCAATTTTTATTTACCTTTCAAAGGGGTACATCCATCGATAATGAACAGATGCACCGACACGGGCTTCGTATGCTAGATGAATCGGTAGATGCTCCATGCTGTCGAAAAAGTTCGGTGGAAATATTTTCTCTAACTTACAGATTGTTAAGACAATCTTCTCCTCAAGTTGTACCATATGTTGCACCGTCAGCTTAGTTGAACAGATATCCCTGAAGAATGTAGACAGCTCGGCCAACGAAACCCATACAGCAGAAGGCAACAACTCTCTCAAAGCAATGGGCAGTAATCTTTCCATAAACACGTGGCAGCCGTGACTCTTCATTCCCATTAGCTTGCGTTCATTGAGATCAACGCATCTAGACAAATTCGAAACATAGCCGTCGAGAAATCTTAAATTAGATATCCACTTGCAGATTATTAATCTATCTTCCTTGCTCAATGTATATGGCGCTATAGGCTTACTTAATTGTCCACCAGCACCCCTTTGTATCAAGTTCAGATGAGGACGCTTGCATATCTCGGCTATGTCTTGTCTTGCTTTTGGATTGTCCTTCGTCTTTCCTTTAATATCCATTACGGTATTGAAGACATTATCGAACACGTTCTTTTCGATATGCATGACATCAAGATTATGCCTTATAAGATTATCTTTCCAATAAGGCAAGTCCCAGAAGATACTCCGTTTGGTCCAGTTATGGCTTTGTCCGAACCCCTCGACACGATGGTTCGATGGATCTTCCATTGCGGTGGGCAATTCCTTTACAGCTTCCCAAATATCGTATCCCGAAAATCTGGCAGGAGGTTGAGAAAATTCTTGTTTTCCATATCTGAACGCGTCCTTATTCTTTCTCCAAGGATGGGTCGCGGGCAGAAATTGACGGTGACAGTCAAAGAAAGAAGTTTTTCCTCCATGCCGAAGGCGGAACGCCTTACTATTTTCCATGCATATCGGACAAGACATGTTGCCGTGCATACTCCATCCCGACAGCATACCGTATGCTGGAAAATCATTGATTGTCCACATGAGTGAAGCTCTCATCTGAAAGTTCTGTTTTCTGGAAATATCATAGGTCGTGACGCCGATCTCCCACAGCTGTTTCAGCTCATCCACCAACGGCTGTAAATATATATCGATGTTACTCGTCGGATTTTTAGGACCGGGTATGATAGCTGTCAAAAACATATAAGGAGTCTTCATACACATCCATGGTGGCAGATTGTAAGGGGTAAGAATGACCGGCCAGCATGAGTACTGAGATCCCGACTGTCCGAAAGGGGCGAAGCCATCAGCACATAGCGCCAGGCGTACATTTCTAGGCTCTGCAGCAAAATCTGGATGACACAAATCAAAATGTTTCCACGCCTCTCTATCCGAAGGATGTGACAATTCTCCTTCGTCCTTTATGCGTTCTTCGCTGTGCCACGTCATGTGTTCTGCTGTATTTAGAGACATATACATCCTCTGCAAGCGCTTCGTGATCGACAAGTAATGCATATACTTGTAAGGACGTCGTTTTCTAGTCGACTTTCCTTTTCCCTGTACTGGCTTGTAACGATCCGCATTACAGAAGCTGTAACTTTCTGATACGCAATTCTCTTTGTAGTACAACATGCATCCGTTGCGACAACAATCTATCTTCTCGTACCCCAGTCCCAGTTGTCGGACCATCATCTTTGACTTGTATAAGTTTTTTGGTAGCTCTTTTGATTCCTTCGGTAACACCTCCTTGATTACTTCTGTGATCCGATTATAGCAAGCTTGTGGCAAGTTAAAATCAGACTTTATGTTTAACAACCGCATCGTCACTGACAGTGCGGAATGAGTCTCACAACCAGGATATAGAGAAGTATCTGCGTCCTGAAACATGTCATAGAACTCCTTCGCCTCGGGATTAGGATCCTCCGGATCAAAATTAGGCCCTGTCGTATCATACACCATATCTCGTGCAAGGTTCTGCAGATCTCCATAATCAACAGAGCATCCGTGGTCTTCGATGACATCCGTTGCAGCATTATCATCAAAAGCATAAGTAGCAGCTTCCGCAGCCTGTCTTTCCGAATATAGTTCACCTTGCGATGACCACAGGCCGTAATTACGTACGAAACCCTTACGGGTCAAATGATCTCTCACAGTCACCACTTCTTCGTAACGTCTATTGTGACATTTAACACATGGACACTTAATTTTGTTACCGTCCATGTACTGAGCTTTGCTCATTGCATAATTAAGAAATACTTCCACGCCTGCCTGAAAATCGTCACTCACACCAATTCTACTCTCGTGTTGCCGTTTGTACATCCATGTACGATCAACAAAATAACGACTCATCCTCAATTTGGATGTGAAAATCTGTATCGTAAGACAAACTAAACATAAGAATAGCCCGATACCGATACTCATAAATTTGGATTAGGGTTAGGATGTTAGATATAAGTGAACTAGGTGATGTAGAGTACAATATAGGGAACTGTGAATGGACTGAAAGTTGCACATGAGAAGGTTCAATGAAGGGCCCATAAATGGGTTCACATGATAAGTTAGTAAGAATCCACATCACTATACATACTCCCCCGTCTCAGGAGTGTGTCTGGCTCCTATTTAGAACAGCACAGGTCACAACATGTCCAGAATAGCAAAACAGAGCTCTACAATATATATCGGTATCGGACTATTCCTACGAGTATTGGTATCGGCGATATCAATACTCGTGTGAATAGGAGATTGCAATATAAGTCTAAGCTATCTAGCTAACATGTATACTTGCATTTACATTGTATCATAACTTGTATCTAGTTACCTTGCTAATCATGTATATACTCTTAACATATATGTGAAGACACTATACTAACATGTATTTAAATCAAGGTTCAAAGTATCGGTATCGGAATCGGTAGTATCGGCGGTATCGGTAGTATCGGCGATATCGGTAGTATCGGTAGTATCGGCGCGCGATATCGGTAGTATCGGCGGTATCGGTAGTATCGGCGGTATCGGTAGTATCGGCGATATCGGTAGTATTGGTATCGGCGATATCGGTAGTATCGGCGGTATCGGATCGAAGTATCGGATGTTTAGTGCAGGGTACGTGACATTGTGAAAGCAATACAAAGTAGCAGTAAAAGATAATGTGATGCTCAAGCAGCAATGCACAAACTAAATATGTACAGGACATCTTGATGATGGCAATTTCATGACAAGTGCAGTATAAAATTTGTGTTCCTAGCAATATGGGTGGTGCACAGATGCTAGGATATGCATCTAGGGTGTTTAGAGTGTTAAACAAACATGGTATAACCAAAACGACAGACTTCACACCACAGAACAGTGAACACAAAGAATAAATCATAACCCGAGCCTCCCCCTTGGCCAAATAACCAATCAAACCCTCTCCAATTCACATGGCACAGCCCACACATATATAACAGTATATTAGCAACATTATAGACTAATTACAATTGAAAATGGAGTGAGAACCCTGCCCCCATTCCGGACCCCCCCCCCCCGACCCCCCTGCCCCCATTCAACACCCCCCCCCCGACCCCCCTGCCCTCTCCACCCCCCACCCCCCGACCCCCCTGCCCCCATTCAACACCCCCCCGACCCCCCTGCCCTCTCCACCCCCCACCCCCCGACCCCCCTGCCCCCATTCCCCACACCCCCCCGACCCCCTGACCCCATTCACCACCCCCCCCCGCCCTCTCTACCCCCCGCGAAGCCGACCCCCCCCCCCCACTCCCCCCCCCTCCGGCCCCAAAACACAAAATTAGAGAAAATTAGAGAGAGAGAGAGAGAGAGAGACCTGGTAGAGAGAGAGAGAGAGCCGCGAGAGAGAGAGAGAGAGCCGCGCGCGAGAGAGGGAGAGCCGCGAGAGAGAGAGAGAGTTTTGGGGGGAATAAAAAATTTCTCCCCGTCGGTTCAATTTAAGTTAGGGCACAGAATCTAGCGACGGAATAGCGACGGAATAAATTAGTCGCTAAACCGTCGCCAATTAAAAGGTGTTTTCCGACGGCTATATCCGTCGCTAGGTAGTCGCCAAAGTTCCCGCCAATGTTATAAAGATTTTGCCGCCAACATTTGCGACGAATAAGCGACGAAAAATAATTCGTCGCTAATGTTCGTCGACTTAGCGACGGAAACCCGACAAATTTTTACATTTAAAATTGAAAAAAATTATGTTGTGTTGTCTGTCGCTAATCCGTCGCTAATCCGTCGCTAAGATGTCGAAAATTGGTCGCTATTAGCGACGGAATCCTTCCGTCGCTAAAAGTCCGTCGGTAAAGTGGGGTATTTTAGTAGTGACGATATGTCATTGCTGTCAGTAAATCCATCTTATACCCGAAAACTAGACGGACTGCTGCGAAGACAACTCCTCTGTGCATCCTGTCTGCTGAACAGGTGCCAGGAACTACAAATTTTCTCAGCCAGAGAGATATAAATCCAGCCAGATGACCCTCAGCAGATAATTCTCGGCTACCCTGCTTAATATAGGTCTCAAACCTATCACCGGCTTTATAGGTACCTTCGTCTTCCTCAATGACGATGTCGTCATGAGTGGTGTCTTGGATGAGCCTGTCAATCTTAGCTTGATTCAGAGGTTTAAATTCACCGACATACTGCTCAGACTTTTTCTTCTTTTGAACATCATCAGTACGACCTTGAAATAAATAGGCCATCCATTTGGAAGAATAACAGTTGGAATCTCCTTCTCCACCTTGTCCTTTATAAAAAGCCTTATGTACAGAACATAGATGATTCACACTAATGTATGCTAGAATGAATTTTGGGTTGTGTTCTGAGCCATCCATTCTTACACTTAAAACAGATATGAATTAGTACTGTGTGTCAATCTTTGTTTTTGTATTTTCGGCGAACCTAGGGATTAGATTCTGTATTTTATATTTTAAATGCTGTATTTTGTCTCCAGCTCTATCTCTATTTGTATTAATCTACGGTACGACATGGTGATCAGGACATAGTCCCTGCAGCCATTCGACTGGCGAGGCAGAAACTATGTAGCCGTAGATGAAGTTGACTGTCCTCCGGCCCTCATCTCTCGGCAATGATGATACGACAACCTATCAGTATATCTTTTAGTTGTAGATGATGTCTTAGTATTGCATTATGTGGGTTCATCTTGATTCTGTTATATCCTTCAGATACTAGATTCGATAAGAATATATACTACACCATATGTACAGAACATAGATGATTCACACTAATGTATGCTAGAATGAATTTTGGGTTGTGTTCTGAGCCATCCGTTCTTACACTTGGCAAAAAATCAAATTTTCTATATTTTATCTGATTTCAAAAATGTACTCAAACGATATGATGGTTCCTTTAGTTAGCTTGCTTATGTTACAATTATATTATTTATGAATATCGATCTTACCAGATGGCACCCATGACCCATAGAGCGGCACGTCGTTTGAGGGAAACACTGAATATTGAGGTGGCTCCTCCTACTGTTAAGGAGGAAGTGGCACTGGTAGCTAGTGAAACCGGGAGTTCTATTCATCCAGCACCTGCAATGGACTACATCTCTCCTTCCGTCGTCGATCCTACCTATTCGAGTGGTTGCGTGATCGTATCACTAAGCGTTTGCGTGAGCTGCGTGGTTCTCATTAGCTATTAGTACTTATTTGTATTTGACTATTTGTATTGGGTTGTGTTTGTATTAAACTATTTGTATTGGACTACATATATGAATTAGTACTGTGTCAATCTCTGGATTGTATCTCCAGCTCCAGCTCCATCTCCATTTGCATTCTGGATTCTGTATTTTGTATTTTAGATTCTGTATTTTGGCTCCAGCTCCTTTTGTATTTATCTACGGTACGACATGGTGATCAGGACATAGTCCCTACAGCCATTCAACTGGCGATGCAGAAACTATGTAGCCGTAGATAAAGTTGACTGTCCTTCGACCCTCATCCCTCGACAATGATGATATGACAACCTATCACTTATATAGTAGTAGATGATGTCTTAGTATTACATTATGTGAGTTCATCTAGATTCTGTTACATTCTTCAAATACTAGATATGATAAGAACATATACTACACCATATGTACAGAACATAGACGATTCACACTAATATATACTAGAATGAATTTGGGTTGTGTTCTGAGCCATTCGTCCCCACACTTGGAAATTAAGCATGTGAAATATATCGTTGAAGAACATAAAACTTGTGGTTGTTACTGCAGAATGTACAGATTGACATGAACTGACGCACGAAAAGGAGGAGATCAAAGCTGTAACAAGTAAAGTTGTGTTTTGGATGTTCTACTCTTGTAAGCTCTTTGTTCACAAAGCAAGATATAATAAATACAGAACAAGTATCGAGTTTATAACTCTTGTAAGCTCTATACTTGAGTTACGAACTCGATACTTGTTCTGTATTCTTTAATTATAGCTTGCTTTGTGAACAAAGAGTTTACAAGAGTTCTTTTTCCAAAGCACAACTTTACTTGTTCCAGCTTAGAGCTCCTCATTTTCGTGCATCAGTTCATGTTGGTCTTCAATTTCTACAGTAACTTCCTCTAATTAACCTCTATCCCTTGGCAATGATGATACGACAACCTATCTTGATTCTATTAATATAGTAGATGATGTCTTAGTATTACATTATGTGGGTTCATCTTGATTCTGTTATATCCTTCAGATACTAGATTCGATAAGAACATATACTACACCATATGTACAGAACATAGATGATTCACACTAATGTATGCTAGAATAAATTTTAGGTTGTGTTCTGAGCCATCCATTCTCACACTTAAAACAGATATGAATTAGTACTGTGTGTCAATCTTTTTTTTGTATTTTCGGCGAACCCAGGAATTAGATTCTGTATTTTATATTTTGGATTCTGTATTTTGGCTCCAGCTCCATTTGTATTAATCTACGGTACGACATGGTGATCAGGACATAGTCCCTGCAGCCATTCGACTGGCGAGGTAGAAACTATGTAGCCGTAGATGAAGTTGACTGTCCTCCGACCCTCATCTCTCGGCAATAATGATACGACAAACTATCACTATATCTTTTAGTAGGAGATGATGTCTTAGTATTACATTATGTTGGTTCATCTTGATTTTGTTATATCCTTCAGATACTATATTCGACAGGAGTAAGAGCGCCGGAGAGAGTGAGAGCACCGAAGGGGGGAGGAGAGAGAGTGAGAGAGTAAAATAGAGGGAAATGAATTGGAGGGAATATAATTAGAATTTAGCGACGTTCATACTAACGTCGCTAAATTAGTCGCTATTAGCGACGTCATCGCGATATTTCACGACGACTAGCTCATGTAACTAATATACGTCATTGTCGGTTGTGTTCTGAGCCATCCGTTCTCACACTTAAAACAGATATGAATTAGTACTGTATGTTGTAGGGTGTGAAAAATTATGACACGCTGACATAAGACTCAGCCAAAGTCATACGCTCAAGGCCATACGCTCAGCCAAAGTCATACGCTCAAGGCCATACGCTCAGCCAAAGTCATACGCTCAAGGCCATACGCTCAGCCAAGGCCCTACGCTCATCTAAAGGCCGTACGCTCAGTGAATATTTTAATATTTTTTGAGATGACAGCACAGCATGTATTTAATGAAGGATGAATCTGACACTTCGTCTTTCGTGCAAAGACAGCTGTCCTATGAAGATTAGCCGTCGTATAGGTTTTCGAGAAATGATTTTGTCTCTTACGAGGACAGCTCAGCAATCATCATAAATAAAGAGCCATCATTACTGTCTTTTCTGACAGTCTGTCAGCCATCATATCTACAGCACGATGCTCAAGAAATATTTGTCAGTATTTGAAGATATGGTGTATTTGAGAAGATTGAGAACAGCCACGTGTCTACTTCCTCAATGCATACGGCTCCTTGCCCAACCAAGTGAGCGTATGGACTCCATACGACTCCTTTCCAACCAAGTGAGCGTATGGACTCCATACGACTCCTTCCCAACCAAGTGAGCGTATGGACCTCATACGACTCCTTGCCCAACCAAGTGAGCGTATGAACTCCATACGACTCCTTCCCAACCAAGTGAGCGTATGGACTCCATACGACTCCATTCCAACCAAGTGAGCGTATGGACCACATACGACTCCTTCCCAACCAAGTGAGCGTATGGACCTCATACAACTCCTTGCCAACCAAGTGAGTGTATGGACCTCATACGACTCCTTGCCAACCAAGTGAGCGTATGGATCCCATACGACTCCTTATCAATAAAGTAAGCGTATCAGCCTTCTATGGCTCTATGCTGTCCAAGTCAGCGTATGCAAGACATGTGCCTTCAAAAGCTAGCGTATGACTCTTCTTCAACAAAGACAGCGTATCACAGCAAAGGCATCCAGGATGATTTTCAATGTACAGTCAACACACGTTCTCACGTGTCCTGTACTCAGTAACTCAGTTATTCAGAAGTTATGCAACGTGGCATCTATGCCACCAATCTCTCCTAGATATATTCTACTACTTTCAACCGCACTCCAACGTGTCTCCACCAGAATTTGCCATGCGTCCCTGCAGTTATGCACACGTCAAGTAACTGACTGAGCGTATGCTTCAGAACAGTTATCCAGAACTCTATAAAAGAGAGTTTCTTCATCTTCATCAGACACTACAGTCAATTTCAGAGAGAACAGAGAGATTGCCCAGTTGCTGTCCAAATTCTTCGAAGTTCGAGTTTTCTTCATCGCATCGTCCAAGGGATAAAGTAATCGTCTTCTAGATTAGATTCCTACAGTTGTAATTTTCTCAGATACAAAATAAATAAAATGAATTTATTTATGGAAAACATATGTCAATCTTTGTTTTTGTATTTTCGGTGAACCCAGGGATTGGAATCTGTA
The DNA here is from genome assembly GCA_029216955.1 of Iris pallida. Taxonomy (NCBI): domain Eukaryota; kingdom Viridiplantae; phylum Streptophyta; class Magnoliopsida; order Asparagales; family Iridaceae; genus Iris; species Iris pallida. The sequence continues at coordinate 5,085,475 of JANAVB010021799.1, forward strand.
TTTTGTATTTTAGATTCTGTATTTTGGCTCCCGTTCCAGCTCTATTTGCATTAATCAACGGTACGACATGGTGATCAGGACATAGTTCCTGCAGCCATTCGACTGATGAGGCAGAAACTATGTAGCCGTAGATGAAGCTGACTGTCCTCCAACTCTCATCTCTCGGCAATGATGATACGACAAACTACCACTATATCTTTTAGTAGTAGATGATGTCTTAGTATTACATTATGTGGGTTCATCTTGATTCTGTTATATCCTTCAGATACTATATTCGATAAGAACATATACTACACCATATGTATAGAACATAGATGATTCACACTAATGTATGCTAGAATGAATTTTGGGTTGTGTTCTGAGCCATCCGTTCTCACACTTGGGCAAAAATCAAATTTTTTGTATTTTATCTACTTTCAAAAATGTACTCAAACGAGATGGCACCCGTTCTCACAGATGGCACCTAAGACCCGAGGATCTCGCTTGAGGGAGACACAGATGGCTGTGAAAGAGAAGGTGGCACCAGAGGGCAGTTTCACCGAGAGAGCTGCTCTAGAAGTAATTCCTAAAGCCGAGGGAGCTGTGAAAGAGGAGGTGGCACCAGAGGACAGTTCCACCGGAAGTTCCAGTCATCCATCTCCTCTGGATATTGATCTGGCTGCCGTGGATCCTACTTATGCGCGCTAGCTGAGGGAGTTCTATCTGCCCCAGCATAGACGACAGTAGATACATATATTGACTGGATTTGTTTTGATGGATTATCTCCTCTGGATATTGTGATGGATATTTGTTTTGATGGATATATCTCCTTTGGATATTGTGATGGATATTTGTTTTTTGGTGTGTGATGTATATTAGTTTGTGTGATGTGTGATGTATATTAGTTTGTGTGATGTGTGATACATATTATGATGTTTCGAGAGGCTTGAGGAGACGACCAATTATTTTTGGTCTATTCTGGATTATATCGTGCGTGCCAGTGTTGAGTGTTCCGCCGAAGGGGTCGGCGAACCCAGGGATTAGATTTTGTATTTTGGATTGGATTGGATTCTGTATTTTGGATTGTACATTTGTATTCTGGATTCTTTTTTTAAAAAAAAATTCAATTTAGCGACGTTTTAGCGACATTTATATTCGTCGCTACCTGTTAGCGACGAATGTAAACGTCGCTAAATTAAAAAAATTTAAAAAAGGCCACCACATCGTCGCTAATCGGCGACCACAAGCAAACGTCGTAAATGACATCGCTAATTAGCGATGTTATAAACGTCGCTAACTAACGTCGCCATAGCAACGTTTTGCGATGTTTTCTCAATTAGCGATACGCTTTTTTTCGTCGTTTTCAAAACGTCGCTAATTTAGGTTAGCGATATTTTGGTCGAGATTAGCGACATTTTAGAACGTCGCAAATCTGACAAATTTTTGCAGTGAGTGTGCTCTACAGGAAGCACGGGTAGAACAACACTACAAAGGTGCATAGTACTCCATGCTACAGGGGGATGACACCACATGAGGTACCTAGTGAGAGTAAAGCCTCAGCTTTGGGCCAAGTCACAACGACGTAGCACCGCACATAGGCAAGTGGGCCTAATGCTGTAGAGTAAAGAGTGGAAGGCAGCACTACAAAGAGAATAAGCCTCATGTTACAGCGGTGTGACACCACATGAGGCAGTACCTCGGCTTTGCAAGCCATGTCATGGCGGCGTAACACCGCAAGGAAGCGAAAGGCTTCATGCTGGATAGTTTGGCACTACAAAGAGGCTGGGCCTCATGCTATAGGTGGTATGACACCATATGAGGCAGTACCTCGGCTTTGGGCTATGTCATAGCGGCGTAGCACCGCAAGAAAGCGAAAGGCTTCACTCCAAGACTCTTTAAAAGAACTCACCTAGAGTGTATGGATAGAGATGTAGGCCGTCTCTTGAGAAAAACTTTGTAGACACCCAACATACATACACCGAAACCAGGCTGGCACAAGGCCTTTAATGTTTAACTAGAAGCATAGTTGATGTCATTATGTGAGTAGAAAGAATTACGGTTATGGTGCATAATTCAAGGCTTAGTCCATTCTTGTATCATGTTGTTATGTAACCTATGCGAAAAGATTCAAGTCGCAGCGATATCTCTCCTAATGTATGATGGACAGTTACTGTAGGGAACGCTCAACCCATATATTGAGATATGTGGGGGAATGTTGGTGTTTCTTCCTTTAGACTAGAAAAGATAGTCCCACATCGGCTACACCAAATGATAAGTATCTCAATATAATGTATTACTTGTGTTGAGGTGTGCACATGAGGTGTAATGGGACACTAGTATGTGCCATGTGGGAGTATTTTTTCTAGAAGGAAAAATGATTAATTCTAACAATGATGTAAGTTAATTTTTGTTGATCAGACTTGGACTCGGACTCAGACTCTAGGATGCCTCATGCATACACGATCGTGTGTTCGGGGGGTAGGCATGGGCTAGCACTCGACTATGTTAATTGTGGGATGATGTAAAACATCAAACACTATTTTATAGTATTGATATTTTAGTCACACATCGGATAGGAGAGATGGTGGTCTCGCTCCACTCTATAAATAGAGCCCCTTGACCTCCTTTCTAAGATGCACCAAAGAAGAGAGTTAAGAGAGACCGTAAAGTTCAGCAAGCCCGTTCAAGTCTCAAAAATTGACTGACGAGTGTTCCAGAAGTTCTCTAAGAACTTGCTGGTTCCTGGAAGCGAATCGTATATAGGCGAATCTTGCTTTGAGCAACGGTGATTTGATTACCCCAGCAAAGCTGCCATTCTCTTTCTTCTTTCCTTCTCTTCTTCTCTGATCTAATTATAAACTCCTTTTGGGCTTTCGTTGCTGCTGCTGCTAGCAATTCGATTTGTACCTTCTTTTTAGAAGCATTACATTTATTTTCTACAGTAACGAAATCTTTTTAGATCTTCGTTACCCAAAATCCTTCAAGGATATCTGTAGTGTACTTTCTTTAAAGAGTTGCTACGAAACGTTGTTTTTAAAAATTGTTTCATTTCTCAGTTTTCCATCGAAAATTACGCCTTGGAAATATATATATATATATATTATTCCCCAGGTTCCCATTGACTCCACCTTACGGGCGGATAAGTGGGGATGGATGGACTCGCCCACGGGAGAGTTCTGCACCCATACCGCTTCCTATCAGGCTCGGGTCCCAGCCGCCAAATGGGAGTTTGCAGATGCTATATGGTGTAAGCAAGCCACACGCAAGTTTCAATTATGCTTATATAAGCTGACGCGGGGTCGGCTCCTTACTAAGGATAGGCTTGACAGGTTTGGTATTCTCCACGCTAATAATAGCTATATTTTGTGCTGGCAACAAGACGGGACTGCCAGACATCTCTTCTTTGAGTGTGCGGTCGCCAGAGAGATTCTGCGGATGCAGGAGTTGAAGTTAGGAGTAAATCTTCCTAGAGATGTGGGGTACGAGGAAGTGGTTAGATTCATCCTGATCGGCAAGCACAGGGGGCTGGAGTGGTACACTGAAGCAAGAATAAGATTGGCAGCAGCTGTTTGGCACGTTTAGAGAGAGCGAAATGCTCGAGTATTTGAGTGTAAATACACTACCAAAATACACTCATTTACGACGGCTTTTTAGCGACGAAATTTTTTCGTCGGTATTATCGACGGTTTCGTGGCCGCTCAGCGACTGATTTTCGACTACAAGCCTTTGCCATTTTATTTTAATTTTAGGGGAAGAAAGGTCGCACATTCGTCGCTAGACTGTCGGTGTTATAGTGACGGATTTACCTCCGTCGCTACACAGTCGATTATTTGGCGGGAATTGTGTAGAAAATTGGCGGGACATTGTTGCGACGACTTAGCGACGGAACATCAGTCGGCACTTATCAAAAACGGCGACTGATGGGCGACGGCTTACTACCAGTCGCTCGTCCGTCGCTATATGAACGTTCCAGACTTTAAATGGAACGACGGAGGGAACTTTTCGCATTCCCCCCAAATTCACTCTCTCTCCTCTCTCTCTCTCTCTCTCTCTCTCTCTCTCTCTCTCTCGCCGGTGTCGGCTTCGGTGATCGGCGTAGGTGTCGTCGTCGGCGTCGGCATCCTCTCCTCTCTCTTTCCCGAAGGTAACCCCCTCTCTCTCTCTCGATCTCTCTCTCTCTCTCTCTCTCCTCTCTCTCTCTCTCTCTCTCTCTCGCGGTGTCGTATAGGGGCTGGGCGGCGCGCTTGGGGCTGGGCCGTCCGGGGCTTGGCGGCTGGCTTGGGTCGGGGGCTGGGCGGTGGGCTTGGGGCGAAGGCGTCAGGGGCTGGGCGGCGGGCTTGGGGCTGGGGCGTCGGGGGCTGGGCGGCTGGCTTGGGTCGGGGTCTGGACGGTGGGCTTGGGGCGGGGTCGTCGGGGTCTGGGAGGCGGGCTTGGGGTTGGGGCATCGGGGGCTGGACGGCTTGCTTGGGTCGGGGTCTGGGCGGTGGGCTTGGGGCGGGGGCGTCAGGGTCTGGGCGGTGGGCTTGGGGCGGCAGCGTCGGGGGCTGGGCGGCTGGCTTGGGTCGGGGGCTGGGCGGTGGGCTTGGGGCGGCGGCGTCGGAGGCTGGGCGGCTGGCTTGGGGCGGGGGCGTCGGGGGCTGGGCGGTTGGCTTGGGTCGGGGGCTGGGCGGTGGGCTTGGGGCGGCGGCGTCAGGCACTGGGCGGCTGGCTTGGGGCGGGTGCGTCGGGGCTATTTGCAACCGACGCACACCCATAAGCGCTCTTCATATATATATACAATCGAACTACTGGGCGGCGGGCTTAGGGCGGTAGGCTTTGGTCGGGGGCGGCGGGTGGCTTTGCTTCTCAAATTCATCTGAGTTTATATATTGGCTAAATAATGTGTTATCCATATTGGGTGTTCCATTAGTTTGGTGGTGTTTGGATTAGTAAATGTGAATATATATGGGGTTTGGATTCATGGTGTATATGTTCACTGTCTCAAGGACAGTACGAGTTCTATCAGTTGTGTGCTTCTGTATAGATGTATATATCTATACATCTAGCTGTGATATACATATGTGTATGTGACAATCTCAGTTAGCGACGGACTAGTTACCGGTTAGCGACGGATATTTCCAGCTCCATTAATTGCATTAATCTACGGTACGACATGGTGATGGATATATATATTCCCTGCAGCCATTCGACTGGCGAGGCAGAAACTATGTTGCCGTAGATAAAGTTGCCTATCCTCCGACCCTCATCCCTCGGCAATGATGATACGACAACCTATCACTATATCTTATATAGTAGTAGATTATGTCTTAGTATTACATTAGTGAGTTCATCTTGATTCTGTTACGTACGTCCTTCAGATACTAGATACGATAAGGTTAACATATACTACACGATATGTATACAGAATATAGATGATTCACACTAATGTATGCTAGAATGAATCTTGGGTTGTGTTCTGAGCCATCCGTTCTCACACTTAAAACACATAGGAATTAGTAGTGTGAGAGCGCCGGAGAGAGTGAGAGCGCCGGAGGGGGGAAGGAGAGAGAGAGTAAAATGGTACGACATGGTGAAGTAGTACTGTATTTTGGCTCCAGTTCCAACTCCATTTGAACTACGGTACGACATGGTGATCCGGACATAGTACCTGCAGCCATTCGACTGGCGAGGCAGAAACTATGTAGCCGTAGATAAAGTTGACTGTCTTCCGACCCTCATTCCTCGGCAATGATGATACGACAACCTATCACTATATCTTATATAGTAGTAGATGATGTCTTAGTATTACATTATGTGAGTTCATCTTGATTCTGTTACGTTCTTCAGATAGTAGATACGATAAGAACATATACTACACCATATGTACAGAACATAGATGATTCACACTAATGTATGCTTGAATGAATCTTGGGTTGTCTTCTGAGCCATCCGTTCTCACACTTGACAAAAAATCGAATTTTTTATACTTTATCGGCTTTCGAAAATGTACTCAAATTACATGATGGTTCCTTTAGTTAGCTTGCTTATGTTACAATTATATTATTTGTGACTATCGATCTTACCAGATGGCACCCATGACCCGAGGAGCAGTACGGCGTTTGAGGAAAACAGTGAATGCTGAGGTGGCTCCTCCTACAGTTAAGGAGGAAGTGGCACCGGTTGCTAGTGAGACCGGAAGTTCTATTCATCCAGCACCGGTAGCTAGTGAGACCGAGAGGACTCTTCATGCAATCCTTGCAATGGACGACAGCTCTCCTCGCGCCAAAAATCTCGCTTTTTCGAGGTGGTTGCGTGAACGTATCACTGAGCGTTTGCGGGAGCAGCGTGGTTCTCATTAGCTATCAGTACTTATTTGTATTGGACTATTTGTATTAGATTGTTTTTGTATTAGACTATTTATATTGGACTACATATTGAGTTGTTTTTGTATTAGACTATTTGTACTGTCCTCCGACCCTCATCCCTCGGCAATGATGATACGACAACCAACAAGAGAGAATACTAGATCCATCTTAGTATGACGTATACTCTGAGAGATCACAATTACAAGAATGATATCAGTAGTGGGATTGAGTGCTGGAGGAGATATTATCAGAGTATACGTCCTACTCAGATGGGTCTTCCACCGTTACTAATTTTTTCTGACAGCATGGTGGATGTGCTCCGTCAACAGAATCTTGCTCCGAGCCAAAATTTTGTCCCGGAGCTCAAGTAGACATCCTTCGTGTAGAGCTCGAGTGAGAGGTTCCTGACAGCATGGTGGTCTCATTTGTCAAAGTATTCGTGCTCATCCCACATTGGTTGTGGGACGACCACGGATACTTTGACAAAGGAGACCACCATGCTGTCAGGAACCTCTCACTCGAGCTCTATACGAAGGATGTCCACTTGAGCTCCGGGGCAAAGTTTTGGCTCGAAGCCAGATTCTGTTAACGGAGCACATCCACCATGCTGTCAGAAAAAAATAGTAACGGTGAGAGACCCATCTGAGTAGGACGTATACTTTGATAATATCCCCTCCAGTACTCAATCTCACTACTGATATCATTCTTGTAAAGGTGATCTCTCAGAGTATACGTCCTACTCAGATGGATCTCTCAGAGTATCCTCTCCGGTTGGTTGTGTTCTGAGCCATCAGTCTCAGGGATTTGATTCTGTATTTTGGTTTCTGTATTTTGGCTCCAGCTCCATTTGCATTTGATCTACGGTACGACATGGTGATCAGGACATAGTCCATACAGCCATTCGACTGGCGAGACAGAAACTATGTAGCCGTAGATAAAGTTGACTGTCTTTCGACCCTCATCCCTCGGCAATGATGATACGACAACCTATCACTATATCTTATATAGTAGTAGATGTCTTAGTATTACATTAGTGAGTTCATCTTGATTCTGTTACGTTCTTCAGATACTAGATACGATAAGAACATAACTACACCATATGTACAGAACATAGATGATTCACACTAATGTATGCTTGAATGAATCTTGGGTTGTCTTCTGAGCCATCCGTTCTCACAATTGAAGATAAATCGAATTATAACGACGGATATTAGGTTACTCTTCAGGATAATTGATGTCTATTTTATATTAATTTGGTTTGGTCTATATGATTCTTGGATAATTGGCGTGCATTAAATTCGTATGTGCATATTTGGTCTATGCGATTCTTGGATAATTGGTGTGCATTATATATTGGTTTGGTTTATGCATATTTTTGTGAACAGAAAAAGTGCTCCTTTTATATTAGTCTACGGTACGACATAGTGATCAGGACATATATAGTCCCTGCAGCCATTCGACTGGCGAGGCAGAAACTATGTAGCCGTAGATAAAGTTGCCTGTCCTCCGACCCTCATCCCTCGGCAATGATGATACGACAACCTATCACTATATCTTATATAGTAGTAGACGATGTCTTAGTATTACATTAGTGAGTTCATCTTGATTCTGTTACGTCCTTCAGATACTATATACGATAAGAACATAGATGATTCACACTAATGTATGCTAGAATGAATCTTGGCTTGTGTTCTGAGCCATCCGTTCTGATCAAGCATCTTCCTTCTCCTCTCCTCCACCATGGCTCTGAACCAATCTGCTCCTCCCTACTTCCCTTCTTTTTATTTGACTCTCTCAGCCACATATGATATCCAGCTCAAGTGTAGAGTCGGGGGAGAAGAAGTAGGCAGGAAAAAGAGGAGAAAGCAGCACAGCCGGTGGCATGACCCGGAGGAAGTACGAAGGTTTTTTTCAACAGCCGTAGGAGAACTATAAGGATATATCTTTTCACAACATGTCATCTTGTCAAAGACCCTTCATGTGAATATCATATTAACGCGGTATCGGAAGACTAACATGTCATAAGTTTTCTAAGTCGTGTGTTTTGACATAATCTTCCCAACTCTTTCCTCCTATGTAGTAATCTTGCATTATTACATAGCAGGAAAGAGTTTGGAGGATTATGTCAAAACACATGGCTTAGAAAATTATGACATGTTAGTCTTCCGACACCGCGATAACATGGTTGTCACATTAAGGGTCTTTGACAAGGTAATATATTGTGAAAAGATATATCCGTATAGTTCTCCTACGGCTGTTGAAGAAAACATCTGTACTTCCTCCGGGTCATGCTGCCGGCTGTGCTGCTTCCCCCTCCTCTTCCTGCCCACTTCTTCTCCTCCGACTCTACATTTGAGCTGGATGTCATATGTGGCTGAGAGAGTCAAATAAAAAGAAGGGAAGTAGGGAGGAGCAGATTGGTTCAGAGCCATGGTGGAGGAGAGGAGAAGGAAGATGCTTGATCAGAACGGATGGCTCAGAACACAAGCCAAGATTCATTCTAGCATACATTAGTGTGAATCATCTATGTTCTTATCGTATATAGTATCTGAAGGACGTAACAGAATCAAGATGAACTCACTAATGTATGCTAGAATGAATCTTGGGTTGTGTTCTGAGCCATTCGTTCTGATACTTGGCAATTAAGTCATTCGACTGGTGAGGCAGCAACTATAAGGCTACTTGCATGTTCTTCCAACTTTAAATTATAAGATTACTACATTTGGTTACATAAATCACTAACCTTATCGCGGCCAATGTTTACAGTCTTGGTCTCAACTGTCTTCGATTCTATGATCCCATGCTTTCGGAATACTTGATACGATAAGAACATATACTACACTATATGTACAGAACGTAGATGATTCACACTAATGTATGCTAGAATGAATTTTGGGTTGTGCTCTGAGCTATTCGTTCCCATACTTGGCAATTAAGCATGTGAAATAGAACTGATTATGTTTAGTTTGTCTTACGATACAGATTTTCACATCCAAATTGAAATAGATTGTTACTTTGTTGTTCGTACATGGATGTACTAGCGGATCAACCTCCTGGACCGTAGGTACTTATAAGTATTTACAGTGTCGGATTAGTATCGATCTATCGTTTTGGTATGGACCGTATCGGTTGGTATTGGTCTTAGCGAATTGGTATTGTCCTATCCGATATGTATCGGCCGTATAGCCATTAAGTCATATTGGCCTTATCGATTTGGTATCGGCCGTGTTGGATTAGTATAGACTATTTCGGATTAGTATCGTGGAAGGTTTAGTAACAACTGTACTTGGATTTCTCTCTTCTAGAGCTAGATTACCATTGCAAGAGAGTCACGAGAGCGTAGATGGCTAGTTACAGAACATACATACTTTCTTTTCAATCTCGCTTTTCCTGATGGAAAAGAAAGTATGTATGTTACTGTAACTGTCCAATCACGATCTGGTGATTCTCTTGCAATGGTATTCTAGCTCGAGAAGAGAGAAATCCAAGTACAGTTGTTACTAAACCTTCCACGATACTAATCCGAAATAGTCTATACTAATCCAACACGGCCGATACCTATCGGATATGACCGATACCAAATCGATAAGACCAATATGAATCCTAGCTATTCGGCCGATACATGTACATATCGGATATAGGACGATACCAATTTGTTAAGGCCAATACCAATATGATACGTCATATACCAAACCGATAGACCGATACTAATCTGATACACTAGATACTAAGTACATCTGGCCTATACCAGCGGATCCACAAATTACTGCACGATAGGCCCAACGACTCCAGTTACATCCGGTTATTGGTGAGTACATGATTATATAGTAATTCTGTTAGTCTTGTGATACAGATTTTTACTCTCTCATGCTACCAACGTCACAACTTTTCAGTACTGCTCCCTCTAATGATGATGAACGCAAAAAACCAACGTCACAACTTTTATAACTTTAGTAAATTTCTTTACGCTATATGAAAATTTCTGTTGTCAGAAAGATGGCTCCTAGGACTCGTCGAGGTGGTGCTGCTAGTCGAGGAAGGGGTCAAGGCAAGAAACCCTTGGAGGTCGACACGGAGGAAGTCTCCGTCGTCAAACAAGAGCCGGTGACTGTTAAGGAGAAGGTGTTACAAAAGGTCGAGGTCAAGGAAGAACCGATGACCATCAGGGAAGAGATTGCTCCCAAACTTGAAGCTAAGGAGGAGCCACCGTCAGAGAGTAGTAGCATCGGGACCGACCCTCCTATCCCTACAGAAGACCTCAACCAGATTGAGCTTTCGTATGCAAAGTGGCTGATAGAATGGTACATGCCTCAACGCAACTATCATCCCTGGCTGTGAGGATTCATCGTCTGAGTTGTGGTCTTTGTTGAGGCCAAAGTCGATTTTCCTATGTGTTTTGGAATATTTGTGAAAATTTTGAAATATTTGTGCTATGATCGATCGTCAGGATTGGATATTAGGTTACTGTAACTAGCCAACTCTTTCCTATGTGCTTTGGAATATTTGTGAAAATTTGGAATATTTGTGCTATGATCGGTCGTCAGGATTGGATATTAGGTTACTGTAACTGGCCAACTCTTTCCTATGTGCTTTGGAATATTTGTGAAAATTTTGGAATATTTGTGCAATGATCGGATTATAACGATGGATATTAGGTTACTCTTCCGGATAATTGATGTCTATTTTATATTAATTTAGTTTGGTCTATATGATTCTTGGATAATTGGTGTGCATTAAGTTCGTATGTGCATATTTGGTCTATGTGATTCTTGGATAATTGGTGTGCATAATATATTTGGTCTATGTGATTGTTGGATAATTGGTGTGCATTATATATTGGTTTGGTTTATGCAATTTTTGCGAACAGCTAAAAAGCTGTAAATTTTTTTCAAAATATTCTCAGTTAGCGACGGACTTGTGACCGTTTTGCGACAGATATCACCAGTTTCCGACTACTTTTCGACGGTTATGCCGTCGCTAACTGGATATTTGAAAATTTTTCCCAGTTGGCGACGGATGGTCGACGGACTATCCGTCGACATGATATATTGTTCGACGGAATAGCAATGGATTATCCGTCGCCCGTGTTCTGAAAATAACAAGAATTTCCAGAACAAGGTCGACGGTTAATCCGTCGCTATTCGGTCGATATATTTCGACGGCAAAGCGACGACTTATCCGTCGCCAAGTTGCTGGATATGACATGAATTTCCAGGAGCTGGTCGACGGCATTTCCGTCAGAAAACCGTCGCTACTCCGTCACTTGATATCGAAGGTATCGACGGATTAGCGACGGAATGATACGATCTGATACGCTTTTCCGACGGTTTACCGACGGAAATTTACGTCGGTATTGTCTACACAGTTCAGTACTTAAAAGCTAAAATGGACGACAGTCCGTCGGAAATGCGTCGCTAATGCTTCGTATTGTGACGTCGATTATCCGTCGCTATTCCGTCATGTGACGACAACATAGCGACGGAAGGTTATTAGCGACGAGCTGATTGCCGACGGATTTTTTTGGCCAATATCCGTCGGCAATCGGTCGCTAATAGTAATTACCGTCGTCTTAGCGACGGATGTGGCCGTCGCTAAATCGATAAATTTTGGTAGTGATACAACTCGATTAGAGGGTTGGTCTTTAACATCGAACAAGATGTTTCATGTATGAGGTTGCCAAAGAGCACCAAGTGTCCTTCATATCATGGGAAGAACTGTGTCTGCCGAGGGAAGAAGGAGGTGTCGGGCTGCGTTCCCTCAGCATTTTGCGTGAAGTAGCCATGCTCAAACTGGCATGGAAATGCATAGAAGGGGATTCCATCTGGGCTAAGTGGATGAGGGGTAGATATCTTCGATCCAATAATTTCTGGGTCCAAGGCATAGATAACAATTTTTCAGTAACATTCAAGAATATCCTTCGACTCAGGGACAAACTGAAGAAGTATATGGAGAGATCCATACATGACGGGAAAACGACGAGCCTGTGGCTTGACCCGTGGCTGCAGCAGGAAAGCTTTGTGGACAGACTTGGCTGGCCCACATATGAAACTATTGGCAGCCATGACAAGGTACAGGTTATCACCCGGAATGGCGTATGGAGAACGGAAGAGAAGCAGGTGGCCATCTGGTTTAAAGAGGAAATAGAAGCAGTTAGCCTTGGCAACGAGGCTGGAGCTGACCGCTGGATCTGGAAGGACTCCCCGAATGGGGAGTTCAATTTTAGTAGAACCTGTAATAAGGAACGGACTCATCTCCCGACGGCGGCATGGGTGGATGTGGTATGGGCTAAGGGCGCGGCGAGTAAGATGCAACTGTGTCTATATAAAGCTGTCCGAGATAGGCTTCTCACTAAAGAACGACTGGTTAGGTTTGGAGTCCAGCTTCCAAACAACATGTGCGTGCTATGTGAGAAGGAGATCGAGACGAGAGATCATCTATTCTTTAGATGTCAAACTACAGGTCTCATCTGGCAGCAAATTCAGTCTCCAACGGGTGGGAGCCATAGTCACAGAGGTGGGCTTATTGAAATATTCGATGAGGTGCGGGCGCTTAAAGCGAATGGGGCAGAAGAGTTTGAGAAAGGAAGAATCAAGTTGTTGTCCGCAGCATGGCACGTTTGGCGCGAAAGAAACAGAAGGATATATGAAGGACAATCTACTTCCGTCTCGGGTATCATTAATAACATACGTTGTGACATTAGATTCATGAGGTTTAACCTCTGAGAACTGGTGGCTTGGTCCACAACAGTTTTTGTAATCTGTAATTGTTTCTATCTATAAGAATTACCCTTGCTTCAAAAAAAAAAAATATATATATATATATATATATATATATAGAGAGAGAGAGAGAGAGAGAGAGAGAATAGAGAGAGGGGCCAATGACCCTCTAGTTCAGTGATAGTGGTGCGACATGATGTTCGAGTCAGAAGATCGATTTCCGGTGGGAGTGTTCGTCATAATTACCTTCTTTCAAGAGAGAGAGAGAGAGAGAGAGAGAGAGAGAGAGAGAGAGAGAGAGAGACTGGAAAACGTACATACTGGTGTCTTTGTAAACGCTGCAGTTCTTTTCTATTTGCTTGATGCATGGACTTGATATGGTTGCTGAAAGGATATTCCAACCTTCTGACAATTATGTATATCTTTGTTATTCTTTCAGTCTGAATGAATCAAGCTGGCATGCAAGGATTTCATTTTATAAAATCCCATACATGAATCATCATGAGTGATCTCATTGTGATATTGACTTCTATGATCATTGGTCTTTTAACATTCCAATTGTAGGTTCCTTTTACAAGGTGAGGATAATTATTCTTCTGAGTGGCTCTCCATTGTTGTCAAATGAAGAATATAATTCCTGAAGGGACAACTTCATTGAACCCTTTATCAAATACTGTCGTTTCTTTCATTTCCTTCTGCTCATTTTGTTGCTTAGCTTAGTTGGCCGTTTATAATTTATAATAAGGTTCTGCTATAAAAAAATGGCCATGTTCCAATTTCTTTTAATTTCCACAAAAATTCCATCAAAAAAATAGTTATACATTAGAAAAAGAAATAAAAAATAAATAAAAAAAAGTAGATCTGTTGTTCATGCACAACTAAAATTCGAGATCAACCCATGAATTGAAGAGTTCGGTTCTTCGAAAAAAAGAAAAGGTTATTTAGTAATAAGGTATTATATAATAAGTGATATTAGAATTTGGATCTCCAAATTATTCGACATTTATTTTGATCTCTAAATCACTGTTTACTGTCCGAGCTCTCTAGCCTAGTGGTATTAGAGCGGACACCCGGAGGGACCGGCAAGGTTCGAGTCCTCCAATTGTGTGTGTGCGTGGGATTTCAAAAAAAAATCACTGTTTACTAGTATACGTGAACGGTGATTTGGAGATCAAATAATTTGGAGACCTAAACTCTAATACCACTTATTATATAATATCCTATTACATAGTGATTTGGAGATCTAAATACTACCGTTGGATAGTTTGGAAACCTAAATTCTAATATCAACTATTATATAAGGCCCTATTACGAAATAAACGAAGAGAGAAATGATCTCTCAATTTCTTTTAATTACCCAAAAAGAACCTATGAAAAATAGTTCTAAACTTAGAAGTAGATCTGAACAAATCTATAGAAGTAGATTTAAGACCTCGAAATCCATATATATTCTCAAAAATTCCTAAAAAACTAGAGAATTGTTAGAACAGCCCCTTCCAAGGAAAAGAGCGCGGAAAGAGATTGAGAGTAGATGGGAACAACATATCCAACCTACTCCAGTGCAGATCTTCCCCGGAGGAACGATGGATTTACCACTTCAGAGAAGTCCAGATCCGAATGAAAGCTTCAAAAATGTCAAATTGAGGAAGTAGAGGCAGACATGATTCACTATTCAAGTCACTCCATGTAACTTTTGTAACTTTTTCCATCCCGCCCTTTTGCAATCAAACGAGTGAAGTGACATTCTCTTCGGCTAAATCTGGACACGAGTCTAGGGGCAGATCAGAAATATAAACTAGGGTGAGCTAGAGTGAATTCGGATAGACTAGATCTGGACTAACTCCTACAAAAAAATTTAAAATAAAAAACTGGAAATTGCTGAGAAACCCAATTTCGGGGTGGACTTTTATGAAATGTCCACCCGCTGCATAAGTTTTATGAAATACCCAGAATTAAGTATTTTCACGTTAAATATTCCAAGATTCCCTTTTAGATGTCACCCGCTGGAAAATGCTATTTTTATAATACCGAAACTACCCCTCCGCGCGAATTGGTCATCTATATGTATTTGAATTCAAAAAACTCAGATCTGGATTGCGATTTTCGTCTTCTTCTTCTTCACGGGAAATCTGAATTTCATTGCTCTCATATTCAGCAGAGATCGCAAAAATCGTTCGTAGTTCGGTGTGTTTTTCTTCAGTCGAACTCAGATCATCGCTCGTCATAATCATCACCATCATCATCATCTTCATCGTGGAGACATTTGAAGTTTTTCGACGATTAGGTCAATTGTGGAGAGAAGATCTTTCTTCTTCTTTTCCATAAGAATTATCATCGTTTTGAAAGAAGAACGAAACTCTTTATTCATGAAAAAACTAAATTAACGTTTTAACACTGTAAATGACCATTCTCCGTGTAAACTAACACGGAGAATGCCATTCTCCGTTTTATTTAAAACGGAGAATGCCGTTCTCCGTGTTTCTAACACGGAGAATGACCATTCTCCTGCGTTTTAACACTGGAATGACCATTCTCCGTCTTAATTAGGACGGAGAATGACCATTAAGACGGAGAATGACATTCTCCGTTTAATTTAACACGGAGAATGGCATTCTCCGTGTTTCTAACACGGAGAATGGTCATTCTCCTGCGTTTTAACACTGGTATGACCATTCTCCGTGATAAATTACACGGAGAATGCCATTCTCCGTGTAAATTAAGACGGAGAATGGTCATTCTCCGTTTAATTTAGCACGGAGAATGTCCATTCTCCGTCTTAATTAGGACGGAGAATGCCATTCTCCGTTTTATTTAACACGGAGAATGGCATTCTCCGTTTTATTTAACACGGAGAATGGCATTCTCCGTGTTTCTAACACGGAGAATGGTCATTCTCCTACGTTTTAACACTGGAATGACCATTCTCCGTGTAAATTAAGACGGAGAATGTCATTCTCCGTGTTACTAACACGGAGAATGGTCATTCTCCGTGTAAATTAAGACGGAGAATGCCATTCTCCGTGTTACTAATACGGAGAATGACCACCCTCATGCGAAAATTAACATTTTTCGTGTTCTAAACGGAGAATGGCCATTCTCCTGCATTTTATGGTCAGTTGAAACTTTGGAGGGCCATAACTTTTGACTGGGAGGTCGAAACGAGGTCCCGTTTGTCGCAAAATGAGCGTATCGTCGAGGAGACTGAAAGTAACCGTTTCACAGTTAGACGGCCTTCCGAAATTTTAGAATCGCAAAAAAATGATGTTTGGACCTCCGTTTAGCACTTTTGCCGTTCGTCCCAGTCTTTCCGAAATTTTTCGACGAGTTTTTAAAGATTTTTGAGGAGAAAACCTAGATTCGAAAGTGAGCAGCGTATGGAAGAAGATGGAGTATTGAAACATTTTTTTTAAGAGCAGTTTTGTGGGTGTTTCCAATAAATTAAAAGGAAGGGCAAAAGGGTCATTTGGAATCCGCTTTGGATAAGTTTCTCTAATTCTGGAAATGCGATGAAAGTTTTTTTAGCGGTGGGTTTTACATAAAACTTTTTAGTTTTTGGGCATTTCATAAATCATAACCTACGCTTATTTCATGTTGATTGTAAATGACACAAAGCTTGCTACGAGTAGATGCTATTGATCTAAAACGAAATCTCTCTCAATCAAAGTGGAAACGAAAGGCCTCGGTCTCACATGATGTTTTTCTTATTTGTATATTAAGAGAAAAGACACTTAGGGGGCGATTGGTACGCGGTATTTTTTTTATTTCCGAAAAAATTTAAGATGAGAATCTATTACCAAGTTTGTTTGGCTTATAAAAAATTTATTTCCGAAAATTATAAATACCCGGATAAATAGTTTACCCACAAAACATGGGAATTCTATCCCTTGAGAATAGGTGGGTATTTTTTTTTTTGCCCGGACAAAAAAAAATTTGTCTAAATTTGTTTTTTTTTCTTTTTTGATCAATTTGATTAGTTTTGAACATTTTTTCTTTTTTTCGTCGTTTTTATCGCTTTTTTGTCATTTTTTGTCGTTTTTACCAATTTTTTGTCGTTTTAAGCGATTTTTTGTCTTTTTACCCATTTTTTGTCTTTTTTGTCACTTTTTGATTATTTTTTGCCATTTTTACCCAACTTTTGACCTTTTTGTCAATTCTTGTCGTTTTTAAGCGATTTTTAATCGTTTTTTAGCTCTTTTTTTGTTGTTTTTACCGATTTTTAGTCTTTTTTGTAGTTTTTATCGCTTTTTGGTCATTTTTACTGATTTTATGTCGTTTTTTGTCATTTTTGTCGCTTTTTGTCGCTTTTACCAATTTTTTGTCGTTTTGTCGTTTTTTGGTTTTTTTGTCGTTTTAACCGATTTTTGTTGTTTTTAACCGATTTTTTGTCGTTTTTAACCGATTTTTTGTTGTTTTTTGTCGATTTTGCCGCATTTTGCTTTTTTGTCGTTTTTACCGATTTTATGTCGTTTTTTTTCGTGTTTTGGTTATTTTTGTCGTTTTTACCCTTTTTTGTTATTTTTTGTCGTTTATACATTTTTTGTCGCTTTTTGGTCATTTTTGTCGTTTTAACCGATTTTTTGTCGTTTTTCATCGTTTTTTTGTTATTTTGTCGTTTTTACCGATTTTCTTTCGTTTTTACCATTTTTTTTCGTTTTTTACCGTTTTTTGTCGTTTTTACTGGTTTTTTTTTATATTGGTTCATTTTTTTTCGTTATTATTATTTTTTATTTTTTTTCGGGAATATTTATATTGTCACCAAACATGGGAATGTAATTTTCCAGGGAATTTAATTCCTTGGAATTTGATTCCCGGGAATATAGAATTCCCGGCTATATAGTATTCCACATACCAAACGCCCCCTTAGGTTAATCTTGAAACTTTTCGGTATACCATAGCCATATTTATTTTCTACTAATCTATACTATTGTATAATAAGAAAAGTTAGGGAAGTGCTACAATTACAACTTCCTTACAACTAAGGGCTTAGAGCATCTCCAACCCTATTGTCTTGTTAAGTGTTGTGAGTCTTAGGTGGCTCATATGTGGCATGAGCAACAAGACAATGTCTTGTTTATGTGGCAAAATTATATCTCAAAAGACAATGAGATAGAAAAACTCTCTCCAATGCAAAAGTATTGAGAAGACAATAAAAAGTATTTTTTTCAACTTCCAAGGCAACTTTTAAGACAACTACTCATCTTATTTCTTTTTTCTAATATTTTTTATTCATAATTGATGACATGGAAGAGAAGACATTGTCAAGTGCATTGTCTAGAACAAGACAATCAACTTCACAATATCTTCTTTAAGTTTTGCCACATAAGCTTCACAATTGACTTGACAATTGCATTGGAGAAGAACTTTTGAATAAAATTTTGTCATTCCTATGTGGCATTAACTTTTTTCCAAAGTCACAATAGGGTTGGAGATCCTCTTACAACCGGCCACGTGAGTAGTTTTCATTGGTTGTAGGTGGGGTCGGGTGGGCCGGGTGGGACCATGTTAGCAGGAGAAGTGAGTAGGTTGTAAGAAGGGTGTAAAAATTTGGTAGTAAAGTTAGCATTATTCAAAAAGTTAAGACTTCGTAGTGGAAATTTTGTTCCAAAAATGCTCTTACCTATGTTTACTAATTAAAATTATTCACTAAATTTAATATGGATAGTTAGGTAATTACGTATAGAAAAAAATATAGTAGTATGAAATACGTGCATATATACTAGTGAATATTTAATGATAAATACTTATATATGGATACTTTCGGAAATAATCAATAACAATCACTGCAAAAAAATAAACAGAATTAACGATGCCTCAAAAAGTCGAGCAGCCTGCTCAAGGCGTCGCTAATTGGCCATAGTGACCCCCCGTTGAGTCGCTAAATTAATAGCTAGTTGTATAATTGTAGGATGTTGTACGTTGCAACGATGACATACGAAGTGTCACGTTCCGATTCCGTAGAATCGATAATCGTCCCCGGACGTGATGTATACAAGCCTAAGTTGCTCTCGCACAATGCACAATCATAAGGTTATCCGAAACACAACAAACTAAAACAGAGTACACAAAGTAAATTGAATAACACATTGCATAGAATAAAATTTTGCTTCATTGATAATAAACATCATATCACATGACTCGATTACAAGGGTTGCTGCACGGGCTTACAAACTGACTCAAACATGAACGCTGATGAGATAGTCGCTCCATACATTACATCCCCATTATACATCCAAAATCTTCAAAATACTTTGGATCGGGAAGAGTTGAGCCATTTCCATTGGAATAATGCAGAGTATTTAAAAGAATCGATTCAAGCCTTCGGCACACGAGCGAGGTTTCAAAATATTTCAGGCATCGCTTTCATCTATATGGCATGCCCTCCTGATTTGCAATATCTGTGGAGAGCGATGAAGTATATTGTCGTGTACTGGTGAGTGACTAATTAAATACCACGCTATCATTTGTTCAAGAAGTTAAATTAAACATGCAATATAATTGGTTTCCTTTCTAACCATACTAATCATTTGCATAACATTTGATATGAGCAATAAATAATTACATTACGACTTACTCACGGCAGAGCGTGCCGTTGATACATAAACTTACCATGTGCTTCTCCCTGTCAGTATGATATCGTTGATTGAATTGGAGAATATGAGGGTCAAGAAAAGAAAGGTCAAGTCAATCACCGTTGATTGAATGAGACGAGAGAAAGAGTCTTTTAATCTAGGCGTTGCCTACATAATTATCTGTAATCACATAAGCAAATGATCAATACTCTCCCCTTTTCTTGCAGGATTCAATATGAAGTGCATAGTCCAAAAAAAACGCAAGCAATAAAAATCATCGAAAACATTCTCGAAAAGACATTTGTAAACTCCTAATTTTTTATTTTTTATATTATTTATTTGGCCTAAATAGTAACTTTTGGATTTTATTTATATTTTAAAACCATATTTATTATTTATCTATATATCCCTAGTCATGATTGAGTTTTGAGATGCATGTTGACTAAAATTTTTGGCATGCCTAGTGTAGTCACGGTTGGCACATTGGCCATAGTAGGGATGGTTTAGCCATATTTATGTCCCTTATATGGAAATAAGTCAAATGGTAACTTAAACCATATATCCGGCTTAATAAAATATTTTTAGAGGCTTTTGACCTTTTAGGAGATCCGGTTGCACCAACCAGCTCAAACTTGACCCGAACCAAACCCAAACCCATGTAAGCATGTAGAGCATGCATATATATATATATATATATATATATATATATATATATATATATATATATATATATATATATATATATATACATATATATATATATATATATATATATATACACATATATATATATATATATATATACACATATATATATATATATATATATATATATATATATATATATATATATATATATATATATATAACCAATGACCCTCTAGCCTAGTGGTAGTGGTGAGGCATGCGGCTCGAGCGGTTAGAATGAGGCATATTCCCCCAGAGGTTGCTGGTTCAAGCAACAGGAAAAGCACTTTAATTTCTTTGATGTTAGAATTAAATTGAGGTGGGTGCGGTGCGGTCCAGGTGCGATGCAGATGTGGTGCGATGCAAGTACGATATAGGTAGAGGAGGCCTTCGGGCCGGGATGTAGCCTTCGGGCAGAGTTTATAAGGTCTTCGGGCTGTGATTGTAGGCCTTCGGACCAGAATAGAAATTACCTTCTCCATATATATATATATATATATATATATATATATATATATATATATATATATATATATATATATATATATATATATATATATATAGTCCTAAGTTGGCATTAGTCTAATTTGACCCAAAGTCAAACCAAATCACAATTGGGCTTAGAATGCATCCAAGATACACCCATATATATATATATATATATATATATATATATATATATATATATATATATATATATATATATATATATATATATATATATAGCAAATGACCTTTAGCCTAGTGGTTAAGAGAGATGCATGCGGCCCAAGTGGTCAGGAGTTTATATATTTTGAAGCAATGAGTAATTGTGGTGAACTCGGCTCCACTGGGGCTTAAACTCCTGACCACTTGGGCCGCATGCATTTCTCTTAACCACTAGGCTAAAGGTCATTTGCTATATATATATATATATATATATATATATATATATATATATATATATATATATATATATATATATATATATATATATATATGACACAAAATCATGATAAATCACTACAAGAAAATGCATATTTCGCGACATGCAGAATATGTAGCCGAAAGATAGATTTGTGTCGCCAAAGAGTTTCTGCGACATATCTCGTTCTGTCGCACGCATGTCACCGTAGCCTTATCTAGAAAAGTATATGGCGACATGAACACACCATGTCGCAGAAAGATACCCACTTTTGGCGACATCACACACATATTTTTTTAAATATGTTTTGGCAACATATGTCGTTTATGTCGCAGAATGTTAGTACATTTGGCAACATAACACATTTGTCGGGGGAAAATAGTTTTTTAATTGTATAGGATATGACTTCTTGCTACACAATCTATGTGATGTCGCAATTAATTTATTGTAAGAAATAATATATTTTTTCTTTTTGTATATATTTTCAAACATAGATATGCAAAAACCTTATTTCAAAATTAAATTATAAAATAAAATTTGTGTTAAAAAAACTTGAGAACAAAGAGCAACATGTTGTACACACAACATGATATCCAATAAAATATCTTAAAACTATTTTCTCATAAAATAATTATCTTAACAACTTCAAGTAATTCATTCAACAAGATATGTAATGTATTCTATAAAAGTACTGTATTCCAGCTTGGACAACTATAATGTAGACAAGAACACATTAATTTCCTATCTTCCCAAAAATATTGCATGAGCCTCTTCCCAAAAAATTGAGTCCTGCAAACAAAAATTAAAAAAACAAAATTGTAAGCAAAACAAAATATATACTAAAAGGATGAAATTTTATCTCTGTAACTCATTATTATTCAAATATTTTTCTTCACTCTATGTTGTAAATCTTCCTACTAGATTCTGTTTTAGAGAAAGAAATGCCAAGCAGACAATTAGTTTGCGTACAACATTTAACAGAAGTATTCTGGTCAGCGTTGGAATGCCATTAATTAAGCCTTTGGAGATGTGTTGTAGATATCCTTACATTAATATTATCAATATCTATTAATTTAATTTGTTTATCCTTGAGAAAATGATAACCAAATTTTGAAGAGAAATACATATCTTGAAGATAAAAGTACATCAAAATCTATAACAGAATAGGATGGAGAAAGCTTACACTAGCATCAGGTGATCTAGCTTTCTCTTAGTCTAAAGCCAAGAACTTCCATTGCATTCTTTCCACTATCGAAAATAATAACTGAAATAAAACACAAGAACATCAAGCTCTATCAAAAATTGATATTCCACAAAATAAAAGAATGTTTCAGAGGAAAAAGTAAAACTCTAATAATACAAATACGGGTAAAAAGTATAAGCAATTAGATGGTCTTTGGAACATCAAGACAAAGGAAAAAATCAATGAATTTGAAGGTTGTCCTGAAAAATCATCCTATTAAAAATGACAGTTGCATGAATACATACACATGATAAGGTTACGAACATGAAAAGGATCCGAATACAGATACTAGATACATAAGAAAAACATTTTAAAATACTAAACAATCGGTACCCAGGCAAAAGAACAATCAAGATGAAGATATGTCACACCCCGCTCCCAGATAATTGGATACGAGTCGGACACTCCCAGCCTACGCTATCGTTGACAGTGGTAGATAGCTGTCTAGACCTCAGTAGTCATCAATAATACGAGATCAATCTCTCATCACATTAGTAGTTGTGAGACTCGTCTCACAGTATCGATATTTATATATGGATCATATTTTTGTACTGTATTTCGTATTTTCTCAGTTTTCGGAAAGCTTTAAAAAAATTTAACTTATATATTTTTTTTCTTAACTGGAATATCGCCAGTATACCAGTGTATACCGACGGTATACCGCACAGACAGATTTTTCATATTTTAGATATTTTCGATTTCAGATATTTTTATAAATAGTATTTCTGATATTTTCGTGAATAGTGTTTTGGATATTTTGATGAATAGTGTTTAGATATTTTTATGAATAGTTGTCACGTCTCAGTACCGAAATACGGAAATGGACTAGACCAGCTACTCCATATGAGGTATACAAACGTCATACGGCGATCGTAGCTGTCAAGAGACAATGGGATGCATGCTAAAATTAAGTCTCCTATGGTCTCACAGAGCATCTATGTCTCAATCATTCAAAGCAAGAAAACATCAATTAATGAACATATGAGATAAAGCAGTAAGGCATCTCTGAGCTTCATCAAAATGATCATGGGGATCTAGCTTTATAAGTTAGCTAGCCCAGAGAGTCATAGGTACATAATTGTATTCAGCTGCAGTCTGATTTAATTACAATTATACAAAAGACAAAATATTCCGATTAGCCGGCTAAACTGTAGTGTCCCGTCCCACTCAGTCAATCGGAGGAATCGAAACGCCGACGGCGTTCGGACTTGGCCTTACAACGGCGACTCGAAGGTATCGCTCAGGTGGGGTAGTTTCGGTGAACTTGCCTCATCTTAGCCTTCACATAATAAATCGCATGTTTTCAACTTGCACAAGTAGGCTTGATAATAAAAGTGACGAATCCACATAGCTAAAGGAAATAATCCCGACGGTCGAATTGAGTTAGAATATGGAAAGGTCTAATGGTCAGCTTAGAGTTGGTGCACGGCATGCTTTGAAAATGACACTCAATCCTTCGTCCCGTGGCTTGGAAGAAGGAAAGTTGGTTGAGTAGGCGAAGTATGAACGTAGCCTAAGTCATAGGCGTCGCCCACGTAAATGTTCGATAAAGCATGCACGTTCCCGTAATGCAAGGCTTGGCATAGTCTTTGCTCGTCCCTTGGGTTAAGTTGTAGGCTTGATTAAGTTAGGGAAAGTGATAGTGGTCGACCCATGTCATTCCAAGCATGGTCCTACGAGTTCTACGGCTGGGTATGACAACTTAGTCTTATGGTTTCAAGCCCGTCATATAGAGTAAGTCTTGGGCGGTGGCGTCGCGTAGAGTTCAAGTTGGTTTAAGGCACGATGTCACGGACTTAGTATTTTCAGGCACGGGCCATGGTTGATTCATTGAGTTTTTGAAAGTGTTGTGAATAGTTGTTCTTGAGTTGAGTAAAATGATAGGGTAAGAAAGAAGAATGCTCGCGACTACGGGTCGTCAAGGCAAGATCTCAGATGTGAGAAGTATTGAACTTGGCCGTGAAAGAGATGATAACACTAGAGGTAGAATGACTGTGTGAGACGTCAGTTGAGTCGAGTCTTGCATGGTCATGGACAACTTATCGACAAGGTAGAGTTTCCTCGAACGGTAGCCCAACGGAAGGGGACCGGTTCTTGAGAAGCAGCATTAGCACGTGCTGGATGACCGCACAAGTTAGCGCAGAGGCTTGCCAGCTGAGCTAGCTACTCGCGCTGGCAAGGGCGGCCGCCTAACAAGCTAAAGGAGTCCAAGATGGCTCTGGGAGTCAGTGACCAAATCATATAGATGAGTCGGCATGACGGTAATTCGCGTGTGTGCCTTTGGATTGAGTTGAGTTGTTGAATGTGTGTACAGTTAGAATACAAATGTTTGGGCCTAAGATTTGGCTGCAACGAAGATACCGTGCTTCTGCACGAGATGTGGCATCGAGTCTAATATTGTCGGCATATAAGTTGCATAGTTTGGATGTGAGTTGCCCTGAGTCTAAGTCAAAAAAGGCCACAAGGCAAAGTTGGTCGAGTGACACTTAACCCACAAGTCTTGATTGGGTCAGTTGATGATTTAGTAGCAAAGGGCCGCGAGGCACGGCACAAAGGATTTATAGCACGGTCACATGGGAATGGAGCCTCATGCGCGTAGTTGCGTCTCTGATTTTGGCCGAAAGGCAAGCATGACTTGATCGGTTAACGTTGTTTGAATCGACATTGTTGTTGCAAGCACGGGATGGTCTAGAGGCACAGAATAGGCCAAGGCGTCGGTCCTAAAACAGATTCTAAGGAAAGAGTAGAAAGACAATAAAAAAGGGGACTATGTTGCACAAAGTAAAGTAAACGTGTTGGTTCTGTATGGGTGGGCGAGGAGCTCATTCCACCAGTACAGTTGAGTACTGACACCCACACAGTTTACATGTACAAGCACAGGTAGAAGCTCGTGGCGCGGAGCTCGTTTGGATGCGTCGAGGCACGGAGTTCCTTGGCGATTCGAAGCGTGCGGCCGTATGGAGTCAGACTTATACGGGACATAATGTATGGGTATCGCCTTCCGAAGCTTTCACTGGTTCAAGCACTTGTATTTGAGAGATGAGAGAGAGCTGAGTGACTTATAATGTGAGATGAGTGAGCTTGAGAGACTTGTAATCTTAGCCTTGCACCCCAAATGTAACCGTTATTTCAATATCAATAAAAGAGTATTTTGCAATGACTTGTGTTTTGTTCTAAATTCTGCTGTTGTTATTCAATGTCTCTGCTTGGAACTTCTGTACGACGACCCTGTCACAGCCGCTGAAATCTGCCGTTATGGAACCTGCCTTGCACGAGCGCAATCTAGGCTCGTGCGGCATCATGCCTTAGCGAGGACGATCGCTCCTACGGGAGCGGGGCATGACATAATGGTATCAGAGCACGGCTTTACGTCCTTGGACTATCGATTGAATTTTTTAACTCGTTGTTTCCGTAAACTCTATTGCTTCTGTATGTTGATGTCGTTGGTGCGCTCTCTCTCAATTGTCCCACGGGATGTCCATACAATAAGTCTAAATAATTTGCAAAACGTAGGAGAACAGTTTTTGATAAAACAGGCCAGGTAAACCTAACTAAACTATGCTACTCAGGGTGAGCAAAGTCTAGTGGCTCTATCAACAAGCCACGGTCTAAGTCTACTCCGTCAGACTCAACCCTATAGTAGGTCGGGCAATCAGTCTCAGAGTCATCTGTAATATATCAACGGTATCCTGTCAGGAAAATGAGCAAGTACAAACACCAACAGCAGTTCCATATGAATTGAGAAATACTATAAGAGACAGTATAATGAAATACAAGACAAAGATATAGGCGACTTGAAAACCATTTGAAAGCCGAGTTACAACCCTTGAACCAAACAAGGACCGAGGTTGTAACTCTTCTTTGAAACAAAACTTAGTCTCAAATCATGGTACAGTATAATGGCAGGTAGAGCATGTGAGTAATGGAAACATAGCATGGTGAGAAGTACAGAAAGTAAAGCTGAACTGGAAATATAAGATACGCTAATAAATGTAAAAGGTGATTTGAACTATTAGAACGATATGTGATCGGCTAGGGAGTCAAGAGAGAGTTATCCACTTGGCCCGGCAATCTACGGTGTCCTCAACGGAGAGTCATGCCGTCCAACCTGGATAACTGGCAATGGGGTATTTGCTACACCCTACGTGAGGTGAGGGTGGCGCTAGCAAAATAGTTACAGGAAGGCTTTGATCACATAACCCCTAATAATTCTTCCATCCCCGAATAGTATCACGGATCCGGACATGGCACGTCATGACACAGGGTTCGAGAGCAGGGGGCCAGCCTACTCCCAAATCAATGTCTATATAAATACAGAAAACACAAAAATATCACATACCCATATACCAAGAAAGTCCAAGAATAATATCTCATGACAGGATCCGACGTATACTAGTCCATGAACCGTCGTATCGGAAATCATGTAAAACACTACAACTGAATCGGATATAGTAGATATCAGGACAATGAAAACTATCAGTGAATGTACTCGCCTGTGGTCCTGAGATGATAAGGTAAACAGACGCTCAGAGTAACCACAGACCTAAAATAAGATACTATGAGTCAAACAGGGCTTAATACTGAAAAAAGGAAACTAATTCAAGTCATGAATGCAAGTCTAAGTCAAAACTAGGTCAATCTAGGTCAGACTGAGTCATATTAGGTCATACTGGTTCATACTAGGTCATACTAGGTCACTGGGAGTCAATCCAAGTCAAACTAGGTCAAACGGGGTCAAAGGTTGACTTACAGTTGATTTTTGGTTAACTGGTCAACCCTGGTCAACTATGGTCAACTCTAGGTCAACTCTAGGTCAAACTAGTCTAATATTGACCAACTGTTGACTTTTAGTCAACTGGTCAACTCTGGTTTGGTTTCGGTCAAATCTAGTCGCTTAAAGACTAAGTTTGACTCTCGGTTGACCTTTGTTGACTTTTGGTCAAAATGGTCAACCGACGTCAAAACTAGTCTATGAGCACTATATTTGATCATTACCAACCAAGGGAATCAAGTTCTAACCCTATCTTAGACTCCAAACTCAAATACCCTATTTCTAGGTAAAACCTATATTACCCTACCAATATCATATCTCATTCTCACATCACTCTAGCACTTACCCACACAACTCACTCTCATAGGCTTTCCTATAGGTTTCCTATTAGTTTATAGGCTAACCTATAGGTTATTAGCTACACTCATTTAGGCTCTCTCACACACACACACAACTCATAACACACACACACATAGGCTCAAAGTGGACTGATTTTAGGACAGCTAGATAGGCTATCTAAGAGGGCATTTATGTGGTGTATATGGACTGACTATGGGGTGGTAAAGGACAGCCAATAGATGGTTTACATGGACTGTTTTAGGACAGCCTACAAGGGGGTGAATGGACTGTTATGGTGTGGATTTGGGGACAGCCATATAGGTGTCTAGGACTGAAATTAAGGGGCCAAATGGGACTGAATATGGACAGCAATTAGACAGGTTTAGCTGGGCTATCTAGGGGGCTGATGTGGGTGTTAATGGGACAGGAATGTAGGGGTTTTCTGGGGCTGTACATGGGCTGCAATATGGACAGCCAATAGGCCAAAGTGACAGCCACAAGGGGACTGTCCTGCTGCTGGGTATGGGTGAATTTGGGATGCAAATGACAGCCATATATGTGTAAAATCTCGACTGAAATGGACAGTGTAAAGGATGGTGTTTGGGGCAAAATTTGGACTGTTTTGAGTGACATGGGACAGCCAACATGTGGCTGAAACTGGACTGAAATGGGGGTTAACAAGGGACAGCCAAGTATGGGTTTAAGGGGCTGTTAAGTGGTCAAATAGGGACAGGTTTGTGACATTTTCATGGGGGTTACATGGACTATCAAAGGGCTGTAGTTAGGAGCTGTTCTAGGATGAATATGGACTGGTTTGGACAATGGGGACAGCTACTTAGGTGGACTGGAATGGCAGCAAGGTGCTGCTGTTGGCAGCACCTGTGAAGGTGTATCCCTCTTCCTCCCCCTCCTTAGCACCACAACTCCACTCCCAAATCCCTCTATTACCCACACTCAAACACCTCTCATGCACTCTCCATAAACATTCCCTACAACACTCTCTACTAACACAAACACCCACCCATTCCATCACTTGGCCGACCACTCCATACCCCACTAAAACACAAGCATCACACCACACACACCATGATATATATCCATATATATATATATATATATATATATATATATATATATATTATATATATATATATATATATATATATATATATATATATATATATAGAGAGAGAGAGAGAGAGAGAGAGAGATATTAATATATATATAAAAAAAATATAGAGAGAGAGAGAGATTAATATATATCACCATATATATACATATATTGATATTAGATAATATGATACGTTATGATACATAGGAAAACTCATTCCTAAACACTTATAAAATCTGGAATAAATATTAGAACAACATTAAATCAATATATAAATGAATCCACATGTGTCCAAATAGGGTTTCCCCATTAGGACACGATCCTACTCATAGGACACCTCTACAAGTGTCCAAATGGACACGAAATGGACACCAATGGACACAATATCATAGGGGTCATTCCTATGGGTCAAAACCATTCTAATGCATGAGAAAAATGAGAAGGAGAAGGGATTTATACCTCTCGGTGACTCGAATCGAAGAAAATGCCTTCCGATGTGCCACCGACACGTAGGAATCCCAAACGGACACGGACAAGCTCCGAATCCTCTCAAACTTGGGTAGCTCCCTCCTTAGCTTGATTGGAGAAGGAAGGAAGAAGATTGGGTGAGAAAATGGAAGAATTTGGTGGAGAAATTTCTAGGGTTTGCTCTCAAATCAATTTGGGGAAGAACAAAAGAGAGAATGGAATAGGGAAATAATGAAATGGCTATGCCTATCCACACCATGTGTGGCCGGCCATAAAGAGGACTTTTGTCCTATTAGGAAAAGTCAAGAAAGCCCCTACCTAATCTATTTGCTAATACATGAAAAGGGTTTCTAAGTCGGGGCTAGTTTGGTCATTCCAACACACTCTAATCTAATTAATCCTAACCAAATAATTTAGCCTAGTCACTAACTAAAATAACTAACATGTGGGCCATGGCTAACTAGTGTGTGGGCCCGCTAGAGTCAACACTACCCCGGGTCCCCGATACAAGTCGGAATGAGTTGAAATTCGAACCCGACTCAAATAACCCCAAAATAATTCAATAAATAAATAAATAATTCTAAAATAATTTTAAAGTGGAAAATTACCAAAATACCCCTGTTCATGAAAATTGGGGGTGACAAGTCTGGACACAAAACAAGAGTTACGTCCCGATGAGGATGATTATCCCACGGGAGCGTGCATGGTGATTCATGCCCACCGTAGATAATCTGACTCGCGTGAGATCGGGGCACAATGTATTGTTAAGTTAGACGACCTCATGATCGAATACGTGAATTGGGATGAATGACTTAGGGAATATGAAACGTGAATTATGGTTTAGCGATGAATTGTGTCGTAGCGTGCTTGACTTGGAAGGATTGATAGGCGGATTATGTCGAACGTGTTTGAAGGGATAGACTATACAAGATGACTTATTGAATGAGCGATTTGGATACGTCGTGAAATTGGTTGAACGTGAGTTGTCGTAGGATGGCTTTGCTGAATGACTCGGACCCCGTGCGACAAAATGTTGGAATGTGTGTAGGAAATCTATGCTCGAAGTTTAGAAATCGGAGTGATGCGAGCTTGGGTAAAAAGACCCCGTACTATCAATTTGGTTTGACCTTAGGATGGGGTCAGTGTTGATATTGTTGTTTGGGAACTATGATTCCAATAATGACGATTGACTTGAGCCTAAAGACATAGCCTAGCGGTTAGGCAGACGTTCCGGTGCGGAGCGATAGGAATTGTGGAGGTACCACTCGCGAGTCTTGGCTGACATGCACGTATATCAGGGACGCTCGAATATGTGCACGATCCGACTAGAGTGGTGATGGCGGATTCTTTATCACGAGGCTTGGCTGAAATGCATGTATTTTGGGGACGCCTGGAATATGTGCACGATCCATACTAAGTGATACGTTGAATCAAGTGAGACTTGAGAAACAGGGAAGTGTCGATGATTTTGAGATCGTAAGTTTTGAAGAAAGGATTGAGGGTAGCACGAGCGTGGCTCGGATTTGAAAAATACATAGGAGAAATGTGTGCGAGAAATATAGGATGTTGAATAAGTGATAAGTCGATAAGTGTACTCAGTTAGTTTTGAGGATGAAACTTTTTCTAAGTAGTGTATGATGTAGTGCCCCGTCCCGCTCAGTCAATCGGAGGAATCGAAATGCTGACGGCGTTCGGACTTGGCCTTACAACGGCGACTCAAAGACATCGCTCAGGTGGGGTAGTTTCGGTGAACTTGCCTCATCTTAGCCTTCACATAATAAATCGCATGTTTTCAACTTGCACAAGTAGGCTTGATAATAAAAGTGACGAATCCACATAGCTAAAGGGAATAATCCCGACGGTCGAATTGAGTTAGAATATGGAAAGGTCCAATGGTCGGCTTAGAGTTGGTGCACGGCGTGCTTTAAAAATGATACTCAATCCTTCGTCTCGTGGCTTGGGAGAAGGAAAGTTGGTTGAGTAGACGAAGTATGAACGTAGCCTAAGTCATAGGCGTCGCCCGCGTAAATGCTCGATAAAGCATGCACGTTCCCGTAATGCAAGGCTTGGCATAGTCTTTGCTCGTCCCTTGGGTTAAATTGTAGGCTTGATTAAGTTAGGCAAAGTGATAGTGGTCGACCCATGTCATTCCAAGCACGGTCCTACGAGTTCTACGGCTGGGTATGACAACTTAGTCTTACGGTTTCAAGCCCGTCATATAGAGTAAGTCTTGGGCGGTGGCGTCGTGTAGAGTTCAAGTTGGTTTAAGGCACGATGTCACGGACTTAGTATTTTTAGGCACAGGCTACGGTTGATTCATTGAGTTTTGGAAAGTGTTGCGAATAGTTGTTCTTGAGTTGAGTAAAATGATAGGGCAAGAAAGAAGAATGCTCGCGACTACGGGTCGTCGAGGCAAGATCTCAGATATGAGAAGTATTGAACTTGGCCCTGAAAGAGATGATAACACTAGAGGTGGAATGACTATATGAGACATCAGTTGAGTCGAGTCTTGCATGGTCATGGACAACTTGTCGACAAGGTAGAGTTTCCTCGAACGGTAGCCCAACGGAAGGGGACCGGTTCTTGAGAAGCAGCATTAGCACGTGCTGGATGACCACACAAGTTAGCGCAGAGGCTTGCCAGCGGAGCTAGCTACTCGCGCTGGCAAGGGCGGCCGCCTAACAAGCTAAAGGAGTCCACGATGGCTCTGGGAGTCTGTAACCAAATCATATAGATGAGTCGGCATGGCGGCAATCCGCTTGTGTGCCTTTGGATTGAGTTGAGTTGTTGAATGTGTGTACAGTTAGAATACAAATGTTTGGGCCTAAGATTTGGCTGCAATGAAGACACCGTGCTTCGGCATGAGATGTGGCGTCGAGTCTAATGTTGTCGGCATATAAGTTGCATAGTTTGGATGTGAGTTATCCTGAGTCTAAGTCAGAAAAGGCCGTAAGGCAAAGTTGGTCGAGTGACACTTAACCCACAAGTCTTGATTAGGTCAGTTGATGATTTAGTAGCAAAGGGCCGCGAGGCACGGCACAGAAGATTTATAGCACGGTCACACGGGAATGGAGCCTCATGCGCGTAGTTGCGTCTCTGATTTTGGCCGAAAGGCAAGTACGACTTGATAGGTTAACGTTGTTTGAGTCGACATTATTGTTACAAGCACGGGATGGTCTAGAGGCACAGAATAGGCCAAGGCGTCGGTCCTAAAACTGATCCTAAGGAAAGAGTAGAAAGACAATAAAAAAAGGAGACTATGTTGCACAAAGTAAAGTAAACGTGTTAGTTTTGTATGGGTGGGCAAGGAGCTCATTCCACCAGTACAGTTGAGTACTGACACCCACACAATTTACATGTGCAGGCACAGGTAGAAGCTCATGGCACGGAGCTCGCTTGGATGCGTCGAGGCATGGAGTTCCTTGGCGATTCGAAGCGTGCGACCGTATAGAGTCAGACTTATACGGGACATAATGTATGGGCATCGCCTTCCGAAGCTTCCGCTGGTTCAAGCACTTGTATTTGAGAGATGAGAGAGAGCTAAGTGACTTGTAATGTGAGATGACTAAGCTTGAGAGACTTGTAATCTTGGCCTTGCGTCCCAAATGTAACCGTTGTTTCAATATCAATAAAAGAGTATTTTACAATGACTTGTGTTTTATTCTAAATTCTGTTGTTGTTATTCAATGTCTCTGCTTGGGACTTCTGTGCGACGACCCCGTCGCAGTCGCTGAAATCGGCCGTTATGGAACCTGCCTTGGACGAGCGCAATCTAGGCTCGTGCGGCATCACGCCTTAGCGAGGACGATCGCTCCTACGGGAGCGGGGCGTGACATAAACAGGTGTCGGTGGCTAAACGCCAGAACATAAGTGATAAAAACTAGAGTGGTGGAGAAGAAACCCACTCAAGTCCCCCGCCAGCCATGCTCCTAGTATGTACCATTGACGTCAGGGAGGAAGGTCGGATCCTCAGACTCTACTACGTGATCTGGACAAACAAAACCAGCGGGGTCAGTCCCGAATAGCAAGTACCACAAGGGTGCACAAAAGAGTGAGATAAAACCCAAGCATAAAATAATAATACTAGTAATAATAAAAGCTTTCGGTCGTAACCTCGATCTACAGCCTGTCACAGTACGATGGCCCAACCCAACAACCAAATAAGAACATGGGTTGGACCACGGACCATGACAGTCCATGTCCCTCGGCTACTAACGGAAGTTACAAGGCACAGTCAAGTCATTTTCAAGCGGCCATTCATTCTTGCGGCTCTTTATATTTGACGGAGTTATTTCCGCTATACTGATTAAAGAGATCCTCAGATCGTATAAACACAGCAAGGCTATCCAAACCATTAAACATATAGCACATTGATTATGCACCGGTCCCCTAGAGGGCTACCGTGCTAAAATATATAACACATAACTCGTAGAAGTCGGATATAGCCATCCGCTATAGGCGAATGAAACCATATCCGTGGCGGCCAACCTGACACGTCAGGACTGGACTTGGGGTGGCTAGTATGGCACGATATCGGAATTCCTCCCAACCAATGCATCTACTAAGTTAGTTGCCTAGTTAATCCCTAGGTTATCTTCGAAGTTCACATGTCGTGGTCACATGGTCACTCCCCTAGATGTCGTACATTGTACGAGTACCCCAAGAAGGGATCCATACTGGCTCATGGAGTCATACGTATGTACCCCCTTCTTGGTGTAATATAACACACAACACATACCACGTTATTGTTACCGACCATTCGCTATATAAATACTGGACTCTTAGAGGTACTGGCAGATATCACGTAGGAACACTTAGCACATAGGATAGCACCTCGGTGCTCTCATAGATTGTACCTTAGTACACACATAGGGTTATCCAGCACACGTATAAGTAGTTAGATCAAGAATAAAGACCAAGACACAAGAGAAAAGAGAACAAGAATACACTATGCACTTAGGATATGAAGTGCTCGCTAGCCATGAAGTGGCCCAAACGGTGCACGGGCAAAAGTACAAGGTTAAAGGTACATAAGATGCAAGGTACACAAGGTACCATAAGTCAAATATGAATTCTGGTTAAAGTGAGACATAAAGATTCTTGAAGCCAAGACAAAAATCTACAACTTTCATGTTAGAAGTTGGGAGAAACTCTGGCCACAATTCAGCCAAATAGGACATAAAATAGCCAAAAACAGCAAAAACAGTAAAAATAGGCACTATGCGGCATTCTACGACACTAAGTAGCCTTCTGCGGCACTATGCGACCTTCTGCGACACTATACAGCATTCTGTGGTACTATGCGGCCTTCTGCGGCACTACACATCCATGTGGCACTATGCAAGCCTATGGCACTATTCATCCCTACGGCACTATTCATCCCTGCGGTACTATGAAAGCCTGCGGCACTATTCATCCATGCGGCACTATTCATTCCTGCGGTACTATGCAAGCCTGCGATACTATTCTGCGACACTATTTATTCCTGCAGTACTATGCAAGCCTATGGCACTATTCATCCATGCAGTACTATTCATTCCTGTGGCACTATTTATCCATGCGGTACTATTCATCGTCCCTGCC
This sequence comes from Iris pallida, assembly GCA_029216955.1. Classification (NCBI taxonomy): domain Eukaryota; kingdom Viridiplantae; phylum Streptophyta; class Magnoliopsida; order Asparagales; family Iridaceae; genus Iris; species Iris pallida. Next base: position 5,120,189 of record JANAVB010021799.1, read on the forward strand.
AGAACCAGGACAGATGAACATCGAAGATGTCCAAATATTATTTTGGCCATAACTTTCCCAAAACAAGTCAAAATCTAACTTTTCAAAGGTCAAAATTATGTAGAATCAAATTTTCTACCACATGGAACAATTAGTTTTCGGAAACCAGTAAATTTGGTATATCAAAATCCAAGAAAATTAAAACTGACGTAAACTTAGATCTACAAGAATCCATCCATCAAAATCGAAAATACCAAATACTAAACTTGTAGAGGATGATGAGAAGAACAATATAGACAAATAATATCAAAAGAAAAAAAACCAAGAATGAAAAATACACAAAATCTCTACTTTTGAGCAAGTTGTACTTGCCTAAGTGGGTTAGTGGTTGAGGGAAATGAATGAGAGAGTGAATGAGGAATGAGAGTGTGGAAGAGATTATTTATAGTGGGTGAGGGTTGGCTTAAGAAAATCCTAATCTCTAAACATGCTCTAACCATTCCACTAATGACATGCTTAAAGGCTACATACAACCATTAATAAATAATAAATAGAATTATGCACATGCTAAATACATGATACCATGTACAGAATTTGTGAAAGAATACATATATCGGGATCGGGGAGTGACATCTCTACCCTCCTTAGAAAAATTACATCCTCGAAATTTCTGTCAAGACAAGATAGAGAAATGAAAGCAAGCAAGATACTATTTACAAGGCTAACTATGCATGCAATCTCATCAATTTTAACAGACATTAGAGAACAATCATCCACCCTAGTGGGTACAATAGGGAAACATATTACAAAGGCATAAGGATAAATATACCTTCTGAGTCGAACAAGTACAGATATCGAGATCTAATCTCGTCCTCGCGCTCCCATGTCGACTCCCCCGATGAGTGATGGCCCCAAGCGACGCGAACAAGATTAATAGTCCGGTTCTTGAGCACCTTCTTTCACCGATCCAAAATGGATACGGGTTGCTCCTCGTAAGTCAGGTCGGTACCGACGACCAGCTCAGAATGATCGAGGATGTGACTCAGATTCGGGATATACCTACGCAACTGAGATACATAAAACACATCTTATACATCATGTAGCGAAGGTGGAAGGGCAAGACGATAAGCAACATCGTCTATCCGAGCGAAAATATCAAATGGACCAACGTGTCTCGGACTAAGCTTTCTTCGGGTTCCAAATCTAATGACACCCCAAGTAGGCAAAATCTGCAGAAACACTTGGTCACCAACACCAAACTCTAGAGGCCTACAATGTTGATCTGTCCAGTATCGGTGTCTGTCCTGCACAACTCGAAGCCGCTCTCTGATCAACTTGATTGTTTCTACTGTCTGCGTGATCGTCTCCGGTCCCAACAATTTTTGTTCTCCCATATCGTCCCATGCCAGAGGGGACCTATATTTTCTTTCATATAATGCTTCAAACGGTGCCATCTGTATACTTGCCTGATAACTATTATTGTAAGAGAACTCTACTAAATGAAGATAATCTTCCCAAGTTCCGCCAAAGTCTAAGGTACAAGCCTGTAACATATCTTCCAATATCTGAATGGTTCTCTCTGACTGTCCATCCGTCTGCGGGTGGTAGGCTATACTGAACCTCAACTTGGTACCCAAACTTTGATGCAAACTCCGCCAAAAGTGAGAGATGAACCATGTGTCTCGATCTGATACTATGCTGACTAGAACACCATGCTGCCTTACAATCTGCTTCATATACATTTCTGCCAACTACTCAGTAGACTGCCCTACTCTGAAAGGAAAAAAATGAGCAACCTTCATGAGCCGATCTATGATTACCCAAACTGTGTTTCGACTGGTCAGAGATCTAGGTAAACCGGTCACAAAGTCCATCGTGATGTGCTCCCACTTCCACTCCAGAGTAGGAAGCGGCTGTAACAATTCTGCTGGTCTCTGCTGCTCTGCCTTCACTTGCTGACATACTAAACATCTGGACATAAACCTTGCTATCTCCCTCTTCATGTCATTTCACCAAAAGTGTTGTCTCACATCTTGGTACATTTTTGTGCCTCCGGGATGAATGGAGTAAGAAGAACTATGAGCCTCTGACATAACTTTCTGTCGAAGGTCTCTACTTGGTACACAAAGACGGTTTTCGAACCTAAGTGTACCATCTTCATAGATTACTAACTCCTTCCTGAGACCTGACTCACACTCCGATCGAAGCTTCTGGATCTGTAAATCCTCTGCCTGGGCTGCTCTGATCCTCTCTACTAAAGTAGACTGAATCTGCAAATTGGCCATAACTCTCGTATCTTAAGGCAAGATCACTTCAATTCCTATTTTCTGAAGATCTTCTAAAATATGCCTCTGCGAGGTTAAAATGAATGCACCACCTCTCCTGCTCAAGGCATCTGCTACCACATTTGCCTTGCCTGGATGATACTGAAGATTTACATCAAAGTCCTTTAGTAATTCCAACCATCTTCTCTGTCTCATGTTCAGGTCCCTCTGGGTGAATACATACTTTAAGCTCTTATGATCAGTGTAAATTTCTACTCGATTCCTATATAAATAATGCCTCCATAACTTAATCGAGAATACTACCACTGCTAATTCCAGGTCGTAAGTTGGATAGTTCTTCTCATGGTCCTGAAGCTGTCGAGATGCATATGCTATCACCTTACCTGCATCAATACATACCCAAGTCCCTTCCCGGATGCGTCAGAATACACTGTAAACCCTTCCAATCCTACTGGAAGTGTCAAGATCGGGGTTGAGATTAATCTCTTCTTCAACTCTTTAAATGATGTCTGACACTCTGCTGACCAAACAAACTCTGCATCCTTATGCGTCAAACGCGTCAAGGGTGCCAAAATCCTGGCAAGTCTGCCACGAACCTTCTGTAGTAACCTGCCAATCCTAGAAAACTACGCACATCTGCTACTATCTTAGAAACTGGCCAATTCTCTACTGCCTCAACCTTCTTTGGATCTACTGACACTCATGCTCTAAAAATAATGTGTCCCAGGAACGAAATACGATCCAACCAAAACTCATATTTACTAAGCTTCGTATAAAGTTGATGATCCCTCAAGGTCTGCAAAACTGTCCGAAGATATTTCTCATGTTCTTCTTCACTACTAGAATAGACGAGGATGTCATCTATAAACACTACTACAAACTTATCCAAGTATGGTATAAAGATGCGATTCATCAAATCCATGAATACTGCTGGGGCAATAGTCAGTCCAAATGGCATCACCAAAAACTCATAATGCCCATACCGCGATCTAAATGTTGTCTTGGGTATGTCCTACTCCCAGACCTCACTTGATAATATCCAGATCGAAGATCAATCTTAGTGAAGACGCAGGCCTTACTCAATTGATCAAACAAGTCATCAATCCTTGGTAACGGATACTTGTTCTTCACTGTTACTGCATTCAACTGTCGGTAATCAATGCACATTCGCGTCGATCCATCTTTTTTGGGTACTAAAATCATCGATGCTGTCTAGGGTGATTCACTGTCTCGGATAATCTGTTTTGCCTTTAGTTCTTCTTCATGCTGGTACAACTTATCCAACTCTGACTGCGACATCCTGTAAACTCTGTCGACCTTAGGCTCCGTTCCAGGATTTAACTCAATGCAAAACTCTACATCTCTCACTGGTGGTAAACCTGGAAGCTCATCTGGAAATACATCAAGAAATTCTCTGACCACTCTTGGTATCTGCTCCTGCTCTGCCAATGCTTCTGCAACAATACCCTTGGGTCGATCCTCCAATGATCGAACAAAGACGAACTTCTCAATGCCAGGTACATTAAATACTATCCTACCTCCCCGATAATCTATCGGCACACTCTGCTAACTCCTACGAGCCCATTACCAGTGAGTATATTCATCCTCTCTGGCAATGCCTCGAACTTCTATCCAATACGTGTCATAAATCTTACAGATATAAAAGAGTGGGTAGTCCCCGAATCAAACAATGCTACTGCAGAAAAAGAGGTCACAGAAATATTACCTGCAACCACATCGCCTAAAGCTAGTACATCCTCCAGTGATAAGGTGAAGGCTCGGCCCTGGCCTTGCTAAGCTCCTTGCTGCTGTCTTCCTCGACCATGATGTTGCTGCGGCCTCAGTGGGCCTTTCTGGTTCTGCGCTTGGTGAAACATCTGAGCCTGCGTCAGCAGACGCTAGGCTAGCGGCCTTACGGCCAATGTTGGTCCCCTGTTCGGTGCTGCCCCTGTAATGACCATGGTTCGTATTACGTATTTTGGTATACGTATACGTATTTTGACTCGTATTGCATGTCTTCTCGCATGATTTATTTGGCATTTTATTGCTTGATTCGGTTCGGCTTGATTGGCTTGGTTCGGTTTGTGAACCAAATCCCTACCTACCACCACCATCATCATTTATTAACCCAACACTCTTTCTCTCTCCTTATTCATTCTTCTTCTTCCTCACCATTACTCTCTACCTACCAGGAAGGTTTAGGCAAGTGCATCTTGCTTCACGGAGGAACCCCATTTTTATTGTTCCACTGTCTTTCTCATGTGTTTCTAACCCACTTTAGTACTTAGTATTTTTCATTTCCGTGATTAATTTCTTGTAAATCTAGCTTTGTGGTATTTTCGGTTTTCATGAGTTTTGATCTATCAAACCTACATATTTTGTTATTTGATGGTTCCATGTTGTAGAGAATTCTACTATAACCAAATTGACCTACGGGAGTTTGGATTTGGGTTCCTATTATTGTTTGGTGGGGCATGGAGGCCATGGTATTTTCCATGGACATGTTCTCTGTGGGAGCCCTTAATTGCACTTTTGGCTGCATGTAACATTGAGTTGCAGAGCCGCATGAGCATTCTTAGCTCTGAGCCGCATGACCATTAATTAATTACCTTAGCCGCATGGCCATTAATTAATTGCTTGGTTTATATGCAAATACAATTGCTTGGCCGCATATGGCAATTGCTTAGCTGGTCGCATGGCCATTTGAATTGCTTAGCTGGCACCATTAGCTTGCATGCATTTTCATGCATTAGCTTGCATGCTTATTAGTTGGCCAATTTCATTTGCATGCATTAGCTCGCATGCATTAATTGGCCGTATGGCCATTTGTTAATTATGGCCGCATGGCCACTATACAATTTATGGCCGTATGGCCCCTTAAATTAGTTGCTTGTATGCTTGCATGCATTTGCATGTAACTTGCCTGAGCCGCATAGGCCATTAGCTAAATTGCTTTGGCCGCATGAATATTTCGTATGCTGCCGTATGGACCAATTCATGGCCGCATGAATATTTCATATTCATGGCCGCATGAATATTTCGTATGCTGGCCGCATGAAATAATTCATGGCCGCATGAAACATCCCTGGCCGCATGACCTATGTATTACTCTAGGCCGCATGCAGTATTTAATTTTGAACCGCATGGCTTATATATTAAGCATTGGCCTTATGGCCCCCACCTCGTCCACTCTTGGCCACATGGCCTATTTATCATTCTTGGTCGCATGCAGCAAATGTGTGCTGGTCGCATATTCTATAGAGACAATATTTATTGGCTGGCCGCATGGCAAATTTTCCCTGAGCCGCATGAGTCCTCCACAGCCCTTGCCCCTGCTAATATTTAATTACTAAATGTATGCTTGTGCCATATTAATTTTAAGTGTGTTCCCTGACACGATGGTGACCATTGTGGTGCACTTTTGACATGACATGATGGTGGCCCGAGGTGACGCACTACTGACAGTGAACATGACATGACATATATCCCGAAGGCTGTAGCGACGGCTAGCATGTCATGACAAGATTGAATGGCCTGGACATCGTGGACGATTGTGTTTATACAAGTAAATCGGTAATGTTTGCATCATGTCTAGGACAGGGACCCCTGAGTACCATGGTTAGGGGTACCTACTATAAATGGCTAAGGCTAATAACTAGAATAATTCAGTTGTCATGAGAGATTTCCCCAGTTACAGGCAATCCCGTTATCCCGGCCACCATTATTGGACTTGTAGCCTGCCGACGTGTAGGGCACAAGTCTAGATTCACTGATATATGGAAATAGTGAGGCATTTCTTAAATGAATCCAAGTCGCCTGGATAACCTGGATTAGCTGCAGGGCTTGTGGCTGGAGGAACATCTCACTGCATATTGCTAGTAACTAAGGCTTGTGATAACCCTAGTTAGCTAATGTAGAAAGTCGTAGTCACTGATTGGCCGGGAGCGATTGTATGGTGTAGTTCAGTGCTCGATTATTACAGGCTTGATCGCAAGATTGTCACTTTTAACAATAAAGATCAGGGGCTAAGTTCTGTTCAGGTGAAGGGTTATAACCCCGGTCCTTATTTGGTTTAAGGGTTGTAACCTGGCTCCGGAGCAGTTCTGAGTCCTCTTTTCAATTATTGTCTTATTGCACCCCACGTCATGCTTGTTATGTTTTACCTTACCAATAATATTTGGAGACGGAGTTCTATTCAGGTGAAGGGTTACAACCCCGGTCCTTGTTTGGTTTAAGGGTTGTGACCTGGCTACTTGAATGGTTCCCTCATACTCTATTATGACTGTTGTTATTCTTTTATTATCAAGCTCTTTTGTAACTATTTTTAATATTCATTTCTGATATGCTGGTTTTAGTTCTTAAGTGAAGCTTCTTTTGTGGCACTTGCTCTTTCTGGGATCTGACCCAGCTGGTTTTGTATGGCCAGATTTCGGAGCAACTCCAGAGGATCTACCGACTTCCCATCCCGATAGTGACCACCAGGCGTAAATAGGGCAACGAGTGGGTTTATTTTTTGCTCTTCCACTCTATTAAAAAATTCTTATTTTGAGGCGTTTAGCCGACGAGCACCTGTTAGCTCGTATTGCATACCTTATCACTGTCTGCCTACGGGCTGTAACATGATTGACAGATCCTAGGGTTGATCATGTATGATTGAACTCTTGCTAGTCCTTACATTTTGTAACGACTAGCTTCATGATCAACTGAATATGTAATATTTTGGACGCCTTACTATTGTATATTTGGTGATCTTATATCTTGTAACTTTACTTGCTCGCTTGAGATTGAGACTTTTAGGCTTGTTATTGACCATAGGAGACTGATGGATTGTAGTTAAACCCTCATATATCTAGACAGCCATGACCGTATAGTGAGGTGGATTCTATTTTATTATACATAGCTAGCTATGTATGCCCCCGCTCTCCAGTATTCTGGTTCTGGGGCATTACATGGTTTAAGTGGTGGCCCATGCAGGTCTTGTGAATCAAGATATATGAGGGTTTACCAAATAGATGTCTCAATCAGCACTCGTCCTTGATCTCGGCCCGTATCTTCTAATCCCTGAGATTCTTGACCTGATCACATGCTTGTATCATTGATCTTTCTTGGTCCTTCCTTATTGTTCCCTATGTCGTCTTCTTCAGCGACATTGTTCCTGGTCCTGCCGACCAGCAAGGTAAAGCACCTCCCGTGGACCAGCAGCAACCAGAAGATCAGGCCCAGCACTCAGAAGCAGCCTCCCGGGTCATGCCTTCCGGAGATCCAGAACCCCCGGTGCAGCCAGTCCAGTCCACAAGGCAAGATGATGGAGCTTTGGTTGGACTTATCAGGGAGTTGCTTGCATCGCAGGATTGTCGAGGAGATGCCTTGCATCAGGCAGTGGCAGATGCTCTGGGCAGAGGTGGACATCATGGGAATAGTACAGCGAACAGTTTCAAGCGCCTGAACCCTCCATTCTTCGATGGCAGCGAAGATGTTATCCCTGCTGATGCGTGGCTTCAGGACACGGAGGTGATATTGGAGGCAGCAAAGACCCCAGAAGATAATAAGGTGGCCGTAGTGCGCCTGCAGTTATTGGATCTAGCCCGCAGCTGCTAGTCGGCGCAGGCCGTTGGACTAGTTGCACCTATTGCCTGGACAGTATTCCGTGAAAGATTTCGGACCAAGTACTTCGATGCTGTAGCTCGGTACGATCTACAGACCAGGTTCACCAATTTAAAGCAGATGGACAGGACGGTCGATGGGTATGCGGTCGAGTTTTCCAGGCTCGGTCGGTTTGCTCCCACCTTGGTGGCGACCGAGTTCGATAGAGCCCAGCGGTTTCAGCAGAGACTCCACCTAGAGATTTTACTGGCGGTAGAGCAGTTTGAGCATCAGACTTTTGATGCGGTATTGAGGGCAGCTAGGAGGCATGAGTATACCTCCCAGAGGATTGTGGACATGACCGGAGGTCGAAAGCGATCTCACGGCCAGATGAACCAGTCGTAAGCCCCAGCCCCGGCAGCTAGAGCTTTGACCATTGGAGCTCCGAGAAGGATAGCTTCAGTTACGTCGGTTCAACATTCAACCCCAACGTATCCTCAGCAGCAGAAGCAGAAGCAGTCTTCCCCCATGGGCTGCTCTTATTGTGGGAAGCCTGGACATGTTGTTTCAGAATGTCGCAAGGCTCGAGGATTGTATTTGCTTTGTGGAGCGTCGGACCACAAGGTAGGGTCCTGCCCGTTCAGGACGGACTCATCGCCAGCCATGACCAGTTCATCAGTTAGGAGACAAGCCCCAGTACCAGTCCAGTAGCAGTTTCCATCCCCGAGGTCGTTGCCGACGCAGACCCAAGCTTTTCAGCAGCAAAGACCTCAGCAGTATGCCCAGGCACAAAGTTCAGAATAGGCAGAGAGGATTCCAGCAGAAAGGGTCGGCACCCAGAGGACATGGTCAAGTGTTGGCTTTAACCATGGAAGAAGATGGAGTGGCACCAAGTGAGGTAGTGGCAGGTACTATTCTCGTCAACACCTTTCCGGCTTCAGTATTATTTGACTCTGGTGCATCGCATTTATTTATGTCTGCACGATTCGCAACATGGATAGGACTGGAGCCCGAGTCATTATCAGTAAGGCTCAATATACTTACTGGTAATGGTCTTGTGGGAGTAGATAGAGTGTTTTCCTCATGTCGGATCGTGGTTAACGGTAGAGAGTTTCCCGCTAGGCTGATAGAATTTTCGATGGCCGATTATGATGTGGTCTTAGGAATAGATTGGCTGAGGGACCAGTATACTAGGATAGATTGCCATATTGGCAGAGTTGTTTCTAGCATTCCAGGCGAGCGGGAGTTTTTCTTTTTTCGAGGCGAAGTTGAACATTCTCCTCCATTATTGCGGATGGCCGTAGCAGCAGTACAGTTACCCGGATAGTCGAAAAATTTCTAGATGTTTTCCCGGAAGATCTTCCAGGAATGCCACCAGAGCGAGAGATCGAGTTTACTATCGACTTGATTCCCGAAACAGCACCAGTGTCAGAGAGAGTCTACAGGATGGCGCCGTCAGAATTGGAGATATTGTACAAGATGATTGAAGAACTTAGAACCAAGGGATTCATTCGTGCTAGTGGATCGCCTTGGGGAGCCCCGATACTTCTGGTGAAAAAGAAGGATGGTACGTCCAGATTATGTGTTGACTATCGTACCTTGAATTCAGTGACAATCAAAAATAGATTCCTCTTCCAAGGATAGATAATTTGTTTGATCAACTCAAAGGAGCGGCAGTATTCTCGAAGATTGATTTGCGGTCAGGATACCACCAGATCAAAGTCAGAGAGCAGGACATCCCAAAGACAGCTTTCCGATCTAGATATGGGCATTGGAAGTTCCTTGTTATACCCTTTGGAGCGACCAATACGCCGACTGTATTCATGGACCTCATGAATCGTATCTTCATGCCTTATTTGGATCAGTTCGTGATCGTGTTCATAGACGATATCCTGGTCTGCAGCAAAAGTGAAGCAGAGCATGAGCAGCATCTCAGAGTTGTCCTCCAGATTCACCAAGAGTACCAGTTGTATGCCAAGTTCAGTAAATATGAGTTCTGGCTCGATCGTATTTCATACTTGGGTTATATCATCACCAGAGAGGGAGTAGAAGTGGATCCCCACAAGATCGTGGCTATCAAAACATGGCCAGTGCCCAGCACAATTGTAGAAGTTCGCAGTTTTCATAGATTGGCCGGCTACTACCGGAGATTTGTTTCGGACTTTGCTCAAATTTCAGCACCATTGACACAGTTGACCCGCAAGGAGGTACAGTATGCTTGGACAGCATAATGTCAGGATTCTTTTGAGAAGCTAAAGCGAGGCTTGATGACGGCACCCATTCTCATAATTCCAGATGGGACCGGAGGATTTTCAGTGTACTGTGATGCTTCAGGCAGAGGCTTAGGATGTGTTTTGATGCAGCATGGGAAGGTAATAGTGTATGCATCACGACAACTTCGTGATCATGAGAGGAATTACCCGACCTACGACTTGGAACTGGCAGTAGTAGTGTTTGTACTCAAGCTTTGGAGATACTACTTGTATGGAGATAGGTAGAGATTTTCACCGGCCACAAGAGCCTGAAGTATGTGTTCACTCAGAAAGATCTTAACATGCATCAGAGAAGATGGCTAGAGCTGCTTGTGGATTATGATGTCAACCTACAGTATCATCCTGGAAAGGCCAACGTTGTTGCCGATGCATTGAGCAGGAGAGCCGGAGTTTATTTTCTGACAGCGCAACCAGAGATGTTAGCAGATCTTCAGAAGATGGGTATAAAAGTTGTCCTTCCTACCAGTATGGCATTGATGGCCAGCATGCAAGTTCAGTCCAGTATAGTTGAGAGGATCAAGATAGCTCAGTCCTCCAATTCTAAGCTTCAGCGGCTTAGAGCAGAATGTGAAGCAGGACGACGACCAAAATTTTGCATTCATGAAGACGGTACACTTCGACATGGTAAGCGTCTTTATGTACCTAGTGGAGATATCAGACAGGAGGTCATGGCGGAAGCTCACAGTTCTCAGTATTCGATTCATCCCGGTGGAACGAAGATATACCGTGATATCCGTCAGCACTTTTGGTGGAATGGCATGAAGAGGAAGATAGCTCGATTTGTCTCTCGGTGTTTAGTTTGCCAACAAGTCAAGGCTGAACATCAGAGGCCAGCTGGACCTCTTCAGCCCTTGTCGATTCCAGAATAGAAGTGGGAGCATATAACCATGGATTTCATGACTGGATTACCTAGATCCCCAGCTGGTCGAGATGCTATTTGGGTTATAGTTGACAGGCTCACGAATGTGGCTCACTTTCTCCCATTCAGAGTTGGTCAGTCAACGGCTCAGCTAGCAGAGATGTACCTTAGGCAGATAGTCAGACTTTATGGAGTACCAGTCAGTATCACCTCGGACAGAGATTCGAGATTCACGTCGCACTTTTGGCGTAGTCTGCAAGAGAGTTTGGGAACTCACCTCCAGTTCAGCTCAGCTTATCACCCGCAGACAGATGGTCAGTCGGAGCGCACGATCCAGACTCTTGAGGATATGTTGAGATCTTGTACACTCGATTTCGGTGGTTCGTAGAAAGATCACCTGTACCTGGTGGAGTTCTCGTACAACAACAGTTTCCAAGCTAGTATCTAGATGGCACCGTTCGAGGCACTGTATAGTAGGAAGTGCAGATCTCCACTAGCATGGGACGATGTTGGAGAGAGGCAGATGCTTGGTCCAGAGATGATCACTCAGACAGTTGAGGTGGTCAGGAGAGTCAGAGATCATCTTCGCGTTGCACAAGATCGTCAGCGCCATTAGGTCGATTTTCATCGGCGTCCCCTTGAATTTTCTGTCGACGACCATGTATTTCTGAGGATCCCGTCTAACCGTGGCGTCATTCATTTTGGCGTACAGGGAAAGCTTAGTCCTAGGTATATAGGGCCGTTCGATATTCTGGAGCGAGTAGGAGATGTGTCCTATCATCTCGCTCTTCCGCCGTCTCTGAGTGAGGTGCATGACGTGTTCCATGTATCCCAACTACGACGGTATATCCCGGACCCGAGTCATATCCTGGATCATTCGGAATTGGTTGTTGGTACTAACCGTTCGTATGAGGAGAGGCCCGTATCCATATTGGACCAAAGAGAGAAGATACTCAAGAACAAGACTATCAAGTTAGTCTGTGTTGCTTGGGGTCATCACTCCTTGGGTGAGTCAATGTGGAAGCGTGAGGATGATATCCAATCGCGATATTCCGACCTGTTTGACTCGTGAGGTATAATAACTTTCTTATGCCTCATGTCTTCGATTTCTTGCTTGCATGAATAATTGCTTGATTGTTTGACTAGTATAACTTGCCTGTGATTAGTATAGCTTGTCCTTGCATCTCTAGCCTCTTGATTAAATTCTGAAGATGAATTCTTTTAAGGTAGGTACAGTTGTAATGACCATGGTTCATATTACGTATTTTGGTATACGTATACGTATTTTGACTCGTATTGCATGTCTCCTCGCATGATTTATTTGGTATTTTATTGCTTGATTCGGTTCGGCTTGATTGGCTTGGTTCGGTTTGTGAACCAAACCCCTACCTACTACCACAATCATCATTTATTAACCCAACACTCTTTCTCTCTCCTCATTCACTCTTCTTCTTCCTCACCATTACTCTCCACCTACCAGGAAGGTTTAGGCAAGTGCATCTTGCTTCACGGAGGAACTCCATTTTTATTGTTCCACTGTCTTCCTCATGTGTTTCTAACCCACTTTAGTACTTAGCATTTTTCATTTCCGTGGTTAATTTCTTATAAATTTAGTTTTGTGGTATTTTCGGTTTTTATGAGTTTTGATCTATCAAACCTGCATATTTTTGTTATTTGATGGTTCCATGTTGTAGAGAATTCTACTTTACCCAAATTGACCTACGGGAGTTTGGATTTGGGTTCCTATTGTTGTTTGGTGAAGCATAAAGGCCATGGTATTTTTCATGGATATGTTCTCTGTGGGAGCCCTTAATTGCACTTTTGGCCGCATGCAACATTGAGTTGCTGAGCCGCATGAGCATTCTTAGCTCTGAGCCGCATGACCATTAATTAATTGCCTTGGCCGCATGGCCATTAATTAATTGCTTGGTTTGCATGCAAATACAATTGCTTGGCCGCATATGACAATTGCTTAGCTAGCCGCATAGCCAATTGAATTGCTTAGCTGGCCGCATTAGCTTGCATGCATTTTCATGCATTAGCTTGCATGCTTATTAGTTAGCCAATTTCATTTGCATGCATTAGCTCGCATGCATTAATTGGCCGCATGGCCATTTGTTAATTATGGCCGCATGGCCATTTGATTGTGGCCGCATGGCCACTATACAATTCCTGGCCGCATGGCCCCTTAAATTAGTTACTTGCATGCATTTGCATGCAACTTGCCTGAGCCGCATAGGCCATTAGCTAAATTGCTTTGGCGGCATGAATATTTCGTATGCTGCCGCATGGACCAATTCATGGCCGCTTGAATATTTCATATTCATGACCGCATGAATATTTCGTATGCTGGCCGCATGAAATAATTCATGGCCGCATGAAACATCCATGGCCGCATGGCCTATGTATTACTCTAGGCCGCATACAGTATTTAATTTTGAGCCGCATGGCTTATATATTAAGCATTGGCCTTATGGTCCCCCACCTCGTCCACTCTTGGCCACATGGCCTATTTATCATTCTTGGCCGCATGCAGCAAATGTGTACTGGCCGCATATTGTATAGTGACAACATTTATTGGCTGGCCGCATGGCAATTTCATGCGACAAATTTTTCCTGAGCCGCATGAGTCCTCCACAGCCTTTGCCCCAGCTAATATTTAATTACTAAATGTATGCTTGTGCCATATTAATTTTAAGTGTGTTCCCTGACACGATGGTGACCCGTTGTGGTGCACTTTTGACATGACATGATGGTGGCCCAACGTGACGCACTACTGACAGTGAACATGACATGACATATCTTCTGAAGGCTGTAGCAACGGCTAGCATGTCATGACAAGATTGAATAGCCTGGACACCGTGGACGATTGTGTTTATACAAGTGAACCGGTAATGTTTGCATCATGTTTAGGACATGGATCCCTGAGTACCACGATCAGGGGTACCTACTGTAAATGGCTAAGGCTAATAACTAGAATAATTCAGTAGTCAGAAGATATTTCTCCAGTTACTGGTGATCCCGTTATCCCGGACACCATTGTTGGACTTGCAGCCTGCCGACGAGTAGGACACAAGTCTAGATTCACTGATATATGGAAATAACGAGGCATTGCATAAATAAATCCAAGTCGCCTGGATAACCTGGATTAGCTGCAGGGCTTGTGGCTGGAGGAACATCTCACTGCATATTGCTAGTAACTAAGGCTTATGATAACCTAGTTAGCTAATGTAGAAAGTCGTAGTCACTGATTGGCCGAGAGCGATTGTATGGTGTAGTTCAGTGCTCGATTATTGTAGGCTTGATCGCAAGATTGTCACTTTTAACAATAAAGATCAGGGGCTAAGTTCTGTTCAGGTGAAGGGTTACAACCCCGGTCCTTGTTTGGTTTAAGGGTTATAACCTGGCTCCCGGAGCAGTTCTGAGTCCTCTTTTCATTTATTGTCTTATTGCACCCCACGTCATGCTTGTTATGTTTTACCTTACCAACAATATTTGGAGACGGAGTTCTATTCAGGTGAAGGGTTACAACCCCGGTCCTTGTTTGGTTTAAGGGTTGTGACCTGGCTACTTGAATGGTTCCCTCGTACTATATTATGACTGTTGTTATTCTTTTATTATCAAGCTCTTTTGTAACTATTTTTAATATTCATTTCTGATATGCTGGTTTTAGTTCTTAAGTGAAGCCTCCTTTGTGGCACTTGCTCTTTCTGGGATCTGACTCAGCTGGTTTTGTATGGCCAGATTTCGGAGCAACTCCAGAGGATCTACCGACTTCCCATCCCGATAGTGACCACCAGGCGTAAACAGGGCAACGAGTGAGTTTATTTTTGGCTCTCCCACTCTATTGAAAAATTCTCATTTTGAGGCGTTTAGCCGGCGAGCACCTGTTAGCTCGTATTGCATACCTTATCACTGTCTGCCTACGGGCTGTAACATGATTGACAGATCCTAGGATTGATCATGTATGATTGAACTCTTGCTAGTCCTTACATTTTGTAACGACTAACTTCATGATCAACTTAATATGTAATATTTGGGATGCCTTACTATTGTATATTTGGTGATCTTACATCTTGTAACTTTACTTGCTTGCTTGAGATTGAGACTTTTAGGCTTGTTATTGACCATAGGAGACTGATGGATTGTAGTTAAACCCTCATATATCTAGACAGCCGTGACCGTATAGTGAGGTGGATTCTATTTCATTATACGTAGCCGGCCTCTGCATCATAGGACAATTGGTAATCCTATGGTCTGGACTGCCATACCTCATGCACAATCCGTTAGCTGAACGACACACATCCCTAGTGTGCCCTCCCTTACCACAGTAAGTACATCCAATGGGCGCCCCCTAGTGTTGCTGCTGGTTCCTCGGCTGCTGATGCCGAACTGGTGTTGTTATCTCTGATACCGCCGTCCTCCGCAGTGCTCCTGACTCATGAATACGGATGCCAGGTGTTGGCGCCGATATTCGCTACACTGCACCTCCGTCCCTACTCTGAGGATGAGACCTTTTCTGGCCCCCATGTCTTGTCGCCAACCTTTGTTGGGTGAGTTTATGCCTCCGAGCTGCCGTTAAAAATATGTCCAAAGTACTTGGCCTTGAATCTGGTACTGAAGCTTTCCCAAGGAACAGGATGCCCCATTCCAACCTCTTTCGATGCCCACCAATCGCGGGCGAGGTCCTAAAGTAACAGTCTGACTTGGTCAAGCTTCTCTTCTGCTGGAACCTTTGTTGCGGTCAATATGGCCTCAATATTCTGAAGCCAAGCATTTGTCGTATTGGCATCCTCCGTGCCGTCAAAGTATCTCGGGTTAAGTCGACAAAACCTCTCCGATGCTCCCGAATCATTCCTGACACTTCTCTCAAGGGATAATTGTAATCCCTGATTCAGTAGCACATTCTGTTCCTGCTGTCGGGTCTGTTGTTGCTGATGGGCTTCCACCTGACGCTGTTGAATGGCCAGGAATCTCCGGATGACCTCCAGGAGTGCTGCAGTATCAGGTACTATCGTCGCTGTCGGCACCACTGGGGGTGCAGGAGTTTCTAGAACCTGCGGTTCCACTGGCTCTGATATCTCTTCCACTCGGATCTGGTCAGGAGAAGGTATTCTTTCCTGCTGCTGTCCCGTCGAGCCATGCTCTACTAGACGTTCCTTCAGGTTGGCCTCGCCAGCTACTGAGAAAGAAGAACCCCTATAGGGAAAGATACATGATATTAAATAACAGGACGAGGAAGATTCAAAGATGCAATTCAGGTTATCAATCAAGGTGAAGAAAGAGAAATCGAGACAAGAGATTCAAGGGAAAAGTTTTGATTGAGACTCCTATAATTGTAACACCCCTCAAGTCTGAAAACCAGAACTGCATGGGCCACCATTAAAACCTTGTCACGCCCCAGTACTGAAATACGGAGACGGACTAGGCCAGCTACTCCATATGAGGTATACAAACGTCATACGGCGATCGTGGCTGTCAAGAGACAAGGGGGTGCATGCTACAATCAAGTCTCCTATGGTCTCACAGAGCATCTATGTCTCAATCATTCAAAGTAAGAAAACATCAATTAATGAACATATGAGATAAAGCAGTAAGGCGTCCTCGACGCTTCATTAAAATGATCATGGGGATCTAGCTTTATAAGTTAGCTAGCCCAGAGAGTCATCGGTACATAATTGTATTATGCTGCAGTCTAATTTAATTACAATTATGCAAAAGACAAAATATCCAGATTAGCCGGCTAAACAGGTGCCGGTGGCTAAACGCCAGAACATAAGTGATAAAAACTAGAGTGGTGGAGAAAAAACCCACTCAAGTCCTCCGCCAGCCATGCTCCTAGTATGCACCATTGACATCAGAAAGAAAGGTCGGATCCTCAGGCAATGCTACGTGATCTGGTCAAACAAAACCAGCGGGGTTAGCCCCGAATAGCAAGTACCACAAGGGAGCACAAAAGAGTGAGATAAAATCCAAGCATAAAATAGTAATACTAGTAATAATAAAAGCTTTCGGTCGTAACCTCGGTCCACAGCCTGTCACAGCATGATAGCCCAATCCAACAACCAAACAAGGACATGGGTTGGACCACGCACCATGACAGTCTATGTGCCTTGGCTACTAACGAAAGTTACAAGGCACAGTCAAGTCATTTTCAAGCGGCCATTCATTCCTGCGGCTCTTTATATTTAGCGGAGTTATCCCCGCGATACTGATTAAAGGGATCCTCAGATCGTGTCAACCCAGCTAGGGGTGTAAAATAGACAAAGTAGTCCATTGTCCGTACGTGTCCGGCTCGATAAATGGTTCGACCGCGGAACGTCCGATTCATTAACGAACAAAACTTGGACATTTTTTTTGGTCCGATTAAAAATCGAACCCGGACACGGTCATATCCATGTCCGGTCCGAATTCGTCCACGAACAGTCCGATAGTGGATACTCCTTTTGGTTTTGTATCAATTATGTCAAAATATTTTGTTTTTGCATCAAGTTTTTGTTGTCCCGTCTCGATTTTTGTTATCATTTTACTATTGTTTGTTGTATTCTATAACTTTCAATTGTATTTTCTTTCAACTAGATTTTTTGAACCAACTATTAAGGTATCTTGATAAAATAATAACTTTTGGTAATATATTTAATTTGTCCGCGGACCATCCGATTGAATTAACAAACAGTGGTTGTCCGTGTTCGTCCGGCCCGAACTTGAACAATGAACTGTCCGTGTCCGTCCGTACGAACTCATTTTCATTAACGGACCGAACACGGACAGTGGACTGTCCGTGTCCGTCCGGTCCGTTTACACCCCTGAACCCAGCAGGGCTAGCCAAACCATTAAACATATAGTACATTGATTATGTACCGGTCCCCCAGAGGGTTACCGCGCTAAAACATATAACACATAGCTCGTAGAAGTCGGATATAGCCATCCTCTATAGGCGAATGAAACCATATCCGTGGCGGCCAACCCGACATGTCAGGACTGGACCTGGGGTGGCTAGTATGGCACGATCTCGGAATTCTTCCCACCCAATGCATCTACCAAGTTAGTTGCCTAGTTAATCCCTAGGTTATCCTCGAAGTTCATATGTCGTGGTCACATGCTCACTCCCCTAGATGTCGTACATTGTACGAGTACCCCAAGAAAGGATCCATACTGGCTCATGGAGTCATACGTATGTACCTCCTTCTTGGTATAATGCAACACACAACACATACCACGTCATTGCTACCGACTATTCGCTATGTAAATGCTGGACTCTTGGAGGTACTGGCAGATATCACGTAGGAACACTTAGCACCTCGGTGCTCTCATAGATTGTACCTTAGTACACACATAGGGTTATCCAACACACACATAGGTAGTCAGATCAGGAATGAAGACCAAGACACAAGAGAAACGAGAACAAGAAGGCACTACGCACTTAGGGTATGAAGTGCTCGCTAGTCATGAAGTGGCCCAATCGGTACACGGAAAAAAGTATAAGGTAAAAGGTGCACAAGATGCAAGGTACACAAGGTGCCATAAGTCACATATGAATTCTGGTTAAAGTGAGACAAAGATTCTTGAAGCCAAGACAAAGATGTACAACTTTTATGTTGGGAGTTGGGAGAAATTATGGCCACAATTCAGCCAAATAGAGCATAAAACAGCCAAAATAGGCATATGCGACATTCTACGGCACTATGCAGCCTTCTGCAATACTATGCGGCCTTCTGCGGCATTCTGCGGCACTCTGCGGCCTTCTGCGGCACTATACATCCATACGGCACTATGCAAGCCTGTGACACTATTCATCCATGTGGCACTATTCATTCCTACGGTACTATGCAAACCTGTGGTACTATTCATCCATGCGGCACTATTCATTTCTATGATACTATGCAAGCCTACGACACTATTCATCCATACGGCACTATTCATTCCTATGGCACTATGCAAGCATGCGGTACTATTCATCCATGCGGCATTATTCATTCCTACGGCACTATGCAAGCCTACAGCACTATTCATCCATGCGGCACTATTCATTCCTGCGACACTATACAAGTCTGCGGCACTATTCATCCATGCGGAACAATTATGCATAACTTTCTCAAAATAAGTCAAAATCTAACTTTTCAAAGGTTAAAATTGTGTAGAATCAAATTATCTACCATATGGAACAATTAGTTTTCAGAAACCAGTAAATTTGATAGATAAAAATCCAAGAAAATAAAAAATGACGTAAACTTAGATCTACAAGAATCCATCCATCAAAACCGAAAATACCAAATACTAAACTTGGAGAGGATGATGAGAAGAATAATATAGACAAATAATATCAAAGGAAAAATCAAGAATGAAAAATACACAAATCTCTACTTTTGAGCAAGTTGTACTTGTCTAAGTGTGTTGGTGGTTGAGAAAAATGAATGAGAGAGTGAATGAGGAAAGAGAGTGTGGAAGAGATTACTTATAGTGGGTGAGGGTTGGCTTAAGAAATCCTAATCTCTAAACATGCTCTAACTATTCCACTGATGACATGCTTAAAGGCTACATGCAACCATTAATAAATAATAAATAGAATTATGCACATGCTAAATACAGGATACCATGTACAGAATTCATGAAAGAATACGTATATCGGGATCGGGGAGTGACAATAGTGTAGATGTATCTTATTATCCAATGGATACTTGGTTTTCTTTGGATGGCTAGGATTGACTTAGATCTTCACATGGATCACCATCCAACGGTTATGATTAATTCCCCTACTATATATACCCTTTCACTTTCTCTCTCCCCTCTCTTTTCATTCTTTTCACTCTTACTTTATTTTTTCTTCTCTTCTCCCCCTTGGAGCTTGCCAAGAGCTTGGTCTTGAGGCCTAGAGTGTGCTTTCGTACCCCTCTTGGAGGTGGAGTGGAAGATTAGGCTTGGAGCGTAATCTAGGCAAGTACATCTTGCCAAATTCACTACTAGAATAAGTCATATTAGCGACGCAATTAGCAACGTTTTAGTAAAACGCCGCTACCGTTTAAGGAATTAACGACGTATTCTATAAACGTCGCAATACGTCACTATTACCGACGATCGGCGACGTTTTGCGACTTTTTTGTATAAGAAAACTTACGTCACGGATAAGTCGGTGAACGTCACTAATATCACTAATATTAGCGACGTTTACCGATGTAACTACTGTAACGTTGCTAATTTCACTAATATTAGCGACGTTTACCGACGTATAGTTGTGATGTCGCTAAATTAAAAATATAGGACATTCAGTTTTCATTCTCCCCCATTATTTTTCGATCAAAATTTTCCCTCACCCGCGCGCTCTTCCTCGGCGACCCTCCCTCCTCGGCCTCCGGCGACCCCCTCCCCCCTCGGCCCCTGACCCTTCGCGACCCCGCTCGGCGACCCTGCTCCCCCTCGGCGACCCTGCTCCTACCGGCGACCCCCTCGACGACCCAGCTCTCCCTCGTCGACCCCACTCACCCTCATCTCCAGCTCCCCACCGGCGACCCCCTGCCCCCTCGACGACCCGCTTCTCCGACCCCGCCTAGGTAAACCCTAACCTAAATGTTAGTCCTGATCATGACTGATACGATTCTTACATTATTTTTGTATTGGTGATATTAAACATAAATTTTTTTTGTTTCTGTCTCAAGTTACATGCAAGATAGATATTATAGTTGTGTGGGTGTGTAGTGGTGTTGATTGATTCCTTTGAAATGTGTGAAACATGATCCGAACATAGGTTTATCTAATGATATTGCATCTCCTACCACTTCCCAATACGAATCACCCAATTTTGCATACATTACATCGATAGTGTTCAAACGTAGTTCAAACATAATACACACGTGGCAGTCCTTAAAATGGTTCACTATGGAATTTCCTTCTGTCACTTTTCAGCCCAAATCTATATGCTTTGTTAAGTTTAAGTTCTTGCCACTCCACCGGAAGTCGATAATGTCCATGATTGTTTTTCTTCTTTTTGAGACAAATGATGGTATTAAGTATTCCAACCAAATTTTATTTATAGACTATAGTCGATAAATGCGTTTATCACTACAAAATAATAACAATGGGTCATAAATAACAGATACAAAAAGTTCAACACCAAATCGGAGTGACCCTTATAGTCAGCAGAGAGAGAGGCATAAAAGAATGTAGTCCAATATTATATACCTCAAAGAATCAACTTCAGTTCGGGTTACACCTTATTCTCTACATGTGGTATCATACCCCAATGTTAAGAGGGGTACGTATAATCGAATTATATGAACTCTCTTCTCGATATGGAGTTAGGAGTACATCAGACCTAATCTTGGACGTAATACATATTGACTTTAAAAGTAAAGTGGGTCGATATGTTGGATCTCCAGGTGCCTGATTGCTCCGCCTTCTTGTACGAGCAAAGGTAGAAATTGTTGGGTTGTATCTCATATTCGATTGAGTGCTCAACATGGTGACAATGAAGTTGACAGTTTAGTTCTACATTAGATAGAAAGTAGGGGCACGAGATATAGTTAACTGCAACACAGAAGCAATCGAGTTGGTAGTTTAGTTCTACATCGGATAGAAAGTGGAAGCACGAGATATAGCTAACTAGGATTGGTCTAGGCCTTACCAAGAAAAATTTCTAGAAATTGACTGGAGGTTTAAATTAGAAAGCTTCTAAAAACATTATTTCTTTATTTATTGGTGATCTAGAGACATTGTTAACCCCATAAGAGAGGCAAGTACTCATACTCGATCATCACATGCATGCATTCATATTGCACTTGACTTGTTTGTACTTACTTCCACTTGCTTGCATTCGTGTCATGTCGTGTCGGGGAGGGAAGAACACCAAAGGGCATGTAGTCACCTAAGTCTTAGCGTGTTGAGTATAGGCATGATATACCTTATACTATATTGGCATCCTATACGACACGTTTGTTTACTTGATTGCTAGTATGTAGTACACTGTATGTCTTATTATAAGCATGACTGATAGCATACCGTTGCTACATACCTTAATCATGTTAGTGTAGCGTATATGGTATGCCTTATTATAGGCATGAATGATAGCATACCATTGTACTATACTCTTGACTTGAGCCCTACATGTCGTAGGTAATATGTGTGTGTGTGTGTGTGTGTGTGTGTGTGTGTGTGTGTGTGTGTGTGTGTGTGTGTGAAGAGTGTACATGAGATAGGTAATATCATAGGACTCCTAGTTACTATAAGAGTGTATAGAGTATCCTAGAAGTGTAGGTATAATCGAATACTTATGTGTCTATGCATCCATTTGGACAATATAATCGAATAAGTGTATCTATCTTTACAGAATTATCTTCAAATGGATATGAATTACTACTTACGAAATCGTTAATGGATGTACAACCGTCATCCTGATGATGTGTGGTGTGCGTGATAAATTTATAGAGGGTGTACAGCATTTCCTGTAGTTTGCCAAGGCGTTCCCTCAGTACATGGACGGTAAATGTCCGTGTGTGAGATGTCGCAACTTGAAATATCATCCAGAAGTAGAAGTCACGTATTATTTATACTCGAAGGGTTTCACGTCGAATTACTATCAGTGGAGCACGCACGGAGAACTTGTGTCTTTAGCATCGGAGTATGAGCCTTATGTGGATGTCCACAACAATGCTACTTACGATGATGGATTGGTGAACATAATTTTTGACACGGCGGGGCCTAGTTTCGATTCGGACGATTATGATGCACCTGAGGAGGCACCGAACGCCGATGCTGCACAGTTTATGGAGTTTCTGGAGAATGTAAGGACTCCATTTTATCCTGGTTGTGAGGATCATTCACCGTTGGAGGTGGTTACAAGATTGTTGAGCATCAAGTCCGATTTTAACATGTCGCAAGATTGCTACAACCGTCTTATGGAGTTGCTTATAGAAATATTGCCTGAGGGTGCTAAGTTGCCTAAAGACTTCTACCGGTCTAAGAGGATGGTGAGATCGCTCTAGATGGGATACGAGAAAATCGATGCATGTCACAACGGGTGTATGTTGTACTACAAAGACGACAAGGATGAAGACGCCTGCAGATTTTGTGGTACCGATCGCTACAAGGGCAGTGGTAGAGGAAAGTCTGTCGGTGCCAGGAAGCCTACCGATTCGATGCACTACTTGCCGTTGACGTCGCGGTTGCAGCGGTTGTTTATGGTGAAGGAAACTACAGAAAACATGAGTTGGCATAATCAGGAACAGACCGAAGGAGTGTTGGATCACCCATCTGATGGAGAAGCATGGAAGCACTTTGATCGAGAGTATCTAGATTTTGCTTCTGATCCGCGTAATATCAGATTGGGTCTCTGCTCCGACGGTTTTACCCCATTCGGACTTTCGGGATCCTAGTATTTGTGTTGGCCTGTGATCGTCACTCCGTACAATCTATCGCCTTGGATGTGCATGAAGACTCTGTATATGTTCCTCACCGTTATTATTCCAGGTCCGAACAATCCGAAAAGGAATATTGATGTGTATTTACAGCCATTGATTGATGTGTTGAATCAGCTGTGGGAAGTAGGTTCCAACACGTACGATGTATCTAGAAAACAAAATTTTTAGATGCGGACAACACTTATTTGGACCATCAACGACTTTCTGGCCAATGGTATGTTATCTAGATGGAGCACGCATGGTCGTCTTGCATGTCCGTATTGCATGGACCGCACTAAGACTTTTCGTTTGAAACACAGAGGCAAACCGTACTTCTTCGATTGTCATCGACAATTCCTGCCGAAGGATCATCCGTACCGAAGGAACAGGAATGCTTTTCGTACTGGCATTGTGGAGAAGGCTAATCCCCCACAAAGGTGGCCCGGATACACGATATGGAAAGAGGTAAAAGATTTACCAAGAGCTATTGAAGAGCCTGCTACGGGCTACAAGTGTGACGGATTTGGTCGCACTTATAACTGGACGAAGAGAAGTATATTCTAGGATCTGTCATATTGGAGCACCAATCTCATTAGACATAACCTTGATGTCATGCATATCGAGAAGAATATGTTTGACAACATAATTAATACTGTAATGGACGTAAAGGGGAAGACGAAAGACAATCCAAAGAATAGATTGGACTTAGAAGAAATATGTAGACGTCCTGCATTGTATTTGATAGAGGACGGGAATGGGAAGTTGAAGCAGCCTAAGGCCATTTTCTCACTGGAGAAGGAGGATAAAGTGAGACTTTATAGGTGGATTCAAGGTCTGAAATTTCCAGACGGGTATGTTTCGAACTTGAGAAGATGCGTCGACCTCAAGGAGAACAAACTGACAGGTATGAAGATCCATGATTGTCACGTATTCATGGAGAGGTTAATTTCGATTGTATTTCGGGAATTCTTACCCCCGGTTGTTTGGAATCCATTGACCGAGCTTAGCATATTCTTCAGAGATCTTTGTTCTAGTAAGTTGCTCGTCGATCGTCTAGAAAAGCAGGAGAACGATATTGCGGTAACACTGTTCAAGCTCGAGAAGGTATTTCCTTCTGGATTCTTCGACTGCATGGAGCATTTGCCAATTCATCTTTCCTATGAGGTACATATTGGCAGGCCCGTCGGTTATCGGTGGATGTACCCGTTTGAGCGGTATTTGAACCACCTAAAGAGGAAGGTGAAAAACAAGGCTCGGGTCGAGGGTTCTATTTATGAAGCCTATATTCTCGAGGAGATTACAAACTTCTGCTCGACGTATTTCAAACCTCATGTTGCTACGAATAGAACGAGGGCTCCAAGAAACGATGACGGTTATCAAGAATCTAATGATGGAATACTGAAAGTATTCAATGTGTCCAGAAAGCCTTCGGGGAAAATGAAGAAGAGATATTTGAATGACGAAGAGCTAAGGGCTGCTCAGTTGTATGTATTACTCAATTGCGACGAGGATGAAGTGGAGAAGTTAGAGGGGTAAGTAATTAATAATGAGTTTACGTTATCTCAATGTAATAGTATAAGCTAATATTATTGTACTAAGCGGCGGTTGCTTCGTTATTTTTCAGCACATATAATGCTGAGTTGAGGTCGGTTAGACCCTACCTAACAGACGAAACATTAGAACAACAAATAAGACGTCATTTTTCTTCTTGGTTGAGCGAATATATAAGCAGCCCGGTAATTACGGGCCTCTTTTAATGCAACTGCGCAATAAATAACTTATTATCTCTTCTTTGGTATTCAGGTCGATCGTCTAATTTTACCCGAGATTGAATTAATTAGAACTCTTGTCAAGGGACCAATTACTTTTGTTAAAATATGGCCAAGTTACTGTGTCAATGGCTTTCGGTTTAAGTCGATAAATGCTCTGATCGGAGACAGCTTCCTGGATCTTGATTCCACGAAAAAAGTTATTTGTGTATCAAATCTTCGAACTACAAAGACATCGATCCATGCAATGATTTCTTTGGCATCTTGTGAGAGATTGTGGAGTTGACGTATAATTATGGCAGAGAACATGCAAAGGTCGTATTGTTCAAGTGTGAATGGTTCGATCCGACTAAAAATTAAGGTTAAAAATTTGACAAGCATAGTCTTGTGGATATAAACTACAAGCGTAGATATCAAGGCTACGAACCATTTGTCCTAGCAACTCAAGCTCAGCTCGTGTACTTCACAGCTTATCCGAGACGGGTAGCAACGAAGTCTGACTGGTGGACAGTATGCAAGACTAAAGCTAGAGATACTTTTGATGTTGACGAAAAAGCTTATCAGGAGGATGAGCTATCTCTTGTAACCAATATTGTTGATGTGGACTCCACAAAAGTTACGCATTATACGACACATAATGTAGAAGATGTAGAATTATCCGAAGAGGAAGACGAAGCCGACGAAGGCGAAGATGAAAGTGAAGATGAGAAGGAAGATGAGGTCGAAGAAGACGAACAAGATGATTATTCTGAAGATGATTGAGAGAGATGTACTTTCATTTTCTTATTATGTAGAGTCGATTACTATCTGGACTTAGATGTTTCTTGTAAAATATACTATCTGGGCTTAGATGTTTCTTGTAAAATGTATCATCATATGGTATCTTGGTTATTATCTTGTCTTTGTTGCACTTTCATATTTCTAGTCTCTATTATTTGTGGTCTTTGTTGTATCTCATCATATGTTGTTATCAGGCATGACAGGTCATTGTGGATCGTTCTGTATTTCCCGACATGGGGCAAGGGTACTGATACTGGCAGAGGATAGGGTACTCCTTCGGTACCTACTGGTAGTACTGCTAGAGGATGGAGTTCTTCTTCGGTACTTCCTACTAGTACCGGCTCTGGATCCTCGTCACCCAGTACTCATATGTATCGGACAGTAGCTCCGGCCGCCATGATGCTACGTGGCATATCTCCTGGGACGAGTAGTTCCAGGCCTGAGACTACTTCCGAGAGTAGCGTTCCTCCTGCTGATACGACGATGGAAGCAGACGAGCAGATGGAGGAGGCAGACGAGCAGATGGCCTACCAGTATCAGGCAGATGATGCCTGCGCACCTTCGGAGGAGACGAGGACGGAGATCTGGGCCGACGGTACAAAGTAAGTATTTTGGTTTATCATTTTTTTCTGTGTTTATCATAAATTAACTTTTCTCATGAATATAATATGTCTGTATAGATATCGTCCCCCGTCGGTACAGAGACGCCTAGGCCAGCTCTTGAGGCAAAATTATGGTGGTCCTTGGATAAACTACTCGGATGCTCCGGACGATAGGCCTACTGATTTGCGCGCTTCAAGGTTAAAATAGATTTGTTTTTAACATGAATTATTTGATTTATGCATATTTTATATTACTAAAAAATATTTGGTTTGCGTACTCTTCTAGGATATATTTTCTATCCACCGTACCGGGCCGAGCTGATCGAGGGAATGTTTCCTGCTGTCGCTGCTAAGCTGATCCGCGACGCTATTAATGATCAGAAGGCTCGTGATCGTGCCGGAAAGCCAATCCAAGGTTGGATCATCCCTGATCAGTGGGATGCGATGAAGGCTCGATTCAACGAGCTAAGGTACAAAAAAAAGTCTGAGAAGGCCAAGGCGGCTAGGCAGCATGCCTCGAAGTGGTGCGGTGGGTCGAATCCGATGACGGAACATTTCCGTCGTCTGGTATGTATTTTTCTTTCAGAAATATTATTTTAATGTAAATCCGATAAATTATTACTAAGATAATATATTTAATTACAGGTAAGGAAGGTCGATAACGCCGACATGATGACCGTCTTCCTGGCCACCCATCGGAAAGGCGAAGGCCTTATTGACGAGAGAGCCGAGCTTGCCTATGTAAGTATTACAATAATATTTGTTAATTATAATACTTCGTGTTAATTTTAATATAACTTAGTAAATATGCATGCAAATAAATATTCATGTAGTTAGTAATAATAAGTACATTAATTAGAGATTGGAAATCATAGAGTACTATCCATACTTTCTAGGTCGAGTATTAGAGGCTTCGGGACCCGGCGACTGCTAGTGCACCTACTGCGGGAGAGGCCGGTACTTCCTCGTAGTCCACTCAAGCTCCGTCGACAGACGAACTGTGGATGACCGCCGCTGGTGGCCTCCGTAGGGGTACGTACTATGGTACGGGATCCTATGGCGTCCTAGTTGTGAGCCAGTCCTCTAGGGCATCCCCCGCTAGTGTGCATGGTCCACAGCCGTCCCAGGAGTCTGTCCAAGTCCAACAGATGATGGAGTCTCTCCGGAACGAGCTGCTATGACGGATTCAGGACCAGTCCCAACACCAGTCGGACAAGCCTGCGCTTATAGCACGATTGGATGCGCTCGACCGCAGCATTATGGAGCTCCGGAATGTGACTGAGCGGACAGAGCGGAGCATCACCGATCTTAGAGCGTCGATGGAGCGCAGCGTATTGGATCTGCAGGCATCACAGATGACCATGGACGAGAGGCTGAGATTGGTGCAGGATTCGAAGGCTGATAGCAGTGATAGAATGTTATCTACCATGGATTCATACCACCAGTGACTTGTAGTGTTGGAGCGTTATCGTCCTCCGGGTGCGCCTTCATCGCCGTCGACTCTGCCGGCGCCACTGCCTTCTTCATCGACACCGACTCCACCTACGTCACTACCTCCTTCATCGGTATCGATTTCACAGGTGGACTATGAGCTTTTCTTAGCCCTTCGTCGCGGCGCGCCCCCTCCTGCTCCAGATCCCCAGTAGTCCTAGTTAGGACTGTTTGTATTGAGTATTTGAGTACTTGTTTTTCTTTGTATTTGTTTGTGACACTTATTTGTTTGTGACACTTGTTTGTTGGTTGCATAGATACATTGGTTATTGGTTGTGTAGACCCATGACAATTTGGATATTGGTTTATATATGTTGTGTAGACTTTGGTTATTTTATGTTGTTATTCGTTTCATTTGGATGTTAATTTACCGGTGTTGAGTGTTCCACCGAAGGGGTCGGCGAACCCAGGGATAAAATGTGCTTGTGTATTGTGTTTCAGATTAAACTGCAGGAAGAAAATGATTCTGTGGAGAAAACTGCATACTGCAATTTATTTATTTTTATTTTTTTCAAATTTAGCGATGTCTACCGACGTTTACCGACGCTTTCCGACGACACATTGCGTTGGTAGACATCGCTAAACTGGCATATATTGCCAGGATACCGACGTATAGCGACGTCAGTTTCGTCGGTATGCGCCGGTAACCGACGGTAGACGTCGGTAACTTTTCCAAAATTTTACCTCATTTTCTCAGGTTATACCGACGTATAGCGACATCACAAAACGTCGTTAATATTCCCCAGGATATACCGAAGCAGTGCGACATCGTAAACGTCGGTAATTTTCTCAGGAAATATCGACGTATAGCGACATCATAAACGTTGCTATTTCATCGACGAAACGACGGTAAACGTCAGTATATTATCGACGTAGCTTTACGTCGGTAAACATCAGTGTTGGCGAGGATCAGCGACGTCTTTCCAAACAGCGACTAAGGTTTCCGCGACAAGAGGAAGACGTCGTTAAATACGTCGCTAAAGTGGTTTAGCGACGTCTTTAGGCATTTTAGCGACGTCTTTAGGCGTCGCTAAAATGACTTATTCTGGTAGTGATTATGAACTATATTATTTTTGTCATTTTATTTGTTCTATTCTTTTTCTTGCATGAAAACTTTTTAGAATTTAGAATTTTTGTTTTTGATGTTTACATTTTTGTAGATCTAAGTTTGTTATTTTTTCGGTATCTTATGGTCCTATGTTGTAGAAAATTTTATTCTACCCAATTTTGGCTTTTGAACCACTTGATTTCGATTTAATTTGAGTAAGTTATGGCATTTGAGTTTATGGGTACCCTATACACTTCGGTGCTGATTTAGGGAAGATGAACAGCCTGCATCTATGCACTTGCATGCAGCCTGCATCTTACTGTGCAACCTGTACCTTCCTGTGCAGCATGCGCGGTCTGTACACCTTTATACACAGCCCTGTACACCTTCCTGCACAGCTTGTGCACCTTCCTATACAGCCTGCGCACCTTTCTGCCCAGCCTGCGCACCTTCTTGTACACCTTGTGCACCTTCCTGCGCAGCCTGCACACCTTCCTGTATTTCTGTACAGCTTGGACACTTTTCTGCGCAGCCTGTGTACCTTTCTGCACAGCCTACGCACTTTTCTGTGTAGCCTGCGCACCTTCCTGCACAGCCTGCGTGCTTTTCTACGCAGACTGCACCTACGCCTTCCTGTGCAGGCTGCACATGCGCTTTCCTGTATAGACTGCACTGTCCTTTCCTGTACTTGGCCTTTTTGTCTGTTTAAGTTATTTTGTAGCTAGAATCTTGGAAAACTCAAAACATAAGAGTTATAGATCTTTGTCTTGACTTGAAGAATCTTTTTGTTTTACCTTAATTGGAGTTTATATGTGACTGATAATTTCAATCATAGTTTTGATCTTCTTGGCATATTTTCTGTACTCGGCCTAACTTGCGACGACCCGACTTGATAACTTGTTTAATATTGAACTTAACTTGAACATGACAACATGATCTCATCTTGATAATCTTGATAGTGGTCCGTAATGACGCACTCATGTTACATGTCTTCTTTACTTACTAGATAGTGGTACGTCGTGGCGCACTCATGTTACATGTCTTCCTTGCTTGCTAGATAGTGATCCGTCGTGGAGCACTCTTGTACATGTCTTTCCTTACTTATATGATAGTGGCCTGTCATGGCGCACTCCCTATTTTCTCTATAGTTGCTCGTCATATCGCACTCCTAGCTTCCAGCTTATTATATCTTCTTGTAGTGGCTTGTTATAGTGCACCTTGTATTGTCCAGTCTTGCATATCATGTCTAGGATGGATTCTGCGGAATGCCACACCCAGAATTCAACAAAAAAATGTTAAGGACTAATAACTAGCTTGATTATCTAGATCATTGGGAGGAAAAAATTTCCCAATTACTTGCAGCCCTTCGTGTTCTGGTATATATATATATATATATATATATATATATATATATATATATATATATATATATATATATATATATATATATATATGGAATTTGGAGCTATCTGTCATGATGAGCAAATTTTCAGCACACCGTCGAGTAGGGCACCTCTTCTGGACACACATATCTTACATGCGGTGTGTCTGTTATACTTATTTTCTTTTTGGCCTGGATGAGTCGGGTAGTCTGCAGGGCAGGTAACTGGATTAAATTTCTCAAAAGTGCATATGTTAGCAATTAGGATTGTGATAACCCTGGTTAATTAATGTTGTTTGGCCGTGATTGTTGTATAGAGTCCAGTCTAGTCTAGTTTTGTCTAGGCAATGTCCGTATTTGTTTATTTCAGTACATCATTATTTATGTTTTACTTTTGTCGATAAATGATTAGAGACTAAGTTCTATTCAGGAGGAGGGTTATATCCCCGGTCCTTATTTGGTTTACGGGTTGTAACTTAGGTTCCGGAATAGTTTCTATATAAGTTATCTTATCATCTGTCGTTCTATATAGTTCTTACATACTCACATGTCCCAGTTATATTACATACTCACATGTTCCAGTTATCTAACACGCTCACATATTCCAGTTATCTAACATGCTCACATGTTCCAGTTATCTTACATGCCCACATGTACCATTTCTCTTACATTGTTCAGTTAATGTAACATGTTCACATGCTTCTGTTTAATTCACATGTCCACAGTTTATATTATGTCACATATTATTTACTCTATGCTTCATGTTGCTTTGTTTATTATCTTTTCTATTTTCGAGATGAGTGCATTGGTAGTGCACGACTCTCGATTTGTATTTACTTATTTCTGTCTCTGCTCGTTGTTGTGTTAGTTATTGCTGGTTTTAGTTCATAGTTTGGCTTCCTTTGTGATACTTGCTATTGGGGGTCTGACACCACTATTTTTGTTTGGCCAAATCTGATAGAGGAGCCCGGAGGATCTTCCATACCATCTACTCGACTACCCGGAGCACCAGAGTACCTTAGTGGATTTTTCTATATCATTCTTCCACTAGTTATGTGTATTATTCTTTTGTGGCATTTAACCTCCGAGCACGTATTTAGCTTGTGTTTTGGATCTTGACATTTAGCCTATGAGCCTAAACATGATTTGCGTATTCTAGACTATAGCTAGAGCTTATCGTGTATGACTATTATTCTTGCTAGTTCTTTACTTTGTATTACTAGCTTCATGATCATCCATGTATATATAGTTTGGGATGCTTTACTATTTTATGTCTGATGATCATACTTCTTGTACTTTGCATATTTGCCTGTGATTGAGATACCTAAGATTGCTTGACCTAGGATTGACTGTTGGATTGTAATAGTAACTCCCATGTCTATACGGCTTATACGTTATTTTGGGGTACCGGAGTACTTTAGAATACGTAGCTGGCCTGGTCCGTCCCTACTTGCCAGTATTCTGGTTCTGGGACGTGACAGTAGTCATTAATAATACGAGATCAATCTCTTATCACAACATCTATCGCGTACAATCATCACATCCATCATAGAGTTCCACTATGCTTTAGGACTACACTTTTACAATGAATATCCGAAGATAAATACGGTAAAAGATAAAGTGACTACTAAGCTATTGTTATACAGTCATCCAATCTACACGATAGAATATCAAACAACAACAGTCTAAGCCTCCTGGTCAGCTGCTGGCTCCACCACCTGAGCTAGGTCATCTCCGGTCAATGGAAGCAGAGGGATGATGACAGCTAAGCTGGTTGTGTTGATTAGCACAAAGTAGCAACTCCGAATTAATCTACTGAATTTATCACCAAATGGCTTAACAATGCAATATTGTTTTTATCTAGCTGCATCCTTCCGACTTTTTCGTAAAAATTCAATTTGTGTTCATTATACAACCTTATAGTTCTACTTTTTGTAATACCTCTTCAATGAAAGTACATGAAACATCTCAAAGTAATTAACCCAAAATCATTAGTTATTTCGGGTGCATTTCCTGACAGTATACATGCCCCCATGTATTAGAAGGTGTTATATATAAAAAAAAAAGAATTTCATGCGTCACATCTCGTCTGTCTAAGGCATGGTTCGGTATCTGCTTCGTCAAGGCAGATAGGCGTTCTTCATGGTGGGTGGTTCTTCTCCTTCACTTCTTTACCTCCACTCTAAAAGAATTGTTGTTGAATGTCTAGTTCTTTATACTTGACTTTGTTGCTTGATAATAAGAAGAACTAAGATAAATAGATTAATAGGATTATTGTTGATAAATATCACAGCCTGTAGACAGACACATGCTTAATATAAATTATAATAATTAATCTAGGTTAATTCAACAATTCTAAGTTATGATATAAATTATAATACTTACAACAGTCGTTCCCGCCTTCTCACCTTCTCGTCGATGTAAGTCACCTTCTCGTCGATGTAAGTCTCGTTATTCCACTTGTACGTCTGCTTGAAATCCTCGACGAACCAAACACAACACCCAACTTATTCGCAATCTTTTTCGCATGTGCATGAAACATTAAGAAAATATAACAATTTAATAATTAAAATATATAATGAATGAATACTTCGAGTTACCTTATGTATCAGGTTTCGATGGTGCACAGAGGTAGGGATCGATCCACTCGTACGCAGACCCGCACAAGATCGGGCTTTCTTTACGTGCTCGGACATATTCTTAAACTATGGAGTCTCGAGTTGCTTCTGCATTTCCTTCCAAAACTCGTCCCGGATCCAGGATTTCTTGCCCTTTTCCATAGCAATCGCACTCTCCAGATCATCCTTCGCATCCCATATCTTTTTGCTACAGGCACCGCGATAGCTAGGTCTTTATGATCGCCCCATCTCAATGCTCGGGCCACCAGTAGTTTTTCTGATATACAAATTCAAATAGCAATTAATATGAATAAGATAAACAAATATTTAATATATGAAATGACGTTAAATTTTAAATATACCTACATCTATTCAAGTCATATATACATCTTCTTTGTCGACACCTAGGAAGAAGTTAATGTAGGCCCTATGGTAGTTCCCCCTAATGATCGGACCAAGTGCGGGGTAGCAGCATGAGAAAAAAAAAATCCTACAAAATTATGAATGACAACTATTTATATATCAAATTGAATAAAAAAATAGTTAATAAATGTCATTAAACTTTAAACTATAATTACTTGCATCTTGTGTGCAAGGAGCCAAAGCTCTCACCTGAATTTCCCAAAAGACCTCTCTATAAGAGGCCAAAGCTTGTGTGTAAGGAGCCAAAACATACATGATTAATAATGATCTTTCTATCTTTTCTTAGAGTCAATTAATAATTCATAAGACATGGATGTAAAAAACATAATATGTATCACTAAACGGTGATTATTGTCCACAATCGATTATCTTTTCCTACAAACAAGGATTAGTATATTTTTCTTGGATGAACACATCATTAGTTGTTTAGCCTGTCTATTTGAAGGTCACTAGTGAACACACCAGTTTTGAATATTCATAGGCATTACGACATTCCTTCTAGTGCAGGTAGCTAGTCCACTGCAGGTCCCGTATTTCATGTGCATTATACATCAGTACTAATTATCCATGTTTTTTCTAGGCCGATTAGTTCTGTGGCTGCGGATATCGTTCGAGAAAACAAAATCTTTGTGCACATGCAAGTCGTCCATGACCATTCATACATATATTACTTAGTTATTAAATATAACATGTATGTTAACGTAACATGAATATGCAACATATTCACATTTTTTATTTCCCATTCCTCGAGTCATCACTAGAAATTTCATACTATGCAATCCAGAGTTTACACAATTAGCGACCCAACTGTCCAAACCTTATTCCATGATCCAAACCTTATTCCATGATTCTATATAACATTAGTACAATGATACATATTTCTATATAACAAGCCAACAATATTTTAATTATTCTATTTTATCTTGATTCTTATGTTAAGATATCATTGATAGAAAGACAAAAGGAATAAACAAAGTGATTCTCTTTGTTAGGGTGTAGAGATAAAGAAGCGAAGGATCAAGCCACTCACTGTTGAAGAATACTCGAAAGAAAGAAAATTCCTACATTTCGATTAAGTTTCGCCTAGGAGTTCACCTACATTTGCACTAGCAGAGGTTCAATACTCCTCTCTCTCTCTCTCTCTCTCTCTCTCTCTCTCTCTCTCTCTCTGAATTCGATCGATATGAATATGAAATCGATGAAGACAACAAGAAAATTATCTATCAAAAATATCAACGAAAATAAATTTACAAAACAAAAAATAAAAATCATTCTGCAAAAACGAACAATAAAAAAGTGTGAGAAAGAGACTCTTATATAGACTTCATTCTCCAAGACAACTTACTGCATATATGACTCAATTCCAAAGAATCAATCCGTAGATGAGAAATGATCTCAATTGACTTTGTTCTGATCAATCGACATCAACATGATTTTCCATAGTACAGATTTGGTTACAAGTGCCTATTTAAGCCACTAGCCTACACAATTTTCCTCGCCAAGAGAGGGACGCTACAGTGGGAGCAATGTCTAGTGACGTACAGCTGGTAATACGTTGCTAACTCCCTTTTAATTATTGGCCGCTATGTCATCACCGATAAATTATTATTAGAGCATCTCCAACCCTATTGTGAGTTTGAAAAAAATGGTTGCCACGTAGAAATGACAACCATTTTTTTCCAAAAGTACTTCTCCAATGCAAATGTGAAATAAAGTGTGGAGTTGACATGGCAATGACATGACAAAGACAATGTGAAGTTGGTTGTCTAGATCTAGACAATGCACTTCACAATGACTTTGTCTCCACATCATCAATTATGAATAAAAATATTTATAAAAAAGTTGAAGAAGTGGAGGAGTTGTCTTGGAAGTTGGAAAAAATACTTTTTATTGTCCCCTCAATACTTTTGCATTGGAGAGAGTTTTTCTATCTCATTGTCTTTTGAGATATAATTTTGCCACATAAACAAGACATTGTCTTGTGGCTCATGCCACATAGGAGCCACCTAAGACTCACAACACTTAACAAGACAATAGGGTTGGAGATGCTCTTAGGGACAGGAGTCGCTAAGTACTCGTTTGTTTGTTTTGTGTTTTTGTTTTTTTGTTTGTTTTTTTGTGAATATGGATGCAAAAGGAATTTGGATCCATAACCTACGTAAGAATAGAGTGATATGTGATAGGAATATGCATGATCGGATTTACCAGGAAAATGAGATAAATTTAATAGAATGTGAACGTGAATCTAGTATAAAGATGAAACAAATGTTTGGATACTCGAGAGGAGGAGAAAACTTTTGATTCGTCTACTCATGTATCAATTAACTTACATAACTATAAATATCACCTTCGACATATATTACTTTGAATATAAAATAGTTTTATTGATCATGAATAGAGTGTTGTCTAGTCATGATAATATAATTAAGGAAATATTAGTGATGCATTAGTATAATTTATATAGGTAACAAGATGTTCTGATTTGAATTTGAAACTTTTAATGGAATTTCAATCTATATCCAAACTGAAATGATATTTTGTCCGCAGTTCGTGACCGTAGACGTGTCCGTTCTGCTATATTGCATCAGCACACTAGTCTTCCTGCTAGCTCGGATCCACCATAAAATTTGACACGTGACGGAGGAGTCAAAATTGTATGCCAGTGCTGCAGACAACGCAGCAGCATCTATGTCCAAACGCTTAGACCATCTCCAGTGGTGATTTCTAAAATTGAGTTCTTATCCTACTTGGCATTGTACTTTAAGAAAATTTCTATCCTAGTTGGAAAAGTTTTTACGTAGAAATTATAGACATATAAAAATGCTCTCTAATGATTCTCAATTTCCATCCTATGTGTCACATAGTAAAAGTACCAATTTAATGGTGTGCGGCCCAATAATAATTGTCATGAGATATAGAAAATTTTCTATGAGAGTCATCCAGTTTCCATCCTAAATTATTGCCACCTAGGATAGAAATCACCATTGTGAGAAATTTTTCTAAAATGGATAGAAATAGGGAAGATAAAACCCCCATTGGAGATGGTCTAAGTGGGGGGGTTGGGGTTTGAATATGGATGCAAAAGGAATTTGGATCCATAACCTACGTAAGAATAGACTGATATGTGATATGAATATGCATGATCGGATTTACCAAGGAAAATGAGATTAATTTAATAGAATATGAACGTGAATCTAGTATAAAGATGAAACAAATGTTTGGATACTCGAGAGGAGGAGAAAACTTTTGATTCGTCTGCTCATGTATCAATTAACTTACATAACTATAAATATCACCTTCGACATATATTACTTTGAATATAGTATAGTTTTATTGATCATGAATAGAGCGTTGTCTAGTCACGATAATATAGAAATTAAGGAAATATTAGTGATGCAATAATATAATTTATATTACTTATATAGGTATCTGACCCGAATTTGAAAGTTTAAATGGAATTTTAATATCCAAACGGAAATGATATTTTGTCCGCAGACTGTAACTGCAGGCACTGATCTCCCTGCTAGTTCGGATCTACCACTAATTTTTTTTTAATAGAACATCGATACATGACGGACGAGTCAAAAGTGTATGCCAGTGCTGCGGACTAAGTAGCAGCGTCTATGTCCAGACGTTTGGATAGATAATAGACCATGTACTGTAAATTTTAGGGTTTAGCTAGTATATATTGAATATTTAGTTAATAATTAGTTGAGTGTTGAATAGTAGCAGTAGTAGGTTTAATGAGGAGGGGGGAGAGGTGGTTTGGCTTGCTTTTCACTCTGCCTGGGCTTGGGGGCACCGTCGTTCTCTCCAAGGCGCCAACGGTTGGCCACTCAGAATTTGAGAGAGAGAGAGAGAGATTTATTTTAATGGCGCCGACCATGGGGAATGGTAGGGGGAGAGAGACCAACAACCACACCGACACGTGTCGGTAGCCTTCCGCCCAACCTTTGTTTTCACCTATCAGTGCGTCCTTTTCATGAAACATTGCGCCTCGCTGTCTATATCTAACCGGGGGGGGGGGGGGGGGGGGGGGGGGGGGGGGGGGGAGCCAACTTCATTACTTCTCTCATTTTTTCCAACCCAAAATCAATTTATTCTCTAAATGAATGGAAAAAATAAAAAAAATCACATTGGTCTTTTTAAAAATCGGATACGTCCTCTTGTGCTTCGATACCGTGTCTGAGACGTTACCACAGCAGAAACTTAGGATGTGTTTGGTAGGAGGAAAAAGTGGGAATAAGAAAAATAGAGGATGGAAAAGTGAAGGAAAAGATTCATTTTCTCTTGTTTGGTATGTAAAGAAAATAGGAAGGAAGGAAAAGTGGATGGATTACTTTTTCCTCATAACCTAAGAAATTCAATCCCTCCAAAAGTCGAAGAAAAAGTGGAAGAAAAACTGGAGGCTTGTATTAATTAACAATTATACCCCCATATGAATGTATTATTTAAAAATTATTTATGAAGTCAAATGATAAATAAGTGTTTTTAGTTGAGGGTAGAATTGGTAAACCCTATATTTTTTTTTACTTTCTTTCCTTCCACTTTTTCTTTCATACCAAACAAAGGAAAATGCATCTCTTATCTTTTCCATCCTTGCTACCAAACACAAAGGAAGAAAATGATCTTTTCTTTCCATATGGAAGAAAAATGTATCCTTATCTTTTTTCTTCCTTCCACTTTTCCATCCTTCCTACCAAACACAGCCTTAGACCAACCCACCTGAAATAACCAATTCCCGTCTAACGGACACCAAACACAAAAAAGACAAGTATATGGCGGTGACTACGTCACCTGGACAAATCTCAATCTTTATAACTCAGATTAAATTACAAGATTGACAAAAACTAATGTTTAATCCTTTGCCCTAATAGGTTCAACCCCCTCACCACACTCAAGAAGAAAAATAAAGATTACAATTGAAATCGCTCACCAACCCGTAGCAATCTTTCTAACCTAAGTTGACGATCCCTCGATTAGATCTATTCTTCCTTCTGTCTTGGATGGCGAAGTCCTAAGAGCAAAGTGCAAAACTTTCTCTTAGATTTTCTGTGGACGAGCACCTCGAATTTCCACTTTTGTGTTGTGCTTTGTGCCTCCACCCTCACCCCATATATATAGGATGAAACCTATTTTAGGTCATAACATGATTTCTTAAATAGGAAGCTCTCAAATAAGAATCCTACTACACCTAAAATAGTCCATCAACATTCTATTTTAGATTATAATATGATCTCTTAAATAGGAAACCCTCAAATAAGAATTCTATTATATCTAAAATAGTCTAACACTAATTATGGACATCCAAATCAAATTAAATCAAATATTTAATCAGATTTGGACTCCATAAATATGCTATTACCAAATTCAGACTGGACTCCAACAATCTCCCCCTCCAGTCTGATGAGAGGGTGTTGACCCCATGGCTCCTCAACTGGACTTCATGCATGTCGTCAAGCGACAGAGTTCCTGCTCCCCCATGCCATTGATCTTCGATCCCCCGAGCTGCTTTGCATCTTTCTTCGTCTCCAGCTTCTCGACCGTCACGTCGACGCTAGCTGCCATGCGTAGCACCTCTTGCACCAATGGGATCCTGTCGATATCAATAACACGATCAAGACCGAAGTCCCTGACGATCAGCCTCATCGCAAGTCTCGGCTGCCTGTCCCCGACTTATATCTTCCACCGAAAAGTGTTAAACGTTCCGACGAGCTTCTTCATCCTTGGCTGGCCCAACCAAGCAGACGGTGCGGTCCTCCTGAGGTTCGAACTCCTGAACCTGCCCACCTTCGTGTCTGAACTTGAAGCTCCCCCATACACATGCGTCCTCGAGCAGAACATCATAGACTGTGCATGCCGTCGATGACCCACAGCTCCCCCTAAACTGTGTGAATGATGATGCTCCCTCCTCAGATTGAGTTTGCTGCAAACCTTGATCTCCTTCCTAGCATCGAACTGCTAAAATCGATGTTGCTCCGTAAAGCTTTGGCAAACCACATGTCGCCAAAACCGGATTCGTAGAGCAACCCCCACCTGAAGACCGACCAGCTGTCATAGGACCGACAGACTGACCCTCACTATTTGACTCACCACCATCCGTCGCTTTGTCTCGATGAACCGAATCCTCCGTATCCCTCAAAGCACCTAGAAGCCCCTCCGCAAGTTCTCTATGATCCACCTCCTTTTGAGCACTCCTCGAGTCTCCATCCGGTGTCTGTGGCCTACCTGTACAACTCAGAGGCTTGAACCTGTACATGCCACAATACAAATCTCCTCGAGCCAGCTATTGGGAACCCTTTGCAAGCATCCAATCTTTCTCACTAAATAGACTGCGACAGCCATCATCTACCAGCCTCTCTACCGAAAGAAAGTTATAGCACAAGCTCGGTATATGTCGCACACCCTTGAGAATGAGCTTCTCATCGAGCTCCGTTATCAAGTGCAATGCCTACAACTGTAGCCGTCTCCTAGTCGCCCATCTTCACACATCTAAACCTACCGCCACGGTATGACGTAAAGATCCTCCTATGTGGAGTCGCTGTAGGAGCGTAAAAAGTGCTTCATGGACTAAGTCAAAAAAGTTGAGAACTGTACACAAATCAAACAGAATAAAACTGTACGCGAGCTACTCTCTACGCGAGCTACTCTCTACGCGAGCTATTCTTTACGTGAGCTACTTTACGCGAGAGTTATCCGCTGAACTTTACGCGGAGGACAGGCTGTCAGGCTGCATTAATGTGCATGATTCTTGTTCTGACACAATATATTTCTGATAGCAGGATTGCACAGAAGCCGAGAGAATTTGATTTACACTAAACCCAATACTGTCGTTTAGTGTGCAGATGGGCTACTTTACGCCCAATAAACTGCTTCTTTTATGCACGATAGCTATTCGAGCTTTTACGCTCAAGGCTATTGTGTGCGTAAAGTTTATTTGAGCTAATTTTTACGCTCAAGGCTATTTTTAGCCACTTTATACGGGAAGTTTATTTTGGATTATTTTATGCCAGTCTGCTACTTTACGCAGGGAGTGTATTTTGGGTCATTTTTACGCCCGATCTTTCCTGGCTACATGAGAACGTGGTCTGCTTACGTGGCTTTCATGCTACACTTATCGAGAAACGTGTGTACGTGCTCTCCCTATTTTGTTGAAGTAGTGGGACACGTGTCATCATGCGTAAAGATCAAAACTCTACATGAGACACGTGTCAACATGCGTAGAGGATGATTTACATCGTGGGTAACAGTTACTTACGTAGAGACCCAATTTTGTTACTTTTTACGCACAAAGGGTCAAGTATATAAATAGACTTATTTTCACATAGACAGCATGAAGAGATCAATATAGAGACAGGAGAGGAGATTCTGAGAGAACTCATACTTTCAGAGTGATATTCCCAGAAGCATTTCTTCAACTTTTTCTCAAGAACAGGGTGAAGCAAAGCAAGAAAGCATTCGACTGTGCCATCAGTGCCGTTGCTCGATACCTTTCCGGTGACTTAGTTCTTCCGATTGTTCGTCTTCTTCAAGCAGTTTTCTTCATCATTATCGTATGGTCCAAGGAACAAAGTGATCGCTCTCAGATCAGACTTCCATAGCAATACTTTCCAGAACAAATTATACTTTTGTACTTTTTCTCGTTTTCTTTTAAAAGCCAATTTTAGATATTTTGTTAAGTGAAACAAAATGGCGACTCTGCTGGGGATGACCTTCTCTTATGATGAGAAGACAATTGCTCAATATGATGATGTGTCGATCGGATCGACAAAGAAGACTCTGGTTGTGCACTTCGACCAGACTGCCTACGAAGAAATGCTTCGAACTGGAGGTAGTACTCGCTGCTCCAATGTTCAGAAATCGCGGAAGGCGCAAAAAGTTTGGATTCCTAAATCCAAAGCATCCTCAGATCTCCCTGCTGTCTCTGAAGGCAAAGGAATCCTTCCTACTCCTGTTGTAGAGACTCCGGTCGGTGACGAGGCAGTCTCTACTTCAGTGATACGTCCTGGGCATAAAAATCAGTCTCCCGTCTGTGACGTGGCAGACTCTCAAGTTTAACGCTCTGCGCGTAAAAATCAAACTTTACGCTCTGTGCGTAAAAAGTAGTCTCCCGTCTGTGACGTGGTAGACACACAACTTTTATGCTCTGCACGTAAAAATAAGTCTTCCGTCTGTGACGTGGTAGACACCCAAGCTTTACGCTCCATGCGTAAAGAAAAATCTCCCGTCTGTGACGTGGCAGATACTCATGTTTTGCGCTCTACGCGTAAAGATAAATCTTCTGTCTATGACAGTGTAGATAAAGTTCACAATGATACCTTTGCATCTAAAGTGAATTTACCTGTACGCATGCAGCGTAAAAACATAGTTGGTAAAACTTCTGTTTTCAACCAACAGCCTTCTTACACTGCTTTATGCAAGATACCAAACCTTCAAATTACGCGTAATGCTAATGGAGTCCTTTGTGCTCAAAAATCTCAGAATTTACGCACGCAACTCCAAGCACGTAAAAATGTACAGTTTAGTTCTGCTAATACAGCCAGTAATTATTTTTATGCACAAGGGACTAAACGTTTCTCTATCCCAAATGTAATAAAGAAGACTACTCCCTCTACTCCTTCTGATTTACGCGAGTTGCTAGTACAAAAGCGTAAAAATAGACAATCGCCTGTGACACTCCCCCAAGAAAATCATCATTGTGAGTGTCACCAGATTATAATCAAATGTTATTGTTCGGCTTCTAAACGGTCAGTTTTTGATCGGTTAAGCTTCAATGCGCCTCAGCAACAAACTGATGATCAAGAACATGAGTTGTCATATGCATCAGTCAATATGGCATCTCATACCAATAGAAGACGACGTCCAAGACGCAACTCGTCCCAGACTCCTGGTCAACAACAGTTCAATCAACTTCTTGATACCTTTGAAGGGGTATATCAATATACCCTGTCAAGAAGTCAAAGACAGTTGCAGCCTTTAGATTCAGAAGCTGGGGGTATCCAGTCTTTTGAGTCATAAACTGATAGTGTAGATTCATACCTTTATACCAATCCTTCTGTATGTTCAAGGGAGGTTGAATCATATGCTATTGGAGATGAACCAAAAATATCATCTGCTAATACAGAACATCGTCTCTCTGCCGTTGAGCAATCACTGAAGGACATGCTCACCATGATGCAAAGCATGCATCAAATAATATTAACTCAGCAAACTGTTCAACCGGCAGTAGTAACACCGGTGCAGGTAGCAGCACAGACTCAAGATAGTCAAGGGGTTGATATACCTATGAATAATCTTAATCAAAAGCCTGCTGTTAACCAAAATTCTGCATCTCCAGATCATGTCATTCCAGAAGATGTGCCATCTCCGGTGGGGGTCACGGTACATCCAACAACTATTCAATCGAATGT
The DNA here is from genome assembly GCA_029216955.1 of Iris pallida. Classification (NCBI taxonomy): domain Eukaryota; kingdom Viridiplantae; phylum Streptophyta; class Magnoliopsida; order Asparagales; family Iridaceae; genus Iris; species Iris pallida. Next base: position 5,163,079 of record JANAVB010021799.1, read on the forward strand.
GCTTCCTCAAACCAGTGAAGCTATTCAAGCATTGCGTGAGCTAAAAGCACAATTTAAAGTTTTGAAGCACAAAGATCAGCTCCAAAGGTTAGGGATTAAGCAACCTTATCCTCCTCATTGGAATGACGTGCCTTTTCCTTCAAAATTCAAGCCACAGTCTATGGTGTTATTTGATGGAAAGGCTTCTCCTAGTCAATATATCAATTACTTTGATATTATGACTGTACATTTGCAGAAGAATGATGCTCTTCTTACCCGAGTTTTTATCGGGTGTTTGACGGGTTCAGCTTACGACTGGTATCGCAGTCTACCTGACAATTACATTTCGTCTTTTGACGAATTCAAAACAATGTTTCTCTTCCGCTTCTATGAAAGAGGAATGGATATGAACATGTCCTCCTTAATAGAAATTAAGCAAAAGGAGAAAGAAGATACTCGGACGTTTATCGAACGTTTCTGACAGACAACCTTGAAAATGCCTCCAGGCATGCCAGATTCAGCACTGATCGATACGTGCAAGATGAATCTGAGACCAACTATTATTGTCTTTACAGGTTCCCAATTCACAGATTGGACCTCGTTTATTATAGCAGCAATTTATGTCGAGACCAATGGTAGGTTGGCTCGTGAACATGGGATGATCTTCGCTTCAGAAGACAAAGGGAAGAAAAACTCTTCAAGTAATAATTCCGACAATCGTAATGGAAAAGGAAAGAAAACCCTAGTGGTTAATCTTTCAAAACCCAAAATGATGTCGAATAATCAGGAGTCTTCCAAGCCAAAAGAAGAATATACTTTCGATGACAGTGATATCCCAGGGATATTCTAATGTCTAGTAAAGAGTGGCAAACTCCAGATTCCAGAGCTGAAAAGACCTAATGAGGTGAATCTGACCGACTATCCCAAGTATTGTATCTATCACAGATACATAAATCATCCTACCAAGGCTTGCTATGTCTTGAAGAAGAAAATCCAGGAGCTGATAAATGCCAATGCCATCGCTTTAACCAACGATGAGCATACAGTCACAACTAATATGATTTCTCTTCAATTTGGAGGTTTTTCTCCACAGCAAGTCCCAGATGGAATTGTCCCAATTTCAAAGACGACGATGAAGATTGTGGATATCCCGCCTGCTAAAGAGCAAAATGAAGGACTTTTGCCTCTTACACTAAAAAATGGTAAAATTATGTGGGTATACCCTGATTTAGTACCTGAAATAGAGAATGAAGGTAAAACTTCAAAATCTAAGAAAGGTAAAAAAATCAAAACCTGCAACATAATTTCTCATGTTTTAACCCCAGACCATTATGATTTAGATCATTTATGGGGTGGCATTCCTTTGGAGGATAGACTGAGGGGTTTGAATATATACCCTCCAAGTTTGGCTCCTCCTACCAAACTTAAGCTTACTCATCGGCAATGGTTAGCAATGAATAGTATCCCCTTATACAGGGCACAATAGGTCTTTGCTGCATATGAGAAAGCTCCTACAGGGATTTTTCCTTCTGTTCCGAGTATTCTTCCTTCTCCTGTGGCTACAGAGGTTTCTATTCCTCCTTCTACAGAAGTCCCTATGCCTCCTTCTCCTGTGGTTACAGAGGTTTCTGTCTCTTTTTCCTCTGTTAAACCATCGATTGAAAGTCCGCTACCCACTCATTTGTATAGTCAGCAATCAGTCCATCTCATGAAAAAGATGGGCTATGACTTTCAAAAAGCAGAATGTTTGAACTATGATAAAGGAATGCGACTTTCTTTACAACTTCAAAGTCAAAAATCCACTGTTAGATTAGGATTTGAAGTCCTTCATAAAAATTCTTGCAAGAAGAAGACTAAGGGAAAGAAGAATAAAACCTGTAATATGGTACTTCATTCTCCTGAGTCTGAAGAAGAAACCTTTGCTGGTACGAGATCTGGAAAAGAGTACTACAAAGATTATGAGAGATCTTCCAAAGAAGTAGAGGACGTAGTTGAAACACTACCAGTTCAACCATCTCTTGTTCCTGCTAAACCATCTGTGGTTGAGAAAGGAAAACAGAAAGCAGTACGCTTTGACGTCCCATTAAAATCTGCTTCAAATCAAGGGGTGGTGATGAAACCCTACAAGTTCGATATTCTAGCCCAGTTAGCTAATACTCCGGCTAGACTTTCGATCTTTGAGCTGCTTCGCCTTTCTAAAGAAAGCCACGAAACTTTGAGTAAAGCTTTGATACAAGCTGATTCATGCTTAGCTCAACTCAAGAGTCCTGACAATATACCAGTGTCGTGTCCACAATGTCATAGTGTGATGGAAGCAATTCCTAACATTACCTTCACACAAGAAGATATGTTGTTGAAGCATAATAAGCACGACAGGCCTCTGTGTTACACAGGGTATATTGAATCTACTAAAATTGACAGGATTTATATTGATCCTGGGTCTTCTATTAGCATAATTCTTCAGAGTATGCTACGACCTTTGAGGATTCCTCCTAGTGATTTGACTTACACTAGTACCACAATAGTTGGTTTCAAATCTGGAAAGAGTAAACCACTGGAGAAGATTCGTCTGAAGATTCAAATTGGTGATCTTTGAAATATGGTGACATTTTATGTTATCAACTTAGATGTATCTTACAACATCCTTCTTGGAAGATCGTGGATACATGAGCATAACATTGTGCCTTCAACTCTCCACCAATGCTTCAAGTATGTGGATTCTCAAGGGATTGTGAAGACTGAATTTGCAGATATCAATCCCTTTAAGGGTGTTGAAGCCTATTTCTCTGATTCAATACGCTATAAGTAGGAGCATGTGAAGGAGATATCAGATATGGCCGAAGATCGATCATTTGTCGAGGATCAATCTATCAATGAAGATCCTCCGGAAGAGCAACCTTTGAAGATTAAAGTTAAAGGCCGAATCTAACCCCAACCTGTCAATAACCAACCATTGGTGATCAAGGTTAAAGGAAGAACTCGGACTTCATCTGAGGAATCAGTGAGTATTCCAGCCAAGAGCCAAGTTCAACCTCTTATGATCAAGGTCAAGGGACGTAATTCTCGTACGAATGATCCAGAACTACCACTGATCATCAACCTTGGCAAGTCTATGCAGAAGACGGATGACGGTCCGTTAATGATCAATCCGACGCGTAGTAGTCAACTTATAAATGATGTAAATATTGATCATTCTGTACTTTCTAATATCAATGAAGATTTCCTCTTAGAGTATATGGCTGTCAAATTTATTGAAAGAATGACTTTATCTTCTGATGATCAAAGTCATCAACATAAAAATAACATAAATACAGAGGAAATCTAATACATTGACCATAAGGAAAATTCATTTCCACCTCATGTCGATGTTGGACCTTATGCTCAAAGGTTCCTAACATCTTCTCCCTATCTGCTTCCTGTAGCCGCATCATCACAAGCTTGTGTAACTTATAGACGTCACGAAGAATCTTATTTCATGATTCCGTCTGATAAGAAAAACAAGCGCCAAATTGTGTTTGATTTGGATAGAAATATCCATGTTGTTCAGACAGATGATCTTAGAGATAAAGATAAAGGAAGAATCTGAATTGACAAATATATTCAATAATCTCTCAAGATTATCCAGAATATGGGATATGATTTGAAGACTATGCAAGGTCTTAATCATGGCTAAGGTAGACGGTTACCATTATGTGGTGATCCGTTTTACCAAAAAACTCGTCATGGGTTGGGATATGATCCATCCCACATGTTTAATGAAGATATATAAGAAGAATTCTCTTCTAGTTCTTCACAATCCTCAGATTCGGAAGAAATCCAATTCATCGAATCAGATACACCCTACATGTACAAAAAAAATATGGAAGAATGTTCTTCCAGTTTTTTATAATCCTCATATTCTGGAGGAGACTATTATGATGAATCTGAGTGCGTACTCTCAGTCAACATGGTTCAAACTGATGGTGAATCTGAGCCATTCGAGAATGATCCTTGGGCACAGCAAATGGACACTCAATGGAAGCTTCGTTTTGAACAGCGACAGCCACCTACAGAGGATGAGATTGTCCAGATTGATGTTGGAGACGGAACTACGTCCAAGCCAATATTCATCAGTAAAAACCTCTCCGAAGATGAAAAGGAAGAGTTGATACAACTGATTAAAGAATATATTGATATCTTTGCATGGAGTTATGAGGATATGCCGGGTCTAGATCCTAAAGTTGTTACTAATAAACTCAATATTCTTCCTAATGCCAAGCCTGTAAAACAACAACAATGACGTTTTCGACCAGATATGATGGATGTAATTGAAGCAGAAGTCAAAAAGCTGATTACATGTGGCTTTGTTCGTGAAGAACAACACCCAGACTGGGTTGCCAACATTGTTTCTGTTGTGAAGAAGAACGGAAAAGTTCGAGTTTGCATAGATTTTTGGGATCTTAATGTAGCTTGTCCAAAGGACAAATTTCCACTTCCGATTACCGATGTCATGATAGACAATACATGTGGTTTTGAACGCATGTCTTTCATGGACGGATTTTCAGGCTACAATCAAATTAAGATGCATCCGAAAGATGAGAAGCATACTGCTTTTCGTACACCCCTTGGAGTCTACTGCTATACGGTTATATCGTTTGGTCTGAAAAATGTCGGTGCTACGTATCAACGGGCTATGAGCAACATCTTTCAAGAATATCTACGAAAAATAGTTGAATGTTATGTGGATGACATTGCTGTCAAAAGTTGATCAAAAGATGATCACATTCAAGACTTGAAGACAGTATTTGAGTTGATGCGTCAACATCAACTGAAGATGAACCCTACTAAGTCTTTCTTAGGGGTTTCCAGTGGCAAGTTTTTGAGATTTGTCATTACTTCGCAAGGTATCCATGTTGATCCTGACAAAATTAAAGCAATTCTTGAAATGCGTCCTCCACGCAATCTAAAAGAACTTCGTGGCTTCCAAGGTCGCATTTCTTATATCAGGAGATTTATATCCAATCTTTCTGGAAGATGTCAACCTTTCTCCCGTCTATTAAAGAAAGGTGTATCATTTGTCTGTGATGAAGTATGTCAGAAAGCCTTCAATGACATCAAGCAATATCTTACAAATCCACATGTTCTGGTACCTCCAGTGGTAGGAAGACCATTTTTGTTATATGTTCGAGCCTTAGATCATTCACTTGGTGCTCTCCTTGCACAGAAAAGTGACAAATGTCATGAACATGCAATTTATTATCTTAGCCGAATGATGGTCGAAGCTTAACACAGGTATACTTCTGTGGAGAAAGAATGTCTGGCTTTGGTTTTTGTTGTTCAAAAGACATGACATTATGTGTCAGGACATACTATTCATGTCATCTCCAGAATAAATCATATTCGGGTGTTGATGAGAAAATCGAGCATTCTTAACTCCAGGTTAGCCACCTGGGCGATGTTGCTTACTTCTTATGACATGGTCTATGTACCTCAAAATCAGTGAAGGGCCAAGCATTAGCTGATTTCTTAGCAGCTCACCCTATACCTGAAATATCAAAGCTATATGAGGACATTCCAGATGAAGTCGTGGATTGCAACATGACTTTGAAAGATGACATTTGGCAATTATATTTTGATGGAGCATCACGGGTTGGACCTAAAGGCAATATTGTCTCTGGAGTAGGCATCGTCTTGGTCTCTCCTGATAAGGTGGTCATATACCGTGCTTATTCTCTCAATGAACCATGTTCCAATAATGTGGCAGAATATAATGCTCTGCTGATTGGTCTCCAAGTAGCAAAATAATTGGACATCGAGTTCCTGAAAGCTCATGGAGACTCTCAACTAATTGTTAACCAAGTCAGAGGGACATATAAAGTCAGAAATCATGATCTCATCCCTTATCATCAAGTGGTAATCGAATTGGTCCTTTTATTCAAAGGATTTTTTATCGAATTTGTACCACGTTCTCAAAATTTAGAAGCTGATGCTCTTGCTAGTTTAGCTACAGACTTAGTTGTTCCAATTAGAAGACAAAATACTATCACTTTGTTGGATCGGAACTTATTCTGTGTAAAGAATAACTTGTATATTGAACAGAGTTATACTACAGAATCAAGTTCTCAACAAAGGGATTGGAGAAGTCCATTCATTGATTATGCGGTTCATGAAATTTTACCTGAAGATCCAAAAGAAGCTGCATCAATCAAGAGACGATCATTTCGATTCTATTATGATTTTTCTTTACATATGTTATATCGTCGTTCTTATGATGGACTTTTGCTGCGTTGTCTCTCTGAGAGTGAAGCTAAACAAACACTCTATGAAGCTCATGATGGTGTCTGTGGTGCCCATCAACAGGTCCAAAATTACAGGACCGCATTCAAAGAATGGGGTATTATTGGCCTTCTATGATAGCAGATGCTGTGGATTATGCCAGACGGTGTAAAGCATGTCAGATTCATGTTAATTTTATTTATCAACCATCTGAATTCTTACATCCTACAGCAGCTTCTTGGCCTTTTGAACCATGGAGCATGGATATTATTGGTCCGATTAACACTCCTTCTGTCAAGGGACATCGGTTTATATTGGCTATAACCGATTATTTCTCTAAATGGGCGGAAGCTATTCCCCTTGTTGAAGTAAAAACACCAAATGTGGTTAGTTTCATTAAACACCATGTCATTTATCGTTTTGGGATTTCTCGACGGATAATTCATGACAATGGACCACAATTTGCCAGTCAGGCATTTTATCGATTCTGTGACAAGAATCGGATCCAAAATCTGGCTTCTACGGCTTATAATCCAGTTGCTAATGGTTTGGCCGAATCTTTCAATAAGATAATCATCAAACTTCTCAAAAAGTTCGTTTCTTCTAATAAATGTGATTGGAATGAGAAACTTGGAGAATGTTTATGGGCTTACCGAACAACAGTCCGTACTCCTACTGATTTTACACCATTCTCATTGGTTTACGGATGTGAGACTGTTCTTCCACTAGAAATCCAGATTCCATCTCTTAGAATAGCCATCGCTAATGAGTTAACCTCAGAGAATAATGATCGATTAAGACTTCAAGAACTTGAAGGATTGGACGAAAAGCGTCTTCAAGCACAACAGCACATTGAGCTATATCAAACCCGCATATCTCGAACTTTCAATCGTAAAGTTAAAGAGAGGGTATTCAAAGTCGGTGAGCTAGTTCTAGCTGTTTGAAGACTGATGGTGATGACTCATAAGAGCAAAGGAAAATTCCAAGCAAAATGGTAAGGTCCTTATGTAGTTGAGACAGTCTTCTCCAATGGTGCCTATAGGTTGTCTAAACCTAATGGAGATTTGCTTATGATGTCGATCAATGGCAAATTCTTGAAGAAATATTATATTTGAATTTCTTCTTTATTCCCCAGCTACCAATATTTGGTTAAGCTGATTACTTGTCTCCTAAAAGAGAATTTTTGATCTTCTGTCTTACCAGTTAATTAAAAAGATAGATTTATTATTTATCATGTTCTTATGACCTCTGAATAAATATTGAATCTACTTCTATCTATCATGTCCATTTGGCCTCTGAATAGATATTAATCTATTTTTCTTTGAGTTGTTACGATCTGTCACGTTCATATTACCTCTGATAGTATCGTATACTCTAAACAGAAAACGAGATTCATTATCTATCATGTCCATATTACCTCTGGATAGATATAATTTATTGAGTTTAGAAAACTTGTCATGTCCATATTACCTCTGATGAGTATTATTCTATCTCATACCTATTGTTTAATTTCAAAATAAATAATAGGGTCCCAAACCAAATATTTTATTCATTTCTTGTAAACATTACAGAATGAAAAAGATAGAAGATTACAAAAAAAATTATTTGCCTAAGGCGGAGCAGAGACATCTTCAAGAAGTTTTTGTAGCTCCACTAGATGTTTTTCACGAGAGCTCAATACATTATTAGTAGCTACGGAGCGTCGAGCTTCGGGAATACAGATGTGAGAAAGTCCAGCAAAAGTGACTATCATCTTGTCCTTGGCTTCGTCAAGGATTTTGATGGTAGCCTCAGCTCCGAAGACTTGTTCCTCCAAAATTGAGCTCTGAGTTAGCTGTTGGTCCCGAGCTGTGATCATCTGCTCCCTCTTCGCCTTCAAGCGAGCCAGCTCAGCCTCAACTTCACGTATTCTATCATTCTGTTGATGAATTCTTATATTCGAAGTTTCATAGGCTTCTCTCTGGATATCCAGTTGGGGCTTCGCTTCAGTCAAAAAAGCCTTTTCTTTGGCCACCTTGATGCTGTACTCATGGAGGGCTTCATTGAAAGTCGTCTCCCGAGCGAGGTATTCAGCTGATAAAGCGTCATACTCTTCTTGGATGAGACTTTCAATGGTTTCACTTGACAGCTTTAGATATTCTTTGATGGGTTGTTCAAGTCCCTCCACGACTTTCTCCAATGCCGCTGCTATCGCTGCATCATTGAACATAGCGACATTTCTGATAGTAAGAGCGATCGCCGCCTTCAGACTTTCATAACTGAGGCCCTTCTTCAGGACCATCTGGATCAGAGCCGCCAAAGTCTTATAAAAAGTATCAGTATGAATCTCAACTAAGAGATTCATTTCGGCACTTGAGCTCGGCGTTGCGGTGATGTCTACCAGATCTCTTCTCTGAAGACTAGGAGCAGATGTTGTTGCCTTGGTAGTAGGCTAAGATGAAGCCATTGTTGTTACTGCTACCATAGCCAACTGATTCCCAAGAGCTTCAGGAACAGTGTCTTCAGCATTTGTTACTCCAGCCGTTTCTGGAGTCGAAATTACGTGAGTTTCGGTGGCAATAATTGTTGCGGGTGGAATGGTAGTTATGGCAGCTGACTCCGGTTCGGGCATTATCTCTTCAGGAACTTGTACTGAATCAGTAGCAATAGCAGAGGATGCTATTATAACTTTTCCAGCTTCAATTGATGATTCGACTATGTCTTCATCACCTTCTTCGGCTACCGGCTCTGCAGGATCTTCAAGTATTTCAGTTGTAGTGGGTCTTTCTACAACTGGTTCTTTGTTGAAGTATAATTCTTCCTCAGCAGCCGCTTCATCATCTACAGTAGGTTCTACTGTAGTTTATTCTTTATCTCCGTCCTCAGCAGGAAGAGACAATTCTGGCTGAGCCTGTACCTCTGGCTCCTGTTGTACCTCCATAAATGGAGGACATTTTTCTTGAGCATCTTCTTCTGAAGAAGAAGAATCCTCTTCCTCAGACTCCGCATTTTCCTCATAAATATCTTCTTGAGGAGGAGGAGGAGCCACAAGCTTTGATGTGATGATAACACCTACAAGAATTTAAACAGAATAAGTTAATATACAAAAATTATAATTTTGTATAGATTTTGTATAAATTATATTTACCTGGAGTAGGTGTAGGACGTGCCAAGTACGTGTCATAGTCTCCATCCCAGTCATTATCGTCAAAATTAATAGCTGGTTCATCTGATGGGATGGGCTCTCGATCAACAGTATATACTGGAGCGACATCCTCAACAACTTGTGTCTTTTGTGGCAAAGTCAAATGAAGTGCTGAGCTGAGACGTCCCGGAGATAGGACCGTCACCGATTCCATTGACGCTGCTGGTTGGGAGGCCGAGGACCCTTCTCCAGGATGAGCTGAAGAAGATGCAATATGTTGCGGCTCCTCGACTGGAATATCAATCTCTGGGGTAGCGGCTCTTGGTCTAGAAGGCCCTTTGGTGGTAACCTTCTTCTTCTTTTCTGGGGTCTTCTCTAGAAGAGTAGCAGCTGTACCTTGTTTCCGTTTTCGAGTCTTGCCAATAATTATAGGTTCCGCAGCTTTTTCCCTCATTCCCGTTGGGATTACTTCCAGATACGCATCTGGAACAGCAGCGTCGTCGGGTATGTCTGATGGTACCCGGATTGGTTCTTCGACATTCCCTTCTTTGGGCTATCTTAGACTACCTCTCAGGTTGTAGCCATGGGTGAAGGAGCGGATAGAAGCATAAAAGCGAGCATACGTATGAAATATACGTAGCTCGGTGGTGCTTGTAGCAGTCGATATTCGAAATTTGGCACCGGTACAGGCAGTGCTAAAATATCTTCAGCCTCTTGCACCATCAATCAGCTTCCCATAATGACAAAAATTGGTGGAGGGATTACCAACATAAAGTTAGTCATATCCAAACTGGCGAGCGAACCGACTTGGTAGATATGGTTCGAACGCACAGCTGTCTTCATTTCTATACATCAGATGGGAGGGTCTGATGCACTGTAGCCATCTGAAAACTGGCGCTGACAATAAAGTTCTTCCTTCAACTTTATCTTCAAATTGTACGTCGAAGCAGTCGGCTGGAACTGGTGGCCGGGTACAGAAAAAGTTCCAACCATAAGAATAATTCAAAACTGCTCTGGTATCTGCCACTGTCATGGCAGTCCACGTGGCTTTGCTGAACTTTTGGAGGAAGACCTCCGCATCATCTCCAGGGCCTGGTCGCATCAAATTGCAGTTGTGATGTAATAGCCGGCCCATCAGATAAGTGTAGGGCATTTCTACCCTAGAAAATACGTTCCGGTGAGGAGCATTGTTGATTAGTTCCTCACCAAAAGTCCTCAAACCTGCATTTATTCGATACACCATTGCCGATAGCAGGCTGATTCTGACTTTGAACACCAAACGTACCGCTGGTCGTAGCACGTTTCGGTGGATTCTATCAACTGTACCGGTCCTCGGTACAACCCATCTCTTCAACCACAGAGAAAGAAAGTCTGCCAGCAAGGCTTTCTTGGAGATCTTCTGGCTGCCATATCTGAGGAAACTATAACATCCACTTTTCTAAAATAAGGATAATTTTAAAATTTTGTAAAAGTTTATTATTTAATAATAGGATTTATGATTTATGAGAATTTTTAATTAATTTAATACTATTTAAAATTGGTAAATTATAATTTTGATGTGTTAGCTAGTGAATCCTAGAACTTTTGAGCCTAGAGACTAACCATGACCATGGGGACCTAACCATGTGATTAGAATAACTATTTACAACTTTTTAGGCTAAGGATATTTTGGTCATTTTGTGACTTTTGAATTATTTAAGATTTTAATTAATTGGTGAATTTTAGATTATTTTAATAATATTTAAATTGATTTATTATGATTTTGGTCATTTTTCATATTTTAATATTTTGGGAAAATTTTATATTTTTAATATTATTTTTATTGGATTTGTTTAGTCGGGTTTGAGTTTCGTCTCGTTCCGACTTGTATTCTGACCCGGGTAGCTTAAACTCTAGATGGGACCCAATATTAAGTTAAGCATGGCCCACAAAATCCAACATTTAAGTTAGTTAGTTAAACTAATTTTTATTATGTTAGAATGGTTAAGTTAGAGACTCAAACTAGATCATTTTGATCCCAAACTTGAACCTAGTCTAGACTTAAACCATATGAGACTAGAGAGGGGCAATTAGGACATTTTCCATTAGCCCTAATGGACTCTTTATGGCAGCCACCTTTAGGGGAGAATGATTCATTTCATTCATTACAATCTTGCCTCTTTTATTTTCTTTTTGTTCTTTCCTAATTTTAGAGAGCCTTCCCTTTGATTTGATCTCCAAATCAAATCATTCCTTCACCAAATCTTTCCTCAATCATTCCCATTCTCCAAGGGAAGGGTGCTACCAAGGATTGGAAGAGAAGTGCAAGGAGGAGTGACCACTTTGAGAGATCTTCGTATCGGAGCCGTGTCCTAAAGGATTTCATTGGGATTCCACTCCCAATAGGTAAAATCCATCCTCTAAATCGATTTTCTTTACATATAAATTAATTTTGAATCCGTAGGATCCATCCTCATGCATGTGTCCCCTTTAGATTCAAATTTGAGGCCATTTGGAGCTCTTTTGAAGATTTTAGATATGTGTCTTGTGTCCTACTTGATAGATCCCAAATTAGGACACCACATGTGTATGTTTGTATGTTAATAGTTTAAATAAATATTTAAATTCAATTTTAGAATGGTTAGAGAGTGGATTGATCTTAGTTAGGATGGTTAGAATGAGTTTCATTTGGATACCTATGTTGGTATCCAAGTATCTTAGCCTATATGTGTTTCTTTTGTCCAAAATAACTCAAATTCGTCATAATTTTTATCCACGTTTTTAGTTGCCAAAGTAACTTAGAAATGTCATAACTTTTAGCTTAGAACTCCGATTTATCTCCCATTTTTTTTAAAAGAACCGTATCGAAGTTAGATTTCCAAATATATATTTTAATAAGTCAAATTTGTTCTGAAACTTTCTGTAAAATTATTTGAGTGTCAGCTGTATGAAAGACGAACGCGTTTCGATATTTTTGCGATTTCGGAGCTTCCGGATACGAAAATGCGATCCGTTTGATGTTTCGGAAAGCTAACATGAAGGGTTACGACATACTTTAATCCTAGAATTTAGTTAAGGCTCAATTGGTACAGTATTGGTTTTAAGTAGAAAAGTGACTATACGATATAGATATTTTGTGTAACCTATGAGCCTACGTAGTATGGATATTAAATGAATGTAGAGTATGTAATGCATAATATGTTAGATGAATGAAATGATATATATATGATATGTATCATCTTTAAATTAATATATATATATGGTTGAATGCAAGCATATATGAATGCAATCAATGTAATGTATGTAAGCAATACATAAATGCATGAATGAAAGAATGATATATAATGTATGCATGAAAGTATATAATGAATGCTAGATATAAATGCAAGGTATATATGTAATGATAGATATGAATGCATAATGTATAAATAATATAATGCAATATATAATGATAACATGTATGGTAATGAAGAGTATATGATGCAAGCATATATATGTCCACTGTTTTCCCTTTTTCTTACATTTTTCCTTTCATTCCCTTTCCATTTCAGTTGTTTCTCTTTTTTTTTCCTCTTCTATTTTTACATGTTGTATACAATGTATATAATGTATAGATGCATGTAAGTATATAATATACATGAATGATATGTATGTAATGAAAATTAGTATATGCATGCAACTTAATGATATGTGAATGGATATAATGCATGAACTGAAGTATGCATGTATATAGGATATGAATGAATGATATATATATATATATATATATATATATATATATATATATATATATATATATATATATATATATATATATATATATATATGTGTGTGTGTGTGTTAAGATAATGTAATGTATGTATTCACATATATTTTGAGTTAAATATATGAGTTTGTATGCATATATTATATGTATGCATGTATGCAGGAATGAATGTAATATAATGTAGAGTATGCATATATGAATATAATGTATGCAAGTATATAATGTATTCAAATAAGTATGTATGCATCTATGTATGTATGTATAGGTGCATGAATGAATGCAAGTATGCATATATGATATGTATGTATGCATGTATGCAATATAAGTATGTATGTATGCATTTCTATAAATTGAGTTAACCTATAACCTTTTACACACATGCATTCATACACCCTTTGACACCATGTATCCCATGTCACATACACCTACCTATCACTAAATCTGAAAATATTAACACATATCCTTTTACACACATGCCAAACACACACATACTCTTTTATCTCTCTTTCTCTCTATATATATGTATGTGCCTATATATATATATAGCTTTTCTTTGTATATTTATGTATATGAATATGTGAATGTGAATAACATATATACATTATATGACTAAGTTTGTGTGCTTTGTTAGCTAATGGTTTAGTTTTGTGCTTGGTTTAGCAAGTGGCTTAGGCTATGAATTAGTAGCTATCTTGGATACTTGATTTGCATATACTTAGTTTATTTAGACCTAGAATTGACTAACCTAGACTAGTTGACCATTGTTGACCCAACCTTAGCTAGTTGACCAGAGTTGACCAAGAGTTGACTTTGACCTAGATTGACGTAGACTCGTGTAGATTGCATTATAATTTCAATTACCATATAAATTGAACTCTTTATAACCTGCGTTGCTATAACTAGGACTCTGTGACTCCAGTTGGCCATCTTTTTAAATCAGCTGTTCAGGTTATCAGGCGAGTACATTCTCTGATCATTTCATATCCTGTTTATGAGTATATTTCCTGTTTTAGATTACTTTACTTGATGCTGACACGTTGGTAACACGGATTAGTACTATATGGATCTTATCGTACGATGTTATCCTCTTAGCGGATACATCGGGTATTTCGTGTTCGTGTACTTTATCATAAGCATCGTGTACTCCTTGTGTTCGTGTTTTTCGTGTACAAATCGTGTGAAATCGTGTATACTCATGTGCTCACATGATCTTCGTATACGACTATACTTCGTGTACAATATCATAACTTGGCTAGATCCTTGTGTATTGATTGGGACGGAGGAGTAGAAGTGGTTATGTAATCAATCCAGTAGATTACTCGTGTACAACCTCTGTAGATTACTCGTGTACAATATCGTGCCATTTATATAACCATCTTGTGCTCTAAATTACTAGTCACTGTTAGTTCTCTATATACTGTAGCTATTTACTTACAGTCTCTCTCTTTTTATATCATGTTGTTCTTCAGTTCATGTATCTTACTCTCTAGCATGATTATATTTCCTACCCTGTTATGATTTGTTGAGATGTACTGTACTCGCTCCTGTCCTGACTGGACCTGTTGATAAATTTTACAGATAGCTTGGAGGTTGCCTGCTAGCCTAGAGGAGACACAGTAGATGTTGTATAGATAACTAGGGTTTTTCTTACCTTGTTTTCAGTTGTCTCGAGCTATATTACTCTATGGATTACTGTATTGAGATTTGAGATATTTTTTGGGTTTGTGTATCTTAGACACGTAGACTTCTATCTGCTGTATCTCTTTGTAGATTTCATATTTTATCTATCTTTTATCATTCTCTACCTTAGTTGTGATTGAGACTGTATTTGCTATGTCACCTCCATTCGGAGTGTATATACTGTACAGGTACCTTTATATTGTTAGATGTTTGACCTAGGACAGCGTTCTACCGCCGACACTGCGGCGTAGGCTGGACGTACCCACGTCTCGTGCCCTTACTCTAGGGTGCGGATCGTGACACGTTTTTAGTGGTGGCCCATGCAGGTCGAGTTTGTGTAGTGGTATTCGAACTAGAGTACCACTACAGCCTGCAGTAGGATTATGATATTTTTTTTGAAGGTACTCAATCACAGTTAGGATTCCTTGAGAGATTCCTGGGATGACCCTTGATAATCTCATTATAAAATATCTCGAAATTTGATTCTAATAGTTTATATTTATCTTTCTTGGTTAGTTAATGAATTTGATTTTTGGGTATCCATTGTTGATTTAATTTAATTTTTGTCAAGATGAAATTATATGGGCTAGGTCATCTAAGTTATGAAATCTAGTCTTCTAAAGTCACATTAGCCAGCATGGTGAGGACATGTAGTCTGATTTTGGATATATTTCTCGGATATAGGAATTTAAGGTTTTCACAGCCAAGCTAGCGGCATCGCAAAAATTTTAAATACCATAATTTTAGAGGTATGTGCCTTAGTCGAGGACTCTGTGATTATCGTAGCCTTGCTTACTAGTATGACGAGGATTTAGAGCACCATGATTTTGGATAGACGCATATGATTATCAGATTGTACCTTAAATGCTTTTGAACATGTTTTCTCTACTTTTGTTCAGTCTTTCAAAAAAAAAAGATTTCTTGTTTGTTTTGTTTTGTTTTGCTTTTCATTATTTAACTTAGGAGTAGCTTTAGCTGTTATTATAAATCTTGTGTAACTTCTTGCTATGAGTTTCTTCATAATACAATGAATCGATAATTTTGCTAGACCTTATCTTAGATTTGATATTATAGCTCTGGTTTCAAAATGGTTCCTTCTTTTAAACAGATAAGCAGAACAGATTTTATCGTTATTTCCTTCTTGCTATTATTCTTGTATTAAATAATAATAATAGTAATAAAACTGTCTTGATTACATCAATCACCTACCTTGCAATCTTGGTAGGAATCTAAATGTTGGTCTTGATATAGAATTTGATTTGTATATTGGGATATGAGAATATATATAGTGGACACAGACACTTTGCCTGACACGTATGCATGCTACACTTTGATTACCAACCTATCTAAATACATATTAATATGTTGTTGATGTTTAAATTCTCATAACCCCAATATTTCTGATACAGTACAGTATCAGAGACTGGTTCTCTGCTTTTTCCTGTTTAAATTCGTAATTTGAATATAAATTTCATGTTATTAGTTTTGTTTACATCACTGCACATGTATGTTATATACAGGATTTCAATTCTTAAAGAAATTGGTTGAGTTTTGTGTTTGAATTTGTCAAATCTGAGACTGTATGCATATTAACCCTTAATACTGGATTCCAAATGTTTAGTTCAATTTGCTATTTTTTTAATGTAATATTTTGAGCTATATACATTGTTGTATGTAGGGATATAATGTTAGGTTCATACTCTTACATGTTAGGTTGTGGTTGTGATGAACATTGGGTTGGTTGATGTTCGAATTTTTCCAAAATCCTAAAACTGAATACATGTTAACATTTTTACATTGATTTTAAATGTTTAGTTCAATTTCAGATTTAATATGTAATGTTGAACTGAACTGAATGATTGAACCCTTCATTTCAAGTTACAACCCCTGTACACTCGACACTCCACACTAATGTTCACAACTGCTATGTAAACCTAACCCTTCATCTCTATGTTATGTTCATATATCTATAAAGATATATATATATATATAGTTATGCATACATGTTATAATATATATAGATACACAACTAAATCTCTACCTCTCTATACATATATATAAAATATATATATATATATATATAAATATATATATATATATATATATATATATATATATATATATATATATATATATATATATATATATATATATTTTATATATATATATATATATATATATATATATATATATATATATATATATATGGTTATATATATATATATATATATATATATATATATATATATATATATATATATATATATATATATATATATGGTTAGCCATGCATGTTATGAGTAAATAGGTTGTGCATTGTAGATTGTTTAACCAATATGTCATGAGTAGTGCAACTTGATAGCTATTGTTTTGAAACCCAAATCCTCCTATACACTTTCATGTATATTTCACATACACACATGCCTACTATCTAACCATATGAACATGTCCACATACACCCATACATACACGAACTACATAACATTTACATAATGCTAGCTTTTCCCTCTCTAACACTCTATATATATATATATATATATATAGTTTATGATTGGATTTCAATGCTCGACATTTGTGCTTTAAATTTAGATTTTGCTTATGCCTTAAAGCCTTGATGATTTGTTATTTCTATATCTTTTCCTGTTTAACACCCCTGATTGCTTGTATGTTTTGATACCCTATGACTGTTTTGGTTTAGCATGACTAGTATACCTAGAAGAGACTTTCAGCTGCCACCGTATGCCATGACCCTGTATGCCATTCTTTTAAATTGTATGATTTAGGTAAGTTCTGAGACTTTGAATGTTGGAGATGAGACTCTAGAAGAAGTACGACCATCTTAATTTCGATGATAAAATTTTTTAAGGAGGGTAGACTTGTAACACCCACTTTTCTAAAATAAGGATAATTTTGAAATTTTGTAAAAGTTTATTATTTAATAATAGAATTTATGATTTATAGAAAATTTTAATTAATTTAATACTATTTAAAATTGGTGAATTATAATTTTGATGTGTTAGCTAGTGAATCCTAGAACTTTTGAGCCTAGAGACTAACCATGACCATGGGGACCTAACCATGTGATTAGAATGACTATTTACAACTTTTTAGGCTAAAGGTATTTTGGTCATTTTGTGACTTTTGAATTATTTAAGATTTTAATTAATTTATGAATTTTAGATTATTTTAATAATATTTAAATTGATTTATTATGATTTTGGTTATTTTTTATATTTTAATATTTTGGGAAAATTTTATATTTTTAATATTTTTTTATTGGATTTGTTTAGTCGGGTTTGAGTTTCGTCTCGTTCTGACTTGTATTCTGACCCGAGTAGCTTAAACTCTAGATGGGACACAATATTGAGTTAAGCATGGCCCACAAAACCCAACATTTAAGTTAGTTAGTTAAACTAATTTTTATTATGTTAGAATGGTTAAGTTAGAGACTCAAACTAGATCATTTTGACCCCAAACTTGAACCTAGTCTAGACTTAAACCATATGAGACTAGAGAGGGGCAATTAGGACATTTTCCATTAGCCCTAATGGACTCTTTATGGCAGCCACATTTAGGGGAGAATGATTCATTTCATTCATTACAATCTTGCCTCTTTTATTTTCCTTTTGTTCTTCCCTAATTTTAGAGAGCCTTCCCTTTGATTTGATCTCCAAATCAAATCATTCCTTCACCAAATCTTTCCTCAATCATTCCCATTCTCCAAGGGAAGGGTGCTACCAAGGATTGGAAGAGATGTGCAAGGAGAAGTGTCCACTTTGAGGGATCTTCGTATCGGAGCCGTTTCCTAAAGGATTTTATTGGGATTCCACTCCCAATAGGTAAAACTCATCCTCTAAATCGATTTTCTTTGCATATAAATTAGTTTTGAATCCGTAGGATCCATCCTCATGCATATGTTCCCTTTAGATTCAAATTTGAGGCCATTTGGAGCTCTCTTGAGGATTTTAGATATGTGTCGTGTGTCCTGCTTGATAGATCCCAAATTAGGACACCCCATGTGTATGTTTGTATCTTAATAGTTTAAATAAATATTTAAATTCAATTTTAGAATGGTTAGAGAGTGGATTGATCTTAGTTAGGATGGTTAGAATGAGTTTCATTTGGATACCTATGTTGGTATCCAAGTATCTTGGCCTACATGTGTTTCTTTTGTCCATAATAACTCAAATTCGTCATAATTTTTATCCACGTTTTTAGTTGCCAAAGCAACTTAGAAATGTCATAACTTTTAGCTTAGAACTCCGATTTATCTTCCGTTTTTTTAAAAGAACCGTTTCGAAGTTAGATTTCTAAATATATATTTTAATAAGCCAAATTCGTTCTGAAACTTTCTATAAAATTATTTGAGTGTCAGTTGTATGAAAGACGAACGCGTTTCGGTATTTTTACAATTTCGGGAGCTTCCGGACACGAAAATGCGATCCATTTGATGTTTCGGAAAGCTAACATGAAGGGTTACGACATACTTTAATTCTAGAATTTAGTTAAGGCTCAATTGGTACAGTATTGATTTTAAGTAGAAGAGTGACTATACGATATAGGCATTTTGTGTAACCTATGAGCCTACGTAGTATGGATATTAAATGAATGTAGAGTATATAATGCATAATATGTTAGATGAATAAAATGATATATATATGATATGTATCCTCTTTAAATTAATATATATATATGGTTGAATACAAGCATGTAGGAATGCAATCAATGTAATATATGTAAACAATGCATAAATGCATGAATGAAAGAATGATATATAATGTATGCATGAAAGTATATAATGAATGCTAGATATAAATGCAAGGTATATATGTAATGATAGATATGAATGCATAATGTATAAATAACGTAATACAATATATAATGATAACATGTATGGTAATGAAGAGTATATGATGCAAGCATGTATATGTCCACTGTTTTCCTTTTTTCTTATATTTTTCCTTTCCTTTCCTTTCCATTTCAGTTTTTTCTCCTTTTTTTTCCTCTTCTATTTTTACATGTTTTATACAATGTATATAATATATAGATGCATGTAAGTATGTAATATGCATGAATGACATGTATGTAATAAAAATAAGTATATGCATGCAACTTAATGATATGTGAATGGATATAATGCATAAACTGAAGTATGCATGTATATGGGATATGAATGAATGATATATATATATATATATGTGTTAAGATAATGTAATGTATGTATTCACATATATTTTGAGTTAAATATATGAGTTTGTATGCATATATTATATGTATGCATGTATGCAGGAATGAATGTAATATAATGTAGAGTATGCATATATGAATATAATGTATGCAAGTATATAATGTATTCAAATAAGTATGTATGCATCTATGTATGTATGTATAGGTCACTACAACAAATATGGCCTACAATAGCATGCGTTGAACGCTATAGAAAGCCTTCTATAGCATATTCTGTCTGCTATGATCGCCCACGCTATAGTATGTCCAGACATGTGAACGCTATAACATTATAGCGTTCCTGAATGCTGTAGAAGGTTTATAGCGTTCGTGTATGCTGTTAATATTTTATAGCGTTTATGAATGCTGTAAATACTTTATAGCATTCTAGAACATTGTAGATTGTTTATAGCGTTCGTGAGTGCTGTGGATTACTTATAGCGTTTATGAATGCTGTGGATTATTTATAGCGTTTGTGAATGCTGTGGATGATTTATAGCGTTTGTTGAATAGTTTGATTTATTATAGCGTTCATCATATGCTATCGTGGTAGCAGCAATTTAGACGTTTTCAGTGCTATAAACCTGCTACAGAATTTCATATCCACCTGCTACAGAATTTCATATCCTTTCATATCTGCTACAGAATTTCATATTTCATAACCTGTTTTGTATTTCGATCAATTTCAATCGCAGACAATTTCAATCGTAGACAATTTCAATCGCAGACAATTTCAATCGCAACTTGCATTTCGATCAATCAAGATATAGTAAAGATTTGCCAAAATATGAAATGTTTCATTAGAACATTCAAGATGTACAAAAAGTAGTCATTAAAACATTCAAGATGTAGAAAAAGTAGTTGTACGCCAAAATAAACCATTCCATTTACAAAGTATCTGTAGTCCAAAATAAACCATTCCATTTACAAATATCTGTAGGCCAAAAAATAGCTCGCCTCCTTCCCTCTAGCAGCTATCCACAACCATCAAAAACATATACGCCAACCTACAAAAAATTGAGAAGAAAACACATTATGATATAAAAAATAAGATAGAAATATTTCTGATACTCAAGTATGTTCAGTGGCTAAGGAGGCATGCAGTGTGTTAAATATGAAGTTGCAGGACAGTAGTGTTATGTAAAGCAGTATAATACATGAAGTAAACTGCAAGAAGGTTTACATGAAGTAAAGTGCAAGGAGTAAAGTAACTGCAAAACAAAAAATAGTTCATGATATTTACATAAAAATAAAAGGTTTACAGTATGATGTTTAAAACAAATACAGGATATTAAAGTGACAAACAGGAATAGTTTATGATATTTTAAGTACAATTTAGCTGAAAAATAAATAACCTGAAGCAGTATAATGGTGATAATATAACTGGTCAACCAAGGTAAGTAGAGAAATTGGTTGATGAACTGGGACCGACCATTGAAGCTAGCTGACTAGAGAAATCAGTTAACAACTGGCATCATGTCCTTTTCTTTCCCACGGACTTAATTTTTAGCAGATGTCGAGGGGTCACCACCAATACCTTACTCAACCTCCTCTCCTCTCCTTTGTTTTATTCCTAATTCTTTGACTACAAATTTCTTGCCTTGTCGTGCACTCTGTACCTGTGTACTGCTGACTCCTTTAGATGACACATATAGCCAAAAATTGGAATGTTTTAGAAGAAACAAAGATATTTATCATATCAACTAAAAAAACATCAACATCATAATATTATTAAATATTTCCTTATTACTTAATATAATATCCTATCAATTCCAGTATATTCTGATTTATAACATCACAGCTTACGCTTGCCTTTAAAAAACAAAGATCCCTTAAAATCGAGTCATATTCTACCTTGTTTATGCATAGATTTGGACAAGTAGAAGTGGTCTAACAGTGAGAATACTACTTTTTCAGTTGCAGACAACTGAAAGACAGCAGTGTAATACATGAAGTAAAGTGCAAGGAGGCTATGTGCTGTGGCAATGTATGCAATATGCAGGGCACCCAAGTATGGAATGAGGGTGCAGTGTAAGTGAAGATGCAGAACCGTATCTAAGTACAGGGAAGCATAGGCAGTGTGAGGAAGAGTATGTGAATGTGCATGGTTAATGAAATCAACTAAAGCAACAGGCTCATAAAAAGTAACAGGCTCATAAAAAGTACCTAGTCATCCAACGTCGTAATGTGTTCGGTCGGCCATGCAGTAGTACTTCCAACGATGTCTTCTATTGTGTCATTACCGAAACATGGTCGAAATAGTAGTGCTTTGGGTTGTAAAGCAATATCTACCCAAACCCGAGAGACATCTTTTCCAAGGTGTACCATGAACCACCGCTTTCGGATCATCTGTCACCCATCGTCCAATTGCAACAATTTCATTCGGATCCGTCCAATTTAGCAACTTACATTTTTGGTCTTTCAACCAACGACGACTACTTCCACTATGTGACTGCAACAAAGAATGAAAGAATGTTATATTTGATACTAGTACCATTTGAGATAAAATAGTTTTACTTGTTACTAGTATATCTTACCTGTGGAGTAGTAGATGGAGTTTTTGAAATGATATTTGGTTCATTTGATTTTACAATCTCCACATCATCGTCAGTGTCCTCCTTGTCATTGTTCTCATAGTTACCATCTTTATCGTTATTCACCTCATCCTTTTCCTTTAGGGAATAACCATTTTTGTTAGAAAAAATCGAAGTTTTCCTCATGTCAAATTGAAGAATTCTGAGAAGTAGACTTCTTACTTGACTTTTCATTAAACTATCAATCAATTGGTTTTATTGTTGAAGTAACTTCGATATTGAGTTAATTTGCCCTTGCATTGAATCAACTTTGCTTTGGGAATTCTTGTCCTCATCGACACTCACCTCAACATCATTAGCTTGTTCCTGTTGATCACATTTCTAACGAAGGCAATCGTCAGTGGTAATATGTGCCAAAAAATATCAAAGGAAAAATAAGAATTACTTACCTGATTTTTCATTAAAGTATTTATCAACTTTGCCTGGTCTTCAACTAACGTTGACATTGAGACCATTTTTTCCTGCATTGACTCGATCTCTTTTTCAAGCCTAACTACTGTAGCTAAATTCTTCGCTTTAGCCACTAATTTAGATTGACTTGCTCCAGCTCCGCCTCCTCTAAGACTACCACGCTTTTCGGGTTGTGTAATTACTTGTGATAGTGCATCACCATCACAACCTATTTTTGTCGATCCCTCAGATGACAGTGCAAGTAGGATATTTTTGGCCTTTTGCTGAAATAACAATAAATGATACTCGAATTAGTCTCCTTTTGACACGGCGTGATTGTCAAAGCAAGAACACAGTAAATTAGCCAATATAAACATGATTGGGGTTATAAATACGATGAGTTCATTGTCCTTTGGGTGTTTAGGTACACCTTCTTGATTAGTATACCCTCGAACCCAAGCACGAAGCCTTGCTTTGTCTTTAGGACATGGACCCTCTATTTTCTGCGTTGTATAAGATAAAATCTACTTGCAATTGACAAGTGGAGAAATAAAAATTTGAAACAAATAATTGTGTTACACGTACCAATATTTCATCCGCAATGCGAACAAATCCTTTTCGACTTCCAAGGTAAGGCATAGTTTGTTTCTCTCTCATTTGCTTGAACTTTGTAGATTTCTCCTACGTACACTCACATGCATATTATTAGATAAAAACAAAAACTTTATATAAAACATTCGAAATATAACTGAAGGACTGCCAGATAATATCTCTACTGCAATGTGGCTAGGTGCAGGGGACTGTAGGGGTGTGTGCACTGCAATGTGCAGGGGACTATAGGGGTGTGTGCAATGTGCAATGTGCACTGCAATGTGCAGTAAATGCAAAAATTGCTGGGCAAAAATTGCAATGTGCACTGCAATGTGCAATGTGCACTGCAGTGTGTGCACTGCAATGAAGTTCACTGAGAATAAATGCAGAAATTGCAATGTGTACTGCAATGTGCAATGTGCACTGCAGTGTGTGCACTGCAATGAAGTTCACTGAAGACTTTAAAGGAAATAAGTTCAATAAGATAAAAAATGGGTACTTTTAATCGAGACATGAGATAATTCAACATTTAACTGGGCAGAATTCATGTTATTTCACAGACTCTTATTTCCCACAAACAAGAATCAATCACAGAAAGGAACACAAGCCATGTAAAGGAAATATTAAGCACTTCCTCGAAATAGGACTGGGAAATGGGAATATACATAGCAAGATAACAAAGTACATGTCAATTAAACTGGCAGAAGACGCGCCTCGTTCTAGAGTAATTTGTCGATGATCATTAAGTACACAATCAACTCATCGTTTCGACTATTTGTCCAATATTTCATCTAATTTAAGCTTCATCTCTTCAAGCAGAAAAAAAATAAGACATCATAAGAGTAGGTAAAGTCTTCATAAAAATAAGATGCAAAGTATGTCCTGAATCTAACATTAGTTAAGCCTTTCGAAGTATAACAATTCGATCTAAATAAACTACAAGGTAAAGAATCATTGGAACCCCAATAATTCGAGATGACCGAAAATAAAACCCAAATGAGGAAAATCAATCTTAGTAGTCAAAAGTACCCAGATGATAATCACAATAGCCTATTGTTTCGACTATTTGTCCAATATTTCATCTATTTCAAGCTTTATCTCTTCAAGAAGAAAATAAGCCATCATAAGTCTAGGTAAAGTCTTCATAAAAATGGGATGCAAAATATGTTCTGAATCTAAACATTAGTTAAGCCTTTCTCTTGTTATCAGTTAACACAAATCCACCAAGTAGTATAACAATTCGATCTAAATAAACTACAAGGTAAAGAATCATTGGAACCCCAATAATTCAAGATGACCGGAAAAAAAACCCAAATAAGGAAAATCAATCTTAGTAGTCAATAATACCCAGAAGATAACAATCTCCATATATCATGGCTATATGGCCTTTCATGCACATACACAGAGTTAAGTACAGGAATCAACAAGTATGCAGACAAAACAACATGAAAAGTAAAGCATTTATATTTCTAGAATCAGGGGGACCAAACTAAGTTCATACACCAAAAATTAGTATATTCAATACGACTTAACCGAAGCCTTACCTTATATTGTTTTGAGCATCTTTTTTTGACAAATACTTTCCAATCTGTTGGGTCGACGTCATTCGGCTTTTTCTTCAGAAATTTTCCCAATTTTGCTTTGTTTGTTCTACCTAGTCTTCCCATTTGTTGGAGAACGTACGCTTTTGCCTCGTCCTCTCGCTCCTTGAATGTAAACCTTTGCTACAAGTACAATAGATCATAAATAATTATTAGCAATAAAGTAGAAGAAAACTGCATTTTAAGTTGTAAGATTTAAAAGATTACCGTAACTGCTTGCCAATAATATTCTTTGCTCTCATTAGGTACATGTCTCCAATCATCATATAGTATCGACACCATTTCACGTGTTAAACATCCTACAAAAGTTGATAGATATTTTGAGTTCTTCCCAATGGGTTGACCAAGTTCATTCAATTCCACCTCTAGCCTATTCCCACTTTCCACTGGCAAAGCACTACACCTAGTAGGCCCACGGGTTCTTGTTGTTCTGTGTGTCACATTGGATTCATTGGATGGATTAGTGTCCAATCCATCATTTGAATCTTCTTGCTCGCAAGATTTTTCCTTGCCTCGTTTTCGCTTCTTTTCTTTTTTCCTGTCTAATCCATCATTTGATTCTTCTTGCTCACAAGATTTTTTCTTGCCTCGTTTTTTCTTCTTTTCTTTTTTCCTTGATTGATTTGCACTCTACAAATATGCAAGAAAAACATATATTAGAAATACAAATACATTTGAATCTTCTTGCTCAACTATATGAAGTCCACATTTGAATCTTCCTTTTGATTTGCACTCTACAAAAAATGACTAAGTTACCACATTTGAATCTTCTTGCTCATTTATACGAAATCCAGCATTTGGATCATTCATAATAGCAGCCTCAGCGCCTTGTTTCTGCTTCTTTGCTCTTTTCTTTGCACGTTTTGAACTCTATGAATACGCAACAAATTAGAACATTTAAATTAAATGAGATTTATCTAAAGTTAGTTTCATATACATGTAAGGGTACTTACCTCAGCATGAGCCATGTTGTGAACCACCTAAGAATACAAAAATACACCCCTGTAAATGATCAGGAGTATACAACTAGCAACGGACTCTTACAATTTCTGAAAAAAGTTTCTGAGAACCTATATGAGCATTACAAAACTGAAAAAAACTGAAATATATATATGAGCATCAGAGTCTATAAACTTCTTTGTTTGCAAATACATGTAAAAAACTGAAACACGTTTCTGAGAACCTAACATGTAAAATAGACTCTGAAGGACTGCCAGAACTGAACATTTTTCTGAGAACCTAACATGTTCTAATTTAAATGCATTCCAAAACTAACATGTAAAAAACTAACAAAGATAGAGGGGAAAGCATCCAAGCATTCCAAATAGACTCTGAAGGACTGCCAGAACTGAACAATATATAACATAACTGAACAATATATATGAGAACTAGACTAAAGATAGAGGGGAAAGCATCCAATCATAAGATAAAGGGGATTGTAGACTCTGAGCCATGTTGTGAACCACCTAAGAATAACAACCCTCATAGACTCTGATGCAAATTAGAACATGGCTCAATGCATCCAAGCATAACAAATTAGAACATGGCTCAATGCGTCCAAGCATTCCAAATTAGAACATGGCTACAATCTTAGAGTCTACAAAAATTTAAATGTTCTAATTTAAATGCATTCCAAAACTAACATGTAAAAAACTAACAAAGATAGAGGGGAAAGCATCCAAGCATTCCAAATAGACTCTGATGCATAACAACCCCACAACAATATTTCTAAACTTCTTAATAACAACCCCACAACAATATATAACAGAACTGAACAATATATATGAGAACTGAACATTAATTAGACTAAAGATAGAGGGGAAAGCATCCAATCATAAGATAATTGATATAAATGTATTGGTTTAATTAGACTAAAGATAGAGGGGAAAAAAGACTAATTATACATAAACGCCCTCACAATCATTTCTAAGGTAACTATCACTACCATCCTCAACATTCTCATCTAGTTTTGATACATCCACCGGTGCTAATGATGGTGTATAGACATTTTGATCAACTTCCATATCCATCTCTTGAAAACCACTTTGTGGTGCCTTTAACACAACATACCAATTAGATGAAGCAGTGTCCTTAGAATAAAATACTTGGGTTGCCTGTGATGCTAGAACAAATGAGTCTCTTTCAAAGTGGTATTTTCCTTGGGGAAGGTTAACCAAGGTAAACCCATCTTCTATTTTGACACCATTTGTTGTGCTAGCCCAATCACAATCAAAAATAGAAATATGGAAGGTATGATAATCCAAGCAAATTATATTCTTGAGCACTCCATAATAGGCAACTGTATCGGTGATTTGGTTCCTATCCTTCGAGCTGGATCTACAAATAGTTGTTGTCTCAAGTAACACACCACGGTTCTGTCTAGAGTTCTCAGCGTCCTTCGTATGGTAGCGGTTACCATTGATAACAAATCCTGAATAAGACACAACATGTTTTGAAGGGCCATGTGCAAGCCCTCTTAACATGTTGGATATGTTTCCACTGGACTGTCCCTCAATCTGTTCAAAATCAAAATAAAATATAAGGTAACAACATTTGAAAATATACTTCTAAGGGTACTAAAACAGAATTTGTGACCTTTTGTTTTAACCAGCCTGACAATTCCTTGGAATGGCGATCTTGAAGTAAATTTTCATTTTGAACAAGGCGTCTATCTGAAAGTTTCAACTCCTTCAAGTGCATCCTAATAGGAAAAACTGCTATTAACTTGATATTAATTACAAATATAGAGAAGTTACTTTGGAGTTGTATGTTTACTAATAACTTACTCTAGATAAGGTTCAACTTCAGCCATATTGAACAATACATAACGGTGAGCACTTTGTAGTTTATGTTTATCCAATGTCATTATTGTCCCCTTCGAAATTGGTCGGCCATCAAAAATCGCATCATTCTGAATATCTTCATTTCTACTTGGACGATTATCCATCTCAGCTACTTGTTTCATGTACCCACTAACAAATCTCATGCTTTCATTAGCAAGATAATATTTTACTATACAACCTTTGGGACGTGCACGATTTCTAACGTATCCTTTCAGCACCTTTATATACCTAGGAGACGAAAAAACAATTCTTATTTAAAGTAAGCAAATTAATGAATAAAAATTAATAGAAAGAAAAGCAAACAATCACCTTTCAAATGGATACATCCAACGATAATGGACTGGGCCACCTAATTTTGCTTCACGTCCCAAGTGAATTTGTAAATGAATCATGATATCGAAAAATGAAGGAGGAAAGTACCTTTCAAACAAGCATAATATCTCAACAACTTCTTCCTCTAATTTCTCTATTTGTTCTCTATCAATGACTCTTTGGCACAAGACGTTGAAAAATGCACATATTCGAAATATTGCATTCCTTGGTCCTTTTGGAAGAAGACCTCTCAATGCCACAGGCAACAACTGTTTCATTAACACGTGACAATCATGAGACTTGAGTCCTATTATTTTGCATTCTTCCACTGATATACAGTTCCCGATATTTGAACAGTAACCATCGGGCAACTTCAAGTTATATAATCTCTTGCAAAAAGTTTCTTTTTCTTTCTTTGAAAGTGTGTGTGGTCCTGGTGGAAGAAAAATTCTCTTATTTTGTCGTTCTGGATGCAAAACATGTCTGATTCCCATATCTTCCAAATCCATACGCGCTTCTATGCCATCCTTTGATTTTCCCTTCAAATTTAGCAACGTACCAACAATGCTATCACACCAGTTTTTTTCTATGTGCATTAGATCCAAATTATGGCGCAAAATATGATGCTACAAAACAAAGAAACATATTTACAAAAATTGTTAAAATAATGGAAAGCTCAATTGAAAGTATTTACAAAACACATAGAAAAATAATATGATATTACCTCCCAATACGGTAGTGAAAAAAAATATTGACTTCTTCTTCCACATCTCTGGAGTTTCCTTCTTTCTTTTGCCATTGTTTTTTCCCTTCCCAAAATTATTTCTCATATTTTTCAGCCCTTCTAAAATTTTTGATCCAGTCATTAGTCTAGGTGGCTCCCTGTGCTCTTGGTTACCATCAAACCAACTTTTTTTCGACCGAAATGGATGCTTGGATGGAAGAAAACGTCTGTGTCCCATGTAAATGGTTTTCCTACTACATTTTAACCATTTTGAACATGTATTCACTCCACATATAGGACATCCTAATTTTCCTTTGGTAGTACATCCAGCTAGGTTACCATAAGCCGAAAAATCATTTATCGTCCACATCAAAATTGCTTTCAAGTTGAAAAAAGATTTGGTGAATGCATCATAAGCATGCACTCCATTATTCCATAGCTCTAGCAAATCATCTATGAGTGGCTGTAAATAAATATCTATATCATTTCCAGGTTGCTTCGGTCCAGGAATTAGTAGTGTCAATATTATATTTTCTTTTCGCATGCATAGCCACGGTGGAAGATTATATGTCGTGAGCATCACTGGCCAACAAGAATATGAAGAACTAAGATTGCCGAAAGGATTAAACCCATCTGCAGTAAGACCAAGTCTAAGATTGCGTGGCTCTTCTACAAAAGAGGGCCACTTCATATCAATGGTCTTCCATGCCAAGGAATCCACAGGATGACTCATGATGTCATCTTCACTTTTGTGATTATGATGCCACCTTAAGTTTTCAGCCGATTCAGCTGACTGAAACATCCTTCTGAACCTTGGAATTATCGGAAAGTACCTTAGTACTTTTACCGGAACTCCTTTCTGAATTTTACCTGTCTTATCTTTCTTCCACCGTTCCAATCCACATTTGTTACACTTTTCCTCATTTTTCAATTCTTTTCTATATAGACAGCAATCATTGGGACACGCATCTATCTTCTCACAATCAAGCTCAAACGTCTTAAGCAATGAAGAAACGGTACGTGAAGATTCTGGAATTGTATTTTCAGCAGGTAACATGCCATGCAATATTTCCAAAAGATGACTAAAGCATTTATCAGAAATTCCATACATAGACTTGTGCTTGTATAAAACAACGGTTGCTGATAACCTAGTATATTTTGTGCAAGTTGGGTATAATGGATTATTTGCATCCTTCAATAAGGTTGTCAATCCATCCTCTCTTTCCTCTTCAATAGGTTCAGTATTGGGTTCATCTTCAAATATTTCAGTTATTTCAGTCTGTTCCACATTTGGAATTTCATTGTTCAACCCTTCCCCATGCCAAATCCAAGTGGTGTAAGACATATCCATCCCACGTCTTAGCAAATGAAGCAAAATCATATCTTTATTTCCACGACACAAATTCTTACAATCAATGCAAGGACATAACATGAAATCTACATTCTTTGCATTTGACTTGGCAAATTCCACAAACTGACGGACAGATTGCTTATACAAAGTTGTATTCCTAAAAACAAATGCAAAGGAATTATCAAATAAATAAGTGATACAAATGGATTTAATTTAGGTGAACACATTAGTATAGCGATGGATTTCAATACTTGTTAAGATGAACCCAATCTTTATTCATCATGATGACACCCACCACGTGCTTATATCCAACTTGACAACACCAGAAAAATAACTCAGACTTTGCAAAATAGCATATATTCAGACTTAAAATAAATGTTAGGGTTTGTTCTGCCATACCTTGGTTGGAAAGACAGGACTGGTAGATGCACAATAAACCTAAAAAAGAAAAGAAAAACAAGTACTGGAGGTTAAATATTGAAAAATTAAAAATATACCTTCTCCAAAATTTTTGAAAAATTAGGGCAGATGCCTCTGTCCGTAAGAATGTCACAATCGTGCCATTACGCCCTCTCGAAAGCGAAGAAGATCGAAGAATTTTTGGGTTTGAACAGTAAACCCAAAAGGAGAATTTCAGGGTTTGATCAGCAAACCGAAAAAAATTAAGGAGGAAGAGATGGATTAGGGTTTGGTCAGCAAACCCTACTAACCCTACAGCTTCCTTCGCGCGCAGGAAGAAAACTTTGCTGATCAAACTTTTCGTGGGTTAGTTTTTGTGGGAGAAAAACTTTGCTGATCAAACTTTTCTCTTAACTGAAAAAAGATTAAGGAGAAGGGAGAGAGATACCCGAAAGTTCGGCGAGAGGGATTAGGGTTTGATCAGCAAACCCTAATGTCCTTAGAGCTTCCTTCGCGCGCAGAAGGAAACTTTTTCGTGGGGCTTAAAAAGAATGTGTGGGATGCATGGCTATTTTTGTGGAAAAACTTTTCGTGTGAAATAGTGGTGGAAGCTAACACTAGGATTAATACCAAATCTACCATAAAGTAAATCAAGTGGGTTGTAGAGTAATTGGTTGGGTCATTGAGTGCTTATATGGAAGGTTAAAGGTTCGAATCCTTTGGCTGTGTGTTGCTAGGTTATATAATTTATTTTTTTTTCTTTTCTGAAAAACAAAGGCTGTGTTGTTAGATTACATAATTTTTTTAAAAATAGGGAAGAATGCTATTAATGCTATATAAACTAACCAAAGTATAAAATAGGAACCTACAGTTGTGTTGTTAGATTTTTTTTTTAAATAGAGAAGAATGCTATAACTGCTATATAAACAAACCAAAGAAAATTTTCTATGCTGCTTCTCCAAGCATTCGAACATGAGATCTGCATTGAAATACAAATATGAATGTTACATATGCTACAGCATACAGAAAACGCTATAGATTCAACATTTTTATAGTAATGCTGAAAGAACGCTATTGTTGATAACATTCTATAGCGGGGACACCTGAACGCTATAGAAAAACTGCTATCGTAGGCCATATTTGTTGTAGTGGGTGCATGAATGAATGCAAGTATGCATATGATATGTATGTATGCATGTATGCAATATAAGTATGTATGTATGTATTTCTATAAATTGAGTTAACCTATAACCTTTTACACACATGCATTCATACACCCTTTGACACCATGTATCTCATGTCACATACACCTACCTATCACTAAATCTGAAAACATTAACACATATCCTTTCACACACATGCCAAACACACATACTCACTTACTCTTTTACCTCTCTTTCTCTCTATATATATGTATGTGCCTATATATATATAGCTTTCCTATATATATTTATGTATATGAATATGTGACTGTGAATAACATATATACATTATATGACTAAGTTTGTGTCCTTTGTTAGCTTATGGTTTAGTTTTGTGCTTGGTTTAGCAAGTGGCTTAGGCTATGAGTTAGTAGCTATCTTGGATACTTGATTTGCATATACTTAGTTTATTTAGACCTAGAATTGACTAACCTAGACTAGTTGACCATTGTTGACCCAACCCTAGCTAGTTGACCAGAGTTGACCAAGAGTTGACTTTGACCTAGATTGACTTAGACTCATGTAGATTGCATTATAATTTCAATTACTATATAAATTGAACTCTTTATAACCTATGTTGCTATAACTAGGACTCTGTGACTCCAGTTGGCCATCTTTTCATATCAGCTGTTCAGGTTATCAGGCGAGTACATTCTCTGATCATTTCATATCCTGTTTAGGAGTATATTTCCTGCTTTAGATTACTTTACTTGATACTGACATGTTGGTAACACGGATTAGTACTATATGGATCTTGTCGTACGATGTTATTCCCTTAGCGGATACATCGGGTATTTCGTGTTCGTGTACTTTATCATGAGCATCGTGTACTCCATGTGTTCGTGCTTTTCGTGTACAAATCGTGTGAAATCGTATATACTCATGTGCTCACATGATCTTCGTGTACGACTATACTTCGTGTACAATAACATAACTTGGCTAGATCCTTGTGTATTGATTGGGACGGGGGAGTAGAAGTGGTTATGTAATCAATCCAGTAGATTACTCGTGTACAACCTCTGTAGATTACTCGTGTACAACATTGCGCCGTTTTCATAACCATCTTGTGCTCTGAATCACTAGTCACTATTAGTTCTCTATATACTGTAGCTATTTACTTACAGTCTCTCTCTTTTTACATCATGTTGTTCTTCAGTTCATGTATCTTACTCGCTAGCATGATTATATTTTCTACCCTGTTATGATTTGTTGAGGTGTACTGTACTCGCTCCTGTCCTGACTAGACCTGTTGATAAATTTTACAGATAGCTTGGAGGTTGCCTGCTAGCCTAGAGGAGACACAGTAGATGTTGTATAGATAGCTAGGGTTTTTCTTACCTTGTTTTCAGTTGTCTCGAGCTGTATTACTCTATGGATTACTGTATTGAGATTTGAGATATTTTTTGGGTTTGTGTATCTTAGACACGTAGACTTCTATCTGCTGTATCTCTTTATGGATTTTATGTTTTATCTATCTTTTATCATTCTCTACCTTAGATGTGATTGAGACTGTATTTGCTATGTCACCTCCATTCGGAGTGTATATACTGTACAGGTACCTTTATATTGTTAGATGTTTGACCTAGGACAGCGTTCTACCACCGATACTGCGGCGTAGGCTGGACGTACCCACGTCTCGTGCCCTTACTCTAGGGTGCGGATCGTGACGGAAACTCAAGGCTTCGGTTCCTACAGAGAACTCCCCAGTCTTGGTGGACAAATATTTGTTCGAAAATTTGTAGCCAACCATCATATCCCGTATTTTATCAGCAGGGATTGTTGAACCAGTGTTGATGATTGGAGCCTTATTCTCCTGAAATCTTTCTTTATCATCTTTGGATATCTTATCCTTATGGTAAAATAGATATATCTTCCACTTGTTGATGTACGCCAGATGAGATCCACTTTCATGCATAGTAGTGCAAATCATGTAATGGCACATCAACTCTTCATATACCTCAACCAATTGAGGATTTTTCTCTCGAATTTTTGCTAGTTCCCGGTTGGAGGGAACATACACTTCATATGGGGCTTTTTCCATTGGCAGCTTAGAGATGAATTGCATCTCGTGAAGTGCGAGATCCATTTCACCTTTTGGGATCGCAAAAGTTTCTGTTAAACTGATATATATCTCCATCAGAGCCATGAACAAGTTACTGTCCGATGGTATACCCTGACTAATGGAGGCCACTACTTCATACAGACCGATGGCTTCCAAGTCTGTCTTGAAGTTCTTCATGATCCAAACACTAATTTGGATCCAGTTCTGGTTAAAAGGAGTTAGCCACCGTGGTAGCCTGGGGTTGGCCTGAGGATATAATACTGCAGCCCTTATGAACTTATTAATAAACATTTGGGTCTGCACTGGCTGAATCAGAGCCGAACCTTCACTTGGAGTGAATCCAGGCAAGAGACCGGAGAAGGGGACAACACTAGCACTGGGAGTACTGGTGTGGTAGCCCATGTCATTTGCTCTCTCCCTCTTGAAAATGATCCTTCCTGGCCAACCATGACTGCTGGGAGTCAGGTTCCACAGCATCTGTCGGGGATGGATGGCATGGATAAATACAGACAGGGGATAATCTCTATCCATGTCGGAGAGATACATTGCTCTATCTCCAAACTTGAACACCCAAGACTCCTTTTTGGGGTGTGTTTGTGATTTGAAGTCTATTGCATCCCCGAATAAGAAAGCTGGCTTTACAAATTGTTGGCCATCCAGCGATGTCAACAGTTCTCTATTTATCATGGACAATAACATTCTGTCCCCTTGAGCAGATATCAGCTGTCGTCTCTCTGCAGGATATTCTGGATTCGACTGGGAAAACTCCACATGGGACAGGTTCTCTAAATAATTTGAGCCCACCATACCAGCTGATGAGCCAAATACTTCTGCAAGTGGGTGAATTTGCAAATCTACTGTCAAAAGAAAAAAAAAATCAAGTTAGTGAAAATCTAATTTGAAATTTTTATGCAGATAAATTGGTCTGAGTTTTACGCATAAAGATAAAAGACTATGACTATGCAAACTTTACGCTTATTAAAGTTGATAAAAAAATTTTAAAGTGTAAAAGTTCTTTGTTTTACACAAAGGCTTTCACTTGTGAATTTTACGCTGGCACATATTGATGTGAGCGTATTGAGAACTTTACGCTAGCATGTGTTGACATGAGCATATTTTAATTTTTACGCTAGCATGTGTTGACATGAGCGTATTTTAATTTTTACGCTGGCACATGTTGATGTGAGCGTATTGTGAATTTTATGCTGGCATGTGTTGACATGAGCGTATTTTAATTTTTACGCTAACATGTGTTGACATGAGCGTATTTTAATTTTTACGCTGACATATGTTGATGTGAGCGTATTATGAATTTTACGCTGGCATGTGTTGACATGAGCGTATTTTAATTTTTATGCTGGTACGTGTTGACGTGAGCGTATTCTAATTTTTACGCTGGTACATGTTGATGTGAGCGTATTTTGAAATTTACGCTGGCACGTATAAACGTGGACGTATGTTTTTAATTTTACGCTAACACGTATAACGTGGGCATATTTATTTATCTCGGTTTCTATGCTGACATGCATAACGTGGGCGTGAAGTGAAAAGCTCGGGTCTTCTTCTCCGACGAACTCGCGGCCGAAGTTCAGTGCTTTACCCTTCATTGCCGAAGCAACGGCGGGGTTGCTCTGTTGAGGCGTCGTTGATGATGGGACGGGGGTTTTTGCACGGTCGGCCGACGATGAATCGGCGGCGGGCTTCTTGCCCTTGCTGCCGGCGGCGGTCCTCTTGGGGGCCATCGATTTAAAGTGAGAGAGAAAGAAGAGAAAGATAGCAAAGAGGTTTGGAGATTGCAAAGAACAAGTAAAGTTCTTTCTGAACTCATAAAGCTCTATTTATAGAGAAATTTTGAATCGGTTCAAATTCTCGAAATTTATGCTGACGGTTGGATATCTCGACTTTTACGCGGATTGTTGACCGTTGAGTATCCCGAATTTTACGCTGACTGTTGAATATCCCAGATTTTACGCTTCTGTTCAAAGTATTTCAAATTTTGAAAATATTTGAAAACTTTGAAGGGGGTCTTGTAGGAGCATAAAAAGTGCTTCATGAACTAAGTCAAAGAAGTTGAGAACTGTACACAAATCAAACAGAATAAAACTTTACGTGAGCTATTCTCTACGCGAGCTACTCTTTACGCGAGCTATTCTCTACGCGAGTTACTCTCTACGCGAGCTACTTTACGCGAGAGTTATCCGCTGAACTTTACGCGGAGGACAGACTGTCAGGCTGCATTTAATGTGTGTGATTCTTGTTCTGACACAATAATTTTTTGACAGCAGGATTGTACAGAAGTCGAGAGGATTTGATTTACACTAAACCCAATACTGTCGTTTAGTGTGCAGATGGGCTACTTTACGCCCAATAAACTGCTTCTTTTACGCACGATAGCTATTCGAGCTTTTATGCTCAAGGCTATTGTGTACGTAAAGTTTATTTGAGCTAATTTTTACGCTCAAGGCTATTTTTAACCACTTTACGCGGGAAGTTTATTTTGGGTTATTTTACGCCAGTCTGCTACTTTACACAGGGAGTGTATTTTGGGTCATTTTTACGTCCGATCTTTCTTGGCTACATGAGAACGTGGTCTGCTTAGGTGGCTTTCATGCCACACTTATCGAGAAACGTGTGTACGTGCTCTCCCTATTTTGTTGAAGTAATGGGACACGTGTCATCATGCGTAAATATCAAAACTCTACATGAGACACGTGTCAACATGCGTAGAGGATGATTTACATCGTGGGTGACAGTTACTCGCGTAGAGACCCGATTTTGTTACTTTTTACGCATAAAGGGTCAAGTCTATAAATAGACTTATTTTCACATAGACAGCATAAAGAGATCAATATAGAGACAGGAGAGGAGATTCTGAGAAAACTCATACTTTCAGAGTGATATTCCTAGAAGCATTTCTTCAACTTTTTCTCAAGAACAGGGTGAAGCAAAGCAAGAAAGTATTCGACTATGCCATCAGTGCCGTTGCTCGATACCTTTCCGGTGACTTAGTTCTTCTGATTGTTCGTCTTCTTCAAGCAGTTTTCTTCATCATCATCGTATGGTCCAAGGAACAAAGTGATCGCTCTCAGATCAGACTTCCATAGCAATACTTTTCAGAACAATTTGTACTTTTGTACTTTTTCTCGTTTTCTTTCAAAAGCCAATTTTAGGCATTTTGTTAAGTGAAACAGTCGCGTGATACGACGCCCCTGTGTCCGTGACCCAGTCGCCGTTATGACACATGCCACAAGGCTACTCTGTGTCGGTTGATGCGATGATGATATCTCATATTGCTGTGAGATCCTCCTTATCGTACTTGTCTTTTACCTTCTCAGTTTTGAGCTTCATGCAGTTCCTCTTGATATGACCCCTTTTGCCATAATGATAGCAGCCCTCCTTGCGGTCCACAATCGCAAGATTTTGAGAACTCTTCCATGTCCTCGCTTGTGAATTGGGTCTTTCCTTCCCGTAGAAAGTCACCGAGTGGACTCCTGCGACGATTCCACTTGCTTGTGTCGGACCTTCTCATTCAACAAGCTACTTTTGACTGCCTCCATCGTGACAACTTCATCAAGCACGGAGTTGCTCACCGACACCACCAACGTCTCCCAGCTTTCTGACAGAGAATTCAAGAGCAGTAGTGCTTGAAGCTCATCATCAATCACCATCTTCATCGCAGACAGCTGATTGATGATACCTTGAACCTCGTTCAGATATTGTGCTACTGGGGCATCTTTCGTGTACTTCGAGTTGACGAGTTGGCGAATAAGAAATGTCTTGTTGCCAGCTGTCTTTCTTTCGTACAACGAATGCAGCTTCTCCCATAATGCTTTTGCTGAACTCTCCGTGGACACGTGGTGAAACACCGAATCATCCAGCCATTGGCGGATGAATCCAAC
Organism: Iris pallida; assembly: GCA_029216955.1. Classification (NCBI taxonomy): domain Eukaryota; kingdom Viridiplantae; phylum Streptophyta; class Magnoliopsida; order Asparagales; family Iridaceae; genus Iris; species Iris pallida. The sequence continues at coordinate 5,201,056 of JANAVB010021799.1, forward strand.
GGCCTTCCGATCCAGTCGTTTCCAGTCTTCAGCAGCTTTGTCCATTGGCTTTGCGTTGTCGCCCTCCAACGGACCATGCAAGTCCTTGCACTAGAGTAGATCATCCATCCTTGGTTTCCAAATTGTCCAATTTTTCCTGTGAGGGTGATCATACGAGTGTTCATCTGCTCCGTAAACATGGTTGCCAAAACCTCCAAAGCTCTGATACCAGATGTTGGGAATCGGATACGCCCTCTTGCGCTCCGATACCGTGTCTAAGACGTTGCCGCAGCGAAAACTTAGGCTAACCCACCTGAAATAACCAACCCCCGTCTAACGGACACCAAGCACAGATAAAGACAAGTATATGGCGGTGACTACGTCACCTGGACAAATCTCAATCTCTATAACTCTGATGAAATTACAAGATTGACAAAAACTAATGTTGAACCCTTTGCCGTAATATGTTCAACCCCCTCACCACACTCCAGAAGAAAATAAAGATTACAATTGAAATCGCTCACCAACCCGTAGCAATCTCCCTAACCTAAATTGACGATCCCTCGATTAGATCTATTCTTCCTTCTGTCTTGGATGGCGAAGTCCTAAGAGCAAAGTGCGAAACTTTCTCTTAGATTTCCTGTGGACGAGCACCTCGAATCTCCACTTTTGTGTTGTGCTTTGTGCCTCCACCCTCACCCCATATATATAGGATGAGAAAAACATATTTTAGGTCATAATAGAATTTATAGGAAGCTCTCAAATAAGAATCTTACTACACCTAAAATAGTCCATCAACATCCTATTTTAGATTATAATAGGATCTCTTAAATAGGAAACCCTCAAATAAGAATCATAGTATATCTAAAATAGCCCAACATTAATTATGGACATCCAAATTAAATTAAATCAAATATTTAATCAGATTTGGACTCCATAAGTATGCTATTATCAAATCCAGACTGGACTCCAACAGTTCTCTGGAGTTTCCTAATGTAGGAGAAATTATTCAATAAACCGGCCCTCACTGTACATATTTTCCACCACTTGATAATGTAGGAACGAGTAGGGGTGAGTATTGGGTTTTTTCGGTTTAAACCTAATCAAAATAGTCAAAATTAAATAAATCAAAATTCTAAAAATTTAATATCGAAACCGAACCCAATCAGCCGAAACTGAACCAAACAGAATAATCAATACGATTTATTCAATTTGTTCGGTTGAAGTTCGGTTGAATAATGTCTATTGTTCAACGGATCGGATCCAAAGTTGAAATCATGGTTATATTATATTAAAAAGTATCATTTTTATACACGTATTTGTTGAATTTTAAAGTTGTACATAAAGTTGTACAAGTTGTTAAACTATCAATACTTGGACTTAAACACATATATAGAATTGTTGTTTTCAAAATATACACATTTTTTCATCACAAAATATGCCCATGAATGAGAGTATTTATATATATATGCATGGATGTATTATTATTTGTTCTTAGGAAATATGTTAACATAATCTATAAATTAATAATATATATGGATGGTTATTGTTAGGACAGTTAATATTCATTTGTAAGAAATGCGATGTACGTCGGGCATAAAAAAAAGTGCCCGGTGAAATTGTATAAGAAAAAAATTGTTGTAACACACTTTCACAGTCCAACAATTTTGAGAACTTCATGAAACAGAATATAAATTTCCTGAAGCCAAATATTTCGTACCATCTAGTAAAAGCTGGACAATATCATGTTGGAACTGCACGCCACAATTTGTAAAATGATATATATGGATGTCCTACTTTATTGAACTGTATAACATTTTGGTTTAGGGTTTCTACGTACTGGCCACTTGAATCTAGATTATGAACAATAAAAATTAGAGAGCTATAAGAAATATTGAGAAATATATCCTATTTCTTTTTCTTTTTTACGTTTCTTCTCTTTGTAATACTCATCCATATATAAATTGATATCCTAAATAGGACCGGCTCAAGATGAAGCCCGATAAAATTTCGAAATTGGACAATCTGTTTTTTTGTTTAAGTCAACTCTTCAGGTTCAGCATGACCTCGATCGAAACCGTGGGTGATCTTCCAAAATAGACCTACGATAAAAATCAAGATAAATAAAAAAGTTAAAATTAGTTTCGAATAGGACAATCCACCCCCCGTGTCGGCCTTGATCCGAAACACTTTGTATCTACTACAATTTTTCAGGGATAAAGGAAGCATATATGATGCAACACTTAATATAGGGTTTGTCCATAGAAAAAAGCTAATTTGTTTGCAGGCGGACTGGTCCGTCCGTCGCGTGACCTCATCCCATTGGCCCTTCCTATTTTCTCGGATCTCACGTCGGTTGACCTACCAATGAGACTACGACATGTGGCATGCTGGCTGGCCCGTAGGCGGACAACGTAGCAGCTCTCTTGTGCATGAAATTGGTGCATGCACCTATACGTGAAATCTACTGCATGTACTAGAAGCCTTCCACAAAAGAGTGTACTGACTGAGATATGAAGAAATAGAAGAAGTAATGTTAATCAAAATTAATCAGCTCTTGATGAATAATATCTATAATATATATATATATACTACTAAGTTACACCTAGCTAGCTAGCTTTGAAGATAAGTTATTCTTTGTGCAGGGGTTGGGTGTTAACAACTGTTACACTCGCTTGCATGCAAGTACCATGGCATGTGCGCTCGTGGGAATGGTCTCCCGTACGCGTACAAAATGACTAAAGGTTAAAGAGCGAGCGAGCGGTGGCATCTTCTTCTTCTTGTTCATATTGTTCAACTCTTTCCTTTTTGTTGATTTTTATACATGCTCACGTTATTTGTTTAGGTGTACCTAGGCTCCTCGGTAGAGTAAAAAACTAGGGTTAACTCGTTGGATCGGGTTGGGTACAGATAGTGGTAGTTCCCGATCCGAACCCGTAACTCATCCAAATTTAAAATTTGAGTTAGCTTCAGATATTTGACTACAATATATATTATACAAGTAGCAAAATTATAAATATTTAGTACATTAGTTTGTAGGATTTATAAACTCTATCAGTAGCTTCAAAATAGGATTATCACTGTGGGGAACATGGTGTGACTCGAATCGGAGTTGGTCCATGAGGCGAGAGATTGAACTGAGCTCATATTAGCTCGTTTTCACTAGTCGAACAACCTTAACACCCCTGCTACCTTTCTGCTCGTTTCCGCTAGCGGAGCAAACATGAGATCCAACATATTATTATCTCGAGCTCGATCCGTTCGACCATAGAACCAAACCGACACGTTCATTCACAACACCATTGTGTGCCAACCACGTCTTATTTCATCTTTTGGGCACGTCAAACCCACTTTTGAAACCAATCTGTGTATATGCATGAACGTTCAACACTATCTATCTCGAACCAACTAGAGCCGTCCAAATCATCCCCATTATTAGATGCTCTAATACGACTTGTTTGGAATGAGTGTGACTCGAACCGAAGTTAGCACATGAGATAAGATATTGGACTAGGCCCATATGTTTTAAAAAAGAATTTTTCCATGATCCCACTTTCTATCAAATGTAGGACTAAATTACCAATTCCATCAACACCCCCCCCCCCCCCCCCCCCCCCCCCCCTAGAGGGCTCATCCGAAAATGAGATACAACACGATCACTTCATTTGATCCCATATAAATTACAGGGCCGGCCCTGGCCCAGGGCGGCCAGGGCGATCGCCCAGGGCCCCCGGATCGTGAGGGCACAAAAAAAAAGTTTAAAGATAAATATGTTAATAATTTTGTATCTCAAAATAGAACTACTATATACCATGGGCCTTTTTAGATACAAAGTTATTGTGGTGTAGTGGTTAGTACTTTAGACTCCTTACTAAAGGTCCTAAGATCAATCCTTTGTTTTAGATTTTTTTTTTAAAAATTTCTTTAATATTTTTTACATTATGTATGGGGGTCTCATTTTGAAAGTTCGTCCTGGGCCCCCATGAGCTCAGGACCGGCCCTGATAAATTGTATCCAATTTCTAGTTGCGTATGAAATAATTATTCCGTAACTAAAATAATACAAAACATTTCTGAAACAAATAGAATTTAGGGTTAGTTTTAGGGTCTTGTATAACATTAAAAATTTATATTTAGGTTTCCATATTGTCCATAATATGGTTATGGATCTCGTCATAACAGTTGATTTGGACTGACTGTCCAAAACGGAGACCTAAACACAAATTTTAAATATTATACGAGACCCTTAAACGAAACAAAAAATATATGAGCGTTGTGTGACTTGCATTATTTAGTTTTGCATTATGGAGTTGTGTGGCTTGAGTTATTTAATTAGTTTTGTCATGATCAATCGGAAATGATACTTGTGGTATTATTGTTTGCTTCTAGCATGATCTCAATAGTCCCACAACACTCCGAGACTCTTGAGTTACAACTATTCAATAATACAATCCGGACGAGAGACATCTGACAATACACGATGTCCATGAAGTCATTCCTATCAAAACTGTCGTCGGGAGGATTGTGTGGTTGTTGATATCATGGTGGAAAGAAAACAACAAACGAGTCTCATTTTTTTTATTGGTCATAAAAAAAACTAAATATTCCAAGTCACACAATCCTTACCTCATGCAAAACTAAAAAAACCCAAATCACAACCCTCATATATTTTCATTTAATTTTAGGATCACTATAATAACTATAAAATTTGTATTTAGATCTCTATTTTGGAATAAACCGTTAAGACGACATCCAAAACCCCTTCTAGACAATACGGAGACGTGAACATAAATTTATAATATCGTAGAGATCCTAGAAAACTAAATAGCCCTAGAATTTAGGCTCATGGTTTAGCAATGGATCCGGGCTCGGGTGACCTTCTAAATTGGATCCGGTAACTAAGGTCCAAATAGCAACCCTAGTTAAAAAAAAATAAAAAATCAAGGGGAGTATATCCTTCCTATGTTCTTTCCTTTATCATCAGTTTAACCCTTTAAATATTTAACTAATCTGCTCTCTCTGTTTGGCATGCACACTTGGTTGGGTTATGATTATGATTATGGCTATGATTAGATTACCGAGAGGCTCATTTATTGGTTTTTACAGTGTGGCCGCCCTTATAATATTCAGCAAAAGGTGGGGGAGCCATGTGTTTTACCATCTTTGATTCCTTTGTTGACGGTCAAACTCTCAACAAGCTTTGCAACCACCGAGATGAAAATCTCTCTCTCTCTCTCTCCTCTCTGTCAAAGTAATTTAATTAGTATTGTCTCTATGTGGTAAAAGAGTCCTATAGATACATTCATATGCATGTTAGAGGGAGCTAGAGAGAGTGAAATGCCACTTTGTCTTTGTAAATATTTTAAGGAATGGAAATAGCCCAAGAAGCGGAAGACAAGGGTTCGTGTCCTCATATAGGGTGCAGGTGGAGGAAGAGAGTTTTTTTTTTTCTTTCATAATTTCAAGTTGATGAACATAATATTGATATCTAAGCTATTGACATGAGAATACATATATAATAAAGTAATGGTTACAATGGAAATTTGAATCTTTGTAGAAATTTCTAGGTAAAATTGCCATGACCAAAATTTAGAAGTATTCCTAAAATATTATTTTGAGAAGGGTGTTGTTATTGACACTTCTAAAATATTATTTTCATGTTTAATTTTCTATCATTCTAATTTCAAATATATCTATACATTAAATATGACATTAATTTGTGCATGCATGGAGGGAGGAGTACATGATGACATTTTAGGAGTATCAATAGTGTTAATACAGGGACACCTTTAAAATTTGAAACTTAAAAAATTAAAGAGGAGTGCACGATGGCATTCTAGGAGTGCCAATATGTAGGGCAAATTAGTGTTTAGATCCTGAATTTTATACCAACTTAGTGTTTAAGTCCTAACATGTTCAATTGGAGAATTTGGACCCTGAATATTTCTTTTTTTCTCATTATACCCTTCCTCCCAATGCATGAGAATATATATTTTTTAATATAAAATGGAGGGTATAATGGAAAAGATTGAAAAATAAATAAAATTCAGGGCCTAAACTTTTTAATTGGACATGTTAGGGCCTAAACTCTAAGCTGGTATAAAATCCATGGTCTAAACTCTAATTATCTCTAATATGTAATTGGGTTATTTAGTTTTAGGATCTTCTACAATATTAAAACTTTGTATTTATTTTTCTATATTGTGCATAATATAATTTGGTCTCATTCTTAGTGTTGACTTAGCTGGTCGTCCAAAATTAAGATGTAAATGAAAATTTTGAATATTATACGAGACACTAAAATCAAACAAAAATATGTGAGGGTTGTGTAACTTGGATTATTTAGTTTCATATGATGAGAGTTGTCACTTATGTTATTTAGTTTTGTCATGACCAATCGAGAATAAGATTTTGATACAGTTGTTTGCTTCTATCTTGACCTTAGCAGCCATACAATCCTTCTGACTGATTCGGTGAGGATGGTTTCATGGACATCGTGTATTGTCAGATATCTCTCGTCCCGTTCGTATTGCTGAATGCTTGCAACTCAAAAGTCCCGGAGGGCATGGTCGGAACTTCCAAACGATGACATAATATAAAAAAATAAGACAAAATAAATTACAAAAATTAAAATTACAAAAAATTAAAATAAAAACCTCATGTATGCAAGCATAACATAGTAACCACTAAATCATAATTGTTTTGTGTTAAGTAGGACCCATGAAACATACTAGGTATATTTTAGATTGAAAAAAATTAATATTTATATTAAACTGATCTTTTTGGGCTCTCCGGATCCGTTGGCCCTGGACGGCCGTCCTAGCCGCTCTGGGCCAAGGCCGGCCCTGCCGGAGGGATATTTGGATGCTGAGATTAGAGGTGAGAAGCAAATAACAATGTCACAAGTTTCATTCTCTCGAATAGTCAAGAAAAAATTAAATACCAATTCACAAAACTCTCATATATTTTCGTTTAGTTTTATAATATTCAAAATTTATGTTTATGTCTTCATTTTGGACGGTCAGACAAAGTCAACCGTTTGGATGAAATCCAAGTCACCTTATGGACAATAAGAAGACAAAAATGCTATTTTGCTCCCAAAATATTTGGGTGATACCATCTTCCATTATGTGGTATATGACATGGTTGTTGACATGACAGCTGACATGGCAAAATTTAACAATAAAACTAATATTAATATTAAAATTAATATTAAATTAACATTAAATTAATGTGATAATTAATATTAAGATTAACCTTAACATTAAAATTAACATTAACATTAAAATTAACATTAACATTAATATTAACATTAATATTAATATTAACATTAACATTAATACTAACATTAACATTAACATTAAAAAAATAGGTAATTAATTTTTTGGGTTGAAATTTGCCATGTCAGCTGCCATGTCAGATGCCACATAATGGAAAATAGCATCACCCAAATATTTTGGGAGCCAAATAGCATAATTGATAAGAAAACCTAGACACAAATTTTCACTATTATACGGGATCCTAAAACTAAAAAACCCTATGTAAATCCCAAACTCTAACCCTAAGGCCTCGTTTGGTTCGCGGAATATCCGGGTTGGGAAAGGAAAGTGATTACTTTCCTATATTTGGGTGCCAAAGGTATTGAGGAGGAAAGAAAAGTGATTCCCAATGGAAGGAAAATTAGGGGGGAAAGTGATTCCATCCATCCAAGCAAGGAATCACTTTCCCACATTGAAGTAATCACTTTCCTTTCCAAATTACTTGACATTTCCAAACATCGGAAAGAAAAATCAATGGGAAATAAAATTTCCCAATGGAAAGGAAATGACAAGGAATTGATTTCCTTTCCCTTCCATTCCGCGAACCAAACGGGGCCTAAATATAAGGCTACCACGACTGAATAATTAATTCCCTTCTATGCTCTCAACTAGAGTAGACTCAGTAGAGGATTCAAAGATACATGGTAGCCCTAGCAAGCGATATATCGGCCCTTTTGTCACACTTTGTCCGAAAGTAACTTGTACATAGGTGTGCTTCTTTCTAGGGTTCAAAGGGAATGAACCCCAAATAAAAACGTTGAACCTTCCTTTGAACCAAAAGGCGCAACATGAATATACATATTTAAATCCGCTGCCACAAAAGCTTGATTTGGTGTAGACTCAAATCTACAAAGATTAGGGTTAGGGATATATGAAGATGGTCCACATTGTTTATGTGCGTTACATGCGTTTGAACCGTGTGGAAGCAACTTAACAATGTGTTATAATCATTCCTTGATTCCTTATTTATATATATAATATAGTAATGCTTTTATTAATTTTCCTTTGTCTTTGCTATTTGGCATATATAGTGGAAGAGAGTAACATGTCTATATATAAAAGCCACTTAGTTTGCTTATTCTTGAAATGTTATTTTCCTTCTTTCATCTCTCTCTCTCAACTTCACCACTCTTCTTCTTCTTCGTCTTCACCAATGGATTCTCTCTCCTCTTATTGAACTACTTAGTAACCCTAAGTCTAACCCTAACCCTTGCTAGGACATCAACTCAGTCTTGCTCTTTATACTGATCTCTTCGATCTCAAGCTTTGAGTTGATAACTATGGCTTCCATGAACAACTGGCTGGCCTTCTCCCTCTCTCCCCAGTCGCAACCGGTACGAAGCGAAGACGTCTCGACAGTCGACTGCTACGGCCTCCCCACCGATTCTCCGTCGGCTCCTCCGTTCGGCATACCGACGATGAGACCCGACGCCTCGTCCTCCTTCTCGATCCTCGACGCCTTCAACCGAACCCACCATCAACACCAAGGTTTGTTACTTAGTCTATATATACATACATAGATACATAACTGAAGAAATTGTTGTTGGGCTTGTTCTGATTAGACTGGAGCATGAATGGGAGCTCATCGGAGCTGTCGATGCTCGTCGGGTCCACCGGCAACCAGGACAGCATGGACGACGACGAGCCGAAGCTCGAGGATTTCCTCGGCGGTCACTCCTTCTCCGACCACGACCAGAAGCTCCCTCCCTACCACAGCTCGGGAGACTACATGTTCTCCAACTGCTCGCTCCAGCTCCCGCCGGCAGCTGCAGAAATGGTCGCCTCGTCGAGCGGCGGCAGCGGAGTACTAGGCTCTGCCAACAACAACAACAACAACAACAACATAGGGATATCCATGATCAAGACGTGGCTGAGGAACCAGCCTGCTCCGCCGCCAGCGGCGGCGATGCCGGAGGCCAAGAGCGGCAGGGATATCCCTATGTCGATGAGCACGGTGCCCGCCGCCAGTTCGCAGAGCCTGTCGCTGTCGATGAGCACGGGGTCGCAGTCGGGCTCCCCGCTGCCGCTGCTGACGGCGGCGGGGGAGGGGCCCTCGGCGGAGAACAGGAACAAGGGGAGCGGCAGCAGCGGGCTCGACGCGCAGAGCGGGGCTATCGTCGACGCCGCGCCGAGGAAGTCCATCGACACGTTCGGCCAGAGGACTTCGATCTACCGAGGGGTGACGAGGTTAACTGGACATGCACTTGCTCAAGATTTATTGTGTTTGTGTCATCAGAAGTTTTTATATTGTGGATGTCATGAACTTGCTATAGATTCCTCCTAATTAAAATTTCTTATGTTATATAATAACCTACTATAGTTAACAATCCATAAAAATAAATTATGTTGCATTTTTTTTTTCTGTGATTGAGCTTTTTCAAATTAAAAAATGACAATATTTTTTTCTCTCTCCTTTTGCTCACAGGCATAGATGGACAGGAAGGTATGAGGCCCATCTATGGGACAACAGTTGCAGAAGAGAAGGGCAGACTAGAAAGGGAAGACAAGGTATATAAGCAAGAATGAAAAATTTTAATTTCTTGATCAATCACATTATAAATACTTGACTAAATTATACATAATTTAATTTCTTGATCAATCACATTATAAATACTTGACTAAATTATACATAATGGTACTCTGACTATAGCGTTTGAATGTTTTTGATACTTTAGATTTCTGCTGCTCGATTTTGACACCCAAATTTTATACATTGATCTACCTTTCGTCAACTTTGAGCCACATCGGAACCACTTCAAAAGAATATCCTATAATACAAGTATTTAAATTGTATTTTTTACGTAAGATATATATTTTTGAAATGGTCTCGATGTGCATAAAAATTGACGAAATGTAATTCGAAAGAGAAATCTACGGAGTTGTGGTGCCAAAATCGAGTGAGCAGTAGAAAGTTATGGTGCTAAAAATGCTCAAACACTATAGTTAGGATACCGTTAGGATAATTTATCCTATATACTTTGCCATTTTGAATTATTCTAATTAATTGTTATGTGATTCTAACTTCCTCTCTTTGTGAATATGCTGGTTTGGATTTGCATCTCACTCCAACTTCACGCATGCAGTGTACTTAGGTAACCACATTGTCTTTCTAGCTCACAAAAATATGACCACAATGTGAAGTGATACTTAGGGAACCATGGAGTGTTCTTATTTTTCACCATTGATTAACAGGTGGGTATGATAAGGAAGAGAAGGCGGCACGCGCTTACGATTTGGCAGCTCTCAAGTATTGGGGCACTACTACTACAACAAACTTTCCGGTACGTATATATATTATGAATCATTTGGTTTACAAGAGATGGGTGCTGGGGGCATATTATTTTTTTCCATTTATTTGATGGAAGTTGGGACACTGAGTTCAATAGACATGCAATATAGCGGACACAAAGTCCCGTGCGTATTGTCAGACATCTATAAAAAAAAGATGGATGCTCTAGTTTTCTTATGTATGTGTATTTATTCTAGTATCTTATTTCTTGACAGATTAGTAACTATGAGAAGGAGTTGGAAGAGATGAAACATATGACAAGGCAGGAGTATGTAGCATCTCTTAGAAGGTATCGGGTCGTATATATTGTTTTTCATAGGTCTCATATAATATTAGAAATTTACATTTAGGCCTCCATATCGTCCAAATGAGGGTTGTTCTTGTCGGTTGATTTGAGTTAACGGTCCAAAATGGAGACTTAAATTTAAAATTTGCATATTATACTAGACCCTAGAACTAAATGTAAAATTTGTATATTATGGAGACCTAAACGAGATCCAACTGTCAGCCCAACTCAATTAGTAACTTAAAACGTAATTTTCAAATATGATACTAGACCCTAAATCTAAATAACATTTTTCTATTTCCGTGAAGAACATAATTTGATGATTCACTTGTTATTTCAATGCAGAAAGAGCAGTGGATTCTCTAGGGGTGCCTCCATCTATAGGGGAGTTACAAGGTACACTATAGTCCAATCTCATTTTAGTGCACAAGTATATGATGCCTCTCAGAGAACTAATGCAAGTTCGTGCCATAAGAATAATTAATGTCCGTGGGGATGTAGTCCATTGGGTGCAGTGGAAGTTTGTGGGAATAGACATGGTTCGAAATCTCCCTTGACGTTGCTCGATGGTCCGAATAAAAAAAAAGGACACATTAAAAAAAAAACTAATTAAATTTATGTGAGACATTGTTACTTATATCACCAACATCTCCTTTTTTTTGTTTTTGCAACAGTTAATTTCTCTCTCTTCTTGATACTATTAATATAGGAGGATCAATGAACATGATAGACAAAAATTCATGAAGTTTTGTTCATTATTGTTCTCTATAGATACTTGTTAAGAGAAATTTCTCCCAAATGTCACAGACATCATCAGCATGGAAGGTGGCAGGCAAGGATAGGAAGGGTTGCTGGGAACAAGGATCTCTACTTGGGCACATTCAGTGAGTACCAAATATTAGCTGTCACTAACAGCACATATATACTTAATGCTTGATTAATCAACATTAATTTGAAATATCGGTATCCCTATCTGTATCCGTATCTATGCTATGTTGTACGAACACGAAAAAAAAAAGAGTACTTCCTATTCTCGTAGGGCCGGCCCTGGCCCAGGATGACTGCCCAGGACCCCATGAATTATGAGGACCCAAAAACAATTTTATATATATATATATATATATATATATATATATATATATATATATAATCTTGTATCTAAAATAGAACTAATATATATGTAACATGACCCTCTTCTACCATAAAATAATTGTGGTGTAGTGGTTAATATAATAAGCTTGCACATTAGAGGTTCCTTCTAGGTTCAATTTTGGTTGTGACATTTTTAAAGTTTATTTTTATTTCAATTTTTTTTAGATATTATATGGACTTCATTTTGAAAGTTTGTATAGGGCCCCATGAACTCAGGCCGGCCACGTAACATAAACGACTACATTCTATCAATTTGAAATATCCGTATCCGTATCCTGTATTCGTATCCCGTGGTTGTCTCGATGTACGTGTCTGTTTTTGTGCAACATAACATAGCATAGCCATGCAGTTAGGGCAACTTTGGTATGACGCTGAACACTGAAACTGAGACCTGCATTTCCACAGGCACCCAAGAGGAAGCCGCAGAGGCCTACGACATCGCCGCGATAAAATTCCGCGGCCTCAACGCCGTCACGAACTTCGACATGAGCCGCTACGACGTGAACAGCATCCTCGAGAGCAGCACGCTGCCCATCGGCGGAGCCGCAAAGCGGCTCAAGGAGGCCTCGGAGCACGCGGAGGCGAGCGTGGACGGCCGGCGGATGGACCCCGACGTCGACGCCATCACCTCCCAACTCACAGACGGCATCAGCTACGGGTCCCACCAACTCCACGGCTGGCCCACAGTGGCCTTCCAGCAAGCCCAAGCCTACCACTATTCCAGCTACGGCCAGCCGAGAGGAGGGTGGTGCAAGCAGGAGCAGGACGCGGCCGCCATCACGGCCGCGCACAGCCTGCAGGACCTCCAGCAGCTGCAGCTGAGCGGCGGTGGCGGCGGCGGCACCCACAACTTCTTCCAGCACTCCGGCATGCACGGCCTGGTGGGCCTGGACTCGTCCTCGATGGAGCACAGCACCGGCTCGAACTCGGTCATGTACAACGGGGGCTACGGCCAGGGGGTCATAGGCGGGAGCGGAGCCTACGCGATGCCGATAAGCGCGATGGCCGTCGACCAGAGCTATGGAGGGGACGGCGAGAACGCGATGGTGGCGGCCGCGGACCCGTTCACCGGAATGAGCGTCTACTATCCGACAGCCGCCGCCGGCGTCGTGAAGGAGAGTGGCTATGATCAGAACAATACTTGGATGGTGGCACCTAGGAGTACTAACAACATGGGAGCTCCTCTCTTCTCAGTGTGGAATGATGCCTAGTTAGGGTTTCTTGATCAACAAATGGTGCATGGAGGAAACTAGCGTTGGTGGTCGACTAGGGATTCTTTTTCTTCCTCTCCATTATTAGGATCATGAAGCTAGCTCTTGGAATATTTGAGAATGGCCCTTAGTTTTTTTTTTCCTTTTATTTTTCTTACTGAACTCGAGATTCTAACATAGGGGGGTTCTTCTGAAGTTTTTGGTGACGGCTCTTGAGGATTGATGGGTGTTATTATGAAGTCGATTCTCATTTGCTGTTAATTTTGGGAAAAAAAAACTTCATATAGGATGAATCCTTTGAATGAAGCTTTTGCAAATATAAATAATTTTTTTATGGCGATTGCAATGTGAAATGCTGCTCTATCCTCCTAGTTTTCTTCTACAAGTTTATATTCGTCATTTTGCTCAAACATTATCACGTGTCAAGCTAAAATTATTATTTTTAATCTATTTTTCTCATAATAATAAAAACAATAATTTTAAATTGACACTTAACAACCTTTGGATGAATAAAAATACTCTTGGTCTACTGACCCTGCATTTGTCAAATGTATGAAAGTTCTCTTATATGGCAAATGTTCTATCTAGTACTTTGAAACTGCACCTAATTAAAACTCCAATGTTAAATGAATACTTACATATATGGAATATAAATATTTTCATCAAAATATATATATATATATATATATATATATATATATATATATATATATATATATATATATATATATATATATATTGTAAGAATATGAACATGAATATGATTATGAGTATAGTATAGTCTATAGATATAGACGCCATGTAAACTAGTCATACTTCATATCTTTTAATTTTCTCTTCTTATTTTTATTCTTCCTTATTTATAATACTCCCCGCCTATCCTAAATAATGACGTTTTAGGGTGTTTAATTTTATTCAATATAAGTGACGTTTTGGAATTTCTATGCAATATTGCACTATTGTTTCCTAATTTACCCCTCTATTTAATATGCTTAAAGTGACTGTGGTTATCATTCCTCTTTCCCACATATACAAGCAGAGTTCCAATAACCCATTAATTGCCTTCATCTTTGACCATTACCTTTTTTTATTCATTTAAATACGTTTCAATTTTGGCTCCATTGCAAAATTAAAATTTTTGGCTCCAATTGCAGTTATGGTTCTTCAAGTTGGCTCCAATTGCTGCACTTATTTTTCTTGAAATTAGAATTAAAAGTTAAAAAAATTGATTTACATTCGGAGATGAGGAAGGAACATTGAAGGGAATGTAATAATGGAGAGAATACTGGAGATAATTAAAAGGGAATAATTATGCAGAGAATAATGAGAAGAAAAAAATTGTGGAGAGAGAAATAATTAATTAAGGGTACAAATAATATTTTATGTTATTTCTTAATAAGTGTGCTTAACTCTAAAACGTTATTTATTTAGGATAGGAGGGAGTATTTGTTGCTCGTAGGCTACAAGAATATAAACTTACGAAGGTATATATAAGTTGATAGCTCCAACTTTAGAAAACTTTGAAAGTGTCTATATATTCTAAATTTTCGGAGGTGTTAAATGCATAGTAGAAAATATTATGTTGTCATTTTCAACAAGATATTAATAGCACGACAAACATTAACCAGATTATGTTTGTCATTTGACCAAGATGTAATGGTGGAAAGCAACAAACATTCCATTTTGAATAGGTATCAAATTATCCCTCTACCTAGACACCAAGAAATTGATATGCTATGAGAGGGGCAATTGCAACTAGGGCATGTCGCATCGGGTTTGAGGTCAACAACCAGAGTCCAACCCAACGAATCATAAGTCTAGTCCGAGCCCAAGTCCGATCCGACCTCGGGTTCAACATATGAAGTCCAAGATCAAGTTCGCAGAATCGGGTTTGATCGGGTCCGTCTGGTTTATCGGACTCTAATATAATATTTAAAATAATTTTAAACAAAATTAATTTTAAACACATAATTAAATAACAATCAAGCCTTGATCATTATAAAATATAAACTGAAATAAGATTTGTGATAAAGAGTTGAAGATTTTGATGGAGAAATTTAGGATTATATATATATATATATATATATATATATATATATATATATATATATATATATATATATAACTCGTGTTTTGGGTTCTTTGGATAATCCGACACATGAACTTGAGCCCAATCCGATTTTTTATCGGGCCCAAATCTTTTAACCCGAATCTGAATCCGAATCTGAATCCGAACTCGAGTATCTTCAATCATAATCCAACCAATTATCGGGTTCCCTACAATTGAGGGTTGTTGAGCTCTTCTTTTATGGTGTCATTGTCGTTTCTAACATTCTAAATATTTTGTACATGTACTTAAAAAAAATTTTAATCACTTTTTTTTAAAAAAAAGAATCTTTTTCTAAGATTCTAAGGACTATGTTAATGTAATTTTTTTAAAAATATGGAGACATAAATCTAAAAAAATTATATCAGTAAATATAAATGAAGGTTAATTTTCTTTTGTGACTAGAATTTTTGGAGATGCATACAATTGTATAGCTTGTAAATGTTCAGAAACGATCTTAAAAAAAAAAACGAAAAAAAAATAAATAAATCTTGAATGGCGTGATAAGAAAAATCTCAAGATAAACTCTAGGAGGCTCATTTCTCAAGAAAAGGTAAGCTTGATACATTAGACCAAAGACTGCAGCTAAGGTTACTTCTTCATCTGCTCCTCTGGGTCATTAATTATTTCTCCCCATGTGAGCTGCCTCAAGTCAACATGTAGGCTAAGCATATCCATTCTCGGTTTCAGACCTCTCTGGACACGGCCACTTGATATGTGAAATCCCAGTGCATGCGTGCGAGTTGGGCGACCATCTGGAATCCATATATATGCTTGTTTGTGTTTGACAATTTGGACACAAGCATTTCCCAGGACTGATCCGGAGTATTTTAATGTCCAGGACGAAATCTAAAATAATATTCTTATTAAAATATATTAAGAATAAAGTGTTAATTTTTTTAGAGAAGATTCATTGTTTCATTATCATGAGCGCATGCATTTTACATTTAGGATATCGTTAAAACATCGTTTCTCTTGAAAAAATAGTACAATAAAAATTTAAGTAGAAGCGCCTTGATCACGTTTAAACACAATATCATAAAATATTCTACAAAATCAATAAAAACTCCTAGACACAAACTCTTACACCATTTTTTATATAATTGAATAATCAAACAACATAACTCATTCCAACTCAAGTTCGAGTAAACAACATCTAAAAACTAGATCAATCTAAATATCAAATTGGCTTTTCCGTAATGGTTAATTAGAACAATGGAAATGACATCTTTGTACTGAACATTTCGTTTCCGCACATGATCCAAATCCAAATATCAAATCCAACAATCCTCAAATCAATCCAAATACCAAATTCAACAATCCCCAAATCATCTTATCACTAATATTTGTTAAATTTCACTACGTAATACAACATTCCAAAGTATGTTATGCAAAAATTTGAAAACAGTTTACTCAAAATTCAATAATTCATCAGTGCAACTCAAGATTGCTAAAGTTATTGTCGCTATTAACATCACCAATAATCAAGTTCATTATTAAAACTCGAATTTCAGACCTCAAGTTCATTATCTGGAGTATGTTCAACGGAACTTGCGTCATCGTTTTAGTGAGTAGTTGTTGTCTTAGCTGCAACTCACGTTAATTCAACGATTGTAAAATCCTAATTCTTAACTTCAAATTCCTAAGTAGATTTTAAAATTATGGTCAATAGAAGATGTCATGAAGGATAAATTGAAAGAACAATAGGAGTTTGAGATTCAATTATAAGTAGAACAAAGAAGGAACGAGAATTAAAATTAACAATTTCCAGGAACACTTATCGTTGGCCATCAATTCGCCTATGGAATTGGAAGACAAGAAGTTCTTCTCTGGAATCGGTGTTGGGAAAGAAACGCGGAAACCTTTCCTCAAACTAAAGAGTACCTTCGAGAGAATCGAGCAATACAACACACGAACCAAAACAAACCACGCAGACACAGAGAATTTTTGACGTGGAAAACCCTTGCGGGAAAAACCACGGGACGATCGGAGTCCAATCCTGAGAAGCCTTCACTAATAAAATAAAGGAGTCACCCTCTACAAACTTCTCCCGATCCAAATCGGATCCCCACAAAACATAGAAGCAAGAATAATGATTACAAGGCTATAAAGAACAAAGACGACGAGTAGATATTACCCGAACACGATCCTCTTTCGAAAATAGCCTTCAATCCTCCTTCTCTCCCAAAGTTACAATGGCAATCTTGCCCCTTTTTTCTCTTATTCTTCAATGTTGTGTTGTGATTAGGGTCAGGAATAACCATGTATAAACTCCCTAATCCGTAGAAAAATCTGGATCGTAGGATACGATCCAATGGTGATTAAACACCCTGAAAAACGCTTCAGCCCCGACGACATAGAGTTCGGCCAGAACTCTGTGTTTGGGAACCAGATCAGTTCTGGAACCGAAAGACAAAGTTCGGCCAGAACTCTGTGTGGGGGCAGAGTTCGGCCCGAACTCTGCCTCCCCCGTTCCAGAATGTAAAATGGTGGCTCCCGAGCTTATTCTTCGTCTCCAAATAGCCTCGTCACCTCCCCGAGCTTCTCTGACACACAGACGGCGCTCGTCGCACTCCGGGGTCTTCTCCACATAGGTTGGGAACCCCACCCACTCCAACAAATCTTCCCCTTCACAACTAGGTGGAGGAGGTCGTCGTCCCGACGATCTGCCTGCAGTACTCAAACTTCCCTCTCGGTAGAACCTTCGTGAGCATGTCCGCTCCATTGTCATCAGTATGAACCTTCTCAAGCGCCGCGTCCTTCTTCTCAACCACATCCCGTATCCAATGATACCGAGTCTCGTTGTGCTTGGACCGACTATGAAATGTCTAGTTCTTAACAAGGTGAATAGCACTCTGACTGTCGCAAAGCAAAGTATACTGCTCTTGCTTCAGTCCCATTTCCTGCAGAAGCTTCTTCATCCATAACAGCTCCTTGCAAGCCTCCGTCGCCGCAATGTATTCCGCCTCCGTCGTCGACAAGGCAACACACTTCTGTAACCTCGACTGCCACGATACCGCTCCTCCGGTAAACATCATCACATAGCCCGAAGTCGATCGTCTCGTATCTACATCTCCAGCCATATCAGCATCGGTATACCCAACCAGCTTCGGCTCGTCACCACCAAAGAAAAGTCTCCAATCGAAAGTGCCCTGATGGTATCGTAGAATCCACTTGACAGTACTCCAATGTACCCTTCTAGGATTTGAAAGATACCTGCTAACAGTGCCAACTGTATGAGCGATGTCTGGCCTGGTACACACCATAGCATATATAAGGCTCCCCATAGCTGAAGCATATGGAACCCGCTCCATATCTTTATTTTTGTCCTAGGTAGATGGACACTGCTCCTCAGTGGACTTAAAGTGGGCCGCAAGGGGGCAACTCACTTTCTTCGACCCGTCCATACCGAAACGCTGAAGTACCCGATGAATGTACTTCTTTTGGGACAAATTTAGCAGCTTGGACTCTCTCTCTTGGCTGATCTCCATCCCAAGAATAGTCTTCACTGAGCCCAAATCCTTCATAGAGAAGGCCGCGCCCAGTTGGTGCTTCAACTCCGCTATCCTAGTGGCATTCCGACCCACTAATAGCATGTCATCTACATAAAGTAATAAAATAATAAAATCATCATCGACAAAATACCTCCCAAATACACAGTGATCTGACGTTGTCCGTGCATAACCATGCTCCTCCATAAATGACTCGAACTTCCTGTACCACTGCCTCGGAGCCTGCTTTAGACCATACAAACTCTTCCTCAACCGGCAGACCAAATGTGACTTGCCCTTCTCACAGAATCCCTCTCGCTGCTCCATGTACAACTCCTCCTCAAGATCACCGTAGAGAAATGGCGTCTTCACGTCCATCTGCTCAACCTCTAAGTCGAGACTGACTGCCAATGCTAGCACCACCCGAATAGACGAATGCTTGACGACAGGCAAAAAGATCTCATCATAATCTACGCCTTTTTGTTGACCGTAGCCTTTGACTACCAACCTCGCTTTGTATTGAGGGCGAGTAGCATCATCCGTCTGCTTCACTCTAAACACACATCGATTCTTCAAAGCCTTCTTGCCCTTTGGCAACCGCACCAGCTCATAAGTGGAATTGGCATGTAATGAACTCATCTCCTCCTGCATAGCCTCCATCCACTCCTGCCTGTGTTCGTCTTCCATAGCTTCTGCAAAACTTTCGGGCTCTCCCCCGTTAGTTAATAGCACATACTCATTCGGTGAGTATCTCGTAGATGGTCGACGCTCTCTGTCGCTCCTTCTCAGTGGAGCCACTTGTGTTGGCTGTATACCAACAGCCTCCTCCTTTTCAGGAACTGCCTTCCTAGCATGCTCATCCTCCTGAGGGACACCCTGACCACCATCAGCAGGCTGATGATCAAGGTTGGGAGCAACTCCATGTACTGGCTTCCCTATAACTGCATCCTCTGCGATGTCCTCTGGAAACTGCTCGAAGCGAAATGACTCTAACTCAGGCAATTCCTCAGCCTCAGAAGGCGTCTCGGAATCCTGAGTATTGGTTATGGTCTGATCCTCGATGAATACCACGTCCCTGCTTCTGTAGAGCTTTCTTCCCACCGGGTCGTAGAGTCTATAGCCAAACTCATCCCGACCGTAGTCGACAAAGACGCATCGCATCGTCATCGGCTCAAGTTTGGTCCTTTTGTCCTTCGGTACATGTACGAAGGTCTTACAGCCAAACACTCGCAGGTAATTGTATGACGGCTCTTTGCCGTACCATACTTTGTCAGGCACATCACCCTGCAAAGGAGCACTAGGAGAGAAATTAATAACATAAGCAGCTGTGAGAAGAGCCTCACCCCAATAACTGCCCGGCAAGTTTGCTTCTGACAATAAACACCGCACCCTCTCCCTCAGCGTCCTATTCATGCTTTCCACTACACCATTGAGCTGAGGTGTCTTGGGCGGAGTCTTCCCTTGTCGTATCCCCTACTCTCTACAATAAGCATCAAAAGGACTGATGTATTCGCCGCCGTTGTCGGACCGAACACACAATAACTTCTTGCCCGTCGCTCTTTCAACAGAGGCTTGAAACGCTTTGAAAGTAGGTAGCACCTGATCCTTGGTCTTTAAGGCATAGACCCAAACCTTCCTGGAACAGTCATCAGTAAAAGTTACAAGGTATGAAGCACCACCAATTTTAACTTCATAGGACCGCAGAGATCCGAGTGAATCAACTCGAGCAACGTCGGCTTCCTTGAACTTGGGTGACTTTAGAAAGACACCATATTTTGCTTCCCAGCTAAGCAGTGCGTGCACTTCTCCAACTTTGTAGAATTGAGCCCCGGAATCACCTTCATGTTCACCAAGTAGCTCATCCCCTTCTCGCTGATATGGCCGAGCCGCCTGTGCCATAACTCGGTAGACGCATCACTGATTGCGTTCACCTCCTGTGCCCCCTGTGTGCTCCCCTCCATATAGTAGAGACCGGACTTCTTGCTTCCTCTGGCAATCACCATCGAACCTCTGGAAAGCTTCCACTGACTATTCCCGAAAAGACTGAAGAATTCCTCGTCATCCAACCTTCCAACCGATACCAGGTTGAAACGAATATCAGGCACATGACGAACATCTTTGAGAACAAGAACTGCACCCGTCTTCGTTCTCAAATGTACATCTCCAACGGCAACCGTCTTCGACACATCTCCATTGTCCATCTTCAACACTCCACAGTCGCCTGTCGTGTAAGTGGCAAATAGTACCTTATTGTGAGCTACATGCGTCGAAGCCCCTGAGTCCACCAGCCAAGAATTGTCATCGCAGACGAGATTTGTGATAACCTCATCACCTACGATGATCATATCGCCTCTATGTATCGAGGCCGCCGCTGTAGTGTTCTCATCTTACTTCCCCTTGTCGCCCTTCTTCTCTCTCTTCCAAGCAAAATAGTTTCGCTTGATGTGGCCCTTCTTGCCACAGTGGTAACACTCCGAGTTCTTGTACCGACCTTTGGACTTTCCTATGCTCTTGTCTCTGCCACCACCTGGACCCCTACTTTTGTCCCTTCTGTGGCTCTCTGAAACCAATGTCTCTGAGTGGTGGGATGTGGATGAAGTGCCCTGAGAACGTCTCCACATCTCTTCATTCAGCACCCCGCTCATGGCAAACTCCAGACTGACCATGCCCTCTAGAGCAGAAGCGATCATAGATACTCGTACGGTCTCCCACGAGTCTGGCAATGTACATAACAGCCATAGTCCCTGAACCTCGTCGTCGAACTTGACTCCCATCGAAGACAGCTGGTCAACCATGTACTGGAAATCACTCAAGTTATCCGTAATAGATGCCCCATCTTTGTACCGCAGACCCATCATCGTTCGGATCTGGAACAACTTGTTTACCCCAGTCTTCTTCGCGTACAAAGATTCTAGCTTATCCCATAACGTCTTCGCGTGCTCAATATTGGCAACGTGGTTGTACACGTTCTCGTCAGCGAACTGCCTGATATATCCGTACACCTGTATATGCTCGAATTTCCAGTCCTCCTCAGATTTATCACTGGGCTTCTCGGATGCAAATACGGGAAGATACAGCTTCTTGACAAACAACAAATCTTTTATTTTGCTCCGCCAATAGTGATAGTTGGTGCCGTTCAGGTTCACTATGCGCACCGACTTCGCGTCCATCTCTCCTCTCTAGTTTTTCTGTCAACTCCTGACACCCTTCTGAATTCCAGAACCTGGCTCTGATACCACTTTGTTGGAAAAGAAATACGAAAACCTTTCCTCAAACTAGAGAGTACCTGCGAGAGAATCGAGCAATACAACGCACGAACCAAAACACCAAAATAAACCACACAGACATAGAGAATTTTTGATGTGGAAAACCCTTGGAAGAAAAACCACGGGACGATCGGAGTCCAATCCTGAGAAGCCTTCACTAATAAAATAAAGGAGTACACCCTCTACAAACTTATCCCGATCCAAATCAGATCCCCACAACACTTAGAAGCAAGAATAATGATTACAAGGCTATGAAGAACAAAGACGACGAGTAGATATTACCCGAACACGATCCTCCTTCGAAAATAGCCTTCAATCTTCCTTCTTCTCTCCCAAAGTTGCAATGGCACTCTTGCCTCTTTTTTTCTCTTGTTCTTCAATGTTATGTTGTGATTAGGGTTAGGAATAACCATGTATAAACCCCCTAATCTGCAGCAAAACCTGGACTGTAGGATACGATCCAATGGTGATTAAACACCCTAAAAAATACTTCAGCCCCGACGACACAGAGTTCGGCCAGAACTCTGTGTTTGGCAACCAGAACAGTTCAGGAACCAAAAGGCAGAGTTCGGCCAGAACTCTGTGTGGGGGCAGAGTTCGGCCCGAACTCTGCCTCCCCCGTTCCAGAATGTAAAATGGTGGCTCCTGAGCTTCTTCTTCGTCTTCGAATGGCCTCGTCACCTCCCCGAGCTCTCTGACACACAGATGGCGCTCATCGCACTCCGGTGTCTTCTCCCCATAGGTTGAAAACCCCACCCACTCCAACAATCGGAAGTGACAAACTTTCACTAATACAAAAGTAATTGTCAGTTTTTTCTTTTCTTTTACCAACTCTATTATTATATATTAATACTAATATATATATATATATATATATATATATATATATATATATATATATATATATATATATATATAACCCTTAAATTTATTTGGGGCCCCTTGGATTTTGGTGCCCCGGACCCATGCCCCATTTGCCCCTCCCTCGGGCCGTCCCTGGCATTTCGTATACACTAAACTAAAACTTTAGATTTCTATGACTCCATCGTGAAATCTTTCTAATAATTCTGTTAAAGTAGTTATTATGATTATGATAGGAGGCCTATTTTGGTTGTGCAAGTAACGTTATTTAGATGACTTTATTTTTCTAGATATATTTTACTTTACTTTTTCTTTTTGTAAGATTTTTTTACTTTCGACTTTTGTTATAACTAACTAAATATACGCAAGTGTTGCAGTCTTAAAGGCTAATTTTTTTTTTCAAGGACTCTGTAGAAGAAGAGAAAGAGAAAGAGAAAGAGAAAGAGAAAGAGAGAACTCTCCCATTACATTATGAGTACTGCTATGTTGTCTGTATACGGACTACTCCGTTCGCTAAGTGTCGTCGTTCCATTGGCAGGTAAACCGACGTGGGACCCGTGAATATGGGGGACAATGGAGTGTGGTGTCAGCCCCTGTTTTTCAAATTTAATTTAATTAGTGTTAATTAGTTGCTAATGACATATTTAGCTTTAAAATAATTTATTATGATTTTTAGGAATTTTTCTAGAATTTTTAAATAATTTTTAAATAATTTTTAAATAGTTTTTAAGTTAAAATATATCATTTTGTAATTAACTAAATTACTTTAATATCGTTTTGTAATATTTAATTATTTTAATATCGTTTTGCAAATGAATTAAATATTTTAATAGGAGTTTGCAAATAATATTTGCAAACTATTTGGTTTGGGGTTGTTATGCAAATTCCTAAATCCTAAGGACCTAGCTGCTAACCTACCTACCCCCCCCACGTTCTTTCTCTCTCCTCCGAACTACTCTCGACGACCGCCAGCTGCCGACGACCGGCCACCGACTTCCCCGCTATTTCCGGCCAGCCCACAATCCCAACCGACCTCCTCTTCCCCTATATATAACCCCCAGACCCTAAACCCTAACCCTAGTTCAACCTCGACCACCCCGACGAGAGCCTAAACCCTAACCCTAACTCCGGCGAGTGCAGTGCCGCCCCCCACAACGACCATCACCGCCTACCACCGCCACCACTCGACGCGCCATGTCGAGACGAACGCAGCGCCACCCGAGCGCCGCGTTCCCGACGCCCCTAGCCGCCGTCAGCACACTCGACAACCCTCCAGTTCACCGGACACGTGAGTAACACCCTAAAAACTGTGTCGTGCGTGTCTCGAACTCACGCACGACGTTCGCCTGGACACGAGCAACCTAGGGATAAGTCTGGACACGAAAGACTCGACCCGTGCGTGTCGTGCATAGCACGGACACGAGACTCGTGTGTCCTTAACTGACAGGACACCGAGATAGTTTTATCGGGTTTAAACCCATTCACCTAAACCTAAATAAATCTAACCCAAACCCTACCCCTAACACACAGCTCGGGCTGACCCCCTGGCCAGCCCGACCGAATGTCATGCCCCAGAACCAGAATACTGGAGAGCGGGGGCAGACATAGCCAGCTACGTATAACGGAATGGAATCCACACCGCCATACGGTCACGGCTGTCTAGATATGTGAGGGTTTCACTACAATCCATCAGTCTCTTAAGATCATAAAATAGCCTATTATCTTAATCTCAACCAACTAATAATAATCACAAGATATCAGATCTCCAAATATACAATTGTAAGGCGTCCCAAACATTACATATCAGATGATCATGAAGCTAGTCGTTACAAAATATGAGGACTAGCAAGAGTTCAGTCATACATGATCAACCCCCGGGGCTTGTCAATCATGTTACAGCCCGTAGGCAGACAGTAAGTAAGTACAATCGAGCTGACACTTGCTCGTCGGCTAAACGCCTCAAAAGAATAATTTATTTACAATATTACAGTGGGAGAACAAAAGAAACCCATTCGATGCCCTGGTTACGCCTGGTGACTACCATCGGGCTGGAAGACAGGAAGATCCTTTGCTGCTGCTCCGGTATCTGGCCATACAAAACCAGCTGGGTCAGACCCCAGAAAGAGCAAGTGCCACAAAGGAGGCTTCACTTAAGAACTAAAGCCAGCAAATCATTAGCAGTCAACATGTAAGAAAACAACAATAAGTAACACAGATTGAGGTTTGTGCACTACCAATGCACTTATCCCAATTAGAGAACATAATTAAGCGAAGCATTATTAACATAAAAGAACTGGAGAATCATGCTAAATAAAACATAGCTGGACAATATATGAAGAGAAAATGAAGGTACTATTCCGGAAGCCAGGTTACAATCCTTAAACCAAACAAGGACCGAGATTGTAACCCTTCGCCTGAACAGAACTTAGTCTCTGATCATTTATTGTTAAAGGTGCCATTCATTAACGTGAAAAGGAGAGAGTACAATGATAAAAGGGACAATGAAGAGTATAATACGCTAGAGTGACAATAGAGTACAATCATTATAGTGACAATCTGGAGTGACAATCATTCAATCATTCTGGTACAATCTTGCAATCAATCACTTCTAGACAATACTATACTGGACTAGACTCCATCCAATCAATCACGGCCAATCATTGCCTACGGCTTTCTACATTAACTAACTAGGGTTATCACAATCCTAATTACTAGCAAGATGCAATGAGATGCTCCAAGTAGTCACAGGCCCTGCAGCTATCCAGGTTATCCAGGTAATCATTATAGTGGCAATCTAGAGAGTATAATGCATTAGAGTGACAATAGAGTTCAATCATTTAAAGTGACAATCAAGAGTGCCCCACATAACAGTGGGCTGGAAATGTGCCCTACTCGTCGGCAGGCTACAAGTCCAAACATTTGCGGCCGGGATAACGGGATCGCCTGTAACTGGGGAACATCTCTTCATGACTAGTGAATTATACTAATTATTAACCTGAGTCCATTTCAGTAGGTACTCCTGACCGTGGTACTCAGGAGTCCCCTCCTAGACATGATGCAAGACAGGACTGGATTATTTGTACAAGCACAATCGCCCACGGTGTCCAGGTTACTTATACAAGTCATGTCAGGTAGCCGTCGCAACAGCTATTCGAGATAATCATGCCGGGTTATCATGTCAAGTGTACTAGTCAGGAGTGCGCCACGACGGGCCACTATCAGGTCATGTCAGGTTTTCTTGTCAAAAGTGCACCACTACGGGTCACTATCGTGTCATGCTCAAGTTTCATTTCTAAACATATTAAACAAATCCATGATTATCAAGTTCATGACAAAAGGCGTAAGGATATAAAATGGTCGTAAAATATCTAATAAAATATCAATATTCAGGGCTATAGAAGAGCCATGCGGCTCAGGCCTATGCGGTCAGGAAAGAGTAGACTCATGCAGCTAGAAGAGAACAGCCCATGCGGCTGAATCAGTGGTTCCATGCGGCCAAGGGTTTGGGTTCAACATGGAGCAGGCACACGGCTTCATGCGGCTAGAAGAAAGCCCAAGGCGCATGCGGCTCAGGGTTGCTGGAAATCCATACGGCCAGGAAGGACTGGGACTCATGCGGATGGCTAACACTCAGGTATATACGACCGGGCAAGTGGAGTTCCATACGGCTCGATATGGTGGGCATATGTGCGACTGCAAGGACAAGGGGCGCATGCGGCTGAAGGAAAACCGAGCCTATGCGGCTAGGAGCATTGGAGTCTATGCGGCTCAAAAGGAAAGGGTGCTCATGCGGCTAGGTCAATACAGGTTCATGTGGCCGGAACTGTACGCTCATGTGGCTCAAGGATCAGGGCCTATGCGGTCCACAAGTGCTAGAGTTCATGCGGCTTAAGGAGATGGGCACATATGCGGCCGATGGGGAATGAGCCCATGCGGCCAGGAAATTCAGAACTTTATGCGGCTGGGAATTAGGGCGAGTCATGCGGCTAAGTGAGTCCGACTCTCACGCGGCTCAAGAACTTCCAGTCATGCGGCTGGATAGAACACTTGCCGCATGAATATTCATGCGGTCAAGTCAAGCACTGTTCATCTTCTCCAAAATTTCAGAGAAGAAGAACACCATGAGAGCCAAGTCCTCAAGCTCTATAACTCCATCATCCGGAGCCTAAATCCGAACTTCCTTAGGTCAAAATGGGGTAGAACGAGATTCTCTACAACATGGAACCATCAAAACATAGAAATAACAAGATTAAGTAGATCAAAACTCAAGAAATCCAAAAATGAAATAAACTTAGATCTACGAGAATCTAGCCATAGAAATTAAAAATGTCAAGTACTAAAGTGCTTTAGAATGCAATAAGGAAGAGAATGAAGCAATAAAAATTGGAGTTCCTCCATGAAGCAAGTTGCACTTGCCTAGACCTCTCTCTCTCCTCACTCTGGTAGGTAAGGAAGTAAATGAGGAAGAAGAAGATGATAAATGAAGAGAGAGAATGAAGAGGGCTAATAAATACCAAGGTGGTGGTAGGTAGGGGGTTCACCTTGGGTTCATCATGAACCCAATCAAAACCAAGCCAAGCCGAACCAACCAACCTGAACCAGGAATAAACCAAGCCAAGAAGGAAATCATGCAATACAAGAATAAAATACGTACACGTATTCCAAGAAATACGTAATACGAACCACAAGCATTACACCGAACCCAAGAACTGACCCCTTTGGGCCGAGTTCGAACCCCCCTATTCTGTTTTTGTTTTCTTTTTGTTTTATTTTTTGTTTTATTTTGTATTTATATATATATATATATATATTTTATATATATATATATATATATATATATATATATATATATATATATATATATATATATATATATTTTTATATGTATTTAAGTATATATATTATTATATATATATACTGTTATATATGTATATATACAATATTTGTATATGTATATATATATATATATTTTATATTTGGTATTTTATTTTATAAGTGTATATATATATATATATATATATATATATATATATATTTTAAAATATATATATATATATATATATATATATATATATATTTTATAAAAAATATATATATATATATATATTTTTTTATAAATATATATATATATATATATATATATATATATATATATATATATATATATATATATATATATATATATATATATATATGTATTTATGTATAAATATATATATATGTATATATGGGTTCATGTGTATATATATTATTATATACATACTATTATATATATGTATACAATATTTGTGTATATATATATATTTTATAGTTAGTATTTCTTATATATATATATATATGTATATTTAACATATGTATATATATATATATATCCATTATGTATATATATAAATATCTATATATTTATATGTATATATATATAAATATTGTAGTTATATTTTTATGTATGTATTTCAAATTCTACTTTGTACAAAATATTTTTGTGCATGAATTCCCAAGTCATTTTTATTGTTTAAATTATGACTTGTATATTTTTACCACTCTAAAAAAATATTATTATTATTTAAATTCCTGTATTTTATTTGTTATGGTCAATTGATGTCCAAGCCTAGCATGAGTTTTTGGGCTCAATTGTGTCTAATACATTCAGAGTCTGTACAAGTCATATTGGACTTGATTCATGGCTCTGGGTCCTGTATCTGGACTTCGGTTCATTTCGAATACATGGACAAAAATAGTAAATAATTAATTAATTAATTTCCAGAAACTGTTGCTTGCTGTTTTGAATTTTTATATATATTTTAAGTGCTGTAAAAATCTGGAAAAAATTATATTTAAATACTCTGTTAATTTAGACAATTTATTATAATTTTTTTCGCATTTACTAAGTGCTGTTGGTATTTTATAAAAATAGAAAAACAGAACTTATTTTCAGTATATTTATGTTTGCTGATTTTTAATAAATATTTATGAGGGTTTATAAATTCCAGAAAAATTAGTATAAATTTCTATAATTAACAAGGATCATTCTGGTACTTTATTTTATGTAAAATTGAGCTTTTTGTCTATCTCAAAAATTGGTGGAACATAGTGTACAGTTGATTTAATTATTGAATAATTACGACTTGCAACTTTTTGTGTTGTTTTGCGTTTTAGTCGTATTGAACCTTACCCCGCACTAGTGTAAAGGCCCTAGAAAGTTAGTTATAGTATTGTGTCACCCCATATTGGTCTCCTATGCTAAAGTCACTATTTGGCTAGGTGTCCAATCAGAAAGTCGTGTTGCACCACTAGTATTTTAGTATTTAACTTAGTATAAAAACTAAGTTTATGTATTTATTTCTACAGTGACGAGTTACCAGGCATCTATAGCATTATTATTGCTGCTTTGCTTTGCTAAAGGCAAGTACTTTCTACAAACTTACATACTGTTACATCAATGAACTGCAAATCCACCCATGTTAAATGCTGATCCTTGGGGTAGCAAGTTAAATCTTCACATATTGTACTTTCAGTCACTACCATGCTTAGGACAGTCTTTATGTATCTCTCACATAATTAGAATCTGGGTTATGGGAAAACTGTTAGTAGCATACGTGATTATGCCCCCCTTACTCGTACGTACGTATCGAGCAAGGTTGACATTTTATGTATACCTTGTCGTAGGCGCACCAGCTGTATTTGTACGTATGTACAACTATCGCTTGTTTTACTTGTACGGAAGTACATTTTATATACTTGTACCATAGTACATTTTACACCTATTGACGATCACGTACCTGCTACCGTTTTGAACATTACATATGCATCTGTCTCTATGTCACGCCCCAGAACCAGAATACTGGAGAGCGGGGGCGAACATAGCCAGCTACGTATATTGAAATGAAGTCCATCTCGCTATACGGTCATGGCTGTCTAGATATGAGGGTTTACTACAAGCCAACAGTCTCTTAAGGTCAAGCCTACTGTCTCAACCTCAAGCAAGTAATATAATTACAAGATGTTTGATCACCAAATATACAATAAAAAGGCATCCCAAATATTACATATCACCTGATCTTGAAGCTAGTCGTACAAAATGCAAGGACTAGCAAGAGTTAAGTCATATATGATCAACCCTAGGATTTGTTAATCATGTTTACAGCCCTTAGGCAGACAGTAAGTAAAAGTGCATCGAGCTAACAGGTGCTCGTCGGCTAAACACCTCAAAAGAATAATTTTATAATAGAGTGAGCGAAATAAAATAGAAAACCCACTCGTAGTCTGGGTTCCTTCTAGTTGCCACCATCGGGCTGGAGGTTCGGTAGATCCTCGGGAGCTGCTCCGAAATTTGGCCACACAAAACCAGCTGGGTCAAACCCCAGAAAGAGCAAGTGCCACAAGGGAGGCCACGAAATAAGAACAAAATCTAGCATATCAGAACATAAGAAAATAGAACAAAAGTACAAGTAATAAAAGTACCGCAGGACAATAAGCGACTAGGGACATAGAACCATTCCGGGAGCCAGGTTATAACCCGTAAACCAAACAAGGACCGGGGTTGTAACCCTTCGCCTGAATAACACTTGTCTCTATCCATTTATTGTTAAAGATAAGTTAAACAATCATGTACAGGAGTGCCAAGTACAGGGGCTAGACAGGACTTAGACAGGGCTAGACAACATCCATTCACAAGCGGCCAAGCAATTACTACGGCTTACTACTTTAACTAACTAGGGTTATCACAAGCCTAATTACTGACAAGATGCAATGAGAATTTCCCAGTCCCAAGTCCTGCAGACTATCTAGTTATCCTTCTGCGGGTTGAGAGTATGGTTGGGTACATCGCCCCAGAGACGATATACCCTTAGGTGACTTAGAGGGTGCAACACATGACAGTGTGCTGGAAATGTGCTTTACTCGTCGGCAAGCTACAAGTCCAATTAAGGTGCCCAGATAACGAGATTGCCTGTGACTGAAAATTTTCTATGAACTATAGTTTGATCTAGTCATTATCCTAATCCATATTCAATGTGAATCCCTGACCGTGGGAACCAGGGAGTCACGTCCTAGACATGATGCAAGACAAGACAAGTGGATTGCACAAGCAAGCAAGCAGGAACACCCACGGTGTCAAGGTTGATTATACAAGTCAAGTTAGCCATCGCAACGGCATCAAGTCAAGTCAAGTCAAGTCAAGTTAC
Source organism: Iris pallida (assembly GCA_029216955.1). Taxonomy (NCBI): domain Eukaryota; kingdom Viridiplantae; phylum Streptophyta; class Magnoliopsida; order Asparagales; family Iridaceae; genus Iris; species Iris pallida. The sequence continues at coordinate 5,232,199 of JANAVB010021799.1, forward strand.
AAGTCGAGTAGCAAGTTACAAGTCAAGAGTGCGCCGCCACGGGCCACTATCAAGTTATCAGGTTATAAGTCAAGAGTGCACCCCATCGGGTCACTATCAAGAAGATCAGAAAGTACCAGGATCGTAAATCACAGAAAACCACAAAAACCGTACTAGTCATAGCAAATACTGAAAAATGTGTCAAGTTGTGTTGGGTCAAGATAGTCGTGCTGTGTGGAACAAAATCTCAAAACCCAATCCACAAAAGAGGAGCCAAGCTCAAGAAATAAACCAATTCATCAGGGGCAAGTGGGTTGCGCGGGGGTTTGATGGCGCAGGGGTCAATTACGCCGGGAGCCAACTGCGCCAGGGTCCAAGTGCGCGGGGAGCCAACTGCGCAGGGGTAAGCTGCACAGGGGTATAGGTGGCACATGAGAAGACTGCGCATGGATGGATGGCGCATAAGCAGACTGCGCTTGAGCAGACTGCGCATGATCAGACTGCGCATTGATGGATGCGCGCTGGGGTTGAGCGCAGTTCGCCGAGGGGCAAGCAGCGCGGTCGGCGCTGCGCTAAAGAGCGCAGGCCGAGAGGGGGATGCGCAGTCCAGCACTGCGCTAAAGAGCGCAGCCGTTTTCTTCTCCAGGCCGAGAGCAAGCATCAAGAATACCAAAAATTCCATTCTTCATATCTTGGTCAAATCAAAGCCAAATCTAGATTTTTAAAGTTCTAACTTGAGTAAAATTGAGTTCTCTTCCACATGGAAGCATCAAAACCCACAAAAACCTAACTAAAATAGATTAAAACCATGTAAATCCGAAAATAGAGAAAACTTAGATCTAGAACAATGGAGACTCCAAATCACAAAATGTCAAGTTTTAATGTTGATCTCCATGGCCTAATCTAGCTAATAGACAAATAAAAACTGGTTCTCATGTGGTGGCAAGGTGCACTTGCCTATGGTGTTGGTGAGTTGTGTAGAGGAAGGAAGAAGAAGGAGATGGAGAAAATAATGAAAGAGTTATGAGGAGAGCAAAAAGTTAGGTAGGGATTTAATGGGGGTGGATATGTTGTGTTGAGGGTGGAGCATAGGCTAAGGTGTTCCATGCATATTAAACCAAACCAAACCAAACCAAACCAATCCTTCTCCACAAAATAAAACCAAGCTAGGTCAAAAACACATTTTACGAGGAAAACCAAAAATTTGTAAGTTAAACCAAAACACAATTACATGCCAGAATCCGAGAAAAGAAAATACAAGTCCGAAATACAGGCAAGCTTAATCAAAATATGCATTTTGAATATGGGCATTACAACTCTACCCACCTTAAAAGAATTTTGTCCTCGGAATTTAAATCAAGATGCTATAGATGTAAGAACCAACTATACTAATCACCAATAAGCTACACTAAGCAAGCAATCAAGCAATCATACAAGCAAGCAAGGATGGAAAGCATAAGGCATAAGGAAGACATTATACCTTACGAGTCAAACAAGTTGGGATATCGTGATCGGATGTCATCCTCACACTCCCACGTTTGACTCTCCCAAGGAGCGATGAACTCAAGCCACACGAACTAAACTGATAGTCTTGCGCTTGAGGTCTCTCTCTTTGGTCAAACAGGGATACGGGCCTCTCCTCATACGAAAAGGTTGGTACCAATAACTATTTTCGAATGATCTAGGACATGGCTCGGGTCCGGGATATACCGTGGTAATTGGGATACATAGAACATGACATGTGTCCCGCATAACGACGGCGAAAGCAAGACAATAGGACACAAATACCTCTATGCTGATCCTGGATCTGGGCCTGAGCCAGGGCAAACTGCTGAGGCCTCTGTTACTGGAAGGCCTGGGCCTGAGGCGACAATGGCCTCTGTGGCTGATACTGCTGCTGTACCGGTGCCGGTGCTGGTCCCCTTACCGAGGGACTGGTTAGGTTAGAAGAGGACGGACTACCCCTATTCGGGTAGGCTCCTATCTTGTGATCTGTCGTTCCACAAGCCAGGCATAATCCCTGCGTCCTGCGACAATCAGCCACCACGTGCCCTGGCTTTCCGCAATGAGAACATCCCATCGCGGAAGTCTGCTTCTGCTTCTGTTGCTGAGGGGACGTCGGAGTCGAATACTGAACCGACGTAACCGAATATGCTCTTTGGGAAACTCCAATAGTCAAAGCCCTGGCTGCCGGGGCTGGTGCTGAAGACTGGGTCATCTGGCCGTGAGACCGTTTTCGACCTCCAGTCCTGTCCACGATCCTCTGGGAGGTATACTCATGCCTCCTAGCTGCTCTGAAATCTGCATCGTACGTCTGGTGCTCAAACTGCTCGGCTGCCAATAAGATCTCCAAATGCAGTCCCTGCTGGAACCGCTGGGACCTATCAAACTCGGTCGCCACCAAGGTGGGGGCAAACCTACTGAGTCTAGAAAACTCAGATGCATAACTGTCGACCGATCTGCCTCCTTCCTTCAAGTTGGTAAATCTCGTCTGCAGGTCGTATCGAGCCACAGCATCAAAATACTTCGTTTGGAATCTCTCTCTAAACACCGCCCAAGTAATGGGTGCCACTAATCCCATGGCCTGCGCTGCCCACCAACTGCGAGCTAAATCCAGCAACTGTAGGCGTACCACCGCCACCTTTTCATTCTCAGGTGTCCTGGCTGCTTCCAGAACCACCTCGGTATCCTAAAGCCAAGCGTCTGCGGCAATCGCATCTTTACTGCCGTCGAAGAAGGGAGGGTTCAGGCGCTTGAAGCTGTTGACCGTGCTGTTCCCTGGTTGACCGCCTCTGGTCAAACCATCGGCCACTGCCTGGTGCAAGACGTCTCCTCTGCGATCTTGAGAAGTTATCAAGGCCCTGATGAGACCTACCAAGGTGCCATCATCCGGCTCAGCAGGCTGAACAGGCTGAACCGGGGGCTCTCCTCCAGGAGGTATAACTCTGAAGGCAACTCCGGAATGCTGGACTTGATCTCCAGGTTGCTGGTCCACGGGAGGTGCTCCACCTTGCTGATCGGCGGGGTCAGGTACAGTGTCGCTGAAGAAGACGACACAAGGAAAACAATAAAGAAGGACCAGGACAGATCAACGATACAAGCATGTGATCAGGTCAAGATTCTCAGGGATTCAGAGGATACGAACAGAGATCAAGGATGAATAATGATTGAGACATCTATTCGGTAAACCCACACATTTTTTGATTGACAAGACCTGCATGGGCCACCACTTAGACCATGTCATGCCCCAGAACCAGAATACTGGAGAGCGGGGACGAACATAGCCAGCTACGTATATTGAAATGAAGTCCATCTCGCTATACGGTCACGGCTGTCTAGATATGAGGGTTTACTACAAGCCAACAGTCTCTTAAGGTCAAGCCTACTGTCTCAACCTCAAGCAAGTAATATAATTACAAGATGTTTGATCACCAAATATACAATAAAAGGTATCCCAAATATTACATATCAGCTGATCCTGAAGCTAGTCGTACAAAATGTAAGGACTAGCACGAGTTAAGTCATACATGATCAACCCTAGGATTTGTTAATCATGTTTACAGCCCGTAGGCAGACAGTAAGTAAAAGTGCATCGAGCTAACAGGTGCTCGTCGGCTAAACGCTTTAAAAGAATAATTTTACAATAGAGTGAGCGAAACAAAATAGAAAACCCATTCGTAGCCCGGGTTCCTTCTAGTCGCCACCATCGGGCTGGAGGTTCGGTAGATCCTCGGGAGCTGCTCCAAAATCTGGCCACATAAAACCAGCTGGGTCAAACCCCAGAAAGAGCAAGTGCCACAAGGAAGGCCACGAAATAAGAACAAAAGCCAGCATATCAGAATATAAGAAAATGGAAGAAAAGTACAAGTAATAAAAGTACCGCAGGACAATAAGCGACTAGGGACATATAACCATTCCGGGAGCCAGGTTACAACCCGTAAACCAAACAAGGACCGGGATTGTAACCCTTCGCCTGAATAGCACTTGTCTCTATCCATTTATTGTTAAAGATAAGTTAAACAATCATGTACAGGAGTTCCAAGTACAGGGGCTAGACAGGACTTAGACAGGGCTAGACAACATCCATTCACAAGCGCCCAAGCAATTACTACGGCTTACTACTTTAACTAACTAGGGTTATCACAAGCCTAATTACTAACAAGATGCAATGAGAATTTCCCAGTCCCAAGCCCTGCAGACTATCCAGTTATCCTTCCGCGGGTTGAGAGTATGGTTGGGTACATCGCTCCAGAGACGATATACCCTTAGGTGACTTAGAGGGTGCAACACATGACAGTGTGCTGGAAATGTGCTCTACTCGTCGACAAGCTACAAGTCCAATTAAGGCACCCAGATAACGAGATTGCCTGTGACTGGAAATTTTCCATGAACTATAGTTTGATCTAGTCATTATCCTAATCCATATTCAATGTGAATTCCTGACCGTAGGAACCAGGGAGTCACGTCCTAGACATGATGTAAGACAAGACCGGTGGATTGCACAAGCAAGCAAGCAGGAATACCCACGGTGTCAAGGTTGATTATACAAGTCAAGTTAGCCATCGCAACGGCATCAAGTCAAGTCAAGTTAAGTCAAGTCAAGTCAAGTTACAAGTCGAGTAGCAAGTTACAAGTCAAGAGTGCGCCGCCACGGGCTACTATCAAGTTATCAGGTTACAAGTCAAGAGTGCACCCCATCGGGTCACTATCAAGAAGATCAGAAAGTACCAGGATCGTAAATCACAGAAAACCACAAAAACCGTACTAGTCATAGCAAATACTGAAAATCGTGTCAAGTCGTGTTGGGTCAAGATAGTCGTGCTGTGTGGAACAAAATCTCAAAACCCAATCCACAAAAGAGGAGGCAAGCTCAAGAAATAAACCAATTCATCAGGGGCAAGTGGGTTACACGGGGGTTTGATGGCACAGGGGTCAATTGCGTCGGGAGCCAACTGCGCCGGGGTCCAAGTGCGCGGGGAGCCAACTGCGCAGGGGTGAGCTACGCAGGGGTATAGGTGGCGCATGAGCAGACTGCGGATGGATGGATGGCGCATGAGCAGACTGCACATGATCAGACTGCGCATGGATGGATGCGCGCTGGGATTGAGCGCAGTTCGCCGAGGGGCAAGCAGCGCGGTCGGCGCTGCGCTAAAGAGCGCAGGCCGAGAGGGGGATGCACAGTCCAGCACTGCGCTAAAGAGCGCAGGCTGCCGTCTTCTTCTCCAGGCCGAGAGCAAGCATCAAGAACACCAAAAATTCTATTCTTCATATCTTGGTCAAATCAAAGCCAAATCTAGATTTTCAAAGTTCTAACTTGAGTAAAATTGAGTTCTCTTCCACATGGAAGCATCAAAACCCACAAAAACCCAACTAAAATAGATCAAAACCATATAAATCTGAAAATAGAGAAAACTTAGATCTAGAACAATGGAGACTCCAAATCATAAAATATCAAGTTCTAATGTTGATCTCCATGGCCTAATCTAGCTAATGGACAAATAAAAAGTGGTTCTCATGTGGTGGCAAGGTGCACTTGCCTATGGTGTTGGTGAGTTGTGTAGAGGAAGGAAGAAGAAGGAGATGGAGAAAATAAATGAAAGAGTTATGAGGAGAGAGAAAAGTTAGGTAGGGATTTAATGGAGGTGGATATGTTGTGTTGAGGGTGGAGCATAGGCTAAGGTGTTCCATGCATATTAAACCAAACCAAACCAAACTAATCATTCTCCACAAAATAAAACCAAGCTAGGTCAAAAACACATTTTACGAGAAAACCAAAAATCTGCAAGTTAAACCAAAACACAATTACAGGCCAGAATCCGAGAAAAGAAAATACAAGTCCGAAATACAGGCAAGCTTAATCAAAATATGCATTTCGAATATGGGCATTACACTCTATGACATATGTGTCCTTGCCATGATAGATTGTGTGATGCCATGATTCCAGTTTATTACTTTTCTGTTCATTTTATGTTTCGTATATTAGTTTGCTAGAAATAGTACTTGCTCCCGTCCTGACAGAATAACATTGTAGGTATTCTTACTGAGGAGGAGTTGCTCTGTGATTCGTATTATGGAGTTACTGCCGAGGACCAGGCTTTGTCTTATGAGGATGTACCTGCGGGGAACCTCGTCTAGTTGTCTATTTGCTTTAGGCTTTTGAGAGTAGTCATGTATTAGACTATATATTTTGTAACTGGACCTGTATCCAGTTTTATATTTCAGACTTGTACTTGGACTTATTATTATATGAGATGACTTTTGTGTTTGGAGCATTTATGACTCTTTATTACATATAGAACTGTTAGCACATTTAGTCTTATCTTGTTATCTCTAGAACAGCTTACTGCGCTTTATCTCAAGCGTAGGCTGGACATGACTCGGCCCGGCCCAACAATTTGGGTAGCAGGTTATGACATATTTTTAGTAGTGGCCCACGCAGGTCGTCTGACTAAATTGTTTGGTTACGTCATTGTACCAAGCTTGCCTGCAATTAGGAACTTAAGGTAATTAGACAACATTAGGAATGACGCTTAGAACACCTAGAGGAATACTAGGATTGCAACATAGGAAACGCATCACATGCTTGCTATTATAATTATATTTTCTTGTCTATGATTGTTTACTTTAAAGAGTCCTTATAAGTCCTTTTATTTATTTAGATGGTGCTTACTCGTTCATCCCAGTATGTCACACCTGAGAATAGCACACTCCCTATCCAGTCAGCTGACCAGTTGACCGATATACCTCCACCTCCACCTACCATATTCCTCCACTCTACAGATCCACAAACCCAGATGCCTCCACCACCTTCCACATCACAGTCCCAGCAGGACCCGATATTCCCACCACCACCTATCACTATACCTATCCAGGCTTTCGTCACACTCGACGGGAACCAACTGCTCACTCTGATCCAGGGGTTCCTAACAACCCATCAGGAGCAGACCACCCTACTCCGCCAGAGCATGGAGCCTGCTGAGGAACGTACCGTGGTCCCACCACCTGTAGAGCCACGATAGAGAGCGGAGACGATCAAGGACTTCATGGGTCTGAACCCCAAGGAGTTCTTAGGGACTGAGGGCATAGTTATAGCAGATGAATGGCTAGACTCGGTAGAGAGGAAGCTCCTTGGAGCTAGGTTGCCAAATGACCTCCAGGTCAAGACAGCGAGATTTCTGCTGACAGACTTGGCAGGTGTTTGGTTCCGGAATGAGCCACTATTTGCGAGAGGGAGGGCCACTTGGGATCAGTTCAAGACCCAGTTCAAGAAGAAATTCTTTTCGACCACCGCTAGGGTAGCCATGGGGCTACGATTCCAGAACATCTAGCAGGAGAACCGTTCTGTCGACGAGTATGCGGCAGAGTTTAGTCGCCTGAGCCGTTTCGCTCCTAGTCTAGTTGCTGACCCTAAGGAGATGACGCGTAAGTTTTGCCATGGTCTAGTTCCAGACATTGGCATTCTTATAGTGGCGAACGGTACGACTGACTACTACCAGAGCCTAGAGTTGGCCCGGAGCATAGAGGAGCGTCTTCAGTCTTGCAAGAGGCCGGCTTCTGTACACCTCGAGGGACCCTCCAAGCGTCAGGCTTTCCACACTACAAGAAAATAGGTCTTTCCCAACGTTTTTTTTTTCGACGTTTATGGAAACGTTGGCTAAGGCATAATATTCTGACGTTCTTTTATAAATGTTTCAAAATACCTACGTTTATTTTTAAATGCCAAAAATTTCCAACGTTTGGTCAACAACGTCAAAAAATATGGACTTTTTCGACGTTTTTTCTTCTTCTTTAATAAACGTTGCCAAATACTGACATTTGTTTTTAAGTGTTGAGGAATTATCGACGTTTAGTAAAAAACTGCAAAAAAATTACCGACGTTTTGGCTAAAAAATGTAGAATATTTATTCACTACACCCAAATAGTTACTAAAAATCTATTTTGTATTTATATTATTTTTATAATTTTTGTAATGCTGAAAACCATTACGAATTATAAAAAATTGAAATACTTCCCGCACTTATTTTCATCTTTCCCCTCTCACTGGAGTTTTCCCTTTCTTTACTCGAGCTCCCCCAATTCCTCTCTCTCTCTCTCTCAATCTCATATGGTCGAATAGCAAACCCGAAATCTCCACCTACATCCGACACGCAAATGGTGAGGGTCGATGCTCCGGCTGGCCATCCTCTCTCAGCTCCTCGTCATTGCCCTAATCTTCCTCTCGTGGTTTCTCTTCGACCCTTACGACACCTCCCTTCCGTGCCTTGCCATCCCAGCCATCTGTTCTCGACCACTCTCCTATTAATGGTCGGGGATTGCCGTAGCGATCGAGCGGATCGTCGTGTGAGATTTCGTCTACTTCAAGCGCACGAAAGAATGTGGCTACGAGTATGAGCAGCCAACGACGAATGGTATCGATAATTCCAAGTAGGATTTTCAATTCATTTACAAATCCATTATTTTTTGATTAATTGTGATTTATTTGGTTGTTATTCTGCGTCGGGTTCAATGCGGAGACGGTGCAGTACATTTATTTGGTTGATTAATTATAATTTATTTCGTCTACTTCAAGCGCACGGAAGAATGTGGCTAACTTAACAGATTCTTTTTTCTCAGATCCTATTATAAAAGGCTTTTCAAGGATTAAGTAAAGGTAACTTTTGTAAATATCCTCTCTGCTGAAAGCATTTTTTTTGTTCCTCTATTATCCATATACTAAGGTGAACCATAACATTCAACTTGCTAGTGATAAGTTGATGACCGAGGACCCTCCTATCTTTTCATATATTGTGGACAACTATGTGAAATTGTAAATTGTGTAAAATGTTGTCCAAAAAATATCGATTGTCTTGCACATTCTTATTAGAATTTCTCAGAAATTAGTTATAGACTTGTTTTTGTTGATACGATACAATTCTTATTATTTGGTGATGACTCGTGACCTTTTCAATGATACAACCTTGACTTGAATGATCAGAGTATATGTTTTGATGCATTATACGAAATCAAGGGATGGAAGGGGATTCAACATGATAGGGGCAGTACAAAATGGCTCTCCCAATCTAGTCTTGTGAACTTTAGGTATGTTATAAGAAGATTATAGGTATATACTATAGTGGTATGACGATATCTAAGGTCCACATCATAGTAGATGCCATCCAAATTCCAGCTTTTGGTCTTTCCATTAGATAGGGTTGGTAAACCAAATTATTGTGCTTTAAATATGATGGTTTATTAAGTATGACATGATATAGTCTGATTCTTTTCGTCACCTAAATGATTAATCATTAGGTGAGATGTCATGTAATTCAAATAAATTTATTTGAGACTTCAAACCTTAACTTTCTTGAGACACTTTTGTTATTGTGTATCATATGCTACTTTAAATTGTGGTTGGACACAATTCTTGTTCTAACGAGTCATCAAGCTGCACTTTCTTATATCTAAAAGACAAGCACGTATACTCTATATAAACAATACATTGTTAAGAAAAAACCAAGTAATCTAGACAATGATGTTTCAATTACCAATGTGCGAAAGTTGTGTTTTAATTACCAAACGGCTGAGATCGTTGTGGTGAATTAGGATGGTAATGTTGCAGGATTATTGCTTTAGTGATCCCTCATTAAGTAACCCCTCACTATGTCTTAGGATCGCTTTATTGATATGTTAGTGTAAAGTACATTTCATCGTCATCATTGCATGCATAATAGTCCCAATATTTCTCATTTATCGTTTATTTTATTTTTGTATCTGCTATATTACCTTTATACTACGAAGACCCCCTTACCTCTATCCCTGCAAAGCTCCATTCCTTGTGAATATTTGTATCTTATTTTATGGCATGTTAGATGTGGTTCGTACATGAAGGTTAGATTGGATGTTTATGGTTGGTTGTTGACTACATATGTTGGAGAGTTATTGCTACTACTGCAACAATGGCCAATTAGATTTTTTTACAATGAATTAGAGGTTCTTGTGAAAGCTATTGTCATGTCAGTCTGGAATCTCCCTAACCCAATCTGGAAATGGACTTAACTACTGGGACATGTTATTTAAAGTGTACCTGGCACAGACCTGATCTGTCTATCTGGTTAAGGCTGCTAAATTATATCAATAAATCTGACTTTAACTTGTTCAAATCAATGACGTCCTCAGTATAGCCTGTTTGCAACTTGTCCTCATGCCAATATCACTATCTCTGCTATCTTAAGGTCACAATTAGATTTCATATTATTGTGTTGTGAAGCGCATTTATTTATTTATTTTGTGACACAACACAGGCAATCTTGACAAGAAGGAACTCATTTAGTGGAATCAGATATTTGGATGAACATGCCATATTTGCTTGGGAACACATAAACGAGCCTCGTTGTGTACTGAATTCATCTGCTCCTCTCCTTCAGGTGAAGAGCCGCTCTTAAATTTTCCTAACCATTAATTTCAGAAAATTAATTTCAATAAACTTGCTAACCATCTGCAATGCCAAGAGATTGAATCTTTATTTATGCTTTTGGTTAGGCTTGGATCACTGAGATAGCTTCTTATGTCAAGAGCTTGGACCAGAACCACCTTGTTACCATTGGCCTTGAAGGGTTCTATGGGCATAAAGGAACTGAAAGATTGAGAGTGAACCCTGGGGATTGGGCAGGTGCACTTGGTTCAGATTTCATCCAAACCGACAGTTGCATATATATTGATTTTGCTTTAGTCCATGCATATCCTGATAGCTGGATCCCTCAGGCAAACCTGGAAGAGAAGGTCAAATACCTGTATAGCTGGGTGGCTTTCCATGTGAACGACAGCAAAATGTGCTAAAGAAATCTGTCATCTTCTCGGAGGTAGGCTTCAACTTGCAAGGAAAGACGAGCAGGTCATATGATAGGGATATTTTACTGAAGACTATTCTTGATCAAGTCTACGAGTCGGCTCAAATAGGGCAAGCTGGAGCAGGAGCTGGATCTTTAATATGGCAATTTATGGTCGAAGGAATATAGGTATATCGGGATGAATTCTAATTGTATTTAATTCAAGGTTTGCAGTATCAGAATCAGCGTCTTGGACCTATCTTACACTGAGCATTGTTCCATTGGACATATACAAAGCACTTAGGAGGGACATTAAGTGTTATTCTGTCCGGAACACCTGAGAAGCACGAGCCTTATTAAGGTTTGACAGGTTCTCATTGTTGTGTGGCAACAATGAGCATGGGAGCAATTTTACTCGAGGGAAGAGAATATTATTTGATCACCCAATTGCTAGTTCGCTATGTATAAAGTACTTTGTTGAGTTTTTAAAAAAAAAAACTTCCTGCAGCTTGTGTAGATTTGAGTTGATGTACTCAAATATATCTAGAATTGTCCATAAATGTTGAATTGATTGCTGCACATTAGGCCTGTTGATTGTTGAAAAGAAATAACTATTATGAATTAAACCAGGGATAATTGGGAAGATGGAAATCCTGGATCTTGGGGACCAATCCACAATATCAGGTCTGTGATCTCAATTCAATATTCATATTATTTTCATTAGAGTGCGAGATGTTCTCTTCTTTTTATATTTTATTTTCCAAACCTTTGAAGTTCATGTAATATAATTCCAACTGTCTTTGTACCTATCTATCACAGCCAGGAACACCTACCGCCCGACCATATGAGGCACCTACTCCTGGTTTAGGATGAGCTAACACTCCAGGTGGGAATTACAGCAAATCTGGAACACCGATGAGATGGCAGTCCGCCATATGGTATTGTGATCATGCTTTAACATTTTTCATTAGTGGCATTCAATAGTTTTTTCTCGTCAGTAAAAACTTAAAAGTTGATGTCTTCCTCATGTTCTTATATCAGGAAATGCTCCAAGTCCATACTTGCCATCAACTCCTGGCTTGCAGCCAATGACACCTAGTTCTGCATCATACCTTCCTGGCACACCTGGTGGACTGCCAATGACGCCTAGAAATGTTGAACTGGATGTTATGTCACCTACAATAGGTTAGTTTCCATCAACTTTGTTCCCATACAAGAGTGCTAGTCCCTCTTATGGATTATATTTATAGATCTTATAAGAACAATTACAAATTTACATGAGCTTAAGTTATCTAAAATCAAGAAGTCAAACTACAAAGTTGTTAGAAGGTTACACAGAAACCTAATTTTGTTAACCATTAGTGATTATGGAAATGCCTGAATCATGCAAGGATAAGTAAATGAATTTAGGTATTGAAGTATATTTTCCTGATCTCTTGACTCAATGCATATGTCATGTATGAATTTAGGTTATTGAGCACCCAAGTATGTCACAAGTTCGAGAGGATTTGGGCAGTCCTAAATTATACCTGGTATTTTCTGAATTATTAGGACTGAAATGCACTTCGATATCTATCCATTTGTTTGTGTATAATACTAACTACCACCTTTCTATAGTTATGTTCAATAAATTCCATTATCCCGATGCTTTATATACTCTATATATGCGACTGTTGCATTCATAGAGGCCTTGATTTTGTTAAATAGATGCCTCTCACATTACATATCCTACTACTGCCGTCTTGATTGCACGTTAATTGCTGCAGTTCCTATCAGGAACTTTACTGTATGTGCAATAACTTTGTAGATACTTTTATGTTTTGTCAGCCTGATATCGGCCATCTTGATGTTCTCAAGTTAAAGGTTTCAGCTTTTTAGATACTTTTATGTTCTGTAGATTCCGCAGTAGGCATACTTTTAGTTCTCAGCCATCGTGTATGGTTTTTTTTTACCTTAATTATTAACCTTCTCACTTTTTCTTGGTTTTACTGATGTGCGTGTTCAGCATTGTTTTGTAGTTTTATTATTTACATTTATATTTCCTTGGGTGGAAATTCACTTGCTCATTGCACGTGAAATTATTAAACTGATAATATTTTAATAAACTCGGTAATATTTTATTAAACTCGGTAATATAGTAAAATATTATATTTAATCAATAAAAGATTATTTAATAAATTATATATTGTTGAACTTATAATGTTACTTGGAGTGTGATTTAATTACTCATTGGGAAGCTGGTTGAATATAAATGCATGGCAAATATATTCAATTTTTTTTAAATGGCTTTACCTATACCGACGTTTTTGTCAAAACGTTGGCAAATTGTTGGAAAAAGGTGGGAAAGCAAATCCCAACATTTTTGCAAAAGATTGGGAAAGTAGTCCAATTTTTGACGTTTTTGTAAAGCGTTGGAAAATTTCATCCATTATTGCAGAATTGTGGACGTTTATTAAACGTTGCGGCAAACGTGGGGAATACATATGCCAACGTTTATCTCCCAACTAGGGCAACGACGACGTTTGTAGAAACGTTGAAAAAACGTTGGGAATACATATGCCAACTTTTTTACCTTTTTCCCGATGTTTATAAAATGTTGGAAAAAATTAATTTTCTTGTAGTGCCAGCAGAGAGCACCGACGCCGCACCAGCAGACATACCGTCCTCCCACACCACATCACCCGACCCCGCCAGTTAGAGCCCTGGGACCCCGACAGTAGCAGAAGGGAACTATGTGTTCTTTCTGTGGAAGACCAGGGCATGATTACTCCATCTGCAGAAAGAGGTTGAAGCAGTGCTTCGTTTGTGGGTCTGCCACCCGTCAGATTCGGGACTGCCTAGTAGCCAAGGGACCTAGAGGGCAGCTTCGACTCTGCAGCAGAGGTTTGGGACAACATCTGCAGCAGCAGAAGGGACCCCAGGAGAAGACTTATAGTCAAGCTCTTGAGCCGAGCCGGAGCAGGTTTGGAGCCAGATTATTTGGCTGACGTCATCACAGGTCATGTTTATTTGTATACTTTTAGCTCTATGCTTGTTTGATTGGTGCATCTCATAGCTTTCTGTCATTAGAGTTTATGCATAACACCACTTAGTAGCTACACCTATCGAGGAGATTAGTAGAGTAATGACGGGAGGAGGACCAGTGCCCATTAGAGCTATCTATAGATGCTCTATTACTATAGCCGGGAGAGAGTTCAGGGGACGATTCTTTGTGATGCCACTCTCGGTTATGATATCATATTAGGGATGGACTGGCTTAGCTATGCCCATGCAGCTATAGACTGTCATAAGGGTAGTATTTGTTCAGTCCCCCAGGCACAGCACCATTCAGTGTCAGGAGGACAGGGCCGGAGATCAGCCTAGAGCCGAACTGTTGTACGACAGTTGGGGAGTTATCACCGCCAACCCTATCATTAGGGAGTTTATGGATGTATTCCCAGAGGATCTTCCAGGACTTTCGCCTGACAGAGATGTGGAGTTACTATAGATTTAGACCGGGTTCATCACCAGTATCCCGGACTTGCTATAGAGTGAACCCCAAGGAGGCCGTAGAGATAAAGGAGCAGATTGATGACCTGTTGAAAAAGGGTTTCATTCGATCTAGTGCTTCTCCATGGGGAGTGCCAGTGCTCTTTGTGCCTAAGAAGGATGGTACAGTTCGGTTGTGTATTGACTACCGGGCGTTAAATGCCATCACCATTAAGAACAAATATCCTCTGTCCAGGATAGATGATTTGTTGACCAGTTGAGTAGGGCGAAAGTATTTTCCAGGATAGATTTGAGATTCGGGTACCACCAGGTGAAGGTCAGGGCAGCAGACATCCAGAAGACGGCGTTCAACACGAAGAACGGGCAGTACGAGTTTCTGGTGATGCCATTTGGTCTCACAAATGCGCCAGCTGTCTTTATGAATTTGATGAATAAGATTTCACCAGTATCTGGATAAGTTGTCGTTGTATTCATCGACGACATCCTGATCTACTCGAAGACGTCGGAGGAGCATGCAGAGCACTTGCGGACAGTTTTGGATTCTGAGGCAGGAGAGATTGTATGCCAAATTGTCGAAGTACGAGTTCTTTTTAGACCGAGTGGAGTTTCTCGGCCATGTAGTTACTGGAGAGGGGATCTCGGTGGATCCCAGGAAGATTGCTGCAGTTGAGATGGAAGGCTCCGACGTCAGTTTCAGAGATCAGGAGCTTTCTGGGTTTAGCCGGCTATTATAGGAAGTTCGTCCAGGACTTTGCTAGGATAGCTGAACCCATGACGAAGCGAGCGGCGGAAGGACGTAGAGTACATCTGGTCAGAGGACTGCCAGGCAGCATTTGAGGAACTGAAGAGGAGGCTGACAACCGCTCCAGTTCAGACATTACCTTCAGGATCTGGAGTTTTACCATATACAGCGATGCTTCGGAAAAGGGGCTAGGATGTGTCCTACAGCAGCATGAAAAAGTGATTGCTTATGCATCTAGGCAATTACGGAATCACGAGCAGAACTATCCTACCCCATGACCTAGAGTTAGCTGCGGTGATCTTTGCACTCAAGTTATGGAAACATTATTTATACGGAGAGCGTGTGGAAATCTTTACTGACCACAAGAGCTTGAAGTATGTGTCCACGCAGAAAGAGCTGAACATGAGGCAAAGACGATGGTTGGAGTTGATGAAGGACTTTGACATCATTTACAGTATCACCCCGGGAAGGCAAATGTGGTGGCGGATGCGCTGAGCAGGCATCCGATGGCATGGTATCTGATGATAAATCGACATTTGCGGGAAGTGTAAAACCCCTATTTTTTAAATTATTTTATTAATTTTATTAGACTTAAAAAAATAAATTTATACAATTTATGGTTTTATTTATTTTTTTATGACCTTAGCCATTGTTGTGTTTTGAGCACAAGGCGACCATGAATTTTGGCACGAAAGATGTAGCAATGTGCTTTGACCAGTATATTAGCCATGTCGTAGGAGGCTTAGCCATAGTTCAGTCCGAACTAGAAAACCCAGGCCGAGTAAAATAATGTATTTAAAATATTTTATTTAGATATTATTTTATATATTGATTTTTAGATGACCCGGTTTGTCCAAACCAGTCCGAATTGGGCCGAACCAATTTAAGCCCATATGAGTATGTAGTGTGACCAAATATGGCCATGTAGGCATATTTTATGTATGTATAAATATTTTCTAAATTATTTTAGAATTTTATGTATAATTTCTAATTATTTAATTATTCGTACTATTATTGGTATTTTATATTAAATAATATCGTGCAATATTTGTACAAAAATTTTGGACCCGGATAAGGGTGTGCGGTATAAATTCACCCATTGGAAAGATTTCATTAATTTATTATTATTAAATTATTTTGTGGAGATTTAATAAACATATTTTTCCTATTTAAATATTATTATTATTTTGAGTGGATTTATTAAGGGTTGAATTTATATATATATGTACATATGCTTAAATATATTAAATAATGGATGGTTGACTTTTAAATGGTATTTGAATTTCAAATAGATTTTTTGTGTATTTATAGATATATACCTATATATATATATATATATATATATATATATATATATATATATATATATATATATATATATATATTATATATATATATATATATATATATATATAATGAAGTTTAGATAAGAAAAGATAAGATAAAAAAAGGGTTAATGGGTGGTCGGCCCCACCCAACCACCCAAGAATAGCAGCAGCAGCATGCGCATGTCCCCACAAGCAGCAAGTTAGCAGCAGCATGCAATTGTGGCCGACCCTTACCCATAGTATATATATATATATACTTATGTATATACGTAGGCCTAAATCCAAACCCTAATTTCTTTCTTCTTCAAATTTCTTCCTTCTCTCTCCTCCATCCTCGTCCCTCTTCTCGACGTGCGTACCCAACCTCGCCGGAGCGACAACAGTTCCGTCTCCCGGTCGTCACGACAACAACAACAACAACAGATTCCCACTTTAAGGTATCCCACTTCCCCGATCAATTTTCCTGTCAATTCTACTCCGATTTTCGATCCGTAAATTCGTGTAGAAAGCCCACATGACCCTCTTCGAGATCCCCCAGGTGGATTTCGACATGGCCGTCCAACTTGCTCGAAAAATTGAGACAAAGTTGGAGAAAAACTACTTTTCTGAATTATTAAAAACTGTTGGAAAACATCAACTTGTCGGCCACTTTTCTCGCTGTCCATTAAATTTTCGTAAAAACTAATTAAAGACAGTCAAAGATAACATAACCGAGATTGTAACGCACCTTCTGGATTCACTTTTTATCTAGTATGTAGAAAGTTACACGTTGTTAAAGTTTTACTAAAAATATAAATTCTGTTTTCAAAAATTAGAAAAATACCCCGATACGGCGGGCGTCCCGACAAACCGGGCGACGTGGTCGCGCACTATATACATCGAAGAGCGCGTATGGATGTTGTCGACGTGTAGGAACTGACGAAACCCAATTTCGTTGCATATGTGCGACGAAATCAGTGAGTATCCGTCGAGATACCCCCGTATCGACCCTTTGTAAATTAAGTCACAACTTTGTGCACACTCATCAAATCGCGACAAAACTTGTGCCATTGGACTCGAAATATTTTTTTGGTCCTGTGAGCCAAGTTTGGTTCAATTCTGAGAAGGTTGATCGGGACGCCAATTTAGCGGGCCCACAATCCCACTCAACGAGCGATTTTGTACATGGCCCACCGGAATCCAAAATTGGACATACCGTTGGATTCGTCTCATCGAAACAAATTCGTAGACTTGTAGTTTGACGACTTTAGAGACCGTAGGTTCTGGCGCATATGTCGGTGCAGAGCGGGTCCAACAGCGGACATCGTTTTGACCCGAAATTACGATTTTACCCCGGTTCCAGAATTTAACTTTTGGACAGGCATTTCCTAGGCATATTTTTTTATTCCAACTCGTTCGTGATATTTGTTGCAGCATCCGGAGTCATCTGTGGGATTTGGCTTTTCTTGCTTTGTTTATTTGCCGGTTCGAGCTACTGGATTATTCTCTTTCGCATATAAACTCAGGCAAGATACCTTGTCATCTTTACGCTTACATTTAGTTGCATTTTATTTCGTTTAATGTATCTATATTTTTTGTTTATTATTTTATTTTTGTGGACCTAGAGTTAAGAGACCTCCGTCAATAGAATGCATGTCATTGACTTTGTCACGATTGTATCACGGGTTGTGTGTGAGTTGTGAGTATCATGTAGTGGTCATTTGCGTGTTGGCTGATCAACCGTGCGCATGCGTAGGAATAACTGTCAATAGATGCATGTTAGAAGACTTGACAGTTATCTATTATAAAACGTGTTACGGAAACGACACGTGTTGGTGTGTCGTGGTTACGATGCATGTATAGTATCATTGGGGGGAGGGGACAGCTACTAGCGTAGGGGCTACATTTACTTTTTACACATTTATGGGTGATAGTGACTCAGATGAGCACTACGTGCTGCCCGGCCGATAGTGCCTCGGATGAGCGCTACTTGACGGCTACTCTTTATTACTTGCTTGCGTGAATCCGTTACAGCCCCTGCGTAGAACGTTGTCCTCAAAGTGCATATCACATAGATGGTTAGGAACCCTGTTGTGTTGTAGTTTATAGTATTTTTACTTATGCAGTTATAATGGCATGTTCTTCCTGTATCTTGCTACGTCCCTCTGAGGACCTGGTTTTTCCCAGGTATGTGTTCATGTTTTCTGCAGGT
The DNA here is from genome assembly GCA_029216955.1 of Iris pallida. Lineage (NCBI taxonomy): Eukaryota > Viridiplantae > Streptophyta > Magnoliopsida > Asparagales > Iridaceae > Iris > Iris pallida. The sequence goes on from JANAVB010021799.1 coordinate 5,250,733, forward strand.
GTTCTGCCAAGGCCGTGATCTTTTCCATTTCTCGAAGATGATTGCTCTTAGTTCGTTTTATCATTTTGTCGATCGTCTCCTTGTACATTTATTTCATTGAGGTAGTTGGTAGTGGACTTTGTCTCCGCCCAACGATTGTACCATAACTATTCAAGTTGATTCTATCTTTATTTTATTATATATTTGTGGATGAGATTTAGCATGTCTTGGTTCTCTACATTTTACAGCTTATGTATTTATACGAGGATTCCATACATTGGAGTATTTTTCGTATATCTACAGCTGGCATGTCTATATACTTAGTCCTACGTATTTTGGGACTGGGGCGTTACATATTTTTGTGGTGGCCCATGCAGGTCGAGTTTGTCACTTCAGCTACGTAATTGTACCGATGTGGGCCTGTAATATAGGATTAGAGTTTAGAATCTCATCCACCTACTTGACATCCTTTTTGACTTCAAATTTTGAACTCTCGTTCGACCTCCTTGATTTGCATCCTGCTTGAATTCCTCCTACCGTAAAATTCTTATCTTTTGTGCTTAGTGACAGTTAGAAAGATGACTACACTACTATATACTTATTGGTCAACCATATGGCTAGAAGGGTTACATTGGCAATTGGAATACATTTAAGACTCTAATGGAATTAAAAGGCATTTAAAAAAAGGTATGATTTACTTATTAGTAATTTGTAAAATAGGATATCTAAGGAAGTTGTAATCTTGAGATTTCTAAGTAGTGATCATAAAAGGATTGATAGGATTTTATTTTTATGCTACAGAAAAATAGTTGGAATCTATACACAATTGATTTAAGAAATTGTTTTGATTTTCGAATTTTGATCTATTGGATATAGCTATACGTCTTTGAGCAAATATAAAACTGATTTCAATTTCAAGTTGTGATATTTATGATTTATTGAGTTATAGTTATACGCCTTTGAACAGTTATAAATTTGGTTTGAAAATGATCTTGGATTTTAAATGTAGCAGTAGAAATTATTCTCGTACAACTTACGATTTGTATGTTTCTTAAATTTTAAATTTTAAGTGGAAGCAGCAAATTTTTTTTTTGGGTTTAAAATATTTTTGAAGATAAAAAAATAATTTTTGAGGAAGATTTTCAAATTTTAAATTGTGGCATGTGATTCATAATTTACAAATCTATTTAGATTTTGAGTAAAAGGTTTTGATTGAGATTATCAATAAATTGGCAAAAAAAAAATTTTATGTTGTCGGATTAGGGTTGATAAGTGCATTAAGATATTGAACTTCAATTTTGAAATTGTTTTTCTTGCTAAGAGTCTTTCTGTAGTTATTTGAAAAATTTTGGGTTTTAAAATTTTGATTGATTATGAGATTTTTTATGGATTCGTGAATTATGAACTCTTGAGTTAAATAGTTGAATTTAAACGTTAATTTTGGAAAATGTTAGTATAACGTGATCAGATTTTGCTTTAAGATTTAAGATAGTGATTTAAATTTTTATGATGAATTTGAACGGTTTGGAGGGAATACAAATTTTGGTGGTATATTTTTGAAAGTTTATTTTTGAAACTTTTGGAGGATACTTGAGCTAAAATTTTAATGGTAGGCCCCAAGATAACCCTACTGAGTATTCCACCCTAATTGCCATATCACTCATGACCATGATAGTAGTATATACACAAGTGTTGTTAGTCATCTACCCAGCTATGTGACTATATTTCCACCTCGACTTACTCGACCTTCCTTCAATTCTAGATCTTTTAATTGCGACCTTCTAACCATTTGCAATTTGATTAATGATTTAATTGTTCCTTAACTGTATTCATTTAGGATACTATCTTCTCTCTAGAACTGTGCCCCTAACTTAGTAGTTTTACTGGATTCTTTAATTAATTTTATTTCATGCTTTAACTTGATCTTCTTTATTTTGTGCATTAATTATCCCCTCGTGAACTCCCACTTTCTATTTTTGATCTTCTGGCGTCCCCTACTGTGACTTGTATGTTTGGAGTACAACACTACACTTTTTCTTCTAACAAATTTCATATATAAGACCTAGACAAGCCCACCTTCCTGTAGACATATCATGTCCCACCAAAACTTATCTCCTTGTACTCTATTTCTTGATATGACCTTATGGTCAAAATGGCCAAACTATAATCTTTACCATGATACTGATATATTTTGACCACGGATAGGGATTCCATCTCGACTCAATTCTTTCGACCGATATGTGATTGTGTTCTACTAAATTACTTAAATGCTTAAATTTGTACTCTATCTTGATTGCTTGACCCATTGTACCATGATACTATTAGTTTAACTCTTGTAAGTTGGGTAGAATACCTCACCACCTAACAAACCTTTTTCCTTATGAACCACATTGGTAAGTTCACTTAGACTATAAATTCAGAGGACCCTACCTTATCTAGTCTACCAAGCCATAAATGAGAAACACTAGGACAACTGTATAGGCCCAAACTTCGGGCGAGCCTTGATTTTAATAGATCTTGGACTATTTAAAATTTTTTTCATCAGTACCTCCCTTGCTCATATTTTGACTATCTCATACTGCTAATGTAGCTTCAGTTTTGTAAGCTTATTTCGTTATCAAGCTTGATCATGACATATTTTATTGGGTGCACCCACTAATATATTGTCTAATCAGAACCGATACATGATTGTCATGACCCGCACCCGCTTTTCGGATACGAAGCGTGTCCAAGCCCAGCCTACGCCGCAGTGTCGGCGGTAGTACGCTGTCTATACATAAATCACGGCAATCTAGAATCTCATGGTAAACTATATCTCATCTACAGAATAATCATGTCCCAATCAAGATCAAGGAAAAGACAAGAACTGAACAGTAATGAATATCAAAAATCAATGTCACGTCCGGTGGACACAAATCCACTACAAATAGACGGAAAGAGAAAAGTACATAAAAATACACTAACTAAATAAAACTGCTACTCAAGACAACCTCAACTGCAAAGCTCCGCGGACTGGTGCTGACTCAACCTGCTCAACTGCTCCTGACTCAAACTCGGCTAAACCTGAAGAGATCATCAGGTCCTCAGAGGACTAGCAAGATACATAAAAACGAGCCTTTCTAACAGTTTATTATGCATGGAAAGAAATACAGAAATACAGAATAAACACGAATCTATACACTGTCTACACATAGATGAACTGCTGATCGAGGACGAGAGAACTCATGTCAAGATGTCAACGGATAACCGAAATGAATACTCAAACCCTCGTCCCTAGTGTGGACTCGCAGGTTTGAACAACTACTAGCCCTTGTCCCTAGTGTGGACTCGCAGGCTAGCATCACCCTCGTCCCTAATGTAGACTCGCAGGTGTGAACCATATACTACTATCCCTCGTCCCTAATATGGACTCGCAGGTTAGCATCACCCTCGCCCCTAGTGTGGACTCGCAGGTTTGAACCATATACTACTAACCCTCGTCCCTAGTGTGGACTCGCAGGTTAGCATCACCCTCGCCCCTAGTGTGGACTCGCAGGCGTAAACCATATACTACTAACCCTCGTCCCTAGTGTGGACTCGCAGGTTAGCATAAGATACAGATAACTACTAACCCTCGTCCATATTGTGGTCTCGCAGGTTAGCTTCAAGGATTCAAGACACGGAGGTAAAAGCAGTTCAGTTCACGATTCACGACACGACTCGATCAAGACTCCAATGAATACGTCCAATAAGATACAAAACTAACTGTGAACACGGTCTATATAGCAATGATACAAGTATAAAAACAGGATATGAAAGATACATGGCAACAATATGAGAAAACTGGATAACAATAAAAGACAATGCATGTAAATAAAGCTGTGTAGAAAGGCAAGGTATACTTGCCTTAGTCCTGAGCTGCTGGCACGGATCAGAATCCGTATCGATGTCCAAGTAACCTGTTCGATGAATTTTATAATAATCAATACATGAGTTTGGATTAAGAACAAGTCTATCTCTTAACTATTTGTTAATTCTCCTTATAGTTTTAGTGATTTTAAGGCATTGGGCTGTCTATCCCTTTAACATACTTCTAATTACTAACCTTGACTCATATCCCATTTAATCCATGCTACTTACCTAGTTAAAATCATATTCTAGATCACAAGTGCCTACTTGGTGTGGTGACACATGTGTCTCATGTCTCTCTAACCTGGTTATCCTCTTGAACATATATGAATAATACGGTCCACCTGATGAGGTTACAAGAAAACATGATCATATCAATGAACCAATTACAATTTTTCAATACGAGGGTTGATATGAATTTGTAAGTTCATCCTATAAAGAAGCTGAAATTGATTTCTCTCATTTAATGTTGACAGGCAAGCAACAAGGTCATATTTGAGAGAGAGATTTGAACAGTAACCTGGGTACCAAATCACATCATATCAGTCTACTGTTATTTGTTAGCTATAAGCTTCCCAATAATTCTGTAATGAGCTTCCAGAACTGTAGGATATATAAGCCTTGTCCTGCCTAGGTGCAGAGCATGGACATCCTAAGCTAGCCAGTGTCCATTGTTACCTACTGCCCCCTTGTTGTAGGTACATGCATTTGTAATACCCACTCTTTCTATTTACAGGAGGCTAGTTCCTAGTCCTATCTCAGCCTAGTGTTGATGACAGATATACCAGAAAGACTACCCTCTGAACTTTAAAAGGACTGAACTGTTAATTATATATGACTGCATAGAACAAAGAGGCTGTACCTGGTTCCTTCCCCTATAGTTTTGCCTATACACGAAGGGTTCCTGGATGTTTTATAGTGTGATAGTAAGGAACCTATGAATTGTTTCCCTTGAGTTCTCGTGTTGATAGCTTGGAACCCGGTTTACATCAGGATAATTTGTCAACACATTCGAATCCATAGGCCTACCCTGGCTATCAGGTACTCTGGTACCTGGCTGAATGGTCCTAATGACCTGCTTACATGATACTCTGTTATTACTATTGCATTTTCTAGTTCGAGACAGATACCAAGGGCCTGGATCAAAATTATAGGTAATGACTGAGAAGTTAACATCCATAATTCCTAAAACCATAAGGGCTACTCTCCCTACATTCACAGATACCTGAGACTAAGTTATTTACTTATGCCTGTCTAACATCACATTTTACTCGAACCTCACCACCATAATTCTCAACAGATATACAGGGATTCGATTACTTACTGATACAGTTGCAGGACAAACAAGTTAGTGCAGGGACTGATCCAAATACTAACTGAGCAACATGGTTACAAGGACAGGAATAATGATGGGTTATAGGAGGACTGAATCAAATGAGAATGGACTATACAAAATGTGAATTGGACTGAACCTAAAACTCAAGGACTGAAGTATACAATGTAGGCTAAACATGATATGATGGGGACTGGATATAGAGGAAAAGGGGATGATATAATCTGGTTGCAGGGCCATACCAGTAACGATAATTACATCATTTCCATAATACCATATAATTCCCTATTCTATGGTACTCCCAGAGCAGTTAAAGAAATGAATTCCTTTTTCTACAGTAGTTGAGTAGATTAAGGGTCAACATATCACCAATATTGAGAATGATAATTAAGAGACACAGATTATAACTCCAAATTTATTTCAAAAGATTCCATACTTGATGAGCTTACTGATATACTGATGAGGTGGTCTGATACAAGTGCATTAGTAGACTAATACCATAGGATATCAGTCAGTCGACTGAACATAATATATTGGATTAATAATACCAAAGGATAAGGACAGTACCCATGTAGGGGCTCGACTTCAGAGTGGGCTGTTCCTATTGTCACTCAGCTCCATTTCACTAGTATGCACTAGGCTAATCCTTATCTACTGAACAGGCTCCTACTACTCCTTGCTTATAGACCCAATTCCCTTTAATACATGTGGATCACATATGTTTACTGCACCAAACAGGGCCTATAACCTATAGCATATAACCAAAACCCATATGGTGAAGATAACTGGACTTCTCCTAGCATTGTTGCTAATCCAATGCTACTTCCACCTTGTGAACTGGTAGGAGGGACATTGGTCAGCAAACAATAAGTCTAACCACTATTCCCTGATACCATGGGTGCAAGGTTGTACAACAACCAAAACAATGTATTGACACTCAAATAAAATGGACTGAACAATGGCAAGGTCAGGACATCAAGTTTGAAGGTCATAATATCAAATTAGAACTGACATCATACATGATGTGGGCTACACAGTGTGATGACTGTTCCTATATTTGATGTGGACTGAAAACATTACAATATAGATATGGCTGACACAAGATTGAATATTAAGGTTGTAGTAGGTCATGTTATAGTGTGCAATGCAAGGGCAATGTATATGCTATAAGTGAAAAGAGTACAGTTGGTTCATTCTCCAGAATTTTGGGCACCTATGGTCTTGTCTCGAGTACATTACCTCCTTTCTCGGGTACCCTCTAGGTGAATACCCTTGCTAACATATATTGGTGTTGTTCTAGGAGTTTAATTGATATCTAATGACATCTGTAACAGCCTCTTGGACTACCTATAACAGTCATCTGGCTTATGAGTCACCTGTATCTATCCAAAACACACTACCTGTTATAGTCACATCTACTATTCCCTTGTAGTTGTCATCAAACCTGGTCTAGAGGCCCTTCCCTGTATATACTCTGTTCTCAGGAAATCCTTACTCTACAAACCTACACATGACTCAAATACACCCTCCTGCTCTGAAGGCTGTGTGTAAAGTATATGCCTAGAAGCATGGTCTATGGTGGCCAGGACCAATTATGCCTGTGTCAATATCGATTTCTTGTGTATCTATTGAGGAATAACCTCAAACACCTACCCATCTTCCTATGGTTCCTACAAGATTAACATCAATGATAGAGAAGGTTGCAAGAGTTACCTGTATTCTGCACCAATTCCTACTCCAATACTCTGTTCGATCCTCTGTGACAGGAATAATGGGGGTTCTCTAGGGTTTACAGATGGTTTGGGGCTGCCGCCTGCTCCTATATATATATTCCAATTCATTGGATAGATCCGAATCCTCAGGGATTTGGATTGATCGAGATTGAACAGGAGAGGTTTGAGAGTTATCTAAATTTCAATTTGAATTTGAAATAAGAGGCTCGGCTATAAAGGAAATTTGAGTTAGGGACATTTACACCATAGTCCCTGAAATCTCCTGTATTATCCAGTTGTTCCTTCCATTGGTATTTATTGCAAAACAACAAAAATTTACACATAACAACTATATGAGAAATAAGAATATGTTTCAATTTAATAATTTCAAGAGAGAAAAAAAATTGGTCAAGGGGTTGACAACTCTATCCCCCTTAAACAAATTTCGTCCTCGAAATTTAAGTGAAGCCATGATCTATTAGAAAGAGTAGTTTAATAGTTTGCCATTGCGAATACGCGCAAGTCGAAATTGAAACAATGCTACTATCATAATCTACTGAAAATTTTGCCATTTGCTCCGTGTGGTGTCGTCGTATCTTCCGTGATCATGGCAAAGGCTCGCCCTCCTCCTGCGGTTGGTAGTAGTGTTCAGTGCAGCATTGTTCCTATCTCGAGGGTCCAAGGAAAACACTTTAGCCGTTGAAGAGAATTTCAAGCAGGATGCAATTCAAGGATTTAATGAAATCAAGGATTAGAGGCCAATAATGAGTCAAGACTTGTGGATGAGATCCTAAGTGTCAAATCCTATTCGTAGGCTTACGACGGCACAGTGACGTAACCGAAGTGATTAACGTTGACCTGCAGGGCCACCAAAAAAACTTGTCATGACCCGCACCCGCTTTTCGGATATGAAGTGTGTCCAAGCCCAGCCTTCGCCGCTGTGTCGGCGGTAGTACGCTTTCTATACACAAATTATGGCAATCTAGAATCTCATGGTAAACTATATCTCATCCACAGAATAATCATGTCCCAATCAAGATCAATGAAAAGACAAGAACTGAAGTAATGAATATCAAGAATCAATGTCATGTCCAGTGGACACAAATCCACTACAAATAGATGGAAAGAGAAAAGTACATGAAAATACACTAACTGAATAAAACTGCTACTCAAGACAACCTCAACTGCAAAGCTCCGCGGACTGGTGCTGACTCAACCTGCTCAACTGCTCCTGACTCAAACCTCGGCTAAACCTGAAGAGATCATCAGGTCCTCAGAGGACTAGCAAGATACATAAAAATGAGCCTTTCTAACAGTTTATTATGCATGGAGAGAAATACAGAAATACAGAATAAATACGAATCTATACACTGTCTACACATAGATGAACTGCTGATCGAGGACGAGAGAACTCATGTCAAGATGTCAACGGATAACCGAAACGAAAACTCAAACCCTCGTCCCTAGTGTGGACTCGCAGGTTTGAACAACTACTAGCCCTCGTCCCTAGTGTGGACTCGCAGGCTAGCATCACCCTCGTCCCTAATGTAGACTCGCAGGTGTGAACCATATACTACTAACCCTCGTCCCTAATGTGGACTCGCAGGTTAGCATCACCCTCGCCCCTAGTGTGGACTCACAGGTTTGAACCATATACTACTAACCCTCGTCCCTAGTGTGGACTCGCAGGTTAGCATCACCCTCGCCCCTAGTGTGGACTCGCAGGTTTGAACCATATACTACTAACCCTCGTCCCTAGTGTGGACTCGCAGGTTAGCATAAGACACAAATAACTACTAACCCTCGTCCCTATTGTGGACTCGCAGGTTAGCTTCAAGGATTCAAGACACGGAGGTAAAAGCAGTTCAGTTCACGATTCACGACACAACTCGATCAAGGCTCCAATGAATACGTCCAATAAGATACAAAACTAACTGTGAACATGGTCTATATAGCAATGATACAAGTATAAAAATAGGATATAAAAGATACATGGCAACAATATGAGAAAACTGGATAACAATAAAAGATAGTGCACGTAAATAAAGCTGTGTAGAAAGGCAAGGTATACTTGCCTTAGTCCTGAGCTGCTGGCATGGATCAGAATCCGTATCGATGTCCAAGTAACCTGTTCGATGAATTTTGTAATAATCAATACATGAGTTTGGATTAAGAACAAGTCTATCTCTTAACTATTTGTTAATTCTCCTTATAGTTCTAGTGATTTTAAGGCATTGGGCTGTCTATCCCTTTAACATACTTCTAATTACTAACCTTGACTCATATCCCATTTAATCCATGCTACTTACCTAGTTAAAATCATATTCTAGATCACAAGTGCCTACTTGGTGTGGTGACACATGTGTCTCATGTCTCTCTAACCTGGTTATCCTCTTGAACACATAAATAATACGGTCCACCTGATGAGGTTACAGGAAAACATGATCATATCAATGAACCAATTACAATTCCTTCAACACGAGGGTTGATATGAATTTGTAAGTTCGTCCTATAAAGAAGCTAAAATTGATTTCTCTCATTTAATGTTGACAGGCAAGCAACAAGGTCATATTTGAGAGAGAGATTTGAACAGTAACCTGGGTACCAAATCACATCATATCAGTCTACTGTTATTTGTTAGCTATAAGCTTCCCAACAATTCTTTAATGAGCTTCCAGAACTGTAGGATATATAAGCCTTGTCCTGCCTAGGTGCAGAGCATGGACATCCTAAGCTAGCCAGTGTCCATTGTTACCTACTGCCCCTTTGTTGTAGGTACATGCATTTGTAATACCCACTCTTTCTATTTACATGAGGCTAGTTCCTAGTCCTATCTCAGCCTGTGATGACAGATATACCAGAAAGACTACCCTCTGAACTTTAAAAGGACTGAACTGTTAATATATATGACTGCACAGAACAAAGAGGCTGTACCTGGTTCCTTCCCCTATAGTTTTGCCTATACACACGAAGGGTTCTTGGATGTTTTATAATGTGATAGTAAGGAACCTATGAATTGTTTCCCTTGAGTTCTCGTGTTGATAGCTTGGAACCCCAGTTTACATCAGGATAATTTGTCAACACATTCGAATCCATAGGCCTATCCTGGCTGTCAGGTACTCTGGTACCTGACTGAATGGTCCTAATGACCTGCTTACATGATACTCTGTTATTACTATTGCATTTTCTAGTTCGAGACAGATACTAAGGGCCTGGATCGAAATTATAGGTAATGACTGAGAAGTTAACATCCAATATAATTCTTAAAACCATAAGGGCTACTCTCCCTACATTCACAGATACCTGAGACTAAGTTATTTACTTATGCCTATGTCTAACATCACATTTTACTCGAACCTCACCACCATAATTCTCAACAGATACATAGGGATTCGATTACTTACTGATACAGTTGCAGGACAAACAAGTTAGTGGAGGGATTGATCCAAATACTAACTGAGCAACATGGTTACAAGGACAGGAATAATGATGGGGTTATAGGAGGACTGAATCAAATGAGAATGGACTATACAAAATATGAATTGGACTGAACCTAAAACTCAAGGACTGAAGTATACAATGTAGGCTAAACATGATATGATTGGGACTGGATATAGGAAAAGGGGACTGATATAATCTAGTTGCAGGGCCATACCAGTAACGATAATTGCATCATTTCCATAATACCATATAATTCCCTATTCTATGGTACTCCCAGAGCAGTTAACGAAATGAATTCCTTTTTCTATAGCAGTTGAGTAGATTAAGGGTCAGCATATCACCAACACTAAGATGATAATTAAGAGACACAGATTATAACTCCAAATTTACTTCAAAAGATTCCATACTTGATGAGCTTACTGATATACTGATGAGGTGGTCTGATACAAGTGCATTAGTAGACTAATACCATAGGGTATCAGTCAGTCGACTGAACATAATATATTGGATTAATAATACCAAAGGATAAGGACAGTACCCATGTAGGGGCTCGACTTCAGAGTGGGCTGTTCCTATTATCACTCAGGCTCCATTTCACTAGTATGCACTCTAGGATAATCCTTATCTACTGAACAGGCTCCTACTACTCCTTGCTTATAGACCCAATTCCCTTTAATACATGATCATATATGTTTACTGCACCAAACAGGGCCTATAACCTATAGCCTATAACCAAAACCCATATGGTGAAGATAACTGGCCTTCTCCTAGCATTGTTGCTAATCCAATGCTACTTCCACCTCTATGAACTGGGGGAGGGACATTGGTCAGCAAAGAATAAGTCTAACCACTATTCCCTGATACCATGGGTGCAAGGTTGTACAACAACCAAAACAATGTATTGACACTCAAATAAAATGGACTGAACAATGGCAAGGTCAGGACATCAAGTTTGAAAGGTCATAATATCAAATTAGAACTGACATCATACATGATGTGGGCTACACAGTGTGATGACTGTTCCTATATTTGATGTGGACTGAAAATATTACAATATAGATATGGCTGACACAAGATTGAATATTAAGGTTGTAGTAGGTCATGTTATAGTGTGCAATGCAAGGACAATGTATATGCTATAAGTGAAAAGAGTACAGTTGGTTCATTCTCCAGGATTTTGGGCACCTATGGTCTTGTCTCGAGTATATTACCTCCTTTCTCGGGTACCCCTCTAGGTGAATACCCTTGCTAACAGTATATTGGTGTTGTTCTAGGAGTTTAATTGATATCTAATGACATCTGTAACAGCCTCTTGGACTACCTAACAGTCATCTGGCTTATGAGTCACCTGTATCTATCCAAAACACACTACCTGTTATAGTCACATCTACTATTCCCTTGTAGTTGTCATCAAACCTGGTCTAGAGGCCCTTCCCTGTATATACTCTGTTCTCAGGAAATCCTTACTCTACAAACCTACACATGACTCAAATACACCCTCCTGCTCTGAAGGCTGTGTGTAAAGTACATGCCTAGAAGCATGGTCTATGGTGGCCAGGACCAATTATGCCTGTGTCAATATCGATTTCTTGTGTATCTATTGAGGAATAACCTCAAACACCTACCCATCTTCCTATGGTTCCTACAAGATTAACATCATATGATAGAGAAGGTTGCAAGAGTTACCTGTATTCTGCACCAATTCCTACTCCAATACTCTGTTCGATCCTCTGTGACAGGAATAATGGGGGTTCTCTAGGGTTTACAGATGGTTTGGGGCTGCCGCCTGCTCCTATTTATATATCCCAATTCATTGGATAGATCCGAATCCCTCAGGGATTTAGATTGATCGAGATTGAACAGGAGAGGTTTGAGAGTTATCTAAATTTCAATTTGAATTTGAAATAAGAGGCTCGGCTATAAAGGAAATTTGAGTTAGGGACATTTACACCATAGTCCCTAAAATCTCTTGTATTATCCAGTTGTTCCTTCCATTGGTATTTATTGCAAAACAACAAAAATTTACACATAACAACTATATGAGACAAATAAGAATATGTTTCAATTTAATAATTTCAAGAGAAAAAACAATTGGTCAAGGGGTTGACAATGATGGTCTGATCAACCTATTGCACTTTGGTTCGCTTTTCATAAATTATTCTACGTGGATGGAGACATAGTTAAAACACCTGCCTTAGAGTCTCATCCCGACAGCATTGATAACTCTCATTTGAATTATTTTTATCGCCTATGAACCTCGTATTTTGTACTAAATAGCATCGTCTTTGAACTCTTTGTTGTGGGCTTTACTTACTTTAGAAAGACCAGACACTGTACTTAATAGATAGACTCAAAGTATCACCTTTAGTTGTCCCTCCATCTATTGCCAAGATAGTTAGCCATGGACCAACCAAGGTGACTATATCCCGCTTTGAACTACTCGTCGATTCCATATCTACTATCGCGACCTTCTAATCATCCTTGATACTTGAGGATGATTCAAACCGTTCTCTTAATCATGCCCTCAACCTTGACGACCAATATACAACTATTCTCAAGGAACCATCTCTCTTAAGTCTCCAAATTATTTTCCCCCTTAATCTACTCGATTCTTTTTCTATTCCTTAAACTCGTGTTTTATCTTGATCTACTTAAAACCCTCGATCATTTTCATTCTTGCATTAATTAGCTATATCCATGATTATTTTCATATTTATCTAAATCACGATTTTCTAATTCATGTTTTGTTGAACGTTGCGATTTGATGATTCCTCATCGACATACCCATGTGACCCTTTTTAACCCTCTACTTATTTTAATTTCGAGGACGAAATTCTTGTAAGTTGGGTAGGATGTAAAACCCCTATTTTTAAATTATTTTATTAGACTTAAAAAATAAATTTATACAATTTATGATTTTATTTATTTTTTTATGACCTTAGCCATTGTTGTGTTTTGAGCACAAGGCGACCATGAATTTTGGCACGAAAGATGTAGCAATGTGCTTTGACCAGTATATTAGCCATGTCGCGGGAGGCTTAGCCACAGTTCAGTCCGAACTAGAAAAACTAGGCCGAGTCGTAAAATAACGCATTTAAAATATTTTATTTAGATATTATTTTATATATTAATTTTTAGATGACCCGGTTTGTCCAAACCAGTCCGAATTGGGCCCGAACCAATTTAAGCCCATGTGAGTATGTAGTGTGACCAAATGTGGCCATGTAGGCATATTTTATGTATATAAATATTTTCTAAATTATTTTAGAATTTTATGTGCAATTTCTAATTATTTAATTATTCGTACTATTATTGGTATTTTATTAAATAATATCGTGCAATATTTGTACAAAATTTTGGACCTGGATAAGGGTGTGCGGTATAAATTCACCCATTGGAAAGATTTTATTAATTTATTATTAAATTTATTTTATGGAGATTTAATAAACATATTTTTCCTATTTAAATATTATTATTATTTTGAGTGGATTTATTAAGGATTGAATTTATATATATATGTACATATGCTCAAATATATTAAATAATTGGATGGTTGACTTTTAAATGGTATTTGAATTTTAAATAGATTTTTTGTGTATTATAGAGATATACCTATATATGTATATATATATAGTATATATATAATGAAGTTTAGATAAGAAAAGATAAGATAAAAAAAGGGGTTAATGGGTGGTCGGCCCCACCCGACCACCCAAGAATAGCAACAGCAGCATGCATGTCCCCACAAGCAGCAACTTAGCAGCAGCATGCAATTGTGGCCGACCCTTACCCATAGTGTATATATATATAATATATATATATATATATATATATATATATATATATATATATATATATATATATATTATATATATTATATATATACGTAGGCCTAAAATCCAAACCCTAATTTCTTTTTTTCTTCAAATTTCTTCCCTCTCTCCTCCATCCTCCTCTCTTCTCGACGTGCGTGCCCAACCTCGTCGGAGCGACAACAGTTCCGTCTCCCGGTCGTCACGACAACAACAACAACAGATTCCCACATTAAGGTATCCACTTCTCCGATCAATTTCTCTGTCAATTCTACTTTGATTTTCGATCCGTAAATTCGTGTAGAAAGCCCACATAACCCTCTTCGAGATCCCCCAGGTGGATTTCGACATGGCCATCCAACTTGCTCGAAAAATTGAGACAAAGTTGAGAAAAATCACTTTTCTGAATTATTAAAAACTATTGGAAAACATCAACTTATCGGCCACTTTTCTCGCTGTCCATTAAACTTTCGTAAAAACTAATTAAAGACAGTCAAAGACAACATAACCGAGATTGTAACGCACCTTCTGGATTCACTTTTTATCTAGTATGTAGAAAGTTACACGTTGTTAAAGTTTTACTAACAATTATAAATTTTGTTTTCAAAAATTAGAAAAATACCCCGATACGGCGGGTGCCCCGACAAACCGGGTGACGTAGTCGTTCACTATACGCATCGAAGAGCGTGTATGGATGTTGTCGACGTAGGGAACTGACGTAACCCGATTTCGTTGCATATGCGCGACGAAATCAGTGAGTATCCGTCGAGATACCCCCGTATCGACCCTTTGCAAATTAAGTTACAACTTTGTGCACACTCATCAAATCGTGACGAAACTTGCGCCATTGGACTCAAATATTTTTCTGGTCCTGTGAGCCATGTTTGGTTCAATTCTGAGAAGGTTGATCGGGACACCAATTTAGCGGGCCCACAATCCCACTCAACGGGCGATTTTGTGCATGCCCATCGGAATGTAAAATTGGACATACCGTTGGGTTCGTCTCATCAAAACAAATTCGTAGACATGTAGTTTGACGACTTTAGAGACTGTAGGTTCTGGCGCACATTTCGGTGCAGAGCGGGTCCAACGGCGGACATCGTTTTGATCCGAAATTATAATTTTGCCCCTGTTCCAGAATTTAACTTTTGGACAGGCTTTTCTTAGGCATATCTTTTATTCTAAACTCGTTCGTGATGTTTGTTGCAGCATCCGGAGTCATCTGTGAGATTTGGCTTTTCTTGCTTTGTTTATTTGCCGGTTCGAGCTACTGGATTATTCTTTTTGCACATAAACTCAGGCAAGATACCTTGCCATCTTTACTGCTTATATTTAGTTGCATTTATTTGTTTAATGTATCTATATTCTTGTTTATTATTTTCTTTTTGTGGACCTAGAGTTAAGAGACCTCCATCATAGAATGCATGTCATTGACTTTGTCACGATTGTATCACGGTTGTGTGTGAGTTGTGAGTATCATGTAGTGGTCACTTGCGTGTTGGCTGATCATCCATGCGCATGCGTAGGAATAACTGTCAATAGATGCATGTTAGAAGACTTGACAGTTATCTATTATAAAATGTGTTACGGAAATGACACGTGCTGGTATGTCGTGGTTACGATGCATGTATAGTATCATTGGGGGGAGGGGACAACTACTAGCGTAGGGGCTACATTTATTTTTTACACATTTATGGGTGATAGTGACTCGGATGAGCACTACGTGCTGCCCGACCGATAGTGTCTCGGATGAGCGCTACTTGACGGCCACTCTTTATTACTTGCTTGCGTGAATCCGTTACAGCCCCTGCGTAGAACGTTGTCCTCAAAGTGATATCACATAGATGGTTAGGAACCCTGTTGTGTTGTAGTTTATAGTATTTTTACTTATGCAGTTATAATGGCATGTTCTTCCTGTATCTTGCTACGTCCCTCTGAGGACCTGATTTTCCCCGTATGTGTTCATGTTTTCTGCAGGTGTTCTAGCCAAGGCCGTGATCTTCCCCATTTCTCTAAGATGATTGCTCTTAGTTCATTTTATCATTTTGTCGATCGTCTCCTTGTACATTTATTTCATTGAGGTAGTTGGTAGTGGACTTTGTCTCCGCCCAACGATTGTACCATAACTATTCAAGTTGATTCTATCTTTATTTTATTATAATTTGTGGATGAGATTTAGCATGTCTTGGTTCTCTATATTTTACAACTTATATTTATACGAGGATTCTATACATTGGAGTATTTTCGTATATCTACATGGCATGTCTATGTACTTAGTCCTACGTATTTTGGGACTGGGGCGTTACAGGAAGATCTGGAGAAGCTCGGTATCGATAGTTCGGCCAGGATCAGTGATACAGATGATGGCGCTTGACATTCAGTCAGGTTTGATGGAGCAAATCAAAGAGGCACAGTCTATAGATGAGAGCCTTCACAGACTTCGAGCCCAGGCTTTAGCTGGATTGCTGGATGACTTTACCGTAGCAGAGGATGGATCCTTGAGGCATGGCAGCCGATTGTGCGTGCCGAAAGGAGAGCTGATAGAGGCAGTCTTGAAGGAGGTGCATCGATCGAGATATTCTATTCACCCTGGTGCTAACAAGATGTACCGTGACTTGCGGGAACATTTGGTGGCACGAGATGAAGAGGAATGTATCACGTTTCATTTCAAGATGCCTAGTTTGCCAGCAGGTCAAGGCGGAGTGCAGAGGCCAGCTGGTCTATTGCAGCCGTTACCCATTCCCGAGTGGAAATGGGAACACATTATGATAGACTTCGTCTCAGGGCTTCCTCCGTTTCCAAGGAGGAAAGGATGCCATTTTGGGTCATCATGGACAGGCTGACGAAGTGTGCGCACTTCATACCCTTCAAGGTGGGGCTTTCTACCGAGAAGTTTGCGAAGCCATACATGCAGCAGATAGTGCGCTTGCAGGAGTACCAGTGAGCATCGTGTCGGACAGAGACAGCAGATTCATGTCCCACTACTAGAGGAGCTTACAGGAGGAGTTGGACAGTTGCTCAAGTTCAGTACGGCGTACCACCCGTAGACAGATGGGCAGTCCGAGAGGACGATACAGACGCTGGAGGACATGCTGAGGACTTGTGTGCTGGACTTGGCAGATCATGGGAGAGCCATCGGCACTTGGTAGAGTTTTCATACAACAACAACTACCAAGCCAGCATCGTATGTCTCCTTTCGAGGCACTATATGGACGACGATGACGTACACCGCTCTTTGGGATGATGTTGGAGATAGAGTTATGCTTGGGCCAGAGATGATCATGGATGCAGTAGAGAGGTTGGGATGATCAGAGACAGGCTCATAGTGGCTCAGGACAGACAGAAATACTGGACCGATGCTAGTCGCAGACCGATGGAGTTCGCAGACGGTGATATGGTGCTAGTGAAGATATCACCTACTAGAGGGACGATCCGGTTCAGACGAGGAGGCAAGCTGAGCCCAGATACGTCGGGCCGTTCGAGGTACTTGGCAGGGTCGGAGAGGTAGCTTACAGGGTTGCACTTCCACCCAACCTAGCAGGAGTTCACGATGTCTTTCACGTATCCCAGCTTAGAAGATATGTTCCGGACCCCAGCCATGTGCTAGATCATTCAGAGTTGGAGATCGGCCGAGCCTTGCAGTTACTGAGAAGCCAGTGGAGATATTAGACATAAGGGAGAAGAGGCTGAGGAAAGGTATACCCTTAGTACGAGTAGCTTGGAGCCGTCACTCTGGGTGAATCTACTTAGGGAGGGAGTCGGACATGAGGGAGAGATATCCTTACTTGTTCGACCCAACCGCTGTGAGGAACCACCCGTTCCCGCTTGATACCTTAGAGGTTAGTTTCGATCGTAGCCTTAGTCATTTGTTGCATTGCTTGTTATGTTAGAAATTGTAGGGTCTTCAATCCTTGTGAGTTTCGAGGACGAAATTTTTCAAGGGGAAGACTTGTCAGCCCCTATTTTCAAATTAATTTAATTACTGTTAATTAGTTGCTAATAACATATTTAGCTTTTAAAAAATTTATTATAATTTTATGAATTTTTTTTAGAATTTTTAAATATTTTAAATAGTTTTAAGTTAAAATATATCATTTTGTAATTAACTGAATTACTTAATATCGTTTTGTAATATTTAAATTTGTTTAATATTGTTTTGCAAATGAATTAAATGTTTTAATAGGAGTTTGCAAATGATATTTGCAAACTATTTGGTTTGGGGTTGTTATGCTAATTCCTAAATCCTAAGGACCTAGCTGCTAACCTACTACCTCCCACGTTCTCTCCTCTCTCTCCTCCCAACTTCTTTCGACGACCGCCAGCTGCCGACGACCGACCACGACTTCCCCGCTACTTTGGCCAGCCCACAGCCCCAACCGACCTTCTCCCCTATAAACACCAGACCCTAAACCCTAACCCTAGTTCACCATCGACCACCCGACCCTTCGTCCCCGACGAGAGCCTAAACCCTAACCCTAACTCTGGCGAGTGCAGCGCCGCCCCCCACAGCGACCATCACCGTCTACCACCGCCACCACTCGACGTGCCACGCCAAGACGAACGCAGCGCCACCCGAACGCCGCGTCCCGATGCCCCTAGCCGCGTCAGCACACTCGACCCCCCAGTTCGTCGGACACGTGAGTAACACCCTAAAACTGTGTCGTGCGTGTCTCGAACTCACGCACGACGTTCGCCTGGATACGAGCAACCTAGGGGTAAGTCTGGACACGAAAGACTCGACCCGTGCGTGTCGTGCATAGCACGGACACGAGACTCGTGTGTCCTTAACTGTCAGGACACCGATAGATTTTATCGGTTTAAACCCATT